>OZ026858.1:26694653-27363727 GCA_964023215.1 Eledona agricola
AACTTATCGCGTTTTTATTTGATTATAGAAACGGGACTGCCTCAAGGCTCCGGGCGTAATCTTCTCGCGCACCTTTCGTTCTAATTTGGTACTAACCACTTAAAATTAAACTACCGCAAAGTTTTGAAATGTCCACTTCTAATGAATTGGTCCCAAATCCTACCAAACTTCCTACCAAAGTCCCCTTTTCCTCCACCTATCGCAAGCTATCCTGTTCGACTTGAAGAACTGGAGCGTTTCGATTGTGTTTAGTTCTACAATAGCCCCAAGTCAGTCGCCCCTTTCATCAGATTTAACGGACTGGTAAATTCATTATCATTAGTCGAACAACCACCAGTTGTTAAAAATATTTGTATTTTTAAAAATGTATAATAAATTTCGATTAATAAATGGGAATTCCATCGTTCAAATTGCCAAAATGGAATCTACTCAATTATAAATTAAAAAACAAATAAAGTTCAAATAAATGTAAAGAATGTAAGAGTTCCTGCTTCCTTAGAATTAAAAAAAACAATAAACAAAAGTGTTGTCAGTGGCGTCTCGTGATAATTTTTAGGGGAGGCAGGCAGTTTTTTAATTGGTTATTAATGGCCTTAAATTACAAGCTTCTTGTCAGTTGAATTTACTGCCATACACATGTATTTTTCTTGTCCGATGGTGTAACACTTTTAATTATTTTTTTATATACAAAAATATACATCAATACCTTCGGTCTTCTGTGACTTAAAATTAAAGAAAATGGTATAACAGTTTACATCAATTGTCTCAGCGATTTTACATGTAAAAAATTATTTGGTATTTATGAAAAATGCGATACTATTATACATAAATACTACTGCAGAAAAATAAATAAAAATATACATAAACTTTTTTATATACAGGCTGAGTCATTAGTGAGGGATCGGTCCATAACTTCTAAATCATGTAAGATACAAAAAAACTTTAAAGACAATTTCTACACCGTTTGTCAGGCTGCACAACCTAAAAATATTTTCACGTATACAGGATGTTCCAAAACTCATAATTGCTACACAACTTTGTTTTTTCAAATAGAACTACCAGTATTTTATTTCTCTATTAGAACCCCTTTTCACATAAAATTATTATGATATAAGACATTTTACATTCTGGATCACCGTTATCAAATTATCAATTTTTTTTCACATTTTTTGTCATTTACAAAGGTTTACTTAAAAATTTACTGAGAGGTTGTTTTAGCAGCTAGCAGGCTGAAGTTTGATACAAATATGAAGAAAGGATTGCTCTTTACGCCCGATGTGCAAAATATCATTTTTACTATACAGGCTCTGCAAAAATTTGTGTCAAATTATACTATTTTTAAATAAGCTTAACTTAATTTTTTTAAATGGAACACCCTATATTTTTGTATGTCATCGAATTCGCCTGGAGTCTGGCTACGTTTTTTATTAAGGTTGTTCTATAGCGAAAATTCATCATTTACGAGATATTTGATATTTTTGGATGTGATACAGATTGAGCCAGGATTGAGTAGATAGTGTGCCATGGAAATCATAGAAATCATAGAACTCACATTTCAATACTGCACTGTTGTGTCATCACCGACTTGTTATTTGATTATCCATTCCATTATCCACAATTAATTCGATTTTACAAGAACAAATCGATATGATTTATTGTCTGGAAGAAGGCGAAATAAATCCTTTGCTTGCGGCAAGAATTTACGCTCAACGTTAAATAAATCAACAAATAAACATTTAAAGAAATAAATATAAAAATTCAATAAAGTAAGCTAAACTAAAAAATATATTCAATGTTCCGGCCACCTCTCTGTGCACACTTTCACGCGGTGGGTGAATGATCTTCCAATATTTCGTAAAATTTGCTGGCAAACGATTCTAAATGCATTTTAGATTCTTATTTTCATGTTCTCTTTGGTTGTTTCGCTTAATTTCAGACAATAAATCAAATCGATGTGTTCTTGTAAAATAGAATTTATTGTGGATAATGGAATGGATAATCAAATGACAAGTCGGTGACGACACAACTGTGCAGTGTTGAAATGTGAGTTAAAATGATTAACATGGTTTTCATGGCACACTATCTAATTTATCGTGGCTCAATCTGTATCACAGCCAAAAATATCAAATATCTCGTAAATTATAAATTTTAGCTATAGAACAAGCTTAATAGAAAACGTAGCCAGACTACAGACGCATTCGATGGAATACAAAAATATAGGCGGTGCCATTTAAAAAACTAAAGTTAAGCTTATTTGAAAATAGTATAATGCGACACGAATTATTGCAGATCCTGTATAGTAAAAATTATATTTTGCATGCCTGGCGAAAAGAGCAATCTTTTCTTCATATTTATACCAACCTTCAGCCTTCTAGCTGCTAAAACGACCTCTCAGTAAATTTTTAAGTAAACCTCTGTAAATGACAAAAAATGTGAAAAAAAATTTATAATTTGATAACGGTGACCCAAAATGTAAAATATCTTATATCACCATAAATCTATGTGAAAGGCGGTTCTAATGGAGAAATAAAATATAGGTAGTTCTATTTGAAAAATCAAAGTTGTATAGCATGCGGTAGTTTTGGAACCCCCTGTATACATTGAAATATTTTAGGGTTGTACAGCCTGGGAAACGGTGTACAAATTGTATTAAAAATTTTTTCCTATCGTACATGGTTAAGGAGTTATGGACCGATCCCTCACTAATGACTCACCCTGTATTTATAGTTTTTTGTGATCGAGTTATAAAATATTTGTTAAATTTCCACTTGACGTGCCGAATCAGTGAAATATCTTATGTTTTGTTTGTTTAAACATGCAATTAACATGTTACCTAATATTATCCTGACTATTTGTACGGCGCTTAAGTGATTTAAATTTTTAACGCAGCAAAATTTCGTCGCTGATTAAATATCTGCAGCACTATTCAAAAGTAAAACAGATGGCCAATAAAACAATTCTTTGAAATTAAACTACCGGTTAACCATTTACATTTCCTGTAACAATTATTAAGAAATGCACAAGGTGATTTATTAAATAATTAAGAAATATAATTTATAAATTTTATTAAATTTAATTATTTAATTAATTAAATTAATAAAAATTAATTCATAATTAATCAAAAAATTAATCAAAAAAAGATCAAGTCTGGACGAGGAACTAGAGGATTTGTCACGAACAAATTTTCACAACATCACAACAAAACCGAGTAAATTTAAATTTAATAAAAATTACGATATCCGTGTTACTCATTAAACCCATAACGTTGTCCCCTAAGATACCAACACTGGTTGTTTATTTTTCCATCTTAAAATTCTAAATTTTTTTTTATCAAATGTTATCAATTTGAAAGGCGCCTCCCCTGACCAGCCGCCCCACTGGTAATCGTTACTTAATAAATTCCACCAAAATCTCCAAAATTTACTTTGGAGCAAATATCAAAATGGAATTTACACAGTAAAAAACGAAATAGTAAAATGTGTAAATAAATGTCGTTTAGCAATTTTGATATTTTCTGTTATTCAGAGAAATTAAAGTAGTATTGTTTTTTACATGGGACTAAAAACGCATGATTACTAAAAAGGTATTTTGAGAAATGTTTACAACCTTTTATGGGAACATACAAATGGTTGTATATTTCAGATCCTAATCATTAGATGAACAACCATCAATCAAATTCTCAAAAATATTTTGTAATTTTATACACCTAATACTAGAATCAATTTGATAAATAATGGTTAATAATTTTACAACAAATGCCAAAATTGAGATAAAATTCATATAATATTAAATGATCTAAACAAATTATTGTCTAAATAAATGTCGTTTATTTTAAATAAAAGTGTTGAATATAGCGCCTTACCAACTCGTTATCAAAAAACATAATTTTAATATATTCCTAAATAAGATAAAAGTTGCACGTGCACTAAAAAATATTTACATAATTCATTCCAAAATTAAACGAATAATATTTAGAGAACCATTTGTTTTATATAATACATTTTTATTACAAGAACACAAATCGTTACCTTTCTCTACTTTCGGTATGAGTGGCGCCAACTGTGGCCGTCCGCTTGCACCATTCTGTTCTGCATTCTGCTCACTAGGCGTCGCCAGTTTCTCGGCAAGAATCGGGTTTGCGGCCGCGATAGTAAACTTCAACGAACGCATTTCAAGCATCACCTGCGCGCTCTTGTGATGAGCGGCAGAATTACTCGCCGCTTCATCCGGACAAGTCGGTACATTGTTGTTTTCTTCTTGCTATAAACGAACGGAATGATAGATGGCGCCAATTGGTTAAGGAAATTACCTTAATGAAGGGACTGCCGTTGAATTCGTTCAGGAGAGTATCAATTTCGATCGAAGTCGTATCGGAAAGGTGCTTGAAAATGTCTTCGTTGTCGGCGATGTTTGCTTCGGGCAGGGGAGGTACGAGCGAGCTCAAATCTGACTGGGAGAGTTCGCCCAGACCCATTCCCGTCGCTTGCTGTTGGGCCAAAGGTACGGAAGCATCCTGGAGGCAAGAAGATATGTCGACCATTTTACCATCGTGATCGGAACTCCATAGCAAATCGTTGTCGATAAAGGGCATCGCCAGCGACATAGGCGATTGCGCCCCTAGGACGTGAGTCCCCGCCACGATGTGGCTGGAGGACTCGGCTTTCCCTCGATTTTGGCCGCGCAGAAGTTAAGTGGAGGACTCCGGAAAAGATCAGGACTACCCCACTTGCAGGGGATTTCGTATCAAAAGTGATCTGAAACACGTTACTCAACTTATTTCACTTGCTGCTCAAAATACTCGGAAAATAAACATTAGTAGTATAAGAAAAAGTAATAATAGAAAAAAAATATAATAAAAATTTAAAAAAAATACAAAAGAATAAAAACATATATGAATGGAATATAAATCTAGCCTTTGCGGAAGTCTTTAAAAAAATTCAAGACTCGTTTGCTACCCTCAAGGTAAGATAGTAAACTTGTTTGGATTAATTTGATTTTTGCAATACAATATATTACCTGGAAATGTCTCGATGGATGTCGAACCGTCTCCAACACATGAACGCGAAATTCCCTTAAATCTGAAACAAAAAATAAATCGAATATAGTTAGCTAATGATGGTTCCCTGCAAACTAATAACTGACAATCCGTTATCCGACAATTTCTATCGTCTACACAACGTACATTATGAAATCTAATTGGTTCATTATAATATTTGCTACGCGTCCGTACTAATAAAACCACACCAGTAATGATGATAACAGGCTCCATGCTCGAAATAGAAATCAAGGAAAATAGTTTGGAATAGAAAATCAATTAACATACAACCGCGTTCAATTATTTTCCGGAAGGATATTTAAATGATCAATTAATAACCATTGGAGCGATAAAAATTCCTAAATTTATGGAGGCTCGAACGAAGCGTTGGCAAATCTTTGCCGCTCAACTTTCACCGGGAGAAATGAACTTTTAATTAATGAAACAGTGAAAGTGATGTAAACCTTTTATTCTCACACTTTGTACATTTTTCCTTTCGTCGCATAACTAAAACCGGCGCAGTCTTTAGTTCTTGTGCGATTGTTTCTTTGGAGATTATTAGATCTCGTTGGATTACTGTCGACGCGGCTTTGTAGAAAGTTCCAGTTCTCCACAATGATGAAAACTGCTTGAATTTCTTTTGTGAAAGTAAATTGATGTAAATTCTCGCGTAATGCTTACATCCACTTTTGTACGTTGCGCAATGTTTATATTAGCCACAAAACGGCCTCAAAAGTCGGCATCAAACCAATTTCTCCAAATTCGTGCGGCGTTTTTATTTAAACGATTTCGAACCAATTTAAATACTGATCGATAAAATGAACGAATTTTTGAGGTCGATGTACGATTGGAAAAATTTCACGGAATTTTCGGCGCTTAGATTAGATTAAAACTGATGCCAATTTCCAAAAAAACACAACATCTCATCTGTGACTTATAAAATACAGCACGATGCTGGAGAAGCTGCACTGTCTACTATATTTTTTTATTTTTTACTACGAGAAATTTTAAAACGTGTAATAAAAAATTATTATGCCTTATTGAACGCATTTCTGTTACTACGAGAAATTTTAAAACGTGTAATAAAAAATTATTATGACTTATTGAACGCATTTCTGTTTGAAGCGAAATAAAAATAAGTTTGGTAGGATCTGTGATAGGATAAAATGTGTAAAATGAAGTGACGATAAAGTAGAAATCACCGAGTCAAGCAGCTCCCGTTACAGTTTTCTACATTATCCACAGTTGTTTACACATGGCGTCCGATGAGACGTCAAAGTCAGGCGTGAGTGATTACAAAACCAATTACAACCCCAAGTTGGACTTTTTCAGTGAACAATTTGATCCATTATTAGCGTTAAGAACCCCCGATGTCGTTGTTCCAGTCGCCAATGCGAAAATTTATGACAATATCAGCAAATTCGAGTCGGTCATGCAGGGCAAAGCCACTGGTCCAAAGACCAAATCGAAGGAAACGGCGAAAGAAACGCCAATAGAGAGACGCTGGTTGCCTCATCAGTGTAAGTTAAATAGTTATTGTGTAAAGTGTTTCTAATGGTTTGAAAAAAAGTGAATTCGTCGGTTTGGCTGTTAACTCGTGTCGGGAATCAGCTGATTTGGGATGATTTCAAATTCAAATGTGCACGTAATAAAAGCGACAAAAACTGCGATGCTGCACTCGTTTAAAAGTCAAATGTGTGTTTTGTTGTGATAATCAGACAATAAGGAAATTATGATGAAAGCGAAAATGATGTCGACGTGTGAGAGCGTTGGTTGAAGCAATACCGGGGGCAGTCTTTATGTTTGATGTTATGATGCATAAACTGGCGTTAGGATCAATAAACCCTGAAAAAATACACAAGTGAAAGCACTCGAGTGTTTGCTTGGACATAATGGTGTTACAAATAGGGTAATAAGAGGTGTAAACAACAACCACTGCAGGGAGTTTGTTGACGTCTTCATCGTCCCGTTTATGATTTGGTGTATCGGGGGCGTGTGAGGTCGTACGTTAGAAATGACGAACTGCTCGGAGTCATCGACAGTTTATTTATTTATAGACTTTTGTTCCAGACTATCCCTTAGTTAGTTTATGTAGGGAGCAACGGCCTGTGCGTGACAGACTTGGCACCCGCAGGCTATTTATTATTGTTTCTTACGTAATTAAACTATTTTTAATTGCATTCCTGAAAAGCGCTGAAATGAATGAGTTTTCAAAGACTAGCGTAAATCGTTTCGCGGTATTGTGTCACAAGTTAATCGGACCGGTGTTTCGATTGTATTTTAATTCACGACAAAATGACTCAGCTCGATGCGTATGTATGTATGTATGTACAATACTACCGGCGGTAATATTTTCTTTGGCGTGGTGACCGCTGTTGGGTATTTAATGCAGAAAATTGCATAATTTGAGGTCGTAACGTCCGTGTGTGGTAAGACCGATGTAACATTGACCTTCCTGGTTGGTCGGTCATGGCGGGTTACTCAGTGCTGGAGTTCCAGTGCTCAGCACCCGTGAAATTGTCTACAAGCACTAACGGGTTACGGTTATAATATCCTCCTCAACGTTTATCGGATTCTTCCGAAACGACGCCAAAGAAAGTCGGCGGCCAATTAAGTGCCGGTCACCGATTCGCATGTCGGTCGACGTAACGAGAAAGGAGTCGGTCCGAGACGTGATCCACACAACTCCGGGAAAAAGTAAGGACGTGATTGATGACTTCATCGAGTGGTGAGCGGCGTTCTGCGGCGACTCCAAGCTCTGGCATCGCACGCCGCGTACGCGAACTTACACCGGGTTCATTCACCTCGAACGACCAATGTTGCTGTTTTATGTTTGTTGGGTGTTGTGCAGAGCGATGGTCTTAAGTAACTATGTTATAACATCATGATTTACGGACTTTTCCCGGCAAACCTTCGCCTCGGACGATATTTACGTCTAAACGCAAACCGCATCACGGAGCTCGCAACAACTGATCAAATTTTCAAAGGGATTTTTAATGCAACAGATTTAAAAGTTTCAAATTACATTTTATTTGATTTTTAAGGCAATTTAATATAATAAATCAAGATGCTAGTTACATGACAAAATTGCAAGAGGGTTTTTGGCGTTTACATTATTGTATCACTTGAAAGGTGCGACGTCGCTTAGCCTAATTTAAATAAATGGCTCACGGTCAGCAACTTTTTTCGTTTTAATAAAAATCTAATGAGACGGGACTGGTGAATTTTTTTCGCGCCATTATCTAATATATGAGCATGTTTGGTATGTAATGAATTCGAATGGAATGATGTGCAATTCGATTTTTTCGTACAGTACCTGTCGCAAGCACAAAAAGGCCGAACGGTAGAAATGTGTTCACGAGAATGGAAAAGATGGAAGGACCATTAAAACTACTCAACACATGTAAGGACAATAGACATAGAATCAAGGTAAGTCGAATGTTTCGTCGAGTTTTATTAATGGATCATTGTTTCGTTTATTAGTTATTAATGTATGCCCAACGAGCGACGAATTATTTATTACTTGTTGGTCGGGTCGCATTGCAACATTCGTTTTCAGATTTCATTCATTCGTCATAATTTCTTCATAATTTAGTTGGGCGGCGATTACATTATGATTTCCAATTAAAAATATTTCAGCCCTCGCCCTCGAAATACATGTATAAACGTCCGCAAAAATCCCCCAATCTAATTAGAAAGGATAATACGGAATAAATTACACCGAACAAGTTATGTTTTATTGAATTTGGCCATGGCGTTGACCATGGTAGTTAAACGACCAGTACAGCGACATTCCACCAACGACGTGATAATCTTGCAGTGGATTCATCTGGCCGACTATCTCGTTTACTTGCAAGAAAATCTACTAACCTTCTGCCATGGTTTTCCTTGTTGAGCAACAGTAATGATATACAAGAGGCCATCTACGATTTTTATTGACAGTTGTTGCCATTGACGCGGCTCTATTTGGTCATAGCTGTTATTGCGGTGCACACTTCACTTGCTACCGGGACGATTCAAAGACGCCGAAAAAACCACGCAATTTTGATTGTCTTGTACAAAACCAAGGATCGGATTATTACGACTGCTTGTTTGCGCGGTTCTATTTATTGCGACTAGGAGCTGAGCAGAAAATAACGAACGGCGGGACCGAAATGCGGGCATTATTAAGCAGGGCGGACGGGCATCGAAAACAATTACCATAAAGTTGCGGAATTAGATTTTTTAACGCGTACGTGACCTCATCGAACGACATCGATCCGGGCCAAGTGTACGCTTTCTTTGATATTCACCTAAATAATTACGAATTCAACATTCGATTATTATTGGTTCCTTCGCGATCTCGATCCGGCAAATTGGCGGTCCGTGGAACTCCAGCATCCTTGTTACGGCACACCTGATGACCGCGGTGTCGGTTAGGCGTGGTAACCTTGCAGTTCGGCCTCGTAGGGACCTCGCATCAAGGTCCGCGAAAGTAGCGGCTTGCGATCGCTTTGTACGTACCTTCGTCGCGAGCGATCGAAGACCACACCATGTGTCTACTGCGACTCCAGGAAATTCATTTCTTGCCGAGTTCAACAATTTAAGGGAAATTTTTTGTCGGACGATTTTTGTTTTCACACGTCATAGCGAAGCGTGAGGAAAATCAACAGTTATAGAATAATTACGGTTTGCTGTGAGGCAGATGTTACGGTCTCGCGTTTTGTTCACTATAAACGGATACTTTCTCCGCGATACTGAAAGTGAATGTGTAATCAATTTTCTAATAGACGACAAAAAACATTCGTTTACTAGTTTGTTTCACTTTCGCTTGATTCGTGCAGGTTTGGACGCGGCACAGCCACGACATACGAGGATACTGCACCGCAATTTTGGTGGCATTTGACAAACACTGGAACCTCGCCTTAGAAGACGTAGACGAAGTTTGGACCAGAAAGAAGAGGCGGAAAGTACCGGCGATAGGTGAAGAACGAGAAGCTGTTGGAATGTTGGCAGTTATCAAAATATACATTTTTAGATGGTGCCAAGGTGGATCCAAAAATTAAATCGAAGGTTTTGCCACCTCAGATTACCATAATCGAGTCCAGCAAAAAAACGGAAACTTGCTCGAGGCACGTGGGCCAACTGCTATTGCGAGGAGAACATGTTGCATATATTGTTGTAATTGGACAATTGGAAGGGGTGGAACAGAAATAAACGAATATTTTTTGTAACAGGGGTGTGTATTTTGGGTTTCCCCGGAGCTCACGTGTTTATCAGTTTACACAAGTTCAAAGTATAACATCTAGTTATCAGTCTAATCTTTTGAGCGTTAAGTAGTGAATAGGGTGTGTTCACATTTTTTCTGTGAACCACACATTAAGATAAGATGGATTTCTTGGTAACTGATCGAGTGGATTTCCAGTAATTCCACTAATCCAGACTTGTTACAGAATTGGGATAATTGCGATTCAAATGTTTAATAATTATTTTACAAGGTGTTGTGAAAGTAACAATCACCGAGTGAAGAAAAGTGTTTTTGTAAAACAAACACTTGCCCTAATTTTAGTTGCACAATACGTTATAAATTGCAACATCCCTACTTGCAGACTTGCAAAAACATCGGATTGGGTACGTACGTACCGGACCCAAATATTTTTTCGAGTCACGAAGAAAAAAGTTAAAGTGACGGCTTAAGTCGTTGCGGTAATAAAATGCCACAATGGCGTCCTTGCGTTCGCAAATACCGAGATGATGGTGTTGGATTCATGGTTAATGGTGTGAAACGTGCGAAAATGGCAAGACTATATCATCATATGTGAAATTCGAAAATAACGGTCAGGTCAAAGAATCCACTTGACGATCGCATGTAGAGACGCCCAACGGAAAAAATGACGATAAAAAGCACCGACCAAAAATAGATGGTCTCGTGCGATTTTTGAGCGATGGGGTCAACGTTTGAAAATAAAAAAGGCTATTGCCTCGTTTTGATATCGTTAAATAAATATATGCGACCACAACTAGCCTTTCAATTTCCAGCATTAACCTCTAACCTCCCCACATATAAAACAATAACAGTGTAAAAATTTCGGCGCCTATCATCTACTCAGCAGTTACACATTTCATTCAACTCTCTACGGTACTTCTCGGATAAAATTCAGTGGCGCCGGTTAACGGTACAGCTCGAGCTGAAACAGTGTGGCAGCGTTAATGTATCGCGATGGACGTTTCAAGGCGACCGAATATGCGACACAGTCGAAAAAGCTTATTATTGTCGACTTATGATTATTTATAACAGTTCGGTAGCATTGGATTTTTAAGTACTTAGCCATGCCCGCAGCTCGCCAAACGCCTTGAAACAGTGACGCATCTAACCCGGAGTTAATGGACGTCAAGGTCCAGAGCCGAGAATATACAAGATCGCATAATTGTCTGAATTCATTAATAACGCGGTGCAACGTTTTTGGCAAGCGGCTCGCGGAAATACTACAGGGGGTGCGACGATTTCTCCGTTTTTCAAAATTATATAACAATTTTTAAAACGGGCGCCACCACTGCAACGCATTATTCATAATCAGGCGCGCAACCTACGAATTCCACGACAATCTTTGACGGACACCGTCTACATGTGTAAATTATAGAAATTTTAATCTGGAATACTACGCAACGAGGCTCAACTTCAACCACCGATGAAAAATCTTTAAAAATACTTTGCGCTGTGTTATTCCCCTACTCAAACTTTTCATGAACTTTATTAAAATATCTGTGAAATAAAAATGCACGGAACGATTTATTTTTGCGTGGATTTGGACTAATCAAGTTTTACACCACCAAAAGATTAGTGTTTAAGTTAAATTTAACATCAGTGCTAAAAATACATTGGGACGAATTAGAGTAGGTTTGATTAATTTCGACCTGTAAAATTTATTTATAAAATCTCATTCGTATAGTTTTTGTTGAAATGATCTCACGAGATGAAATGGTGTAATTGTTATAATACTATTTGTAATAAAATATAGAAATAGCTGTTGGTGCAGTTACGAAATCTATAGCCCCTTAATGAATTCCGATCAAGATCATCCTGTCTAATTAATTACATTACAATTGATAACCTCTGAAAAACGTTCGTTCACAATCCATCCTCCCACAAAGAACGTGATATGGTGAACTGAAGGTTTCGGAAAATTTAGCTGTTTTTGGAAATTGTTTCTACTTTCTTAAAAAATAATTCTAGACAATTTTTTAAAATTAAACGTCCAGCGAAACGTAAATATACCCATCCGACCATAAAATATCAAATTAAAAGAAAGAGTGGGAAATTTTCGGCAATTTCTCAACTTTCGCTTATGCGTGACTTAGAGAAAGTGTTCAAATTGAGAAAAAAAAGCGTGTTTAGCTGTTGCACGAAACGTCCAACATGTGCGTATTAATTTTACGACAAATTTTCATTGAACTTCTGCCGAGGCGGGGAAAACCGCGGGGTAAATAACAGCTTTTAGGAAAAAATCATTTACGCGCGGTCCGCGTGGCTCACCTCAAATCCATGTAACAAATCGTATCCGAAAAGTAATCCGAAAAAGGAGGTCACTGAAAAAAAAGCACTAGCACCGGGCAGCACACCACACTACGAACGAACACTGTAATATCCATAAATCCGGGCACGAATTGGGTCAAGCCACCGAATCCTGTTCGGCCCCCATGGCCAGAGTCAGTCAGGTCAGGTCACTACCAGCAAACAGCACAAGTCACAGTGAAGCCAGAGCCCGAGGTGCACAGTCGAATCCGCAATGCGATAATACAATTTAGCGATTTGTTTGTTTGGGTTAACGGTGAAATTCAAGTTTGGAACTGGCGCTCGTCGTCAGAGAGCGTGCGCAAGCCACACTCGAACGCAAGCTAAACACTAAGTACCCGCGATATTCGCATTGCTTAGCTAAGTCAATCTAAGCAGTCCGAGCAATGGCGAATCGGACCGAATGCAAGGTTGTATGCAGGCGAAACTCTTTGTTTAGAGGTTGTTGATGTTGTTCACATTTCGAATTTGACCGTCGATGAGGTAAAGACCTTTCTTCTTTCGCGCGGTCCAATTTCGACGCCGCGACCGCTTTTCGATCCCACTCAACCCTCGAAATGCAACACGAAAACTGCATCAAGGATCCTCGCTGCACCGAGAGAACGCAGACACACCGCTTTATCAGTTCAACAAGTTTTATCTTTCGTCAATACGGTTACTATATGATTCGAACATTAATAGTGCACCCAGCGACCGAGAAAAGTCTAAAACAAACAATTCGGTGTTCACTTCGAGTTGACAAATCGAACTGCCTTCGGATTCTGATCGACTTACTATCGCTTGATTATTGACCGACAACTGGAATTTGCCCGAAATTATTAGACACATATTTTTGCAAACGTATGAACTTGCATCGGAACTGAATTATTAAATACATTTATTTGGGACCAAATTCAATCAACTGGAACTGGAAAATTTATTGTTTAATTTATTTCTACAATTTATCTCGCTCATGCTAATTTTATACACATTTTTATTATTCGCGCCAGTATTTTTTAATTTAAACTTACGTGGCAGGTTTGTTATTAAAATCATTAATTTATTCTCTAGGATTCTACGGATTAACTTGGGAATTAAGCTTGAAATATTTACATAGTGTTTGTGTACGATATCTATAACAAAACAATAAATAAATACGACGTTTGCAAACAAAAATATAGAACATTTTGTCAGTTTATCATCGCATCGGCTTTCAAACCAATAAATTACTTTTATTCGACATTCCGCTAGATTGTACAAATAAAAATAATCTAAATTTAAGCAAATATCAATTTTATCTTAATATGTATGTAATAGTAGGTTATTTTATTGAAATTACGTCATCAGCACCAATAATGATTAATATACATATTTATTAAATAAATAACAAGTCGTTAATTTTACGCAAATTGTTTTTTATTTTATTTATTTTATATATATTTTTTTCCATTTGAATAAAACTCCAATTGTAAAAATTGTAATTGTGTAAACATTTAACAAAACATGTAACAAAAGCACGTGTAACAAATAAAATAAGATACTTATTGACCGACCGAATCTGCAGGGTTTTTTCGAATCAGGGCAAACTGTATCGGTAGAAATGTATAACCAGACATAATTGTATATCCGCAATTTTACATACGGACAATTTGCCCAAAAATTACCAATTTATTATTCTGTAAATTGGGTCGTGTGGACCTCGCCTAATACGTGTCTTTCCTCTAAATTGGATCTTGCAGATTGTGTTGTTGGATCTTTCAGAAAACTCATCACAAAAATGTTGATTCAGTTTTGAGGTAATCCGAAAATTAATTTGTCTTTTCAAGTAGTACAATAGATACAAGGCCTGATAATATCCATTACCAAACATCAACTTTTATCAAATTTTTTTTTCAAGTTTGAACTATGAGACTCATTAAACTCATTATGCCAACTGAGAGTAAGAAAATGTAGTAATTTGAAATTATAATTTCAACAGTTGGTGGTTCAATGTACATCTCACATAATTAGCCAAGTTTATTTTGGTAAATGAAATATACATAATAATAAATAGTAGTAGTGTTAAAATCCTCTTTATTTTCAAATCCATTACATGAGAAGAAATCTGATAAATCTATAAATTGTAAAATCAAAGTGGGTTCCGGTAAAATATTTAATTTCTTAATACATTTATGCAGCGGATCGATCATCTTCGTTCCTTTCACCGTACCGTAAATTTTTCCCTCACTTTTCTGAAGTGAAAATGAAGAAAATCATCTAATCTAAATGGTTCGAACGCGCCGAGTATGCGTCTGTGTGTTGTTTATCCCAGCCTAGCCATGGCCGGTCAGATTCCTTGATCTATAATTAAATAAACAGATTCATTCGTATATTATTCTTATTATTATCTGTTGTAGTCGTTGCGTCCATGGTTTTTCGTAATCGGAGATATCATCATTTGAATGAGGAGCGAACAAAATATGATATAAAAAAGGCGTCCTTTACATTTACCAAAATAACAACTTCCTCACGGTTTAACCCTGAGCAAGCAATGAAATCACTTTGAATGAGTCGCGAGATAAAATCGCATTGATTTGCATGAACGGACTAACAAATCTTCTTCGACCTTTAAAAACCACGAAAGTTCAAAGAAATCAATTAATTTTCGGCGTTGGCCACAATGGAATCCCGCAGATGCGTGAATTGGAAATCAAAGCAATTGTACGTTGATTGTGCCTATGTCTCTCCGCCCATTTATCCACTTTCTCGTCCGAACGAATTTGCCAAACGTCGTTTTCCTGTTGGGAAAGGTCGGGAACCGTGAAAAACCGACATTTCTAATTACATTAATACACAAACGTTTCCACTGCACTTAGCTATGCAACAGCTGCTAAATAGAAATGAATTGCGTGCGTCCATCATGTAATAAATAATAAAATTACGAGGAGAAAGTCTCTTCGTAGTCCGCACCGGATCAAATCCATTAAACGCCAATTACGCGTGCACCAAATAAATTTTATTAAAAGAATCGCGATGCGACAGATAAGCGTGTTTGTGTTGGCCCATCAAAGTGACGACTACTTCAAAACATCGACTTATCGACGATATGATTTAGTGTAACTGAGGTTAGTGCCGCCGATTTTCGAATTAATTCATAACGCCAACGATGGACTTTAAAAGGGAAAAATGCGGACGGGTCGTATCCTTAAACTCTCACCCGATCAAAAAATACCTCTCAATACCAAATAATAGTAAACTGCGCTCGGCTTGAACGCCAATATCTGGAAGGTCATCACTGAGGTTAGATATTAACATGAAGTTTGAGAAACAACACGACTTATTCTGGAGAAAGTTTTCACGTCGATCGAATCCCAATTAGTGGTCTTCTTGGAATGAGGCATTAATTGGTTCGAAAAAACATGTTTACTCAGTCGAAAGATAAATGTGGTTCCTAATGAAATAGTTTCCTTGGTGTAGGATTTCCTTTGTTGATAGTGTCAACGAGAGTGATATATCTTATCGATCGACACAAATAAAAATGTGAAGTCAAACTGCAAGGATAATGCAGCAACCATCAATGACTCACGACCACTATTAGACAGACACAAGTAAAGTCGGTTTTGTAGTGTGGGTGAATATTAATGTTTTCCGTTAAAATTATGTCTACAACAAAAATAAAATTAAACTGACTATAAAATATTGCCCTTGCTATAAGCACAATAACATTCGCTCGCATGATTTACCGACTCCGTGTAATTACTATTAAAATTCAACGTTACTGTTGCTGAAGACATAAAAGAGGACTCCACATTTGTGGGGACTTGTTTATGTCAGCCGAATTTTTTCAAACGATTTGATTACCTGCACTTAACAGTCAATTAACCGCGACGACTTTAGTGCTTCCCAAATCTATTAAATCGTGGCTTCCGGTGCTAGATAGAGGTTTTCATCGTTTGATTCTGTCTCCACGGACCTCCGCTGTAGTGCAACTCCATCAAAAGGATAGTTAAAAATATGCGCTAATTAGTAAAACAATCTAATCTTTAACTGAATGAGCTCGCAACTTGGTAAAGTTTGTCCCCTGGAATATTTGGGGCGGATAAACGTTTAGAACTGCACTGAAATCGAGCAGAATCTGGTATTGAGAGATATTTTGATTCGGCGGCCCTCCGGGCTCTGTGGCTTTTCAAAACCCGACCATGACAATTATTATCATCGAACGAGTAGATTCTGAACGACCTCCGTCAGCGAGTCGAGCTAAGGCCGAGCAATTCCGTGCTGGTGACCGCCAAATCAGGGCCACTCATTACGATTCTCACTATCCTTTGATCATACGAATCATTGCCTCGCCATTTATTTGCCGCAAACTCACGTCACACATGATGGACATAATCAAAACATCTGATAACGCAGTGCAGCGTTCTTCTCCGGCCGGAACTGCTCGACTACCAACAAATTACAAGCCCATACCCGAAGCGAAGAGATCACGATCTAGGCATCAGATTAAATGTTAAGATGTTATTCGAGATGACAGACCGGAAAGACCGGAGAAAACGTTGCATTTAATAAATCTTTTCTTTGTGAGAAATACCGGATTGTAATTAACAAAGAAGCCGCCGCCTTTTCAGATTAGCAGGGTGTGGAAAATTGGCTCGGCGCAATCACGGGCGACATTTTCAAAAATTGTGACGCAACGTTCATTAGTTCTATTCAAATCGATCTGTGCGTGTATTGCCCAATCGGATGTTTTCGCATCCTTGAACGGATGATATTTTAGGAAATTTTTGTGGCGTTTCAGCAACCTACACACCTGAAAGTGTGCTGAAAAGTCGGATGACCGCGAGGTGAAGAACCTGTGTGGTCGCGTTGGCATCACTGCACGCTGAAATGGGTCAACGCTAGTTATTTCGTCGAAGAAATTGTCGCGAGGTGACGAGACACTTTTAGACAAAGGAACCAAAAGAAAATAAATAGAACGTTTTTACTTTTTTTGTGGCGTATTTTTAGACAGATCGCACGTCGAACGCGAATCGCCGACTTCCGAAGAAGCGGAATCGAAAAATTTCGAAAAAATCCAGACGGCTACTAAAACCCCGGCACATAAAATATTTACTGCCCGCCGCCATAAATTCAAAATATTAACCGATGGCCGGCTCAAAGAGGAAATTCAGTTTACGACATTTCTAGAAATATACAAGGAAAGTCGATTTTTACCCCCGAAAGATCAATGACATTTTTCCCTTCCCACCGGCACCGAATCGATCCATTCCGCCGTCTAATTACTCAATCCAGAACGAAAATTAAATAATATTTAACGACCGGACCGTCGATCCAATTAGGTAAGCCTGTTTGCCGATTAATTGTTTTGCACGTCGCGGGTCTATTCACCCCTGGAGAAAGTAACCGTGCGATCACGTGACCGCTTTTACTTTCTACGGATAATTTTGTGTTATCCAATGCGGTGTTCATTAGAAATTACAACTTTTATTACTAAACTCACCGAGTTACGTGTGCGGAGAGCACTTAATTGTTAATAATAGTGGAACTATAAGAAAGCCTCCGATGCGATTTTTCTATCCGGTGGGAGTCTACAATCGATCAATTCCTTCATATTTTACTAATAACGATGGAATGATTTGAAGTAAAGTGCCCAAATTTAAACTGTTCCCTTTTGATAGTCGAAATAATTCTAATTCAGTTTTCATTTTTGGCACCACCTGTATTCATTAACTGCCAACTAGCTGAAAAATTGTTGCTCAAAAACGTCAGCGGTATGACGATAAGAGGAAAATCTTTGCGCAATTTTATTCAGCGAATGAACGATCAAAATGTGAAATATGTATTCAAGAGATAAGTAGGAATATGGGTATGAAATTGAGCATTACATTGAACACAGTGTAAAAACTAGAAATCTGGCAAATAAGAAATGAAGAAGCGCTGGAATCTTGCAGAGATGACGTAGCTTCGACTCGGTTGATTGTGGATGAATTAAACAGAAAACGAAAATTGTGTATTATGTAGGTCCTTCTGTGTCGGGAAGATGTTATTTGCATACCAGTCCGTTGAAATTATGTTTCGTTACACGAAAAAACGTGAAAGAACATGCCACACGCTGCGTACGACTGATTGTGTCAAGTCACATTTAAACGACCCTCATTTTATAAACTCAGCGAATTCGCTGCATGTTTCCGATTTTTGTTCCGATCGGGCAATTAGTTCAAATGGGAAAAAATGTAGTGAGCGCAGCGATATTCCGCCTTTTCCCATATGACCGTTACTAATTGGATTCCGAGAAAATCATAGAAATTAGAGTTTTTCTAGTGAAATGTAGTTGCAGAAAATAATAGCGGAAATGGGAAAAGGAAACGATTTCCATATTTACGCAACGTACGGTTCCATCGAACGTTTGTTGTAGAAAACTCGAATAAATTCCGAGATGTCGCGCGTTTTTTTAATCGTGGAGATGTCAGCGATCGCCGTAACTTTCGTCAAACGTCGATTTCTTTCTTCTATTAAATAAGGAATTCGTAGAGACAAGAGACGCTCGACGAGATTTGTTGTAGCAGCATCGAGTCAGTAGCGGCTGGCCAGGGGAGGCAGAACAGGCAGTGCCTCCCATGCATCAAGTGACAAATTAATTAGCCCCAGACTTTGTAAATTTATAATTTTTTTCACCATTTCAAGTTAATAAATTTTACAAAAAAATATTGAGTTGTTTGATGTATTTTTTTCAGCTTCATGTCATTATTATTATCATTATTTTAACCGAATTGGAATAGAAACGCCCGACCCGTGCTTCTTATGCATTTTTTGCTTGAAAAAATGCACCTAACCGAGCTAATCGCAGCGAAGGCATGGCCCCGGTGTTAGACTTTTTTAGGAATATTGGAATGTGATTGGCTGCGTTCTTCGGACGGGGCATGGGCTTCGGTGCCTGAAAAACTTTAGACCGGAGCAGAGCCAATCAGGAGTCGAACTTTGAATTTAGCGCACATCATCTTTGTTTATTAGCGTTATTTTACAATAGTTGACAAAATGTTCTGTGCGTTCCGGAATTTTGTCAGATTTCGATTGAAATTAAAATTTTACAATTTTAAGATGGAAAAATATACAACCAATGTTGGTGACAACGATATCACAGGGATATTGTTTTTTTTAAGATTAAACTTACTTGGTTGTAATGGATAAATTGTTCGTCATTAATCCTCTAGTTCCTCGCCCAAACTTGAATCCCTCGTTTTTTAATTTATTATGATAAACCACCTCGAGAATTGTCTTGTTACAGGAAATGTTTAATTTCAAACAATTCTTTTGTTGACCATGTGCTTTATTTTTGAATAGGGAGATATTTAATCAAAGAAGGAATTTTGCTCTGTTAAAATTTAAATCATTTGAGCGCCACACAAACTCAGGATCTTATTAGGCAACATGTAAATTGCATGTTTAAAGGAATAAAATAAAATACATTATTAATTGATTCGGCATGTCAAATGTAATGGCAATTTAACAAATGTTTTATAACTGGATCACAAAATATAATAAATATACAAAAAGGTTTATCTACGTTTTTATTTATTTTTCTACATTAGTTTAAAATTAACATAAATTAGTGTTTCGCCCACTACGATGAGAGTAGACAATCGTTGAACAAAGGAAAATTTAAAGAATTTGTGTTATGGATGACTACAAGAAATTATACCCTTTCGGGAACTTTCATAAGAATTCAAAATAAACTAGACTAGATTCTATTATAGCTCATGTAACTGAGAACATAAGTACCTAATAATTAAAATTTTCTACATGTGTGTCATTCACCACTTTCTGTTATTTTAAGTCATAGAACATATTGAAGATGAATATTTTTATAAAAAAAATTATTGGAAATTATCGGGCAAGAAAAATATGTGTATGGCAGTAATTTGAACTTGTCAGAAAATTAAATCAAAATACAAAATTTAAGACCATTAATAACCAATTAAAAAACTGTCTTCCTCCCCTGACAAAATGATCACGAGCCGCCGCTGCATCGAGTGATCCGCCATCGAGGAATATCTCAGTATTTGTTTTAAATTAAGCGAGTTAATGAAGCAAAGAGTCATTATGATAAAGTAAATAACGACTTCATATAATAATAATTAATTAAACTTGAGCGCGTCGTGTTTGTTCGTTTCACACTCACTGAGCACGCCAGCTCTGCACCTTGACAATGCGAACTTTTCTCAATAAATCGAATTGCTCTTACTCCATGAGCTTTGGCGGCGTCGAGGGTTGCTAAGGCGGAAGGTCGTTGGTCCTCCCGGACCTGCCTCAACGTACGCAAGAATCCTCCCCGGAAGACCTGGAATCTCACCCGACAAATCGAGGCGCTTATTTTGGACCGAAACAATAACAGAACGGACACTGAACTCGTCCGCCCCGATCCGAAGTTCTCGAATTAAATAGTCTAGAGCCGTGTCTTGTTCGTCGGCGTAGGTACTCATACTCGTACATCTTCCAGCTCGCATTTGGACGACTTGACCCACATCCAAAATGGGATCCGCGGCAAGTGTTGCGTCATACCGTAAGCCTCCGTGTAAGAATGACATTTGACTGCTGCGGCGCGGCATTGTCCAGAAATAGTGGGTTTTAGCTAGGAGTCTATTTATGCGGTAAGTTTATCACGTGGATAAAAATAGAGGCAACGGGTCCGATAAACATTTATCACCACGTGCATCTGGTCTTTGCTCGATTCGCAACAATAAATAATCGATGTCCTATCTGAGCTGTATAATCGCATCATAGAGAGGAGCTGTATTGTGTCTGATTTACGAGGACTTCGACGGCGAGGGCGGCGGTCTTCATTTTTCCAAAGTCTTAGTGCGGGCCGGTGTAACAACGCAAGAAGGCTTGGCCAGGTTTGTGGGTTGACGGGGTGGATCGATGGCGATGCCACGGAGTCGTTGAACTTGACGCGTTCAACACCCACGATTTTTCACGGAAAAGCGAAAATTTCTACGCGATTGGGGATGACGTTTTTCCGCCAAGCGTTCTCGCGCCAGACACTTCCCGCTTCTTATTTTAAATTTTTAGCTTTGCTCCAATTTTTTTCTATCGAAATGTATTCGTCTAAGCGGCAGACGTGACGAGCGTTATTCCAATTTTTTTCGTCGTCTGGGGCCTTGGACTACATATTTAAATCGAATTCATTCGTATTAACCTAAACATTACACTGGCTGGGACTTTCGAAATAAGGGCAAGTCCCCGCATTGACTCGGACAGTCAATGTGCGGACCAATCCTTGCGTCGTCCTTCCCTTTCAAACTGCTAAATTTGGGCAACACCGACAAAAAAGGAAACGAAAAAGTAATTTATTATTAGCGTCGGGCCGACAAGATATACATAATATTGGCATGGAGCAGGCAAGACAAGTTACAATTTTATGAAAAAACGAAGCAAACGCATTATTCTAGGTCTTTCGACACGCATATTTCATATTTCGAGCACATTAATTTGTCTCCAAAAAAAGGAGCGTGCTTGGTTTGAATTAAATGCCTTGATTATCACAAGATTATATTCACTTGTAATGACTTTATTCAAAAATGAAATTTAAGGATGGGAACATTTTATGATTTTTTATTTCTTGTTTTGGTGTAGAGATTTATCCGGCCAGAGATTTCTATGAAATTTTGAAATTACGTCTCGGTATTTAGATATAAAAAATTCAATAACCACACGTGGATAAATTTCAACACGTACTTTCAGTCCAGGCTGGTAAAAACGCTCTTAAAGATCGAATCGAAAAGGCGACTAATTAATTAACTTGATTGAAAGTTTGGTCTTTACATTTATTCCCTTCAGTATTTGATTATGATGAGGATGAAGCAACCGAAGACAAAGGCCGCTAATAATAGCAGTGATTCGCATTATCACTTTCCCCAAGATTAACATTATCAGTTGTTATTTACCTGCGACGATAAATTTTCGGTGAAAAGTCATTCCTCTTTCAAATATAAAAAAAATCCTCCACGTAATTTGTTTAGACATCCCGAGTCGTTAACCTTTTTCCCCGTGTTTATAATAAAACATTTCGGAGGTGGAAAACTAAAAATACGCAAAAATGTAACAGGTGAGACGAGGTTATAATTTTGGCAGCGTTTGAGAATAAGTTGTGATTTAGGGTCGTCGCCCTATTTATTTTTAATTTACGGGAAAATTTCCTCACTACGTTCGGTTCGGGATTCTAATTGGCGACGTTCGGGGAGAATATGGAAGCGCGAATTTAAAAATTTATGCGAAAGTATTGAAAATCGTGAGGTAAATTGGAGCTCGTGCTCTTGGACGATCAGTTAAACACCGCTGTTGCAGGCATTGAATGGGTTTTGCGGGAATTAGAAAGTTGACGCATAGAGATAGATCGCACGAACTCACAACTCCGAGAAAGTAACAGGGTTAAATGATTTAGTGGTGGACAAAGAGCGAGTCTTCTGCTCGTTATCATCAATCAAAGTCGCAGATCGAAAAATTTGCGCATTTGGGTCAATAAGGGACCACAAAAAGTGGGATTGAGGTTTTTGACCCCAAACGCCTAAAACGCGTACATTTTAATTCGTCGCTCCGAATTTGCAATTCGGTTCATTGAACCAATATCAATCTTTGATTAGGGAAGTCGTTCAACTTGCCTAAAATTCTTATCGTCGGACTATTTCGTTAATTGATTGTTTTGTCAACAAGACACATAAATTCGTTAGAAATTCCTGCGCCAGCACGACCCTGAAACGTTCGTTTTCAGGAAACAGAACTGCAAGACATGATCGGCGTAAATATTATTAAAATACACGACCAGCGAGATCTTCTAAATCGCAAGCGTTATCCTTGCGGAATTCCTTATGAAATGTTAAATGTGGCCAGAACCAGCACGTTTGTCCTTAGCGATGTATTTATAAAATAACATCCTACCACATACTTATTCATATTCATCAAGGATAACGAGACTTACCCGCACAACCGATTCAATTATTATTACTATACGGCGATAGGCCAGGGGGCCTTTGGAAATCGATCCATTAAAAACGACTTCGTTTCAATTACCGATTGTTACACCTAGTCCCGACCGGTCATATCTCGTGCACGTGGTGATCAATCGGCCTAATTCGAACGGCAAAATTACATTGTGATCTTCACCTGGTTATCTGCTTTATTGTGGCTGATACGGCGAGACTAAAGTCCTGAAAACAAACCGATAAAGGAACAGCGCCGCATGAATCCGCCACGAGCGCGGGACGATTTTGGGCAAATCTGCCAACATTGACCCGCAAATGTGTGTCGAAAAGTAGGTGACCCACATTCGATGTGTTTCATTGTCAAGTACCGCGATCGAATTCAGCTGGCCATGGCCATAGCCCATTGGAGGCGCAGACGACGACTAATAAATTCCCTCACAGTCGATTCCTACATTGAGCATTTTCAGCCAGAAAATTTCCGGAAAAGGGACTTACTTTCGCCAGGCGCGATCGCACGAGGAAGTGATCGTTGTTGTCAAGGAAAACGGATAAATAACTGCTAATGTTACCTTCAAACCAAATATCAAAAGATCAACACAGCTCATGGTGTGTGTTTTTTGATATATGGTGGCACATAAAAATTTCTATCGACACTCGTTTTCGTATTTCGCTTTTCTATAACGTTCACTTGACGAAACCTTGTCTTTTATTTTTGCAGCAATCAAACAACTTTCCGTTTCGATTTATAACGCTGCCGATATCTTGAAACTCCTCGGTGCGGCAGACAAATATTGCAAATTACAACTTACAAAATATAATGCACAAAGGATTTTTAACGTCTGGTTATTTATTATTATAAGCAGTCCTACTTAGGCGTAGAAAGTGAAGAAAGTATATGGTAAAGTGTTATTAGACTTTCGCTTTCGCCGATAAACACAAAAATTCGCCGCTTCGTATTGCTTAACAATAATTTTTCTTTCGGTAGCACTGATTAGGATTTATTACAAACGAAACGAATATACAATTTCCGTTTTAAGTGGGCAGCGCGATGTGAGCAGCGATAGGAAAAACATAATAATTTGCAAACATTATGGGGAGGATAGCATCTCGAGTGCGTCCATTGTCTTGCACAACAATAAGCCACCTCATCGATTGGCGCCAAAAATTTATTATCCTTCTTCACACGTGGATCGCTAATCTGCTAATTGCATTAGCCAATGACACAACCTTAATCCGGTCGGTCCGGCCTCGCGTCCGCAATGTTTCCTTGTAATCGAAATTAATTGTGAGTACCCAAAATATGCAAAACGTTCCCTTGAATTCCGACAAGTGGGTGGTCCGACTGATAAATAAAAACTGTGGGTGATTTCCTTGGAATTTAAATGGGAATTGTTGTGGAATCACTCGGAGGCGAAAGTATTTTTAAGAAAGCGGGTACTTTCGTCGGTCGATGCGGTACAGAAAAATCGCCCGAGAAGTCTCAGCTTGACCCAGTTTGCGATCTCTGGGCACCGTTGTTAAATGACTCGCCGAAAATTGTGGCCACAATGACTCGCCTTTTCCACCGAAAATATCTCCAGTCCAGCGTCGAGTTCGTCGACCATCCGATTTTCGACTTTCGGCGTAGAAATAGCAAGTTGCGTAGAGTAATCGATTTCTTCGTTACGTATCGGAAATGTGATGTCTGTGCTGTCGAGCAAGTGAATGCACTTCCGAGGCGGTAAAACAGAATGCAAGTGAAAGTTTCCGCATGTTGTGGAAAAATTTCTGCAACGACGCCGTCGGTCGTTCAACTTGGTAGTCTCCCCGTGATTTAAAAAAAAATGATTCAGCAGATTTTCGCAAACGAATTTTGATTCGCACGCCCGCGCCTTTTTCCCGGTCACGCAAATGTGGTGCATTCTTGGGTGGTTCATTATCTATTGCCGTAACAAGCGTCGGCTTTAAGGTAGGTAACTGCATATTAAGATCTGCGAAGTTAAAGCTGTTTTGAAAACTTAATGATAATAATTTCTAATGTAACCATCGGCCTCTGGCAGCGAAACGGATAAATATGAGTGCTCGGTAGTTGCTTTTTTGTTACTTTCACTCGGTTCTTCACCCTAGGACATGCACCTTGCTTTACAGCTGGTTGCAAAGTTCTCTGCGAGATTCCATTTCTTCGTTTTTACACTTTACGCTGTTGCGTCGTTTTTCGAGAACCCAACAGCGATGCAAACTAAGAGAATCTGACAATTGCTAAGACAATGTGGCTTCCGCGAAACTAAAAATTAATTGTGATTTTTTAAATCCAAATCATACTCGGCAATTTGCGCACAAATTATCATCAGCAAACCATCTGTTTGGCAATTAGACGCCTCCAAATGTGTTGCTTTAGTGTTCTGTGTTCGAGTTCGGTTTATTTTAATCAGTGAAGTAAGCATTTCATATTTCAGCCGCTCCTGCCAACCCGATTTTTCCCAACCCAAAATTCCCAGTTAAGTCATATGCTTTTAAGTATCATCGCTTCGATGCGTTGTGAAAAAAGCTCACACACCTGTGGGGCACGGCAGCCAGCAAAACGTGCACTGATAAACTGCACAGGTAACCGTAACGAAAATAAAGTTGAGGCCGTGACCGATAAGGGGTTGTATCAGTGACGACACTAGGTCGGCCAGTGACGTTGAGAGGTCAACGTCTCCCCGGTTTACGCCACAGCGCACCAGCTTCGATCGGTCGAAGAAGGCTCGCGATGAATGCAGGGATCATCTGAAATGTGGCAAAAGAAGAGAAGTGGGATTTTCGCCGGCTCACACAGAAGCAAAGATTTTTCACTTTCAAAGAGCGGGAGCAATTACATACGTTTGGAGGTCTCGGTCCAAGGAATCTATAGATTGTGAATTAAAATTTAATGGGATAGTTTGGTAACCTTAAACGATTTCACCAAACATTCATCACTGCGAGGTCTTCGTTGGGGTCGCGCGAGATTTAAGGTCAGTATTAAGGACGCTCCGGTGTAAAGAGAAGCGACCGATAATTGCCTTTCGAACAAAAAGTTTTGATCGTGTTTCGGGGTTTTCTGTCACGTCGGACAATACTTATTTAGTTACCGGAAATAGTACTAATTGCATTTTGTATTGCGTCAATTAATGTTTAACAATCGACCCTGGAATTTCACTAAATCTCGACGGAGACCTTCTGTTAGAGTGGTTTTCTCGTAAATCAAACAAACGCGCACGGAGGTGAACAAGTGTAGAAGTGAATAGACTGTTGATAAAACAGTTTTACTACTTCTATCTTCGGAGTGAAAAAATCGGATAGGAATTAGTTACGGGTCAGGGAGTTTTGCGTTCGGTTCCGGTAAAAACAACGACAATCAGTGACTGACCACAAGGGTTCGAAAATAATGCCTTTCATGGCGATGGAGCTGATTAAACACTATAAAACGCCTCTTCTGTAATGAATCATCATTTCACATCGATTAACTCGTTATGCGGACGCTAATTACGCAAAGAATGGATAATTAGACACTGTACATAATTCATCCGTATGTTCTTGTTTCCGATGCTATTGCTGGGGTGGTCATTTTGCAATCTTCGCAAGTGTTAAGAAGCAGCTCCGAAATGACTGCTCTCGCGACATAATAGACAGATAAATAGCATCGAGGATTAATCCATTCCTATCAGGAAATCTCCTGAAAAATGCCTTCCGTTCGATTCGACTCTTCTCGTATCGATTGTAAACCCGACATGGGAATGCAGTCCTCGTCTAAAAAAAATCCTGCCGTGAAAAGACGGATTCGAAACGGGCTGGAACTTTTCAGAAGACCAAGATCGATATACACGAATGCTTCTCGGAGAAGTCGCCGTCGCGTCCTCCGGGCAAGTGGACGTATACACATGACGGGGTTTTTTTCGCCGGTCGAGCGCTTGTCGTCTTGGGAGCCGCAGGACGACCTACCGGAGCGTGGTCGTCGGTAGCGCAAGAAACGGAATATAAGAAGTGAGTCTGGACGGCGACGAGGTCGAGGGAATCCTGCGAAGCTGTGTCCGGTCATTGGCCGCATTGGCGTGCATTGTGCAGGCCGCCATCACCTGCACAATTACTCATTATATTCAGAGGCATCGCCGTAAGCTCGCTGCCGCATGTGCACCACTTGGAGGTGATCTCATCTGGCCGCGCCCAGCGCAGATATCTGGGTGCATCGGGCGCTGTACGAAGAACTCACAGCGTCCGAGCGCACCACCAGAAGCGCCACGGAGATGCCTCCACGAATCTTCCAGCAAACTACCAATTACGTTCCCATCTACTGACGACTAATAATAATAAGAACGCGGAACAATGCGGCCATTAACGATTATTATACACATCTTTTGGAATCTGCGCAACAACAAGCATAACCAGCCTAATCTTAATAAGCGAAATTATTGTTCCATCATTTTGTCGAAGATGCATTTCACTTACACATAGTGTAGTGGATCGTCCTTTCGCAACATCTTTTTTGTCATCATAGGTTTTGCGTCAACTTATCTTATAAATCGTTTTATATAAATAATAAATAAAATATAAATTCTTTTAATTACCAATTTTACAGAATCGTAATCATTCGTTGAAAAGCGATTGCATGCTTGTTTGAAAGCTTTCATTACCATTGCATAATTTTTGCACATGACCATTTCTGTCTAATTCCGAAATAATACCTAATAATTGAAAACGGCATTACAAGTTACAGCCGTCATTTTGCTTCGAGATTTCAAATTTGTAAGCGTTCCCAGAATATTTTACTCCAATTACGTGTCCTCCGAGACAACATTCCTGTATGAAGACGATGTCCCACACATTCCAGCCCCCAGTAAGACCCATAGGTGAGTCACGCTAAGTAAATTGAAGTCCGTTTAATTAAGTATCTTAATTAAACTTCCGACAGATGACCTAAGATAGCCGCGTCGATCCGGGCGGCGGAATAATTGTTCGTGCGTATGCAGATATAATCCAATTAAGTTTTTCTAAGCGGCAGGCGCTTTTTAAGCATTCCGCAGAAACGATATGTGCAGCACACACCTCCCGCAAAAAGCATCCTGCCTCTGCTATAATTTCATCTATGTGTAATTAGCCGTGAAGTTATCTGCTTGCAGAAACTCGGGAATGGAGCGAATCACCTGTGCGAAAGTGGAGAATTCGAGTACGAATTTTCAAACGAAGAACGGTTGCTGCTGTTATATATTTCGTTAATGATTGTACAAAATGCTAAATAAATGTTGCTTGCTTTTTTGCCCAAATTCGAATTGATGTAACCCGTGGTTATCATTAAATCAATCCCTGGTCCCCTCGATTGCGATTATGTGGCCCCCCCAGCACCTTGATCGTCTGTAATCGCCGTTGGAAACGATTTTTTTTTCGGCGTCTTCGTTCCGAATCATGTCCAGAGCTTAGCATGAACGAAGAAAGTCCGCGGACACGCAATACGGCAAAATGCCAATCCTCACAATGTGATGGCTGCCATTATCGAGTATTAGGTTAATTAAATCGAGACCTGGAGCATAGGAAACAACAGGTTTTAGTACCTCTGGTAACGATACTTAATTTCCACCGACACTAATTCCAGTACCGGCTCGGAAAGCATCCATCGATAAATTTTCGCATGCCTTTCGTTGGCTAGCAGGGATTCACCTTTGCTTATGTATAATGTTTCCATCTAATAATTATTATTATCATTACTGCGTTTTAACGATCACTTTTATTTTCGATTTATTATTGGCGGTCCGCTTTATGGTGCTGTAAACCTCGATAGATAGTAGCAAAGTGCATTGATAATTAATATTGCATCTGCTCGCAAGATGGAACTCATAAACGCAACGGGGGGCAAATCCACCTTAATTTAATTATATCCGATGCTTATTAATTAGTTTTATTAAGTCCCGTCTGAAAATTTTCGCCGCGATCGTTCATCGCTCCATCAGCGCTTTCAGTCGCACATCGTGAAATTAATAAGTTCTCTGTAGCACCATACAATTTAGTTTTCAGGAATGTAGCGGTCACATAAAGCTATATGCCCTGAACCGCAATTAAAGTTAACTACTAAGCTGCGACTAATAACTCGAATGCTGTTGTCCCACAAAAATGTATAATTTTCAGACCGACAATTAATTTCCATCAAATGGGAACTTTCGTCTTGTCCATAGATTTGTCAGAAGTTACAACTGCATAATTTACTTTTCTTTATTCCAGACGTAATGTTGTTTAGAATTGACAATTTACATTACAAACTAAATAACAAATATTGCAGGAGTCGATCAACAAAAATTATCGGATTTCGAATTCTGAGGAAATGAATGAAAGAAATCGTCTATATAAAATACTTTCAAGATAAATCTAATATTATCTCTTGAAAGAAAATATTTCTTGTATCTTATCTGTAAACCTCAAATCGGCAAAATATGGAAAACTGTTGGCTGCTCGATGGAACGAAATAAAAATATGCATATAGAAAGGGATGACAAATTCGCAAGTCTTCGTAGAAATGAAATTCACTTATTTGTTTTTATTTTCATTATTTTGTTTTTATAATTTTTATGACATATTCTCTGTGACTTATTCAAATCGTTAAGTCGTTCCCAAAATGTGTAAAAACGAAACATTTATAATAATCTGTTTCATCACAATTTCCATCTGAACCAATTTTCAGATTTTTGTTTATTACGTTTTAAATGTGAATAAATTTTTTTTTGTAAATCACACGTGTAACTTTAACCCAGTTTTTTTCACGAAGGGAACAGGCACAATTTTTCTCCGTTCCACATAATGTCATAAATGAACACACAAAGCGACACACCCGCAACACCCAGCAAAGCCCCACTTCAAAGCACATTAAATCAACTTTTCAAAATTGTCTTCTTAGCATCGTGTACCGAATTTGACACGTGCCGGAACGTGGCGTGGCGCATTCCAATTTTTCAGTTCCCGGTCCTTGATAAATATGTCAGTGGGATATTTTTGTATCTTACCTTGATCACTTCTTGAAGGGAACCGCCGGGAACATGTGAGGGGAAGAGCACTGATTACACACCCGCACGTTCAAAAAAATTCCAAGTCTCGATCGCGGTCGATAAAGCGTCGTTTTAAACTTCTAAGCGGTTGAGGAAGGTTAGTGTAAACGGGCAAAGCTCTCGGATCCACGTGCTTCTATAGACGAAAGAGCACTGGCCTTAAGCGTGGTAAACCAAACACGGCGCAACATCATCGCGACGCACTCTGCCTCTGATAACAACAACCGGAGGTATCTTTCGATTTTTAGTGTCCTGCACGAGCGGAAATCCCTCCAAGTCAATGGGACCCATTCATCGCGTCGGTTCATCGATTGAAAAAAATCGGAGCTTTTTCAGGCGCACCGAGTCCGTTCATGTTCAGGACGATTTTTACGCTGAAAGCTCTAATCTTCCGAAAATAGGAATTTAGGAATAGTTGCGGCGCCACAAGGCGAGGAGTTCACCGTTGGCAGTACAGCATGATCGAAGTTTGTTTCAGAACAGCTGAGCATTGCGGACTTCAACCTTATGGGGTGAATGACTCGGAGTTTGTTCTCGCTTATATAAGCCTTTCGCGCGGATTTTGTTGCGAATGCGTAACAAAAAGGAATCTCGGAGAGGATGCCGACGACTCAAATAGTCTTTGCGTAAATGTGGGAAGATATTTTCGTGCGTAGGATTTGTGTTTCAGATGTAAGGAAACAATTTTTAACACGAGGAAATTTAGTTTCAAACAATCCAGATCCATTTCTCATTACATTCAGTACATTTATGTTTCTATCTGTTAAAAAAAAAGAATTTAAAACCATAACATTTACTTAAAATAAAAATAGTTAACTATAAAAATCTTAACAACAAAGTAGTATTAATAATTACTTTATCTCGAGTAAATTGACTTGACTTTTCACTTTGCTTTATTATAATTACAATAATTGTGCGTTTATTTTATCGTCACAATTATGCATGCATTTATGAAAAGCAAATAAAATTATTAATGGGCAAAAATTCTGTAAGAATTATTTTCTAACAAAAAGAAAACTAAAATGAAAATAATGGCTTTTATGCTTTTTCATACACTTTCACTTTCTTACAAATACTGTCATGTTATTTTATGTATAAATTATTATTCAAACATTTTTTTTCAAGTTTCATACGAAAGGGACAACTTAGCAGCTTCATAACTTTTTTAAATATTCCATCACTTGATTCCTCAACGTAATTTAAAATAAAAAACTTTTTTATAATTGTGCTGTCTGGAGGTGAATCAATGATCTGTTAATTTGTCTTTGGGAAAAGCAGTACAAAACAGTACAAAAGTACACCAATTAAGTTAAAGCAGTAAAATGTAATTTCCACTGACACTGACAAAATTGTTGTGAATTTGAAACAGAAAAGGCAAATTCGACGAATTCGTTTAGAAACTGGAGGATGCTGCTAGGTAGGCATTCCGGGTGCAGAGACCGGAGGAAATCAGAAGAAACATAGTTAATTTTAGCTATGCAACTACATATACAGACACGTGCGGTTGTAATCTAACGATAGCATTCAGCGATAGCGTCCTGGATTCATAAAACACCATGAATATGTCTATGTCTTAAAAGTACATAAAGTGGTGAACGACAGTTACATCTATTATCTCTTCAATTTTACATGTAAAAAATTTGAATTACTTTAGAAATAGGTATATGTTCAACGATTCTCTACTCTCATCTTATCGGTGAAACACTAATCCCTGTTAATTTTAAACTATTGCAGAAAAATAAATAAAAATACTTTTATATATATTTATTGTCTTTGGTGACCGAGTTATAAAATATTTGTTAAATTTACCCTTGACGTGTTGAATCAGTTAAATGTATTATATTTTGTTTGTTTAAACATGCCAGTTACATGTTGCTTATTATGGTCCTGCCTTCTTGTATGCCACCCAAGTGATTTTAACAGAGCAAAATTGCGTCTATTATTAAATAATCAAAAATAAAACATATGGCCAACAAAACAATTGTTTCATATTAAACTACCCGTTAACTATTTACATTTCCTGTAACGGTAACTAAGAAATTCTCCAGAAAGTCTGGACGAGGAACTAGAGGATTTTTCACGAACAAGTTATCCATCACAACAATGCCGAGTAAATTTAAATATGTAAAATAAAAAAATACGATATCCGTGCAACTCATTAAACTCATTTCGATGATAGTTGTTTACTTTTCCACTCTAAAATTGTAAAATTAATTTCAATAAAATCTAACCAAAGCCCGAACCCGCAAATAAACAAAGATGATGTGCGCTAAATTCAAAATTCGACTTCTGATTAGTTCCGAGACGGTGGGGCGTGTTTGCCTTCCGTCCATAGTTTTTACTTTTTTAGGCACTGAAGAATGTACATACCCAATCACGGACTAACTGTCCTAAAAAAGCCATAGTGCCGAAGTCATGCCTTCGCTGTGATTTGCGTAGAGATGCATTTTTTGAGGCAAAAAATTAATAAAAAGCGCTGGTCGGGCGTTTCCATTCAAATTCGGTTTCAATAATGATTGTTAAGATCTGAAGCTGAAAATAGATTTCTCCAACCAAATAATTTTTTTTTTTGTAAAATTTTATCAAATTCACAAAGTCGGGAATTAATTAATTCCTGACTTGATGCAGAGGCGGCACTGCCTCCTCTGTCTCCTCTAACTAGTCGCCACCGATTAAAAAATAATCGTTATCACAACTAAAATGTTGTTGATTTATAAAAATTAAACTTTCATTTCGCAACTTGCCGGCCATAATTTAACATAGAATTCAAAATAACACGTTTGCATTTTTATCAGATGAAATATTATAGAAACTGTTCATTTATAAAACTCTATGTGTTTTTGATAATTTGCACTTGATTCGTTGTGTTTGAACACAACTTTTACACATTTATTTTACTCGGATTGACTGCAGAAAGATACGACTCTAAATCGAGCAAACGAAACAAGGAGCACTTCCTGCTGGAATCCGGGCCACTCGGAGATGCTCTGAAAGTATCTAAGGTCAATGTAAAAGTCGCCTGAACGTCCAGTTTGATCGGTTTTCCTGTCCTCACAACTGCTTCCTTTCGTTTAATTAAATTCAACGCCTCAGATAGCGGCTCAAATAAAATAATTAAGACGCGTCCATGTGTAGAATTTGATTTTGGGGCCTTTAAAAGGGTGCGAGCCATTTACACGAACTACATTTCTTTCTAACCGTGTAATTTATGACATATAGATTCAACACCGGCTGACTTTCACTTTACCGTTGAATTTCTCTTCTGTATTTAAAATTAAAACAGTCGATTTCCGAGTTCCTTCTCTCACATGTGGTGTGCGTCCTTCGCAAAATTTTTATCGACATGTCTCAATTAGGTGAGTGCAAATTTCCGTATGTGTATTTTGTATTAAATAAAACACTTGGATTGAACTAACAAGACATAGACTCTCTATTTACTTTTCTCATTACGTTGTGTAACGTCTTGACAATGGCCACATCTAACTAATTGTAATTAAATAATAATTGCTGGTTCTGAATGCGTCGAATTTATTGCAGACAACTACAGTGATGTTGAAGACAAACAGCAAAAGGAAGAAGACGTCATTCAGGCCACGGTTGGGAATTTCGGACGGTGGCAATTGAAAATTTCGATACTGATGGCTCTGTTGAAATTCCCGATAGCTTGGTTTCAAATGACGATTATTTTTCTGGCCCCACCGACACAGTTTTGGTGCAAATCCGATCTGGCCGATTTTACAAATCCCAACAACTCGCTTCTCAAACACGTAAAAAATATATAAAATATTTAGGGCAGATCGTAACTGACACGTTCGTCTTAGGAAGGTCTAAATGTGGGGTTTTGCCAAAATATTAATGGAACTAGTTGTGAACAAGGATATCAGTACAATACTTCAGTTTTTCGTTCTAGTATTGTAACGGAATGGGATTTGGTTTGCGACAACAAACGATTTGTGGATTTGTCCCAGATAACTCTAATGTTGGGTGTCTTGTTAGGTAAAAAATTGTTACGACCTAATTTTATTAGTATTTTTATTATTGCTTTTAGGAAATATAATTTTTGGAATTTTGGCCGACAGATACGGCCGCAAAAAGATTCTTCTCACGTGCATTGTTTTGCAATCGGTTTTAGGCATAGCAGCTTCACAAATCCCTTGGTATTGGGGATTTATCGCCTCGAGATTTATCCTGGCTATAGCTAACGGTGGAACAATTGTTGTGTCATTCGTCATGTGCATGGAAGTCGTTGACGGAAAATGGAGAAGTATCGTTCCGATTCTGTACCAAATACCTTACGGATTTGGTAATTCCATTATGGCAGTTTTGGCCTATTACTTCAGAAATTGGAGAGAATTACATCTGGTACTATCTGTGCTCTCCTTACTCTACATTTTGTATTTTTGGTAACTTTGTGCAATCATTCTGCACGGTTTTACAAAACTCTTTGTTAGGTTGATCCCCGAATCGCCACGATGGCTCCTAGCGACCGGATCTAAAAGCCGCGCTATAGAAATTTTAAAAAGTGCGGCCCAAACCAACAAAATGGATTCAGAAAAAGTGGAAGCCGTGACAAACAGGTTGAAGCCAAACTCACAAAATGAGAACAAAACGATCTCGGCTTTGTTTGCTACTAAGGAACTGGCCAAACGAAACGTATTGTTGTGCATCAACTGGTGCTTATATCATCCGAGCTAATACAACACATAACCGAGTCTTTCCAGGTTGATTGCTGGAATAACGTTTTACTCATTTTCCCAATATGTGGGAAAAGTCGGCAGTAATTTGTATTTAACAGCATCCCTCAGCGGTTTCGTGTCTTTCCCAGGTACTCTTCTCTGCGTCTTCATCTTGAGACGCTTTGGAAGACGACTGACAATAGCCTGGGCCTATATTTTGACTGCAACTTGCTTCTTCGGGATTCTCGCGGTTCCTGTAGGAGTCTACGTGCAGGACTGGCCTAGAGTTGTGTTGGCAGGAATAGGAATTGTCGGACTTTCCGTACGATTACCGCTCATACTTTCAAGTTATTCAACACTAATTGATTTGTAGATTTCAATGCCGGCCCTGTATCTCTTCACCGGAGAACTTTTTCCAACAACTTGTCGCAACGCTGGGGTTGGATTTTCGGTAATGTTCTCACGAATGGGTTCTATGTTTGCACCGCTTGTGATTACTCTGCAAGACATATCGCCAGTTTTGCCACTCATCGTTTTGGGTACATTGGCTTTGTTTGAAACGTTTTTAATTATGTTCTTGCCAGAAACCAAAGGCTTGCCTTTGCCGGAAACAATAGACGACTTGGAATTGGGAAGGTAGTCATTCTAATACTGATAAATGAAGTGTAACCGACTGTGCTTTAGCAACAAGGAACGGAAGGAAGCGAACAGATCGTACATCTCCTTGCCGACCATTAGTTAGAAATAAGATAAATCTAATTCATTATAAATTATAAGACTGTCGTGACTTTGCTCATTTGCTGTGAGTGATGGCTGTTTGAAGAAAGTGTTAAAATGGCGGTGACAAAATAGAATTAAATAAATAAGAACAGTTTTAATAAATTTTTAATATACCAATAAAAATAATTTAAATATGAACAATGTATCGCATTTATTCTTCAACTTATTCTATTGTTTTTTATTGCTTTCTTATTTAAAAAAATAAATCTTTACTTTTATTATTTTTCCGCCACAAATTCAAAATGACATTATCCGACATGGCTACCAAACGATGTTCAGAACCTCCAAACATGACACTTAGAAATATCCTAGATTTAACGTTTTTTTACAAAATTAATTAAACATAAACACGAAACCCAAACAATCTACTTTCACGTCGAAGCAGAAAAACATTTATAATTCCCACAATTACTTAATTATTTAATTGAATTAATTTGGAATTAAAAATTTTATATTTCTTAGTAATTTTTTATTTCTTTCTATCTCAAGTGTGACATATTAGCCTGTCTCTCTTTAACAACTGACATTTGCTTTCTAGGTTATCTTTCTTATACATTTAATTTAAGTGTTTTTTTCCATTTGAAATCCTGACAAGTCATCACCATGAGCACACGAGGCAAGGTGCGATTTCGTCTCACTACTGCAATCAATTTTTCATCAATTTTTTAGCCTATTACTTGCAAAGCCACAGTGGCCTGGGCCCCAAACGAAGACCTAAAAATGGAGACCGTGGAAGTGGCACCTCCAAAAGCGCACGAAGTCCGCATTAAAATACTCTTCAGCGCCGTTTGCCACACCGACGCCTATACTTTAAGTGGTCAGGACCCAGAGGGATTGTTTCCTGTGATTTTGGGACATGAAGGAGCCGGAATTGTGGAAAGTGTTGGAGATGGCGTCACGAACCTCAGCCCAGGCGACCACGTCATTCCACTGTACGTCCCACAATGTGGGGAGTGCAAGTTTTGTAAATCGCCCAAAACAAATTTGTGCCAAAAGATCAGAGTCACTCAGGGACAAGGAGTGATGCCTGATGGTACTTCGAGGTTCACTTGTAACGGGAAGTCGTTGTACCACTTCATGGGATGCTCAACTTTTAGTGAATACACAGTTGTTGCTGATATTTCAGTTGCAAAGGTTGTTTTACAAATCAATGGTGTTTATTTTATTTTTTATTATTTATTAGGTGGATGCTGCAGCCCCCCTCGATAAAATATGTTTGCTGGGATGTGGTGTACCCACTGGTTATGGGGCCGCTTTAAATACCGCAAAAGTAGAAAAAGGGAGTACTTGTGCTGTTTTTGGTTTAGGAGCTGTTGGGTTAGCCGTAGGACTCGGATGTAAAGCAGCGGGAGCATCGCGGATCATCGGAATTGATCTTAATCCACAAAAATTTGATATCGGTACTTTTGTTAAATCATTTATCATATTAAGTTGTTGTAAAACATGCTTCCAGCTAAAGATTTCGGCTTCAGTGAATTTATCAATCCACGCGATTACGAGAAACCAATCCAAGAAGTTCTAATCGAAAAAACGGACGGAGGTTTGGATTATACGTTTGAATGCGTGGGCAACGTTGAGACGATGCGCGCGGCACTGGAGGCGTGTCACAAAGGCTGGGGTATTTCAACCATTGTGGGCGTCGCTGGAGCTGGTCAAGAGATAAAAACGAGACCATTCCAGCTCGTAACGGGACGCGTATGGAAAGGAACCGCGTTTGGAGGATGGAAAAGTCGCGACAGCGTCCCAAAATTAGTGGACGAGTATTTAAAAAACAAAGATACGTTGCGTTTGGATAAATTCGTGACGCACAATCTAAAAATTGACGAGATTAACAAAGCTTTCCATCTTATGCACAAAGGGGAGAGTATTCGTACCGTCGTGTCGATTGCAGATTCGTAATATTTGTAATAAAAAAAGTACAATTGTGGAATTCGTTTAATAAACACAATTAACAGAGTATTTTTTGAGCCAACATTTTACAAACGTGAGACTCACCGATTGAGGCTACAAGACATGCAAATCGTTTGTCGTCGCGAAGAGATTTCAAAGACGATTTTGTTAAAATGCTAGCCAAAGCTAGACCTTCGTCGCTTTTTAAACTAGCGGGGATTTCGGGCAAGACCCGACATACGTTTCTGGTGATCCACACTTCTTGTTCCGAGTTAGTTACCAAGGGTTGGAGACATTGCTGTAAAATCGTTATAAAAATTTGATTATACCCTCACTCTCCTTACTTTGATTCCAATGCCGAAATGTCTGAGACAGTATTTTAAACAGTTTAACATGTATTTTTTCTCTTCAGTTTCATTCACTTGACTGTTAACTACGTCGCACAACAAAATCATGAAATCACACAACGATTCGGTAGTTTTATCAATGCTGCATGCGGCAGTCAACTGAGAAATTATTAGAATCCATTCATCTGTTACACACAATGGTAAAATCTGAAAAATATTGATAAGAAATTGCGGGAACGTTTGAAGGCGTACTTTGATTAAATAACACACTATTTCGGCAGAGTTCTCATAATCAATTGGAATGAAGTGTCGCAGCGCTGGTTCATTTTTTGCACCACTTATTTGGTTCTGGTAGAACTGAACAAAAACATCATCAGATTTAACTGTAAGAAACATGTCATGAAATTGTTTAAAACTGCCACTATTTCACCTGCTAAGCTATAATCCGTAGAGCCGTACTTGAGCAGAATTTGTACTAAATTGTTGACGATTTCGCGCTTCAAACCGTCGAAGTTGATGAAATTACAGCGACATTCGCGCATTAAATCAAACAACAAATTAAAGAACGTCTCAGTTTCCGGTCTCAAGTCGACGGTAGCGTCCAAGTCCGTAACAATTTGTAGACAAAATTTGACGAGGTGATAGTTGTCGCTTTCGTGTGAATTTCGCACGAGCGGCACGATCAACGACAGGATAAGTTTTTCAACAGTGAAGACGTTACAGTCGATTAGAACGTTAAACAACTGGGCGTAGTTCTTGCAGTTGTTGTCGTTCGGCAGATTCTTGTCGATTTCCTTCTTCAACGTGAGCAGACCCACGTCGTCTATATTCACGAGTTGTTGGAAAACTTCCCAAGTTTTCGTGAGATTGGCAGAAAAGAATGAGTTCTTCAAACACTCGCCAAATACAAAACCAACAGTCTGTTCGAAATTTTGCATCAACACCATTAGTAAATCTTTGGAAAACTCATCGTCGGCATTTTGGTGTTTAATTTTATTGAAAAGCAAAACTAGCTGCGACTGACAGTCGTCGTTAAATTTGCAATGAATCCCGTTTTGGTGGAAAAATCGCACAGCAGCCAACACCAGATCCCTGTGAGAAAGTGTTGAGGCGCATTTCATCACCAATTTTTTTGCTTTGGGGTTTTTGGTGCGATCGCCCATGTTTAGAAGATGTGAAACATCGCTCAGTGTGCACAAATGCGCCCATTTCTCCACGCATTTAATACTATCATCGCAGTCCAAAACTTGCGTATTGACAAGCGCTTTGAACCACCTCCTCTGGTTCGAATCCTCTTTATTGATCATTTTTATCTTAGTTTGAACGTCGGATGTTTGAATTCGTTCGTGCAGCGTTTTGGGCTTCTGAGCGAACGTCCCTAACATAGTCAACAAGTCTTTGGCCGCTGCATATTTTTTATATTTCTCGGTTACGAAGTACGCGCTATTGGCAACGAGCAATTGCAGCACTTCTTCGTTGTGTTTCACTTCAGCCCAGACGCAAAAAACGTCGATTGTGACTGCCATAATTATTGTACGCGCGGTTTGCAGGATTTGCTCAACGATTCGAGTCAAACGTTTCTGTTTCTCGTCGCACATCAACAGCAACTCGAGCAAGTTATAAAGCGTGTGACCCATGCACACATAAATCGATTCGATGTTGATATTTTGTATCTGTTCGCTTTGTAAGTGTGTGAGATTTAAGAGCATTTCGGCCGCTATATCCGTGATTCTGTAATCGCTATCTGTTTCAGACGTAGACTCGCACATCTTAGTTACGATAAGTTTTAGAATATCGCACGCGTTGTTAAGGTGCATCATCGGTTTACGTTTTTTTATATACAAAACAAACTCTTTTAACAGTTCTACAATGACACTCAAATCAAAGCGCATCAGCGCTGACGAAAATTGTTTACACAAATCGAGTCCAACTATCAGATTTGCTAGCAAACACGTGGACAGTTGGGGCATTATATCTACGAGATGCTGCAGCTCTGGCGCGTTTATGGGCGACTTTAAGTCAGTGTTAAGAATGAGAAATAAGCAAATGTTTGTAAGTTTTTCATCAAACTCTGGGTTAATGTTACCGTTCTTAATGTAGTCGTGAGAAGCTAGGAGTTGTTGCAAGTCCTTCGTTATGCTTGAAATTGTAATTTCGTTACCTACAACGAAAATAGATTGTAATTGTCAAGAAGTGTCCTTGTAAAGTTGTAAATTTACCTCCTCTATGTTTAATATTGCTGAGGAAACCTTTCGTTTTTTCGGCGCTAATAAAAATGCCCTGAACGCTAATTAAATCTTCGGTTAAATTCATTTTAAATGTATAAATTGTGCACAGGTAATGAACACAAAAACGTCAAAAAATCATAGGTTATAAATACAAAAAGTGAACCTATTGTAGACCAAGTGTGCCACACATTTGCACTACTAACATTTTTTTTAATCTTTATAATACTGTCTACTTAGCAGTTTGTAAAATGGCTTTGTTCAATAAAAATTAATCGTAAAAAACTAGATATGCCTACAAATAAGTGTAATTTTGCTTTAAAATTATTAGATTATCTTGCCTAACAATTGTAGTTACAATTCTTGTTCGGATTAATCTACTGTCAGTGTCAGTTGAATATTAACTTATAATTTATTCCAGTATTTAACATTTTCTGTATAATTTATAACTATATTTAGAACATGTGGAAAGGATTTAACCACAACGATAATTCGTATTTAATTAAAATTAAATTTGAGGCTGACATACATGATGTGTACTTGACCGACTTGCAAAAAATATGGAAAAACAGTTATAAGGAAGAATCTTTTCTGCAAAGCTTCAACGTACGAATTGACGATAAAAACTAATTTTTTGAATAATTATACTTTAAATAGGAAAGCAACCCTTTACTCGATGTTAAAATAGAGGATGTAACAGCTCAAGTAACAGATTTGGTCAAACACATTGACATGCAAGAAATAATTATGTTAGAAACCCAAGATGAGCTCAAGTTGTCGATTAAAAACGTTAAACCTGAGGTGACAATTGCATTCACTTTTGATTTAAATAAAATCGACTCAAAGGCTGTGAGTATTAATAATATATTGAATAAAAAACTAATTTGGTAGTTAGTTGTGTGATGTAGTCACAGTACCTTTAATAACAACAATAAGACATTTGGAGGAAAAGCAGAATATGTTGTGTAATTTAATCAAGAAGAAGGATCGCGAGTTGGAGGAGTATCAGCTTGAAAAAGGTGTCATTTCTAGAGGTGAACATTTATTATACAATGTTATAAAGTAGAGTACTAGTTGTGTAATTATAGCTGACTTAACTACTGAAAAGTTTGATGATAAAACGCTTTGTGGTGATGATAATCGGCTGATGTTAAATGTGTTTGGAAAATCTTTTTGGGACACCTTTGTGGCGCAGTATGGCATAAGTGAAGTCAAAGTTGAGGAGTAAGTAATTGTAATCGTCTCTTCAATTATTTATTTATTTACAAATCTTTTAGAATACATCAGGATCCGTGGAATCACAGAAAGCGCAAAAGGAAAGTTTACTCTTCTAAAACTGCGATTAAGAAAGGCAAAGGAATCAATTATGCAGCCACAAGTAGCACATGACATGTTTATAATTAACACGTGTATATATTTGAAATAAATGATAATAATAACGAATTGAGTTTAATATTAGATGCTATAAAACGGTTCCATTTTTATTTACACCACATTGGGCAAGTTGGTCGATTTTTTTTGTACGGCTGTCGTTCCTATCTGTGACAACTAATCAACAGTATTTTTACAGAACAATACGCAACACTCACCGATTCAGGATTTCTGTAATTTAAGTCAGTGTTTGAAAACTGTTTTATGGGAAGTGGTGCCGTTGTTTGGGCCAAAACATATAAAAAACTCGCCTTCACTTTAATGTCCTTTATATAAATTACATTGCCCGACTTTCTGTTACTTTGCGATGAATAAAATCTACAAAAACTTGTCATATTGTTGATAGTATTTCCACAAATATTACGCAAGAATTGATTGTGGGCTTTTTATAAAGGCATAAGTGTATTTATCATGCGTATCCATTTTGTTTACACTTGGACCGTTTGTCGTGCTTCTTATCGGTTTGGATTGTTTTAATGTTTTAACAGACCCCCAAAACCATACCACGTTATGATCATCAACAGTTACTGTGAAATCTGAACCAACGGCTACGTTCTGGAAAGAAAACAATTACAATTAATTTGGACTGATTATGACGCGGACCGCAACCGTATGATTTAATTTCAGAATCTGTGGCTGATTAATTTTTCTCTTTCCAAACTGACCAAAAACTAGCACGCTCCCCATTATTGTAAGATATGCAGCATGGTTTGTGCCGACTGACACGAATTTTATTTTCTCGTTCAATGCAATCGGGACGAAGAGCGTGATAACACTTTTGTTGTATATTCCAAGTTTGTTATGATTATTTCTTCCACTCACTAGCACCTGGCCGCTTGTTGACAACAACACTGATTCGTTGTCTCCGCAAAAAACTCTTACGATTTTAGTCGACAGTTTAAGGAGCAATGGATTACATCTGCAAATTGTCCAGTAATAGTTGTTTTAAATACGAGTATAATGAAACACCTGTATTGTGAATGTCCTTGACCAAGTTGTCCGTTTTTTGACGACCCCCATGTATACACTTTACCTTCGCTGGATAAAGCTACAACGTGTTCATCTCCGCAACAAATTTCCGTGATATTTTCACCATTTAACCAGTCTGCAACAACTGATTTGTACACTTTTTACCTAAAATTTGTTGTCACCTATTGGTTTGGGTTGTGAGAGAGAGTTCCAGTCGCCATGACCCAAACATCCCTGTCTACCATCGCCGCAAGAGTACACCATACATTTTGATACAAACAAACTAAAATTTTTACCGGTGGCACAATTATAAATCTGAGCGTTTTGAAGCGATTTTATACAGGTCGCATTTTCTTCGTTGACTGTTGCATTTAATCCCAATTGTCCAAACGAATTGTCGCCCCACGCATACACAGAATAATCTACAAACTATACAAATTTGCCAGAATTTGTTATAAACAATTCACCTGCGGTGACAACGATTTGGTGGTTTGAACCAATAGAAAATGATGTAATAACTTTATGGGGCAATTCTTCACAAATAATTTTTTGTTCATCGCCGTAATCGAATATCTTATACAAAATGGAACGTTCGCCGTTTAGTCTAAAAATAACATTTTATATGGCGTGAGAATGATCTTAAAACAATTGGAACCTCGAAGTGGATGAATTGACCGTTGCATCAAAATCCAAATTTTCGCTCATACGTTTTTTGATAATTTTTGGAATCAGGGACACGTGCATGAGTTTGGCGGACGGTCTAAGCTGTAGATCTCGCTGCAGAATTGAACCAATTAGCTGTGATAACTCCTCGGAATAAAAATCTGGAATTTCGTTATATTCGCACTGAAATTGCACGATTAGAGACGATCAAGACGAGACGTGATAATACTTGCATGAATTATTTTTTGCACCAAAACAGGTAGAGTTGGGGCTTCGAATGGTTTTTTCAAACAAGCAAGTTCGTATAAAATACAACCCATGGCCCATACGTCCGACTTGTCGTTGTAATCGCTACCTTCGCATATTTCCGGGCTCAAATAGTACGGAGTGCCGACAACGGTGTGCGCTTGTGACTTTGTTTTTAACATTTTTGAAATGCCGAAATCGCCGACTTGAACTATCCCGCTCATATTGAGAAAAATGTTAGCCGACTTTAAATCTCGGTGCAAAATTTTGTTGTCGTGCATGTAAGCAACGGCTGCGCTGATTTGACTGATAATATTTAAGACGCTTCTCTCGACAAATATGTCGTTCTTGTTGCGTTTAGCATTGATGAGCTGCTGCAAATTACCACCGTTTGCATATTCCATAACGATGAACAGAGAACCGTATTTTTGGAAATTGCCACAGTACCTACGATGGGTGTAATTATGGCGGAGGCGCCGGGTCAGAGCGTATCTACCTAATAATGTTGAGGTGGCTCAAAGTCGCCAGAATTTCGACTTCGTTCAACGCCGTTTTTCGTTCGTACGTATCCATTTCTAGGAGAAAGACTTCTTTAACTACTACTTGCATTCCATCGCTTGCTCTGCGATATAAAGTCGCGGTTCCGAACGATCCTAACAACTAAACAGTCGCAACTCTTATATATTCGTATTTGTCTCTCGTTCCCGTTGGTTGGGAGCCTAGCGGGCGCGTCCCCGGGTGGTGGATAGGGGCACGACTGGTGGTGCGAACCACTAGCCAACGCTGGCCATACGTTCCGGGACGAGAACTAAAACCCTCGCTTCCCGGAGCTAAAGCCGCGTCGCGAACCAACCCCCCAAGCTAAGGTGTTACGCGATCCGTGCTGAAGGCTGCATGGCACTGGGGGAGCAGTGTCGCGAACGGAGCCTCCGAGACACCGGGCGCCCTCTCGGAGTATTTAGCCTAGCTCTGCCAAACCAGGCTCTGGTGGAGTGGTCTTCCTTCCTGGGTACTCGTGGGACGATCATGGACAAAAATAACAAAACGGAAAAACCACAAATGCGCGGCAAGCGACCAAGTGGGGCGCAGCGGCGTAAAAACGCGCGAGCCAGGGCCGCCGGGACTGTGGGTCTCCCTCCTTCGGAGGGAACCAGTGAACCAGCACCTGGCTCGTCACAGGCAAGGGAGGGGGGGATCAAGCGGTCCCTTCCTTCCTCCAGCACTCCGTCACCGGCAGGTGATCGGGTGAAGAGGGCTAGGCGGATCGCCATGAGACCCTCTTCCTTTGCTCAAGCGGCTGCATCTGGGCTGAGAGGAGCGATCGTCGGGAAGGAATTCCCGGAGGTACCCCTCACGGAACAGGAGGCGGCCGCAATCGAAGCTGAGTTGGAACGGGTGATCGACGAGCTCCCTCAGGGCTCTCGCTTGCCCGGCTTCGACGACTTTACAAGGTCTGCGCAGGGCGCCATTAAGGTGACCTGTGCCGACGAAGAATCCAAGGCCTGGATAAAAGCCAGCCTTGGCTGTCTTAGGGACGTTCCGGCTCTCGTTTGGTTAGAGCAGGAACAGATACCTAAGACGAAAAAGGTGGGTTGCTCATTGAGGACCACTATTGACAAGGTGCCACAAGCGCTTCAGCGTATGGCACGTCGAAATCCGGACCTCCGTACGGGTACATGGAGGACCTACGATGCCTCAGCCGTGGGCAACCAGGTTAGGGTCATCCTAGGGGTTGACGAGGGCTCCTACAAAGCCCTCGCAAATGCAGGATGGACGGCGTACACCGGTGTCCACAAGGCCCGCTTTTGGGACTTGGGCTCCTCCGGTGGGGCTGCACCATCACATAAGGAGCCCGAGGGCTCGGGGGCGGGGCGGGGAGACCATCCGGTCCCCCCGGCACCGCCTTCGCCCTCGGGCTCTGCTTCACGCAAGGAGCCTTGATGGCCACTGTCGCTAATTCAATAGCGGCGGGGCTATCGTGCATCCAGATCAACTTGCACCGCAGCTACGAGGCGACTAGTTTACTTAGTCGTCGCTTGTCTGCGGGGCAGACACACATCTCCCTCATCCAAGAACCCTATTCTATAGGGGACAAGGTGCGCGGAGTCAGCTGTAGTAACATTTGTGTGTTCCAGGGTAAGTCGGAAAGGCCGAGAGCAGCTGTACTTGTCAACAAACAAGTGCAGGCACAGGAGCTACCGGGGTTCTGCCATCGAGACCTGGTGGCTGTCACAATTGACCAGATCGGCGAAAGACGCGTTGTAATGTGCTCAGCGTACCTGCCGTTTGATTCACCGACTCCTCCGCCGACACAGGAACTGTGTGACCTAGTGGAGTTCTGTAGGAATAAGTCCTGGTCCCTGATAGTGGGCTGCGATGCGAACTCACACCACACGGTGTGGGGAAGCAGCGACACCAACAGGAGGGGATCAGCACTGCTCGAATTCATTACTTCTACGGGGCTGGAGGTCGCTAACCGCGGATCCGAACCCACTTTCGTGACTAGTGCACGAAAGGAAGTAATAGACATTACTCTGTGTTCCAGCACGGTCGCACAGCGGATCAAGAATTGGAAGGTACTAGATGAGCCGTCGCTCTCGGATCATCGGTACATACAATTCAAAATAGCGCTCCAAATCGACGTCTCGACTAGGACGTACAGGAACCCTAAGGCCACTGATTGGAACTCCTACCGGAGGGACTTACAGGCGAAACTTGGGGACAAACGGATTAGACCACGTACGAGGGCGGATTTGGACCATGAAGTCGACGCTCTTCGTGGGGACATTATTTCCTCCTTCGAGTCGAACTGCCCTTTGAGAACGGGGCAGGATAAACAACCACCATGGTGGAATGGTGAGCTAGAGGCGCTAAGACGGGAAACTAGGAAAAAGTTGAACCGGGCCATGCGCATTAACCGGCAACCGGAATGGGAATCCTACAAGGACTCCCAACGACGGTTCAAAGGCCTCATAAAAAAGAGGAAAAGGGACGGCTGGAGGAACTTTTGTGCGAACATGGAAGGGCTTTCAGAAGTTGCTAAGTTAAGGAAAGTTCTGGGGGGGAGCGCCCGCGTGGGGGCTCTGAGGCTGCCGGACGGGTCGTTTACGGACTCAGACGCGGCGGCTTTGGAGCTTCTCGTGGAGACGCACTTTCCCGAACCAACAACGAACAATGACGGGACTGATCGGTGGTCCGGCCCGGTTAGGGACTGGCACACTGCCTCAGAGATCGTTTCCTACGACAAAATAAGATGGGCGATCACTACGTTCGCACCGTTCAAAGCGGCGGGCCCAGACGGGATCTTCCCGGCTCTCCTTCAGGAGGCTGGGGAGTGTCTTATCGGTCCGTTGTACCACATTATCCGGGCGTCTATCGCCCTGAGCCACATCCCACCTTCTTGGAGACAGGTAAAGGTGGTGTTCATGCCTAAGGCTGGGAAATTGCAACATGACCAGCCGAAAGACTTCCGTCCTATCAGCCTCTCTTCCTTCTTGCTGAAACTCAGTGAGAGATTGGTTGATAGGCACATCAAAGATGGGGCTCTTCACACGTTTCCCATCCATCCCAACCAGCACGCTTATAGAACTGGTCGGTCCACAGAAACGGCGCTTCACCAGCTAGTTGCAAGAGCGGAGGACGCCATTCTGAAGAAGGAATGGGCACTAGCTGCCTTCCTTGACGTCGAAGGCGCCTTCAGCAATCCGTCGTTCGACTCGTTGTGCGACGCCGCCTTCGAGCACGGCATTCACCGGACCATTGTTACCTGGATACGGCGCATGCTCGAGGGACGCCGCATTCAGTCATCTCTGAGAGGGGCTTCCACTCAGGCCGTGGTAGCGAGGGGCTGTCCGCAGGGGGGAGTTCTTTCTCCTCTCCTGTGGTCGCTTCTCCTGGACGGTCTGCTGGAGGACCTTAATGCGAATGGGTTCTATGCGCAAGCATATGCGGACGATCTCTGTATAATTATACAGGGAAAGTTTTTGGGACCAATCACGGAGCTCATGCAAAGAGCCCTGGGTATGGTCAATAGGTGGTGTGGTAGTAAGGGCCTTTCGATGAATCCGTCGAAAATGGAACTTATGCTCTTTACCAGAAAAAGGAATGTGGACACGGTCCAGTGGCCATGTATCCAAGGCGTCACACTAAAGTTGGCCGAGAGGGTTAAATATCTAGGGGTAACCTTGGATCCGAAACTCTCTTGGACTGACCATGTGGGAAGCCAAGTGCGGAAGGCAACGACCACCTTTTGGGCGTGCCGTCGGTTCTGGGGCAGCACATGGGGTCTACAACCTCAGGTGTCTTTCTGGCTATACACCACGATAGTCAGACCTATTGTAACATACGGTGCCTTGGTCTGGTGGCGCTCTACGGAGCGGCAGTCGATCAGGGCGAATCTGGGACGGGTTCAGAGACTGGGATGCCTCATGGTGACCGGAGCTCTGAGAACAACGCCTACCGCGGCGATGGAGGCCCTGTTGGGTCTCGAGCCCCTTCACCTCAGGGTTAGGGCCGAGGCCTTCAGGGCGGTGACAAAGCTAAGGTTGGAAACGAGGGGGCGACTAGAGGGAGCCTATCATTGGCCCGTATCCATCCCGGGGTGCAATGACTTGTGCTCTGGGATGATCAGGGACGATATGGAACGCATCTGGCGTTTCGATAAACCTTTTAAGATCAGGATCCCATCAAGGGAGGACTGGAGGATAAAAGGAGAAGATATGCTCACGCCGAAAGGACTAGTCTGGTACACAGATGGGTCCAAAACGGGAGAGGGTACTGGCGCGGGCATCTTTGGTAAAACACCCAGAGTGGAAGTTTCCGTTCCGCTGGGGACTTACCCGAGCGTTTTTCAAGCGGAATTGTTCGCTATCCTGAGATGTGCGCAGGAGAATCTCGAGAGAGAATACTCGGGCAGCCACATCTTCATTTGTACGGACAGTCAGGCGGCCATCGGGGCCCTCAACTCAAACGAGGTGAGATCTAGATTGGTGCTGGACTGTATACACGCGCTGTCAAGATTGGCAGAGGTGAATGCTGTCACGGTCGTATGGGTTCCAGGCCATACGGGCGTGGCAGGTAACGAAAGGGCCGATGAGTTGGCCAGAGAGGCGGCGGAGACGCCGTATCTCGGCCCGCAGCCCTCGTGCGGCGTAAGTGGGGGTTACTTGAGACAGAGGACGCAAAGTGCGCTTAAGTCTCAATTTGACTCCTACTGGAGGAACATCAGCGGGCTGAGGCAGGCCAAGTTCCTGATAAAGGGAGTGGCCAGCCCGGTAGCTCGGAGATGGATGCTTAAGCTCAGTCGAACTAGACTGAGGAGGCTGGTGGGTGTCCTAACGGGACACTGCCAGCTGAGGCGACATCTTTACATCATGGGCCTCTCGGAGGAACGTAGATGTCGGCTGTGCAATGAAGACGAGGAAACTCCAATTCATCTGTTGACCAACTGTGGCCCTTTAAGTCACAGTAGGGCAAATTTTCTAGGAACACACCATGTCCCTATTGAAGAGCTCCATACGCTCCCCTGGCCCAAGATACTGAGCTTCATAGAAAGGTCAGGACTTGAGTAGGGTGAGCGGGGAGAGAAGGGCGGGCATAATGGGCCGCAAGGCCTGAATGCAGCGGTCCTACATAGGAACGCACCGCAACACAGAAGAAGAAGAAGAAGATTTGTCTCTCGTTACCTTGTCCAACAATTCTCAATTTTTGATATTCTTCGTAGAACTTGCTGCTGTTCATTTTGGGAATCGACGATTTAAGTGTACAGCACGTAATGTCATGGTAACTGGGATGAATTATTGATAGGCCGAAGTCGGAGCGAACCATTTTATTGTTTTAATACATATATTTTCTCATACATTAACTTGCTCTTGCTATACATTCAGTTTATCACAATAGTTTAAATGCTAGTTGCGCAATCGAATGGTCCCAGCAAGCAGTCAGTAAACAAATCGCGTAATTCGATGTGCCTAACTGATAAGTCCAGTGATTAAAGCACTTGGAATCGACACTCATCAACTAATTCGGCCTCGCTATGCAAAGCAGTCTCAGTCTTACTAAAGAAGAAACGTCCGGTGATGTTTGGAGTGATTGAGTGTATGTGAGAGGAAGTGTGTGTGTTGATTGTGTCTGTGTGTGCGCGCGCGTTTGGCTGGTATTAAACGAAATTATTGCTTAAATTATCATAAATACGTACTGTAAACTGTGGAAGAACTGGAAAACATCCAACACTTACTACTTTAAGCAGATTTATATACGGAGTAACGCGTTTGAGCGGTGTTTACGTATATCTTCTTGAAGCTTACAGTTTACACCACATACTTATCGCGTTAGGAAAATATTGACGATTGCAGTCTTGGTTTAGCATGCCGAACACGCACGGATTTGTAGATCTGATTTGGGTTGCATTAGATCGGTGTTGTCGTCTTTAAGCGGCTCGTGCAACGAGTACCCCTGAAAATATCTCAACCGATTAAATGACATAATTACACTACAAAGAAGCAGACTTTTTGCTCGCGTTTCTCTCGAATCTTCCGGGCCAAAGCCATGAACGACGCCTCGATATTTACGTTGTCCTTGCAAGACACCTCGAAGTGAGTCAAATCGAAATGTTCGGCAATCTAATGAAAATGAAACAGGTTATTAATACAGATTGCGTGCTTTCACCTTCTGTCCGCTTTCCGAGTCGACAATCCTATCGGAGGACTCGCATTTGTTGCCCGCCAAAACCGTGATAACATGAGGCGAGGCGTTCTGCAAATTACAAATTAACAGAGCATAATGTTGAGATTAATATTCAACTTCTTCGATATTTTGCAGCCAGTAGGTAATGTGGTTGAACGACTCCAAGTTGGTGACGTCGTACAATAGCAGAATGCCCATGGCACCTCTGTAGTAAGCGGTCGTGAGGGTTCTGAACCGCTCTTGGCCCGCCGTGTCCCAAATCTGCAATTTAATAGGGACTCCGTCGAGGTTGACGATTTTCTGCTTAAAATCTATGCCTGTAGCGGCCGCAATTTATTATTTAACCCACTCGTCGTGATAAATCATTACCTATAGTGGATATGTAGGTGTCATAATATCTTTCATCACAGAACCGATGCACTATGCATGTTTTACCAACATTCGAGTCGCCTAATACTAAGATTTTATATGTAGCCGCGAAATCTACCGCCATTTTTTATTATCGATTTCATATTGTTGTTTTATCTGCACCTGAAGCGCAACAATTGATTTTTAATCAAACTCGCGCATGCGTTTCAATCCCAATCCTGCTATCAATTGATTAGAAAGGTAAATTAAGGTCCAAACCGATGCTCTCACTGATTTCAATTTAAAGTTACGAGACAAATACTAATTCCTCGTGATACATTTTTTTTGTAGTATGGAAGTTATTAACGCCGAAGTCTCTATTTGCTGTACGCTATAACAACTTCTTTCAGTGATCTTATTCTAATATGGCGCCTTTCGCTTATTTTAAATTTGGCGCGTGTCACGTGTTTGCAACTGACTAATCCACACAGTTGTCGCTGGCTGTTGTTTGAAATCGACCAATCGCGTGTTGACTGTTAACAATGACAATCTGTCTGTGAACTGTCAAAATGATTCTGTAATAATTTTTTTTTCTGTTCTTAGTATTCGTCTTATACGTGTGTTTGTTTTGACCCAGTTGCTCTCACAATAAAATTTAATAGAATTTAGCAATTCGTACCCGTTTTAAATTGTGTGTTAAGTGTGAAAAAAAGGGAGTTAGTTTAATTAAAATTTAAGTTATGTGCTGGTGAAAGTTGACGATGGAGGAGCCCGTGGGGGCCCAGTACGCCGTTCAAGTCGCACTGCACACGCTAAAAGAACGCTGCAAGAACCTGCAGCACAGAGTAACGAACCTCGAAGAGGAAAACCTACAGTTGAAGGGCCAACTCAGCAGACATGAACGTAACAGTATTTCGCTTTCCGATTTCGACCAAATGAAGGCGCAACTGACCGAGCTGAGCGAAAACAAGCTGCAACTGATGAATAAAATCAAAATGGTAACAAACGAAAATCAAGAGCTGTGGAACAAGTTGAGTAGGTTGACTCATGTGAATCACAACTTGGGGACTCAGCTGAGTAAAATCAACGATTCGCTGGTTCAGTATACGGCGAAGAACAAGGAACACGCGCCTTTGATTCGCTCCAAGACTTTCACGCAGGACGAGCCGCAAACCCGAGTGCTGCAGAAGAATATAGAGGAGAATGGAATGTTTTGTGCCGAGCTCGAAGAAATTTCATTGAAGATCATCAGCGGATTTGCGCACGAAAAAAGCGAGTTGGAGTCGCTTTATTCGGAAATACGGGATTTACAGTGGGGGGATCACGCTAACAGTGATTCATGTGGGATTTACTGTGATGATTATGATAATAATATCATAGAAAGTTTTAATTTGGTATCAGAGGAGTTGAGAGTTGCCAAACAGACTGTAGTTGAGCAAAAAATCGCACTTGGATTGGCGCTTGAGAAGTTACAGAGATTACAAGGTCTGTTTTTTTGTTTTTTATGTAAAGATAAACAATGTTTTTTTTAGAAGCCCAGAAAAAGATCTGTGATAATAGCATTAGTAAGAGCGAAATGCTGGATAAAAGCACATCTACAATTGAAGCCAAGCCCAAGAACGACGTTTTGGAAGAGAATAAGCACACAACCGAATCAACAGACAAGATTTGTCCAATTTGTTGTAAAAATTTCAGCAGCAGTATAGATTTTGATGTATTTGAAGAACATGTAGAGAAACATTTTACTCATGAATCGTTTGAAATGCTGAGTAGCAGTTGAGCAATATATTATGCCTCCATTTGTTTCATTAGATTAATTTAATTTGTTGATTTATAAGGTTTATAGAAAATGTGACATGAATATTTATTATATATTTGTATATTAAACACCATTTGTATTACACATTTAATTATCCAAGATCTGATGGTTTAACATCGCTGGTTGTAGCAGGCTGTTGGGTGCTTTGTTGCAGAAGATTCTTGCTGAACCAAGCTGGTCTGGGTTTATTTATTTCCACGACTCGTTTGCCTTCCCAAGTTTCCTCAGGCTTCCCGTCTTTCTCTCCTTCATACAAAACCACAACTTCGTTTTCCACAGGAGACAGCTGGAGCTCGTTCTGGATGGCGTCTTGCATCGATTTCGTTTCGTCCATCACTTTCTTGTAACAAGTCGCTGTGAACGGAAATACTCACTATTGAATAAAAAATTATTACAGAACTTGGCTTTCATTTCATATAACCAATCCCTTATGCAACTAGCGCGGGCAAGACTAATTTCGCAAATTGTGATAAGACTATTCAAATCAAAAGTATTGATTGCTATGTGAAAAAAGACTAAGGAAAGCCAAATAGGAGTTCATTTATAAAATTTAACGAATGAGCGTAGCAATGAATAAATAGAGTTTGAGGATATATGTAAAAAATTTGAAAATTTATGTTTTTATTTACAACGTGAGCTGTAGAATCTAGTAGTTCATTTTGAATTGTTATGGAATTTCCCGAAAGGGTATCATTTTTTGTAGTCATCACTAACACGAATTCTGGACGAGAAACTAGTTTGGTGACGAACAATTTATCGGGCACAACACGGCCGAGTAAATTTAATTTCAATACTGGTTGCTTATTTTTCCATCTTTAAATTGTAAATATTTAATTTCAATCTGACCGAACCCGCACAGAACGGTTTGTCAACTGTGAAACGCAGCAAAGATGATTTGCGCTCCATTCAAATTCGACTCCTGATTGGTTATCAGACGGTGGCCGGGCCTCCGGTCTAAAGTTTTTCAGGCACCGAAGCCCATGCCCCGTCCGAAGAACGCAGCCAATCACATTCCAATATTCCTAAAAAAGTCTAACACCGGGGCCATGCCTTCGCTGCGATTAGCTCGGTTAGGTGCATTTTTTCAAGCAAAAAATGTGTAAAAAGCACGGGCCGGGCGTTTCTATTCGAATTCGGTTGAAATAATAATTGTTAAGATCTGAAGCGGAAAAAGACCAAATTCCATCTGGATTCCATCCAATAAATTAGGAAAAATTGTGAAGAATAATTGAATCGTTTTTTTAGTATGTAATGTAAAACAAATCGGTTTGAAGCATCTTAAATTTATTTTCTGCGATTCACATAATGTGGTCGTTCCCGAGACGACAGTAAATAAAAACCATAGATAAAATTACGGCTTGCCACACTATTCAGAACGTCAATGTTGTTCCATGGCCTATGCAGCCTCCATTTTTTTTTGAAAGGCCGTTAGTTCTTTACATACAAAAAGTTGATATCTCAATAAATATCTAAGAAAAAACGTAATTTTTAACTTGTATTTGTCTGCTGAAATCTCTTCTCCTTGAGATAACAGAAAAGAAATGTATTCTTTTGCCCCTTAACTTACGGCACAGGACTCCGGCAATGTGGTCATCCCCGCACACGTTGCACGTGCGAATATTTCCTTTCGGCTGAATCGTCTTCATGATATACTGGGGGCTGCCATACTTCCTCTTGAGTCTCCTCTCGATGGTGCGACGCGAGGTGGGCACCCCGAACAAGAACCCATCGCCCCATATGTCCTTGATCGAAAATCCTTCGGTTGCTGGGGGCGTCGGGGCGTCCACGTGCCCAACACCGGCCAGGCAATATCCATCTGTCAAAAAGTGAGGTTAGGTGGTTGCGTTCGCACGTTATGTAACTCACCCGGAGGAAATCTTCTGCCCAAGACGGAGACGACGGCCAATTCCAGTCGCCGTATTGCGCCATGAATGCGGACCATAAGTGAGCCGGCCATGGTTTAAGAGCACGTTTTCCGATCAGCTGTAGTGGGACAAAACTGGTGGAAAGGTGCGATGCCGAGTCTGTTGGCGCTAGGGGACTGCCGCTTCACAACAGTCTTGACTATGGCGTCCATGGGGTCTGGTAGACTGTGTGCTCGGGTGCAGGAAAAACTGTGTCAGTGGGGACAGTCGCAGTTCAGGAGGGAAGCGTCTTCGTGCGTGCGGACCAAAGGGCCGGTGGCCTGCGGGAGGCAGCCGCTCCTCCAACAGGTCAGATATATTGATTTGTTCTTTTTTTGCTTGCATCGTTTACTTTTACTTTTTACGAGTCGGTGGAGAGCGCTCTCAAAAACGATCCCGTTTCAATTTACAATCGTTTTGAACGTTCGCGGCTTGCGCCCCTTACGAATTTGAATTTTCCAAGAGCAAGTAAAAAAGTAGGTTACGAGGCGGATCTGCTTCGTGAAAAATTCTGTGCGGGTATAATTCGTACAACTTTCTCAAATCCTATCTTTGTAATAACTTTCTTTTAACTCACTTGTATGCATCAAAACGGGGTGGTTCCGATTCGCTGGTACTTTTTCAAATTAATTAACCCAAATCTCGCGTTGTTTAACACACAACTTCATAATTACAGTTGCTCGGTCTTAAATAGAAATCACGATGCGAGGAGAAATTGGAAAATCCATTTCTAACAATTTATTATTTTATTATTATTCACATTAGCTATGCGCAATATGCACAATAGCATCAATCGAGAGTGACAAGGCAGAATCGTTCAAATCGTCATTTGTGAAGATGCGTCCTTGCAGACGGTCGTTACATCAGCACGCGGTTCATTGAGCCGCTCGTGGAGATGGAAAAAAATCCAGTGAAGGGTGGAAATTTGGCCGGTGGCGACCGTCCACGAGAACGGGTTACGCTGTCGAAACGATTTTGGGCTAATCGTTGGAATGTCGTCTTCTTGGGCATTGGCCCAAGAAGTGAGAGTGGCCTTGCTCCCTCCGAAGTGGGTCAGCTATTGCTTTCTTCAGCCGCTGACCGACGACGACGAGGAGAGCTCATCACGTCCTCATCACAAATTCACATGAATCTCGGTTCTGGGATTACAGGGTCGACGAAAGTTGTTGCGTTTGACCACACGCGTGTTTGGACGGACGAAAGAATCCGCGGTCAATGTCGCGGGATAATAGAACTATAATCTGGAACCGTCACAATATGTTGCAGGAGTCCGATAAGCGCGATGGTTCGAGGAGAGAAAGTAAGGCCGCACCTGTTTACGGTCCACACGTGGAATCGAATTTAAGCTCGCTCCATTCATGTTTGTTTGTGTCGAGACTCCGAATTTTGAACTTTCACCCCCGAACCGTTTACGATTCCGATAATATGTGTTTCGGATAACGCACCTGTGGCAGCATTCGCGCGCATTTATTCGATTTGAATTATTAGAGTGTACGCAGAGAAAGCTGCAGCTACAGTCTCGGCTGTATGGTTTTTAAGCTTGTATAATTGTGGAGGGAGGGGAGATATTTTGTGCAATTTTGATAGATTAATTTTTTGAATTGATGATATTTAACATAATCTTGACGAGTCAACGCCGTACCTACCGTTGTTAGAATATGGAGAAGACGTGATTTTAATTTTTTGTTTAATCAGAGTCAATGCCGTTGTGATTATTTCTTTTTAATGTCAAGGGTTCAGATAATTCGTGTCGGAGTAATTTCAGTAATGCAAGTCAATTTTCAAATGTTGTGCATTTCGGCGGTGTTGTAATCGCAAAGACGAGGTCGTGATGAGCAGCTTTACGGTGCGAATTTTTCAGGCGTGAACGCTTACACGTTTCTTGCAAAATCCATTGTGGACGTAGTACCAGTTGCCCAAAGATCACTTGGTGTAATTGCGGAGGAAATAATTTTATTGTGCACGGTTTCGGATGCAATTACAGTCAAATTCGTAAAATATTGGTGTCAGCCGATGAGAGATTGCATCGTAACAATGGTCCGAGACAGATGACGCGATTTCACCCATCGTGGTCATTTGTTCGGGACTTGTGCGAATTTCGTCTTGCACAAGCAATCGAGTTCCAATTTTTGGAATGTGTGCGAGGATGTCTTCACGGTTTTGCTGTCCAAACACGCAGACTTGTGTAAAGTCCGTTTGTGTGTCAAGTTGACTTACATAACGCACAATGCCAAAAGTGATAATTTGATTGGAAAAGAGTTGCCTCACGTATATTATAACTTAACACACAGAGGCGAGGTTTACTTTGTTTGGCCATTAGTTAGTGCGTGTTTGGATAATGTGCCCGTCGAAGATTGCACGCCCCACACATCATCTCCTCTAATTTTTATGAAATCGTGTCATTGATGACGAATTTTTGTCAATTTGCAAAATTTGTCAAGACCCATGAACTTTACAGATATACATATCTTGCATAATGGAAATTATGAAACGTCATTCTTGGCCACTACGTATCATTGCCACGAGGAAGTCAGATCGTGAGATCTCAAATAACACAATCTCTTCCGCTTCCAATGAAACGAATCAATCGACGAGGTGTTCACCTTCTCATGAGAACACTTACGCGCTGCGACTTTGACACCGTTTGTGGGTTTTTTGAGGAAGAGGATGCGTTTGTTGTGCAAACAAAAATCGCGAAATGTCAAGCGTTGCACGCGGCGGCGATAATTGTTGTCAATTAAGTGTCGGCTTCCAAGTGGTTGTCGGTGCGCTTTTAATGTATTTGCATCTAATAAAATTATGTAAATAGAAGCTCTTTGTCAAGCAGACTTGTCGGCGTACTCGTGTTCGAAACGTTTATTTTCATCGACAACGATTCGTTGTGCGCTATTTATTCGCTCGAGAAATTTTTTAACACCATTTTTACCTACATACGCATCCACTTAATAAATTTTTTCTCGTTCTCTTCGGGGATAGTTTTCGATAAAGAGCAAAATCTATAACCTTCGATGTTGGGAAATGCTAATTACAGGATTGTGTCATTACGTTTTCACTGCAGAAGTCCCGTAGAAAAATGTGTGATGCAACTAACATTGTGGATGAAATTAATAATAATAATAATAATAAGAGATAATAGCCAAGGAAGCTGCTGCGGCCTTTCAGCTCAAACATTCAACCTTCGTTTTCTGGTTATTTATCAACTAGTCATTTATATGCAAACGTTTTGGCGGAGAACGAATTTTTTGCAGTTTTCTATTTCCTATTTCTAAATTGCTTCCTCATTCTTAATGCGAATTAATTTATTCTGACATTATAAAATGATTTAAATTTTAACGTAATAACAGCAACATAATGATCGAGTTGCACATGTTATAAAAATTTGGTATTTATTTGACGTTTCATGCCTTGGGAAAGTGATTTACTTCTAACATAAACAATAAATAATGTATTATCAAATGTTGAAAATTGTGCCTGATTTATTAACACAGATTTTGCGGAAAAAAATTTTATTTTCAAAGTAGAAAATTTGAGTAATTGCGTCAAAGTGGTCTAATCTTGTTGCCATTTACGTTAAATATTTACAAATACGAGGAATAACAAAAAACATATTTTGATCACCCAATTATATGAGATTGTAAGTCCTTGTTTTGTGATAAATGCCATTTTGATAAAAGCGTTTGCTTTGAGGTTACGTTATAAGTTATGTAATTGAATTTTTTTAAATATCAACGAATTTCGGTAGATTTAAGCTTAGGCAATTTCAGAAAAATGAATTAAAAATGGGAGTTTTTAGCCAAGAATAGTAATTTTATTGTTCATAAAAAACGGTTATTAAACATAAAAAAAATTAATGATCTTCATACATATTTAACACAATAATAACACAATTTAACACCCGTCTTATTAGAAAAAACTAATAAATTTGCGGTGCTCAACAAAATTACTTCAGTATTTACATAACACTCTGTATAATTGTTATTGACACTGACCCTTGAATCGCAGCGTTTAATTGGATGCAAGGACGCAATCAAGGAAAATGATTCCAACTACATATTTAACAAATTACTGAAAATTTAACGAGTGTTCAGCCGTTATAATGACATTTTCTAATCGTCGATTGTTTGGTTTTTATAAGAGAAGTCCAAGACGGTGAGGAAAGTAGGTGTCGGAGTTAGTAAAATTTAATTAATTCATTGTTGTTACATCAATTATTACTTAATAATATCTTTCACAATAGGCCGTGTTTTATATATTTGTACAAGATATTGTTAACAAGATTTTAAGAAATTTTAGCGACACGATTACATATTCCGCTAATTTGTTTGTGTAAATCGGTTAAATATGGAACGTGCTTAATGTTGCTGCACAATTAGCAAATATAATTAGATCCGTTCGATGAAAGGAAACGCTCTCAAATCTACTTTTTATATTACCGGTTCCCAATGAAAGGGAATGTAATCCATGCAATCATATGATACAGTTAATAGTTGTAGTTTTTCACCACACAAGTGTTTGTTTACACAAAAGACAGAGTCGGGAGCAGCGTTAAGATTGTTTACAAAATGGGAATCCGTCTACCGATCAGCATCGTCGATCGGTTATTCTTGTAGAGAGCTAGTAGTTATACCTCTGTTCACTTTCACATTCCTCCGCAACGAGCAAATGTGGGTTATAGAGTCTTCAACGAACAGGTGACGAGATATTTCCAAAGGCGAATGAGATGAATCCGAAGCTCGGGTGAAGTAATCGCCGGTTCGAATTTGGCACAGACCATCAGCTTTTTGCATACGACTAGTGAAGAGTTCAATTTGGTAATAACGATTGTGTTGTGTGATTAATGGAATAGTTGTGGTGCTTAACAGGACCGAGGTCGTACGGCGAGAACTTGTTTCGTTGCAAAATCTTTAATTTTAGTTGATACGTGAAATATTGCAATATTTTCGCGTTGTGAAACGGCGCCGCTGCGTTTTTATCGCTTCACTTATGAAACGGTACATGCAGGGTTAGGCCGGGCAATGGACGATGATGAGCGCTCGATTGTTTCTTTCGCAAGAAACGTGCGAAAGGTTAACGTAGGATTCAGATACGCAATCGACATTTTTCCAATTTCCCGACAGGGTGAACGACCATTAATTGACAGTTACGCTTTCTTCTTATTTCGCTGGTTAACTGGGACGTTGTTTGTTCACCACATGTCTTCGTTTCTAGAATCGGATGCAGGCGCAAAGTCTGGTGGCGACCGCGTCCGAGACGATTACATCCGGATGCTGGCATCCGTGCAGCCGGCCGGAAGTCGTCGCCACCGCCAGAAGCTTCAGCACGATGAGGACGCAGCAGCCGGGCTCGCTGCCCGAGTACCAGATCGATCCCTATCATTTGCTGGAAGACGACCTCAAAGACGTTTACGTTTACATCAGAAACGTAAGTCGTGAACGGCCGCTAATAACACCAATCAACGTGCAACGATTGCAGGCTTTGCAGAGGAGCACTTATCAGGACGACCTTTACGAGATTGCTACGTACTACTTCGACGGGCACGGGAAAGCTTTACGGCCCATGGTGGCCATCCTCATGGCCAGAGCGATCAACTATCACATGTACAAAGAGAATAGGTGAGTGTGATTGGAAGGCGACACGTGGGGGTGCATCGTTTGTTACAGTGGTCTTTTGACGTCGCAAAGGGAGGTAGCGATGATTTCCGAAATGATCCACACAGCGTCACTCGTCCACGACGACGTTATCGACCAGTCCGACTTCCGCAGGGGTAAACCCAGCGTCAACGTGATGTGGAACCACAAGAAGGTAAAGACGTCCAATGCCAAGGTGCTCATCCATGCGAGTCACACGCGCCGTAGGATTTGACGCAAATCCTTCATTCCTGCGAGATGTCATCACGCGACTTGCGACAATGCAAACATGCCGCTTCATTAGGTTGCAGTCGATGTGCGGATATTTAATTAAATTGAGCAACGGCGTACGATCGCCACTTATAATTCCCCGAAGATGGGAAACTTACGATCGACCCGATACCAACAACAAAATGTCCGAACGAACACAATTAGGCGTTTTTCTTTCGCTGGCGGTTACGCAACCGGAGCGCATTCGATTTAATTAGTCAGGTTTACTTACACAAGTCATGCCGGTCCAATCTGTATTAATAATAAACGAGTCGGATCGCGGCGGTCGGTGTCCAATATTTTTTTAAGGCGCATCGGCCGACCATATATTCAATTATGCATTCTTTCGCTTTCTAGCGACAACACAGTTTCCCAACGAACTTGAATGCCGACACGTTTTTGCTTTTACTTACCTGCATTCGTGGATGAGCGATTAGTGTTATGAGTGTTAAATTACCGCTAATTGAACTGGTACAGGGGTTCGTTTCGTTTGTTAATTTTTTTAATAAGTGTCTTGCGCAAGCGGCCTTGTGTTGCTAGCTTGACAGTAAATGCAACTTAATTGCCAGATGTGCAATTTAGGACAAACCGATTTAATATGAGGAATCAATTTGCGACATTGTCGTCGATTGGAGTTTTCGGTTTTTTCTTGGCCAGGCACTAGTAACTGCGAGTTTTCTCCAGGGAAGTCGTGGCAGAATTTACTAGTTTCGTTATGTAAATGATACGTAACAGCGTTTGGAAAAATAAGGAATGAATATGGATGCAGCTGAAACTTCCGGTAGTGACGTCGATCTTATCTGATTTTGGACCGTTTCCGCTATTTTGATATCAACAAAAAGTGTATTTAGTCGGGGGTTTCAAAGTGAATGTGTCGGAGATGAGAGAAAGTTAAAAGATTGAAAAAATCAGCTTTAACTAAGCCCAAAAATCGAGATATTAAATTTTTTACTATTTGAATTATTGTCTTTATTGATTTAATTACATTTTTATAAATTTATGTTTACGCCATTGCTCTATTAAAGAAATTACATATACTATAATTTTCAGTTAAAAAAAAATTATTCAATAATTACAAAAGTGGATAATGGACTATATTGTTTCAATTTGTTGTTGGTTTTTTTTTATTTTAATTTTTTGCACTTTTTTTAATATTTTATTTTTGTTTTATTTTTTTTTAATGCTATTGAGTAGTTTTTTATGAGGGTCCAAACTCACCTTGGACGTGTTCGAATTTCAAGTTTGAGAGTAAAAACAAAATGGCGTCTCCAAAATTCATTCATTCATAATATAAATTCAAAGAAAGCCAAATAATAGGCATTCATAATTTTTTGGGGTTATTTCGTATCCATTTTTTAATGTATTTTTGTTGTTTCCTTGATTTTGATATTAATAAATAATTAAAATACATTCGAATATTTCTGGCTATTGCTCCAAGGTGAATGAGAATTTCAAGGAGTAAAGCGAATCCAAAAATTAAAGACAAGATCTATCGCGTTATGTTATTATAATTAAATCGTATGAATTTTAACTTGTGGCAGTTTCTAATAAATTTACACAATTCTGAATGTAAATCACAATGAAAATTTAATGACACACTTTCGTAAATCAAAATAAACGAATTTTATAAGAGGTGATCGCAGCCAGCAGTAGGAATTCCCTTCTCACGATTTGACAGGGATTCTTTTTTTTTGTTTTTTGACGCGTGGAACTCTATAAAGTTTGCGCCTTTTTGAATATCCGTATTTCCGGTACTGAATGCTGAAAGTCGCGTGACATTTAAAACTTTCATCATGGAATTGATATTTACAGAGTTATTTACTCCGGGCGCTTTATGAAACAGTCAGTATTCATCGATTACACAATTTTGCATATTCATTTTCTCGTTTTGATCTCGGCTGGAATTATTTCCGTTTTCTTTGGACGGCGATCCAGATACTGTATTTATTTATATCGACATCGCTTATTAGCGGTCCAGGTGCTAGTTTTTTTGACCGGTGGCGTCGGAAGCAGGATATAATTAGATCATTCGATTAATCACTTCCGACGTGATTACGCGCACCACCTTCCTTACATAAGACCGCTGGCTTTTATGTCCAGTGAAAGTGGTGCGAATTGTCCGCACCCTTACATTTTTCCCCAACTAAATTTTCCGGGACGTTTCGAAAGACAGACATCACCTTTTTCGTATTAACATCGCCCGACCTTTGTATCTGACACGCATTTCAGTAACAAAACGCAGCTATTGACACCGTTTGGTCGTCGCGTTTTTCTTCGCGTTACTCAATGAGGGCCAAGTCTGGCTCTTATTATTCGGCGGCGATTCGAAAGCGGATCCGGTTCCGACATTTTCGTCTGGAATCCATTTCACTTTCGAAGCGTGTTAGAATAATTATCGGACTTGCATCCCCTACACGAGCACACGAGAGAAAGTGCTCAGATGACCGGTTTAAATGTCACGCATCCGAGTTGGTTTCAGGTGACGATGGCGGGAGACTTCATCTTGGCGGTCGCCTCGGTCATGATTGCTAGGTTAAAAAACAACGATGTCACTCTAGTTCTTAGTCAGGTGAGTAGTTTACGATTGTGGCGAGACCCGAAACGATGACCGCTCCTCCTGCAGGTTATTACAGATTTAGTTCAGGGAGAGTTCATGCAGCTGGGCTCCAAGGAAACGGAAAACGAACGATTTGCTCACTATTTAACTAAAACGTATAGGAAGACCGCCTCGCTCATCGCCAATTCTGTCAAATCGGTGACGATGTTGGCAGGTGCCGACGAACAACTGGCTGATATTTCTTATCAATACGGCCGAAATTTAGGGTTGGCGTTTCAACTAGTCGACGACTTGCTCGACTTCGTGTCCAGTTCTGCGGCGATGGGGAAACCCACGGCTGCGGACTTGAAACTTGGCCTAGCGACGGCTCCGGTCCTCTTCGCTTGCGAAAAGGTAAACATGAGCAAATCTTCAACTGAATTTTGGATTTAAGCGATCGATTGCAGTATCCGGAATTGAATCCCATGATCATGAGGCGGTTCCAAGAAGCCGGAGATGTGGAGCGCGCCTTTGAACTCGTTCACAAATCGCAGGGACTGGAACAGACGCAGTATCTAGCAAGACAGCACTGCCAGGAAGCTGTGAGGCTCGCCAATCTCCTGGCGGAGAGTCCTTACCAAAAAGCTCTAATAGTAACAGCCGATTACGTTCTAAACCGCATGAAATAGTACACAGGACATCTTATATTATAATAATTTGTATTAGTGCGCGTCAGTGAGTGAACTTAATGCGAATGCAGACGAAAGTCATTATTGTTATTATTGTAATCCAGTCATGATTAGAATAAGACGTTGGTTAACGCTTACATTTACTGCCAGGATTATTTTTATTTATTCAGCTTACCTACACTATTTATTTACGTAGAGATAAATGAAAACTTCAACAGCCGGAATGTAGGTGTGCTCAATAGATTTGAATATGTTGAACTGTATATAAAATATCGGAAAAATATTTATGTTTCTTACTCTCTTTGTTGCAAAATCTGTACATAGATTTATCATCCGAGTAACCTGCAATATTTGCACGAACTGTATATAAATAATTCTTGTTACAAATATTATGTAAAATATTATATCTAATATGTATATTTGAATTATTACAATGTAAAAATTATTAATAAAGTCGACAACTGGTGGGTTTCAAATGATGTTTAAGGGGACGAAAACTGGATTAAAATTATTGAAAAGTAAATGGTTCTTCTGGTTTCACAGTTTGTATAGAATCGGCGACAGCATCCCTCTTCGTTGGTGGGTTTCATATTTGATGTTAACCTTTATAATGTCTGGGAAAATAAATGCACCTTTTAAATTTATAGTTTAAATAAACACAATTTCCACCATTATCCTTTTCGTTTCATATTCTTTTTAAGAATGCATTGTGTGCAGAGAAAAATAGGGTTTTGCCAAAAATCGTTTTATTTATGATGGTGTTGAAAGTCCACAAGGTGATCTATAAAAGACATCCATCATTGTTAATAGTAAGCCAACATTGACAAGACAGTCGGTATGATGTCAGTCTAGAAATGAGTTGTACTAAAAAAGGATACCTGAATTTTTATACTTGATCTGCTTTACCGAATACAAAGAGCGATAATTTTAGGTTGCATAAACAGCAGCGGCGACAGGTCAGAGGAGGCTGTGCCTCTCTTGCAGCAAGTGACGAATTAATTAGTTCCAGAGTTTTTTCTTTCAAGTTAATAAATTGAGGTTTTTTTTTCGAGTTGTTAAAATAAAAAAAAATTGATTGTAGAAGTTCTTCTTAGCTTCAGATGTTAACAATTATTCTTTCAACCGAATTTGAATAGAAACGCCCAACCCGTGCTTTTTCCACATTTTTTGCTTGAAAAAATGCACCTCACTTCACTAATTACAACACTGGCATGGCTCCAGCGCTGACTTTTTTCGAACTGTTGATACGTGATTGGCTACGTTCTTCGGATAGGGCATGGGCTTCGGTGCCTGAAAAACTTTGGACCGGAGCAGAGCCAATCAGCAGTCGAATTTTGAATTTAGCGCAAATCATTGTTTATTTGCGTCAATTTACAATAGTTGACCGTTCTGTGCGGGTTCAGTCTTTGGTCAGATTTCTATTGAAATTAAAAATTTACAATCTTAAGGTGAATTTAAATTTACTCGGCTGTGTTGTGACTGATAAATTGTTCGTCACAAATCCTTTCTCGTCCAGACTTGAGTCGTTTTTTGTTCATTCCAACACGAGAATTTCTTGATACAAAAAATATATGGTTATTTTAATGGTTAACGGGTAGTTTAATTTCAAACAATTCTTTTTTGTGATTGTTTTGTTGGTCATGTGTTTTATTACTGAATGGTGCCGAAATTTTGCTCTGTTAAAAATTTGAACCATTTGGGCGCCATACAAAAAGTCAGGATCATATTAGGCAACATGTAAATTGCATGTTTAAACAAATAAAATATAATACATTATTAATTAATTCGGCACGTCAAGTGGAAATTTAACAAATATTTTATAACTCGGTCACAAAATATAATAAGTATATAAAAAGGCTTAATTATATTTTATTTATATTTCTGCAGTAGTTTAAAATTAACAGGAATTAGTGTTTCGTCCATGCGATGAGAGTAGAGAATAGTTGAATAGAATAAACTTTAAAGAATTAGCTGTGGAATTAGTGTTATTGATGAGTGGTAGGAAATTTAACTGGTTGGCAACTTAAAATTAAAATAATCGCTCCTCAAACTCTATTTATTCATTGTTACACTTATTCGTTAAACTTTAAACAAGGCATGAATTCAATCGAAGAAGAGAGATTTATTCCGTCAGTCTGGCTGACTTTTTCCCTATACGTATATCAAATAAATGATTATACATATTTACATCGAATTATATACATCGAATTTCAATCATATTTAATGCATTTAGCATTAAGCATTTAGACGGTTCATGTCAACTGAATATAAATCTTTCAAAAAATTTATTTCGTTCGTTTCATTCTGTCACACGTAATTTACTAACAATTTATTGCAAACTCGCGATTCGATTGCTCACGAATTCCAATAGTCTGGGGGGTTGAAATTCCGCCCCATGATTATAAGGGGTTTGGAAATGGTCGGTACCCGTCACGACTTGATCGTATTATCATCTGGATTTTCTTTGTTGCTTTCATTAACTAGAGTGCGGCCGATTTTCGAGTCTCGTAAACATGTCAGTTGAAGCTGCGAAACCGCGAGCAAAACCACGAATTGAACCGATTTTCAAAGAGGGCATCGAGTTATGGAAGCAACAGAAAGAATTGGCCCGGTTGAAAAAAGTAAAGGAACAACAAGAGGTAAAATTTCAATTTTTTTGTTGGGTTTAAATTACTGGTGAAGTAGATTCGAGAGATGTTGGAGAAGTATTACCCATTTGGGAATTGCCAGGATATGAAACCGCGCGGTTTAAAAAATTTGCGTTTGGAAGGATTGTTTCCGAACAAGGACTATTTAAACGTAGGTTTTACTTCATTGCGACGACTTGGAGAATTTTTCAATTAATTAAAGGCCAAACGATTTGTTGGAACTATGGATCTTGGAAGACCTGGAGGTGGTGCTCCTATGGTAAACGACGCCGGGAAGAAGCTGACGCGAACACATGAAGACCCCCAGCTGCGATTTCAATTCGGTCAGGATCTTAGAAAATGTGTGGACAACACTCTGAGGTATAAAACCAACAAAACGGCTCAAGAGGAATACAAGCGGGAATTAGGTCAGAATTAGTTTTGTCATAACACTAGTTGCCACACCCACCTCTTAATTCTTGCATTTGTAAAACGCAATTCTTAAGTGCATGACAGAAATTGGGATTGATTCAGTTTACATAAAAAATATAATAATTTAAGATATCGTCCGATATGATTCCGATTCGATTATGTCGTGGAGCGTGTTACTTTAAACTTTCTATTAAAAAAAACGCTCGAGCGGCATCCGAATTATTTTTTACCATTGCTATGATTTATCTTACGGGATAAGAGTTTGGTCGATACTTTTGAAGAAAGAAAATGGTGTCTGTTATTTCAGTGACATGAAAATTTTGCCATTGATTTTCAGATCGATATGAAGAAAATGGAGAAAATGTCTGAAAATGTATATTTATGTTTATAGATGTGACGTATGTATGTACATCTAACAACTGATTAATTCCAGCGGTCGGTTTCTCTTCATCGAAGAGTGAATTTCAGAATTTGTGTCATACTCAGCTGGGAAATCGCTTTGTGCTCTTCGACCATGTCAAATCTCTATATCTTTATTATAAAAGTATTAATTTACGATTGTATTAACTGTAGAAATATGAGTAAATCAGTAATAATTGTTAAATACATTAATCAAAAAATATAGTGGCGTGGATTGTAATTAAACCCACGTTTGCCCATTTGTGGGTTTATGCAAATTTTGAATAGCTTTTTCATTCAAATGTCTTGATTTTATATCATCAGTCAAAGTTTGAACGAGTGTGAAATGAAATAAATATACAATTTTTGCAAATATCTACGAAAGCCTTTATACTTGCATAACTTTACTTATTGACATGTTTCCTACTGGCAAAGCGGGCGTTGGGCCGCCTCTGGGACCCACCCATTTTACAAACAACATTAATCCGAAAACAAAGAAACCTTATTACGATTCAGACACCCACTTTTACATCGCACCTGTGCAATTCATAAAATATTTGTCTTGAAGAAAGCGACACTGTTCAAATTTCACGCATTATGCGCCGAGGTCTGTTCATATATCACGTTCAGCGCCATTCAAACTTGCTGGAGAAAGCCAATCTCGTAAGAAATGTAAACAAGGTAAAGCCACATTATTCTGCAATTACTGGAGTGCAAGAAGTGTGGACGTGATCGACTTATTTCGCGTATTGTCTGCTGTGCGAAGCAACACTTTCCCTACTTTTGGTGCTGTGAAATCCAGCTCTGGGAGCTTAATTTTTGAAGAAAATTGACCTCCTGCTGAAGCCACATGTCTCTGTCACATTTCTTTTCAAGATGTACACTGAAATACCGTGATTGATTGACACAGACTTGCATAACGAAGATAATAACACTAATTTGTATGAAACCGTTTTGTTTGAACGTCACACTAAAAGTAAGATTAATTATACGTGTGGAGTGCCTTAAATTACGTCGACCTTCTCATGCGAAATATTTGTTGAAGACAAGCTGGTCGAGGAGAAGAAGCAAAACGAGCGGAAGCAACGGATAAGGGACGAAGAAACAACACAGAAGCAAGTAAGTGGGTTAAATGCCGTTTTGACGATTTTGACGTCTGTTCAAGTTTGCACAAACCCCTCCTTGGGGCAAACCAGGACCTGGTGGTTTCCCTTGGAGAGAACCCAGCGCGATTGGATTGCATTTTTTCGAGTCTTTGGTAAGCTACACACGGGTGTAGCTTGCATATTTTTGATTTTTCTAATTTTTTGAAAACAAATTGTTACCGAGAGGATTAACAGGATTTTGTTGAAGGGATGGTCTGACGAAAAAACACTAAAGCAACTCGGCTCCGATCCGAAGAAGTTGGTGAAGAAAGTGAGAAAGTTAGATCCGATTTTTCATCCTTGCAAAAACGTCTACGTTGGTTCCAAAAACAGAAAACTCTCCCCCTTATCTGAAGGTAAGGACAATGGAATTGAGTTGGTGCCGATCTTGGCGAAGCAAAGACGATTCCCGTTGAAAATTCATTTAGACACGACCGACGTTACCAATCAGAGCAAAATCAAGTTGAGTTAATTATTTTAAGAATATTCAATTTTGAATATTAACAATTGCAGCTTATCATCGCTTTGGGCCAGACAAGGTTCTGCATATTTAAAAGAACTAACCCAACAAATGATGTACAAGCGGCAAAAAATTAAGGTACAAAGTGACATTTTTGGGTATCGTTATTAAAGCTTGGTGCAGGAAATAAAAGCGACAGACGACGAAAACGTAAGACACCACTTTGCTACTCTCGATACTTTTTGGGGACGACCTGGTCACGGTGCTCCTAAGTCAACCATCAAAAGGCAAGGTCTGGAAAGACTTCTTTATCCCCAGATGGTTCCAATAAGTGTACACTAATAGGGTAGGTCAAAGGCGCACCATCATTGAAGTGTTACATCACCTTAATCTGATTGAAGTTAGTTTGTTAAATTTTAAATCACTCATGTAAATGAGGTCAAAGACAACGAAACACATAATATTGGTTTTGGTAACATTTTAGGTATTGTTTAAGATTTCGCAATAGAAACTTTAGGCGCTAAAGATGTCGATGGGTGTGTTTTGCAGATTTTAATGATTGCTTGCAGCGAAACTTTGACGAGAGGTCAGGAGGTCCGGATTGTCTTGCTCAAAATGGAAATTCTTATCTTGGCCAATGATCAAAATAAATCAAAATTGTCGATATATTAGGGCGAGACGCTGCGCAAGAATTTAATTAAGTTGTCTTAAACCGTGTTACATAATTTGAAAACATTAAATCCGTTGGATTTTCACCTTTAAATTTATATTATATATTTTAGAATTAAAATTTTAAATATTCGTTGTGATACGTCTTTGACACTTTCGTATGCACTTTCTCCGTCTTTTATCGACGGTTGTATTATTTAATTTTTTTTACAATATGTTTTTACAATAAAATAATATTTAAATACGCAGTTTAAACCGCCAACAGCTAATACCAGCGTCCTTTTGGCACTTGACCATTTCATTTCATCTTTTATTCTTACCATCAAAAATGCAACGGCAAAATTCTTGTCACCGCCTAATAGAATTGTAAACGCTATATTTGTGTCTGAAGTTTCTAATTTAAACCTGTTGTTACGTTGTGATGGGCACTAAAGTGCATAAAAGGCAAAAGACTGTGTGACATAATAAGAAATACGTTTCAGAAAGGTGTTCTTCAGCTAAATCAAATAAAACGGAAGAAACTCACTGCCGTTTAAAAAAACTAACTTAAAAATAATTTATTCCCTCGTAATCTAAAGTTATGAGAATCGGTAAAACAAAGTTGGGTTTTCCACTTTCTCCAAAAATGAAAAGTTTTCACTACCAAAAATTTCAGACACAATCGTACGGGAAATCGCGCAAACTATGTTTTAATTGAGCTGATCGGTGGGAGCCTTGATTCACGTTAGCATTGTTCAGGTTCAAGGATTTCTTCGACAAGTTTTAGTACTCCAGGTGAAATTTCATTAACGCAATTTGCGTCGTGTACGGAAGACATGACTGAGGTGTGTCCGTTGAAATGATAAGGGGGTCAAAGATGCGTATACCCCGGTACAGTGTGATCTTCACTTGGTGAAATCACGCTGGATATCGGTGCTGCTGCTGCTTCTTCAGTCTTCAACAGACGGTGCTAGTGGTGGCAGTGTTTTGAATCGCCTCTTCAACATGCTCTGGGTAACAATCAATTACTTCATCCCATTTGCTCGAGTCTTAATTGCGATTTTTTTAAGCTAACCGTTAAGTTATAAAAACGATTTTAGTGTGTAGCGGAGAAAGCATTTTATTATTATATTATTATCATTAGGAAGAAGTAGAGATTTCGCTCGAATTTCCCATGCTCGGGCCCCTAATTAGCCATTATTTTCCAATCCTCGAAAACCACCTCACACTTTTGTAAAAGTCGCTGGTGCATACAGGCATTGTCTTGTCAGTCAATGACACGAATAATAACTTTTGCTTTTGCAACCGCTTAAATCTCTTAAATCTCGGCGGATCTTGCGTCGTCTTCGTTCACAACACAAACATGAAGATATATCGGCAAGTCGTGTGACATTTACGGAAATTTGCACTTGCCAATTGGTCGAGATGAGTCGGAGAAAGTAATGGTTACATATTTAAATGCATTTCTTTAGTTTCTCTCAACACATGCGTCGTTTAAGGTCAATTTCCCCAGCGTTTGTTCTCGCGCGATGGATAATTGGGGTTTGGTACCTGGGGGACTCCCTCGGGCGTTTCTGATCCTTAATTTAATACCACACTAGTCAGCGGAACATCTGATTTTACAACCACTGCATCTCATGCCTAATGATTATAAATCGTTTCTTAGTTGGATAGTTTGTTTTTATGAAAGCAGCCTCGTTGAAGTTACTGTAATTACAATTCATTTACCACTTGTAATTTTATTGAAACCAAAAATTAATTTAACAATTGTCGCAAAAATTACGTATTACATAATTTGTTTATTTTTTAAGTCATTGACTCTTTTAGAAATTGGAAAGGTTTTTGGCAGAACCAAACCTTACTCTTCCTCACGAGTTATGATTTATGTGAACCTCGCCCGCACGAAAAGAAAAAGTGGGGCATATTGCACTTGACCGTTTTATGTCATAACATTTAACACTTCGTGGGAAAATTCAACGGCGATTTGTTTTTTCTTTTGATTCAATCAAGATTTTTCTGGAATAGAAGGCGGAGGTCAAACGTGCATCGAATGAGAGTGAAAAGAAATGCTTTCAGGAATTTAGCATTTTCACCACTTTCCATATTGTCTTATAAATATTCATCGCTTATTCAATGCTCAATAAATCAGCAATGACATCCGTAAAGGTACGACGATCACGCACAATTTTTTAACATCGTTTAATGAATTCTTTAGAGTTCTGCGATGTTTTAAAAAAATAGAAAGTAAATCGATTTGTAATTGTTAGAAAACTGAACATCTGGATCGTTTCGCATCTTTCAATAAACTAACGAGGCAATTCAGGCAAGTTCGCTTAATGAAGACGCAAAGTAAGTAAATAATTGTTTGGAAATCGAAGAATCGATAACTCGCGTCTTACTTCCATCGGTTGTTACAGTGTTGACAATTTGTTTTAAAACTTAAGACAGCGAAACTTTCTATCAAACAGTATAGTCACCGCTAGGAAAGTTGGCTTCAGTTTAATTAGAAGTCGTGCCATTATGTCATAAATTTTGCAAATTTTCTAAAATATGTTTCAGTTTTAAGGGACAACGGATGAAAACTTTCTAACGCGCAATGTAGAGTTTCTTTCTGAACTCTGAACTTTCTTTGTTTCATTAACACGGTGCGAAATAAAACACACGCGTTTGGTTTATATTTTTTAATTGGAATAAATTGTCGCAAAATTGTCGCATTATGTATAAATTATTAAATTAGTTACGCACTGGTTCGCGCTAAGAATCGTCACGGAACAAATTATACACATTTTTTATACTCTGAACATCAGCTGTGGGATTTATGGGATGTAAAGTTGTTTTCATTTATCCAGCTGAAATTTCATTAAAGTTTCCTGAAACTGAAACTTATTTAATTAGAGCGAGGATATCATAAACTCATAGGCACTACGATTCTTTGTCCAATTTCTCAAACTCATCTTGATAATTAATCATTCACATGGTGATAATTCCATCCAAAGTTATTTTAATTAGCACCTTCCAACTTTCTTCGCTTCATTACCGACGACAAAAAGCTCGCGGCGCTTCGACCCTGAAAACGACCTCAGTACTTGTCACCGGAAAATCTGCGTCGATGATGATGACACCGGATGTGGGTCAACATGGCCCCGGGGCTTGGTTATGCAGTAGCAGTGCGTTATGGTATCGCTTTCACCGAATCGACTCTCTTCGCGGAATTTTCCAGGTCCAGTTGGACCACCGTGCACTCGATTTTGCAATTCCAATTTTTGCAACTTTCTCACACCAGTTTTCACTTCCAGACACACATCTTCGTCGTCGTCTTGGCCTGCGCTTTCGCCAAAGACGAAGAAACGAACGAATTCAATCAAATCACCAAACCGCTACCAAACTTAGACGCAAATCTTCGACGAGCACTCCTTAAAGCATTAACCGAATTGGAAAACGAAGAAAACGAAAAGAAGCAGCTCAGTTCAAACGATAAAATAGTTGAAAAGGCATCGGCTTCTGCACTTTCTTTTTTTGCACCGACCACAACCTCCGAACCCACAACGACCGAAGAATCCACATCGAAACCCATCGTGGTGATTCAGAAAAGTCGCGGCTTGCAGCAAAAACCTATCGTTCAGCAAGACGAACAAATCATTACAAGCGCCAGCAGCAGTTTTGCTTCGAACAAGTTTCAGAATATTGTCAACGACGAGGTTAAAGCCACCACTCGATATTTTCAAAAACCTAAAGTCGAAACGACCACAGTGACCACTACTACATCAACAGAAGAGAGCGAAGCGAAAGTTGAAGATGTACAATTCTTTTCGGCTCCTCTAGTTGCCGCGTTTACCGTCCATCAAGACGAACGAGGTTTACCCAAGAGTGTGGAACCAATATTTAGGACTAAACAAGTTAAAGAATCAACAAAGTATACGACCGAAACGAATAGGGAGCAGATAAGAACTCAACATGCTTTGGCCGACAAGCAGAGAGCGTTAGAAGCGGAAATTTTACGACTGAAACACCACCAACAACAACAAAATTACTTGATTCGACAACAACAAATTTATCACCAGCAGCAGCTGCAGCTCCAGAAACAGAAAATTCTTGAGCAACAAAAAGAAGTGAACCACAATTTTTCACCCCACCAAGTTAACAGCTCGCACAACAACAAGGCAAATCTCGTGTCGTTTCAGCCCAGTATTAGCTTCACATCAAGTCAATATTCTTCGGCTGTGCTACCTCCAAACGCCCAGCAACTCCCCATCAAGACTCCAGTTGAGTTCCACACACCGTTTGCCAAAACCAACAACTTACAGCAGTTCAACTACTTAAACTACCAACAACCTCCCCTGGAAGGAAGTTTCACAAATTTCCAACTCCTTCCAACCGTTCAACCACCAATCACGTTGACTGCACCGAAACACAATCGAGTGTTCAGACAAGAAGCCGCTACCGGAAACTTCTTCAACACCGGTTTTAACAACAACTTCAACAACAATCAATTCCGGCCGCTTCAGACTTACACACCACTCCGAGCTCAACCTCCCGTCGTAAATCAACAGTTGAACAGTTTGTTGTACAATTCCGGTCTCATCAAAGGCAGAGAACAAGATTTAAATATTGTCTCAAAAGTGTTGTCGCTGAATCACTTCGGAGGCGACTTCCGATTTGCCGGCTCCAACATCCACGAGCAAAGAGTCCAAGCTCCGGTCATCAAGAAAGTTTGATGGTCTGCTAAACAGCTTGTAGTCACGTCACAATTGTACGTTTTACTGCTACAGAGTACAATTATTGTTAAATTATTTTGTAAATAATCATAAATACAACACAACTGACTGATTTCAACGGTAGCTTAGTGTCCAACTTCAACAACAGCTTCTTGTTATTTATATACTGTATTAAATTATAACCTACTTACTAATAAAATTACAAAGTAATTATCGAGACTCTGCTTTGACCCAAACTTCTTTCAGTGAGAGCGTCATTCCGGGTTCATAATTCAAAAGGAGCGGCACGCTCGTTGGAGATGTAAAAGTGAAATTTTGCATCAGACCAACACATACCAAGAACATGTTTTGCCGCGCGAATGTTTCCCCTGCACACAATCTCTTCCCTAAAATAAATTACTCCAGCATTTGTTTCCTGAAGGTCTGCAATACTAACCAGCCCCAAAACTTATAGTGGGATCATTTTTTAACAAATAGCCGTGGTCATCCAAAAACCGTTCCGGTCGAAACTGATTCGGATTTGTAAAAACGGTTGTGTCTCTATGTGCCGTCCACAAGTTGGCTAATAATATGGTATCTTTGGGTATAAAATAACCGCCTAAAGTAGTGTCTTCCATACAACGTCTGGGAAGTCCCAACGGTGTCACAGGTAATATCCTAAGGACCTCTCTGACTGTTGCTTCGCAATAAGGCATACTGGAATTTATCAGTTGCAAAGTTAAATCGTAAAAAAAGGGACGTTCAGATACTTTCCAGATATAAATTTAGGTATCTAAAATTATCGGAATTGCAACAAATCCAATTTTTTTACAAAATATTATATAACAGCGTCTGAGTGTAATTTTGGAGTTCAAATTGACGTTTTCGGATTTCAAACAATATGTTCCAGCATGGCCCCAATTCAATACTAAACAACTAACCTTTTGCGGTCGTCTAATCCAGGAAGTCGTGATCTACCAACAACTCGATCTATTTCTTCGTGTACTTTAGCTTGAACATCAAGATTGTTAACCATGTACGTAAAGAAAAAGCCTACAGAATGTGCCAATCCAATCGGTGTTGGAAACATATAGTCCAGGACAACCATCAATAATTGTTCGTCTATGTTTAAATTTCATAACAGCCGATGTAAAATGTTAAGATTTATTTTTCACTCACAGTCAATTACAACCCCTTGCCTGAGACTCTCGCTGATGAAATCGTCCACATAATCCCTGTGGTGGTCGTCCGAAAAAGTTTTTAAATGCTCCTCGACTATACCTTTCAAGAACTCAATTATAAAAGCATTATCGTCGACCGCAGATGTGTAACCAAAGTATTTTGGTGCTATAAACCTCAACCAAGGCGTTATTTCAAGAGCACCCCCAGTCCCATCGCCTGATTTCATAAATCTATGTGCGGCTCTTGCGTACGGTCTCAATTCGTGGTAATCAAAACGACTTGATGTTAGAATCAACAGAATAATGTTGGTGAGAGGACCGGAGAAAACTTCGGGAAGCAAAACAACTCCCTTTTTCTTGCAAATGTCCTGTAAAACCACTCAATCGCTTGCAGTTTAAAGCGAAAGTAAATTGTACCAAATCCACGCTCTTGGGATCGCTGTCGAGGAAGTTGATCAAATAATTGATTTCGTCTTTAATAAAATCTTCCAAAACATCAGATCGTCGTCCGAATCCATAATCCCGCATGTGTCGTAACGAAAACCGTCGATGTTGCTTCCAAGTGAGGCCGTCGTTGAAGAAGATACCTTTTCGTTTACCGAAACTTCTGACTCTGGCTGCGACTGTGTCGACTCTTCCGATAAACTCGTCTCTGGTCAAGAGTTCTTTACTAAGTTTGAGACTAAGAGCAACCACGGTTGGTGCATTGCCTAAATACAATCCTAAAAGATCGGTCTTGTATCGCTTGGCTAGTTTTTCAAATGATAAATGACTGAAGGTAAAATTCTCTTTCAAAATCAACCAGTAACTACCATAAATTGGTAGTTTTGGAGGTCCTAAAAAACGGCAACGCAATTATAATTTCAATTCGGTAGAACTAACCTGGAGGAAAATTTTCAGGTCTGTCTTTCGCGTTTTTGTAAGCATACAAAATTAGGAACACTACAGAGGCCACAAATAAGACAACCGTAAGATATAACATGACGGAATGAAAATTGAGTTCAAAGCAAGCATGTTTGTTTTATATTATTGACCACAAGAGTGGTGGAAGTTATTTACAGAATAACCGTTGATATCGTTATTTAATTTTAATAATTAGCAAATAATATTATTGCAAAATTGTTTAACGATTTTAACAGAAACGTTGGTATTTCTAGCGAGAACTGGTACATAAATGTTCGGAAGTGTTTCCAAGTGAACAAGGAACTGGAACGCTGGGTTAATGTACAAATTTCCGACACATTTCCTGTTATCAATACAGGATTGTTTATTATTCTTTAAATGAGTATATCAACAGAAATAAATTATTAGAGCACACGATTTATACAAATAGGTCGTCTTATCAATTCAACAAGCCATCAAAACAAATTGATAATTAATTATATTATTGTAGAATTTAATTCCAGGAAGTTAATGCGATATATAAATGTTGCGTACAATCAAACAAAACAAAAGTTAAGACAATGGATGCTCTTTTGAAATTTCTTGAATTGTATTTCGAAAGAAGTGTGTAAGGAAGGGAAATGCAAAAAACGTATTCATTTTGTACTTTCAGCGATATAAAGGTATATTTCCAGAATTATTGGAACTTGCTTTGGAAAAGCAGTAGCAGGAATCAGGTTCAATTCAACAACAAAATTTCACTTGATTTGCCGAACTAATTAATAATGTATTATATTTTATTTGGTTAACCATGCAATTTACATGTTGACTAATATAAACCTCACTGTTTGTATGGCGTTCAAGTGATTCAAATTTTTAACAGAGCAAAATTTCGTTTTTGATCAAATATCTTCAGCACTATTAAAAATAAAACGGAAGGCCAACAATACACTTGTTTGAAATAAAACTACCCGTTAACATATACATTTTCGGTAACAAGAATTACCTAAGAGGTGGTTTGAATTAATGAATCAAAAAACCACTCAAGTCTGGACGATAAACTAAGGGATTTGTGACGAACAATTTATCGGACACGACACGCCGAGAAAATTTAAATTCATTACTGGACGCTTATTATTCATCTTAAAATTGTACAAATTTTAGTTCAATAAAAATCTGACCAAAAACCGAACCCGCACAAAACTGTGAAATTAAGAAATTAAACAAAGATGATGGCCGTTTAATTCAAAATTCGACTCCTGATTGGTTATGAGATGGTGGCCGTGCCTCTAGTCTAAAGTCCTAAAAAAGAGGGTCATGCCTCCGCTGTGATTTGCGAAGCGAGGTGCATTTTTCATGCAAAAAATCCATAAAAAGCACGGGTTGGGCGTTTGCATTCAAATTCGGTTGATTTAATAATCGTTAATATCTGAAGCTGAAAAATAATTCTCCAAGCAAATCAATTTTTTTTGTATAATTTTAACAAATTGTAAGGTGAAAAAAACATAAATTTGATTAATTCGTGATTTAATCTAGGGGAGAAATTGCCTCCACTGCATTTCATACACTTCTACAGACACTAACTGAATTTAGAAACTAAGTTATGGCCAAGTAAAGTAAAAATAAAGCAATACACTTTAAAATTGTAAATGGATGTGTAATTTTTATTTATATTTTACTTTAAAATTTTCATATTTTTTAGGGATTAATCAAAGAGAAGGGGAAACTAAGACAGTCCAAGTGAAAATAAAAAGAATGGAAAATAAAATGCAATAAAAAATTGAGACTCTTGGCAACTGAAATGTTTCAGATCAATTCAGGGTAGTCAAAATAGAAGAAGTTAAAAAACTTTTTAGGTATTATTTTTATATTCTGATAAATTGTAAATATAAATTTTACAACATTTATTACAAATGTTACTCATACTGTCTTATTTTTTCGATTTTTTTTATATTCTAGTAGCAAATGTGGTAGCATTAGTATGTAAAGCCTGTGGTATTATTTTTATATTCTGATAAATTGTAAATGTAAATTTTACAACATTTATTAAAAATGTTACTCATATTGCCTTTATTTTTTTATATTCTAGTAGCAAATGTGGTAGCATTTTTAAATAAGGCGAATCTATATAACATATTTTATAGCACTGAACAAATTCTTCTAGCGCACGCGCACTAGATATAAATTTGACGTTTGACAAAAACGCCATTTTGTCGTCCTGTCACGCAACTGTCATTTCCGTTCATAAAAAAACTTCAATTAAATTTAATGCAAAAACGCCTAACCACTACAAAAAACGGTCAAAATTTAATACGCAAAACATTTCTAGTGTAATATGGTAGTGTGGCGTCTCGAACCGCCCTATTTATTGTTATGAATATCGGATACTATGCCCACGGTAACCCGCCCATAAGCCCTCACATCCTCTGTAAACTATGTATTCCAGGCAGCCCCAGTCGAGAATCTGGAGTTGTAAGTGACTGCGACACCATGGCCGAGTTGGCGGCACTGCTGCGTTCCGAAATTCCTGAGGGGCGCAGCAACCTGACCGACAACCACACAAATCTTGAACGGGTTGCTGAATACTGTGAAGCCAACTATTTCCAGTCTGGTAACAAACGCGTGGCACTTGAAGAAACCAAAAATTATACCACACAGTCACTGGCGAGTGTTGCCTACCAGATCAATACGCTTGCCTACAATTTTTTACAATTGCTTGAGTTGCAAACAGCACAACTTGCTGAAATGGAGAGTCAAATGAATCATATTTCACAGACTGTTATGATACATAAGGAGAAAGTGGCGAGGCGCGAGATTGGCGTCTTGACTGCCAACAAGTCAACCAGTAGACAGTACAAGATTATTGCGCCTGCTAATCCTGAAAAACCCATTAAGTACTTGAGGAAACCCATCGATTATACTAGTAAGTTTGAGTAAAGCATGCTCTTTCTACTCTATTCTGATTTTACATTATTTCAATATACAGGATAATTCCCTTTTAATCTTGTTAACTTTAATACCGGCAGAACCAAAATAATGTTAGTTTGTTTTGAATGTAGAGGACGCTAATTTTGTTTAATTTACTTGTAAATTTTGACGGACTGATGCGATTATGATCAATTCTGAAAGATATATTGATTCTTATGGATTTAAATAAACTAATCCCTTTCTTTTCCTATCTGACTTTTTGTGTTCCATATCGCTTTATTTATTTCCAAATATTTTGCATTAAAAATGGTTTCATAATTCAACTACGCCTGTTTATCATTGTTTATTATTGATACGTTTCTTTGTATTTTTAGGATGTCATTTGGTTTTTTATTTGAAACTTATCCTGATAGAAGTTGTCCTGTCTTAATATCAATAAATTTGTTTGTAATTGTTTTGTGAATTTCTGAAAAGTTATTGGAAATGTGTAAACTATGTTTTTCCATATTTTTCTCCATATCTTCCCGATTTTTTTTCAAATGATAATATTTAATTTAGTTATTTCCATCTCGGGAGCATAACGAACAAAACAAAAAAAGAATCAACCAAATATGTCGTTCGTGTCGTCACTTATGATCCAGGGTTGAGTTGATACGTAATTGTCTCGAATTTATTTTTCCTGAAAACTTTTCCAGGTCTATAACGAACAAAACCAAAAAAAACATTATAAAAAAATTAGCCAAATCGGTCCAGCCGTTCTCAAGTGATGCGCTTACCAATGAACAGCATTTAATTTTTATTTATATAGATTACGGATAACAAAAAAAGGCAATGGAAAAAATATTTTATTTTTTATCAAAGTGTGTAGTGTGCATCTTGTGTGTGTGTATTTTTATCATTTGAAAATTGCTTTTCATGTTACTACAAATGACACATTCAAATGAAACGAATTATTGATGTTGTATAGATTAACTGTTGCAGTCAAAACAACGTGGGTCCAGAATTAAATGGCTTTGTAGGCCATAGAATAACTTGAACGTTTTATAGAGTGTAGCAAAATTTCGACTTTGAGTTGGGCATATTTTAAATTGAACTATTTGTTGTCAGACGACTCTTAAGATATATTTAATGCCTTCTTCAACAAATTCCATCTCCAGGCGTTGTTTGAGCAAATTATTGATTGACAGTTGCTGTCAAATGTCAAGATATGTCAATATCAAAAGAATACACTGTAAAAAATAAAAACAAGAGCTTTAATTCATAGCCTCTGAGCCTCCGTTTTTATTTGTACGCTTTATATAATTAAGGTTATATCTGTTTTTGATGCATAGTTAAATAAAAGTAACACAACAGAAAAGAAAATTCGATGAATCAATTTTTAAATGATTTTGTGTTGATTAATCATCTTCTCAATTGAAGTTTGAGAAGATTGAAAAAGGGAGTAGAGTTCACAAGGATTATTTAGCTATAGGTTTTCGCTTGACAATTATTAGCGAAAAATAGGATGGAAAAATATTACTTTTACCAATGTACTTTATTTCCATAGCGAACATTTTATATTCTATATGATTTCTAAACCTTTTTTATTATTATCATCATTTAATCGTAAGTGTTTTTGTTCTTGCCATTTAAGTGGATAATAGTTTCGAATTATAATTTAGAATTTGAGTACATTTGACATCTGTTACATGTCGATATTAATAAATTATCTTTTCAGTTCAACATCTGCATTTATTAAAAGTAATATTTTTTTATTTCACTTTTCCATTGTTGTTTTCTGAGTATCTGGCACTGCTACGCGTGATCTTTCATCTACGAGTATTCTTTGTTTCGAATTGCAGTATTCGACGAAATCGGGCACGGAGTACGAAGCGGAGGCACCCCCAGACAGAAACAGCGCGGTTCGAGCCAAGGAAGCATTCAGTCAATCAGCGCCATGTCAGCGAACTCGATGGTGGGACCAGCTCCCACCACAAAACCTCCCACACCGCCTCAAGTATCGCGCGCATCCAGTAAAGGTATTAACAGCCGCAAAAACTGAACATCAAAAAAAATGTTTGTGTCAGTTTCAGTTTCAGGTGGGACATTAAGCAAGGGCAGCCGCGAATACCGCACTCCTCCCGCCGTCGCACCTCCTCAAGTCCCCAGTCATTACGCCCCCAATTATCCCATTGGTCACGCTCGCCGATCAGTCGAACGCGGTCCCGGATACAGCACTCTTCCCATGGCTCCCAATCAACACCAAGCGATCTCGCCACCGCAAGTCGGAATGGTGCATCCTATGAGCGTCAACCAGCAACAGATTCAAAATCAGCATCCTCAAACGCCACCGCCGCCGCCGCCTCCAGGAAACGCGGCCGGTTATATACCGTCGGACCATCACATGAACATGCCGCGTACGTTATCGTCCGGCAAGACGATTTTAGTTTGATTTTTCAAATTTTTTTAGCGCCACCGTCGCCTTTGATCAATCAAGAAAATCAGATGAATTTGATGATGAGTCAACACGCGCCTGTTCCGCACGGCAGTTTGGGGATGCATACGTTATCTCACGCGCATGGACAACGTCTTGCGAGGAGTAGTGGTGCTCACTCACCTCCACTACCCCCACCACCGCCTCCGGAAGACGAGCACGAGTCGTTCGGGAGGCCGCGTATGAGTGGTGTTATGCCGATCGTCCCCGACGAAGAAGACCTGCCGGGTTGGGTGCCAAAGAACTACATTGAAAAAGGTAACGATTATACTTGATCGTTCGCGTTTTAATATTTTTCGCAGTGGTTGCTATTTACGATTATTATGCGGATAAAGACGACGAGTTGAGTTTCCAAGAGAGTGCAGTTATCTACGTGTTGAAGAAAAACGACGACGGTTGGTGGGAGGGGGTAATGGATGGGATAACTGGGTTGTTTCCTGGTAATTACGTCGAGCCGTGCGTGTAATATTAATAATGATATTTAAAAAAAAAGCATAATTAGAGTTAAAGAGTATAAAATCAGAATTTTCCTTGCGTGTCTTTGATTATTGTAATTCCATTATTTAATTTAATATATTTTATTTGTTTTGAATTTGTAATACATTTATAAATAATAAATGATTAAAGAGTGTACCGGGCGTGGAGTGTTTCATTTCGTTCCAGTTCATGCACAACTTTGTTTTTTCTATTGATTTCAAATCCAAGAGTGAGGCAGAGTTTGCTAATAATAAATATAACCATTCTATTTAATTTAACATGTTTAATTTGTTTAACGTTTGTAATTTATTTATAAACCAAAAATAAAATGTGCTATTTCAGCACATGCGTTTTTAATCATTTAAATTGTCGATCGGTTTGATAATAATATTGTGATGTATTATCGTAATGGCGGTATTTAATTTCATCAATTTTACTTGTCGTGCTTGTGTAATATACCTACATATCAATAATAAATACTCCATCACCAAATTGAGTGTTTTATTTTATTCCACTTCCAATATGTCTCAACTTTGCTGATTAATTAAATTTTTCATCAGTTTAATATTTATAGATATTGTGGTCGACGTTTCGTTCTCTTGTTTGTTTAATAATTAATTGCTTATGTTCACACAAAAAATACTGGATATTTTAAATTATCGTTATAGTTTTAATTAACTTGGGCGCAATTTTTTTGTTTCGATTTAGTCCGGATTTTGTACATTCAATTTCATTGGTTTTCAATCACTAAATACCTGATAACCGCTTAGTATTTTACGGGTTCATAAAAGCATTGATTATATATATATATATAATATATATATAATCAATGATAAAAGGGAGTAACCATATTATTGTTCATTCCAGGCCGGTTTCAAAGGTCAAATAAGAACCTGGAACGTACGAGCTCCGATTCTAATCCTCTCGTTCATTTATTTCATTTTTAATTAAAGTATCAAGCCACACGCTCATTCGTCTAGACTTAATATCGACCTCACGTCTTAATCCCTCTATCAGCAATTTAATTTAACATTTACAACAATAAATATCACAACGAAACGAGCAAATATACATACAAAAACTAATCCCTGAGCTGTTCAGATCCATAATGCATGCGATTCGTAAATTTAAACGGTTTTGCTGCTTTATAAAACCTCCACAGTTCCACATCCCAAACCCTCCTTTGCATTTCTATGCGATAACAGCGACAAAGGTCGGCAATCAAAACGGTACCCTTTCATAAATCATCATAAACCCTTTTGGCCATTTTTACAAATCGCTTAAGATAATTCCCAGCGTTTGTTCGACGATTCAATGAACCGGTGGAGGCGCGTGGGACGTCTCGACGCCCAATAGTGGCCCATGATGGTCATCCAGCTTGCGCAAGTACAAACACAGTCGTGGTGTTTCGTGCGAATCCGCCGCATGCCGCGCAACGTGAAACCAGAAACTAGTCTTCGGCGAGAGTTCGACCAGGAGAAGTCGAGGTGTATTGTCCGTGCAATGTTTGCCAACTCGCGTCGGAGATGAGGGCCGAATTCCGCGTTGGAGTTGTTAAGGGCGAGGCATAAGATGCTGGCCGAAAACTGCTGCGGTCCGATGCGCGAAGGACAATGTTGATGCAAGAAGTAGTGTGCGGTGTTGTTGTCGTGATCGCCTCTGCCATTGTATACCTGTCTGCGTCACCGTTAGATCCCGTGCGGCATATGAAAGGTGAGTCGCTCCTGCGGACACGTGGTCCAAATGCTAACAACGAGTTAAGAAGTGTTCGAGAGAACGGACGACATCTCCAGCGGCTGATTTGAAGGCCAACTACTTGCTAGTGTGGGATGATGCATAAAAATTGTTATCTGCGTAGTCATGAGGAAAAACAAGGTACAGCGGATTCTTCTCACGCCTAATCAAGAGACAGTTATTCCCCTGGCAAAAGTTAGTCCAATTAGAATCTATTAGATTCTGGGTCAAAACTGTGCGTGTTGTTGCTGTCCAAAACGGCGTCGCGCATTAAAAATCTATTAGAAACAATGGTTCTTTGATTAACACCGAGTTGGGGTTTTCTTTGTACGCCGCAGTACGGTAGTCAATATTTTATCATTTTTTATCGCATCTGCGCGTTCATCGAAGCAACAAAAAATATAGACATCTTTCCAGACTTCGGCGGAAAAGTGCAAGAAAACTAACCCATATTCCTTATGATTGAACGAACACCATCAAGCTCGAATTATCCCGCAACAAGTTTCTAATTTGTCATTTGTAGCAAGTGACGCTGCTCTCGCTTTATTTTACCAACCAACACGCTCTTCGATTTTCCCCTTATTAGGATTTAATGAAAATTCCTGCTTTCGTCGTAATGCCATTTTGTATCGAGCATTAAATAATTTATAAACCCTTTGAATAATTCAGGATCGCAGCTAAAACAATGCTTCAATTAAGACGAGGGTTAATTATTCGAGTGATGCAGGTATTAGGAGTCGGAACGGAAAGTGCGGAATTATTGCAATTTTGCGCATCCATATTTTGCCGAGCCGTTCTTAATTCCAAAACTAACTGTAACTTTTCGTCCGTTTGCCATTGCATGTTGTTCGCGTATTTAAGATGCTCGGAAATTCCTGCCTCGTAAATTCCTCCTGAAAACCGGCTCCTGCTGCTCGAATTGCAGACATGAAACGAAATTTGATTTTGAATAATTAATTGGCGTTACATGCAGCTCCGACGCAAAAATATGTGACGAACAGCATAATTGCAGCTCTCCGGTTCGCTGTCTGTCTGCACAACACTGTATCTTTTCGCGAGTGGTTCTTGCTTTGTTAACTTGAATTCCAACGTCGGAACTTTTCATCATTAGGAGCCGTAGCATCTATTTCGACAAAATTCGCGACCTACTCAAATTAAAGAGACGTCGAAACGTCAAGGCGGCATTAAAAGTTGTGCAAGTCGTTTGTAACATGTTTAGATTGGGTTAAGATTCATTTTTGAGCAGTAATCATGTTCTACATCTTACGGAGATAGATGGAACGAGGAGGTCACAAAGGGATAATGGCTGTTTGCACACACTACATGGATAATATCGCGTCGCAATATTTTAGTGGGAAATAGCGTTTTCTTATCTGGATCTGAATTTATGAAACAAGTGGGCTTCTTGTTCTCTTTGAATAAAACTGCACTGACTACATTTCGAACAATGCAACGGTATGCTGCGAAATTGTGTAAATTAAGTCTTTCAACAATTCACTACCACACACGCGTTTGAATCGTAATGAATTTGATATATTAATTTATACAAGGGGTAATTTGTCATGGAATTATTCCAACATTGTAATACGCTAGAATATAAATATAATATAAAGTCTCATTCCAGAGGCGGTTGGTCATAAAAGTAAGTGACAAATTAATTAGTGCCAAACTTTGTAAATTTGTGTTTTTTTTCACCTTTCCAGTTGTTAACATTTTATAAAAAAAATTTGACTTGGTTGGAGTAATTTTTTTCAGCTCCAGATCTTAACAATAATTAATTAAACTGAATTTAAATGGAAACGCCCGACCCGCGCTCTTTACACATTTTTTGCTTGAAAAAGTGCACCTCACTCCGCTAATCACAGCGGAGATATGGCTTCGCACTATGCGTTTTTTGGAACTATTAGTACGTGATTGGGTACGTTCTTCGGTTTCGGTGTCTAAAAGAACTCTAAACCGGAGGCACGCCCACCGTCTCAGAACCAATCAGGAGTCGAATTTTGAATTTAATGCACATCATTTTTGTTTACGTGCTTCATTTCACAATTGATAAACAATTCTGTGCGAGTTCGGTATTTGGTCAGATTTCTATTGAAATTATAATTTTACGGACAATAAGCAACCAGTGTTGATTAGGTGACAACGAAATGAGTTTAATGAATGACATGGCTATCGTATTTTTTATTAAATTTAAATTTACTCGATTTTGTTGGATGGATAAATTGTTCGTTACAAATCCTCTAGTTCCTCGTCCAGACGTGAGCTTTTTTTGATTAATTAGGCTAAATCAGCTCGAGAATTTCTTAATTATTGCTACAGGAAATGTAAATAGTTAACGGGTAGTTTAATATCAAACAATTGTTTTGTTGGCCATGTTTTTTATTTCTGTATATTTAATACATAGACGCAATTTTGCTCTGTTAAAAATTTAAATCACTTAAGCGCTATACAAAAAGTCAGGATCATAAATTATTATTATTCAGGATCATTTATTAGGAAACATGTAAATTGCACGTTTAAACAAAATATACCAAGTCAAGTAGAAATTTAACAAAGATTCTTATTGCTCGTTCTGTAAATATAATAGCAAGCACGATTCGACGGTTGAGAAAAGCCAAAACAAAGAAAATCATGTAAAAATGAAAGATTTGACAATTTTTTATTTATTGGTGTTATCTGCGTTAATTTAGCAACTGCTACAAATTTTCCAAAACTTCAAGTATAGCCAATTTTTTTTAGGACATTTTAGTTAAACCACTGGCAACTCTTAAGAATTTCATTTGTTTTGTCCTTTGCCAAGTGTGCCTCTTCGAGTCGATTTAGCATTTTATTAGATTTCATTGCAGGTCCCATATGTAGCACGTCCGATTGGACTGTTTAGAGAAAGCGAATTTGGGCGGACATCCGGACCGGCGTCCTTAACCGTAATGAGTATTACATTTAATTCTCTTCGATTTCCTGCCTGATAAATGAAGAGTCGTGTACGACGAATCCCCAATTACTTCACCAAAGTTGTGCAACATCACCTTGTAATCTCTTTCCAAAACATGCCGACTTTCTCTTGTGCCGCACCGATATCTACCTAAGTGTGACCCCCACATGGACCTGGGGGCCGAAACCGAATATCGAACTGTTGATTCCTCATCCTACCTAGCATCTTCCAAGTTAGTAGTCATGGCAACGTGCCGAGGGGGTGAATGCTGCACAATCTTGCCAAGTCACCGCCGGCGTTTTCCTAACATTAAGTGTTAATTGACGTTAATCGTAATGTGCACGGATTTGTGTCGGCGTCACATATGCGTGACGGCAATGACGCAGATTACGCCCATAATTGGGTTTGTTCTCGGCGAGAATCATCCCCCAAGTCTTATTTTTAAAACGTACTCAACAAACCTCATTTGTTTCAAAGTGGGACAAGATAAAGTACTTACTGTTGTAATTTGTTTCCGGAAAGTGTATTTTCTGGGAGTAAGGGATTTATAAACAGCGTTTTATCTTCATGAAATCTTTATGAATTCGCCGCATTGTTGCGCCGCATTCCGTCCCGATCCTAATTAGCGTTCCTTTTAAAATCGGGGACGATTTTTTATCGCGCTCCTCCAATACCTCTACGGCGATTCAATAAATCACGCGAGTTGGTTGACATGTTGACGCCGGCGCCGGTATAATAAAATATTTTCCGATATTTCCAAGTTTTTAATCAACGATGAGACGTCGATTTTTTCGTTGGGATGCACAACAAATGAACGACGGCATTGAGATGCCATTCAGGTGGTTCGTTAATCACGTTACAACTGAACCTTTACTTTTAAGCCCTTGCGTTTCTTCATTTTCCCTTGAGGCATTTACGGGCGAAAAACACAACCCTTCGATCAATACATATTTCATGCAACGTGCGATCTGCGAAGTCGATGGATCGCGAACAAGTGATCTAATTAAGAAATTATTTGCGATCGATGCACTGTTTGCTTTTAATCATCGCTGGGAATCGCTTGCGGGAAAGCCGGGAGTGGCCTAATTTGTCGGAGATGTGGCGTTGTCATATCTTGTATCCCCTTTGGATGCTCGCTCTGTGTGCGTATGAAAATTGAATTTAATATCTCACCAGTATAGTGCTCGAGATTTCCTTCGGGAATCTGCCAATCAATGTTTTAAATCGTTCGGCGAAAGAAATCCGAACATGACACTCCTTATAGCTAGTTATTGCAGAACGCTTGTATTCAATAAATTGTTAAATTTCGTGCTGAAAATTTATTGCTGCGGCGACTGCAGTCGAGGACCCTCAAGCGACGGGGAAAATTTTGGAGCGACACGATCCGATATAATTCCTGAGATAACTAGGTTAACGTTAAAAGTAGGTACAGCAGGAATGAGAATTAAGGTCCGTTCGGACGGTTACGCGTGTTTATATTTGAGCAAGCGTGGTTCGGACTAATGCAAAGGACCAAAAGCTTTGCCGATGATTAATTGCCCCGAAGGTGCTTTAAAGCTAATGGATTTGTAAGAAGGACACTCCGTCCATCGTTCGTGAGGAAAATGACGATTTATCATCGCTTTTTACACGCCCGGCCGCTATTGTTTTATTTTTTATAAAATTTGAATCGAATTATCGTGAAAGTCGGTTGCGGTTTTCGCGGCGTTACGTAAAACGTCCTCATGAAATTTTACTTCGATAATAAATTTTAAATGCGAAATGTTTTTAGCGGAAAATATCGAGTGTAAGCAGAGGCTCGAGTTTCCAATGATAAATCCATTACGGGCTGAAATTTTCATTACGGAATCATTTTTCTTTAGTTGGGAAAAGTGTATAATTTGTAGCACGCAACGCTGCGCTTGCAAATAATTAATTTTCCGAGTTGGTACGTTCGGAGTTTGGATTCATTTCATAAAATAGCAAAGACGCGGTATTATAGGTATCGATCGGATAATTAAATTTTCCTTTATGAGGTAAGCCGATTAGGAAAACTTGTTTAATTTAATAAATGTTTCATGCGTCGTGGAGGTTTCGACTTCAAGATCCCGGACTTACTAGAACACCGACCCACTTAGGACCTCGTAAATAATTCAGATTTGCCACTTGTGAGGTCGAGGTCGGCGGAGAACTCCCGTGCTGTGCACCTCCACCTTTCTGCGAAGTTTTTCAAACGGTTTCCCCTTTATTTATTCTCAAGCCTCCGCCTTTTTTGTAGCACCCTCGACTCTGATTAGCTCCGAAGAGCATTTTATTAAATTGCACATCATGCCACGTCAAGTATCGAAGGGGTGACGTTAGTTGATTGCAAGCGCTTGATTGCGGCTTGTTTCTCTTCAAAGTGTCATCCCCACGTGTCGCTCAAAAACTAATTAGCTTGCGACAAAAAGCGATTCTGTTTCTGCTTAGGGAAGACGTTAAATGTTAGCTCTGAAACGCCACAATTATTAATTGGGCGGTCGTTCCCCTAAATCGATAACGCCGGTCGCATCCTATGTCATAAATAATAACATGCAAGATGTCACGCGAGCGATACAATTTTCCCAACTGGGGTGAGTTGGAGTTTTGGAATTCAATTCGGACGTTTTAATTAATCTAAGGGGCTGTATGTTTTGGGGGTGATATTTTATTTGTTTGTTTTTTTGTTGAATATTTTCCCCCAGGACGGGGAACTAGAAATTGCGATGCTTTATTTAGGGGCATCCGCCGATTTGGCGAGCTAATATTGACGTACATATAAAACGGAGATAAATTTTTTGCTCGCGGTGTCCGCCGCGGGAATTTTTCCTTCCTGGAGAATTTTTAACCAGACGGAGTTAACAGAGCAAGGAAGGAATGGATTGGAAAGCGTTTTTTGCTCGTTCTTGCCGATCGTTAATTTTCCAAAGAGCAACTTGTACGAGCGAAATTTGAGTTTTATAACTTGTTCCCGTGTAATAAATTTCCGTCTGAATCTACACGAGCTAATTTTGTATTTGCTACAAAGTTTCGCGATATAACCGACGACTCCGCTGTCTTGGAGCTCGTTATGGTTTTTGTGAACCACGTGCTAAAAGTTTAATGAGATTTGTGCAAATTTTAGGGTTAGTTTTTGCGTGCACCTCCCGTATGGAATTTTTGCTCTACCGCAGGCACCCCTCGGGGATTTTCGCCTCGTATAAATTATGCACTAACCCGATTTTGAAATAATTTCCTTCACTCCACTTTGCCGATGTGGCTCACGTCCGACGTAAGACCGGTACAAACTGATATTTTATTTACGTGAATCGTTTGATCCCCCTACCATAAAACAAGCTCGGCTTTTCTACTTTATTGCTACGTCACATACAACTCAATCCTAATTTAATTATGATCACTTTAGTTAGTACACGAGAGGCGGCGACACAAAAGCACCCATTAATTGAAGCCCGCCACGAAAGTCACAACCTATTATTAATACGCACCAAAACGAAGCTTTGTTGTAGTATAACTCGAATATATTAGAAGTTGGGGCAATCGATGCGCTTCGTTCATCTCTCTAATCCAATTATTTCGATGCAACGGGAAAAAGTAGCTTTCGTTTGCCATTACGAAGTATCGATTTCGGAGCCGCTTGTATACACAGATGTACGTTAAAATGTACCGGCGCCAGTGACAGGAGAGATCAAATATATATCATTTTCAAAAATAAAAGACTTTAGGGTCTAAAAGCTACATTTATTACATGGCCGTAAACCGATAAACGTGAATAGATAAAATGAAAGAGCTTTAATCCATCACAATTCATTACATGTTACAGTTAAAAACTAATTAAATTTTTCGTCTTTGTTTACGCATTTTGTTCATTTATCATTTCAGTCCTCGGGCGTATGGGCCGCTTCCAAGCCGGTCTTTTATCGCATTTTTCTGAGGTTGCTGCTATTAAATTTGAATGCCACGTTTAGAAGTCACAATAAAGATTAAAAACATTGTTTGTACATACTTACTCGCGTATAAAATGACTTCATTGGCAGAAATTTTTTTAGTTACCCCACTTACATACTTTTTTAACCGTTAACTTTGGAATCGAGGTGTTCACCTTGACTAAAATAATATTATTTAGTAAATATTTGTTTATTTTGCACGAGGTCATAATAGGTATTAACGTATTTAATGTTATAAGGCTCACCTTTTATTTCCTTTTATTCTTTGTATTACTGCTTTAATTACTCCATTTTTGTGGCCTGTTTACAATTTAACTATGTTATGTTAAGGCAACGGTAAATTTTTAGGTGCATCCACCATTTATGTTCACACCTGTTCATCATTTTTAATAATTATTCGCCGAGTTTTTTGAAAATGCATTAGCATGTGGGACCATGTAAAATTTTATATACTTTCACATACACACCCTTTTTACTAAATGTATTGTTTGGATGTTTCGATTAGTAATATTCACACCATCATCGAGTTTTACTCAACTTATTTAATGTTTATTGGAAAATTTAGTTAAATTCTTGTTGTTATTATTGAAATTACAATGCAAGCAAATTTGTTTTTACCAGGCGCATCCACCAATTTTGTTCTATATTGCGTTTGTTGATTTGGTGTTTTCGTTACAGATTTTAACTTAAATTCGTGGATCAAATACTACGAACCCGTCGATTACGACCCGCAATCCTTGGTGGTTCAACACGACCGCGCCAGAAGAAGTATAGCTCGTAATCGACATTTTGTTGAGTTGGACGTTAGAGGACACGACCGGTGAGTACTACACTTTGGGGAGAAAGTCCTAACTTTCGCGTCGCTATTATGCAATCGTGATTGAAATTAAGCGTGGCGTTTGCCGATATTTCCGTCTTGGAGTTTGCCAATAATTTCGTTGAATGATGGATGGGAAATTCGGAATGCGGTTTGATGCAAAAATTGAGACGTCTCGTGGCTAATACAACGATTCGGTGTCGCGACGTGTCGAATGGTTTTCCGTAAATTTGTTGATTTGTTGATGTTGAAATCCGGCGGATTGCAACGTCATGGTGCATGAGTCAGTGTTCAACCTTCATATGACCGCTTGTATCGGTGACTGACTCCCGAGGGCCTTCACACTTGCGTATGTTTGACTCGGTTCCGCTGGAAAGTCCACGACAGACGCTTCAAACTAATTCAATTAGAAGTATCTAGCGAATCGAATCAAATCACAAATGATGGTGTGAGCGACCTCGGAGCGCCGAAATATGAAGCGACTTCCGACAAATTCACAATTTCGCTCGTTGCAATTATAACGCAAACGGTTTCGGCCAAGGTTCTGCTCGCTGGAGCACCGGAGCGGAGACACGTCTTGTGTGATAAATTTATGCAACACCTTTTTATTTGCCATCAAGGACACGCCTGTTTACTTCCGCTTTGTTATTTCGAAGCGCAAATTTTCTACAGTTTCATCTATTCATAAGATCTCATTTCTTTCCTAATTTGAGTTCGTGAAAACTTTGGATGATAAGTAGAGGTGAGACAATGTCATTGTCTGCTCTCAACTACTCGACACGGTAAATGAGAAATGATACAATGAAGCAAGCGAACGAGATAATCCGTGATTTACTTGGAAATCCCAGTTTTATTTCCATTGATACGATTTTCACTGCCACAGTTCACGATTTCACATTTTTTACAGCAGTAATTCGCGCCATTCACAAAACACACATTTGCATTAAATTACCAGAATCGGATTTTAATCGAAACATCTGCTGCTCTTTTAGTCTGATAATCGCGCAGTTTGTATTGTCGAGGATTTCAAATATTTAAGCGCAAATTTTCATTGCGACCAACTGCAAATTTTACTTCCCTCCAATAAAACCCAATCTAATTGTATAAATAATTAATACCTGACTTTACATAATTCTTACTCCTATCGTCTAAAGTCAATCATATTTTAACATATGCGCAATGACGGGATCCAAGAGTTTTGTTGGCGTTGAAAGTGTAAAAGTGGCCGAAGCCTATTTAAAGAGAGTACATGAAACTTTTTGGATCGTTTGATCATTTCGAATTGAATAGTGAAGTCAGCGACTACAGAAATGTCCGGTAACATGTTTGTTCAGTTCGACACAAAAAGTTTTGCGTGCTGGAAAAGTTTCTGCATCGGTTTTTCTAATTTTACTGATTAAGTATACACGAGAAGGAAAATTGACCACGACATAACATCCCTATTACTTGTTCTCTCCAAAATGTGGCAATTAAATTGACTAAAAACTACAAAATATAGTGAAATAATTTGTTGAAAGCGAAAGAAATATTTCGAAAATAAGCTTTTTGCGTTCGGTTTTATAATTTTTTAGTTTTTTGCTATATTTTTTCTTTGTATGAAATAAAAAAACAACATGCAAATCTAATTTTCCCGGCGCCTCCACCTTTTGTATCCACTCCTTTTGCTCATAATTTTTATTAATTTTCCGGCGAGGTTATTGAAAAAGCATTAACGTTTGGGACGAGAGATCGATGTAGAATCTAGTGCACTTGCGAGATTGGACGCCCTATTTAGTAAATGGAATATTTCGGACCATACACGAGGCCATTACGCTTGTCCGGCAAACTCTGTCTCGCTGCGTGTGATCCATCCCCATATATTTATTTTAATTTGATGCTTTTCAATTTGCGTTTGTCGTATATTCCGTGTGTGGGCTTCGCTCGAAAACGCGGTTCGTTTTATGTATTCAAATCCGTAAAATAAATCCGCTCCAAACTTTAAAAGCTTATGAAAAGTGAGACAAGTATTTCTTGAAGAATGAAAAATTTCCGAACAAATGTTCTTCGGAGAAGTTTAAGTCTGTCGGGAAATACGCGGCGGCGATGTTTGAATATCATATCGCGTGAATGTATGAATAATATGAGACCGAAAATCCGATATCTAACGGTTTTATTAATATTAAGCAGCGTAGGAGTGGGAATGGGAGGGGGGAGCTTCAGTTATTGTGTATATTTCGGGAATTGTCGACGTCGGCGTTTGTCCTTTCGAAGCGGAATTTGTTTGATCTTCTAATAGAGCCGATGTGCATCACTCGAAAAAATACGACTTTTCTAATTTTGTTTATTTGAAGAGCTGACGCTACCGTAAAATTCGACGACGAGATAGAATGACTAACGCGATAAAGACGAGTATTGATTTAATTGATTGCGACTCGTTTCGAACCTAATTCGCAGTTCATTTAATCTCGAGACTGAGGAGTGCTTTAAGAATAAATCTGGGCTCAACTCGATTAACAGTTCGAGAGTTTTAGAAAAGCCACACTTTATGCAAATAGTCCCAGCAAAGGGGCGGCGCAATTATTTAGAAGACTGTAGTCTTATGATGTAGGGAACCTTGCGCGTTTCGGGAAACTTTCATTTTATTATCTCTGGTCCAATGAGGCGTTGTTTTTTTCACGCGAGCAGGTGCCTGCATAAAGTCGGACAAAACAGCTGTGTAATGTCCGTTTAAAGAACAAATTTTCATTAAATGCCATCGTTGCGCGCAAATGAAAATTTTCACTTGAGCCGATTAATAGCGGAAAAACTGCGTTCATCGAAGTTTTGCTATCGAATTCGCCCATGTATTATTCATTCGCGTCTAAGCAGCGGAGTATGCAAATAATCCGAAAAATATGCAAAGAGAAGCAACACGAGCAAATTCTGCCACGTGAATGCGTCGGACCCGTTTCAACCGCTTTCATTCAAACTACTCGATCTTCGTTAAAGAGGCCTGCAGGATAACGTCTCGTAATTTTTCAGCGGCTTCGGCGCTTAATTAACTATGCAACATGAGCGTTGAAACACTAACCAGCCACCTAAGCTTCGGCTAGGTTTTTAAAAGTGATTTTCTTGCAGGTTGTTTAAGTTGAGACTGGTTCCGGACAGGGATGTGTTTGCCGAAGACGTAACTTTCGAATCCACATCGGCACCGATTCATTTAAATCCGGAGTTCGTCTACAGCGGAAGTTTGGAAGGTAAGATTAGAAAAAAAATGCAACTTAATAGTGCTAGCGCCAACTTGGCAATATAAACTTTTCCGATGGTCAATTTTCTAATTACAAAGTTGCGAAGCACTTAAGTTCGGGCCGTGTAATTATTGTGTTGTCGAAGTGTTCGTTGTTGCTTGTTTCTTTTAATGTGAGTGCGCCTCAAAGGGACCGGCCGCTATTTTTTGCAAGGGACTAGCATATTACTCTCCGCCCACACTTAATTTTATTCTTCCGTTTCGTACGGTTACGTGTTTAAAATTGTAACGGTCTGCTCTTTATGGCCTGGAATGTATGAATTTTAGGAGACGTTTTGTTTCAAATTTACGAGAAGGGCGCGCGTAAAATTGAAGAGGATTTTAATTAAAGCAACGATGATAAAAACTTGATAAAGTATGAATTGCGATAATTAAACTCTTTCCGAGTGTCTTAATTCGGAGTTTCGTATTAAAATTGTCGGGGTAGATTTATGGCGGTGCTTTTTCGGCCATCTGTTATCATCCGGGGTGACGCTAACGTCCAACATTTTAATGAGAGCTTTCGAACCTTGTCATACGAATTAGCGCTTAATCTCACGAGATTTCGGTTTGCAAATATTGGTGTGCGGAAAAAATGAATGAGAGTTTGACGTTTTCCGCGCGGTTAACTATTCATCAAGCCGAATAATCCGGGAATTTTCGCCTGCGTAGCCTGAAAAGCTTGATTTATCGGTTCGTGTCTCAACGATCGTGTCATGAGCTCATTAATATTATGATGCCGCTATTAAAAACGATATCCGATCTAATTGGTCGACGTTCTCGAGCAAAATTCCACGGGATCGAGTGAATGGGAATTTCCAGCGTGGAAGACGACAAATGGGGGGTACGTCACCATTTTTCATTATGAGGGAAAACGAATACATCTCAGTTTACTTACACTGTCTGATAAATAACACAAGCCAAGCACCGGCGTTTTTCATCAATACGATGGAACCGATTCGATTTTCCAGACAAATGTTTTGTTTCCGACTTCGAGATTCGCTTTTAATTAGCGGCATTTTGCATAAAACGAATATCAATTCGCAATGAACGGTTCATTTGCATGCAGTTCGGCACTTATCTATTGATTTCTGTTTAAATTATGGACTTTTAGCGGTATAAACCCGACTCTATTAGCGGAAATCTATCATTAAATGCGACGAAACCCGAACCGATATCTAAATTTGCATGGACTTTTTGGCGCTGCCGTAGTGTTATTTATGCGCAACTTCTAACTTTTTCGATTATACGCGCCTATTATAAATATCATGCGATCGAACCTTAGGGAGAGATAACGCGAATAACTTGGAAAGTTGCCTCGAAGAACATTTCCAATGATCGACGGTGGCCGAAAGCTTTAATTGTTGCCAAAGACAATCGCGACAAGATTTTCTACTGGCAGCGACTGAGGCTCGATTTACTTCTCAACTTTGTTTGAAGTTTCGAGCTTAATTTAATACGCGTAATCCCGGCGCATCCGCCTTTTTGTCATCCTGCATATCGCTTGCACGTTTAGCGAACGCAAGATTTAACAATGAAATAAGAAGCAGTCTTAACGTATACCCTAAAGAGCTGTAGTTTGCAACTGGACCCAAAAGTGTGCTCGTAAAGCTGGTCCTACTCGTTGGAATATAAGTCGAGATAAACGCAAAAAATTTGATGAATTCGTAAGAATCTGGTCGAAAGAAATGATTCTACTGCCATAGCTAATTTGATGCATGCCGTGATTGTGTCAGTTTTGTCTTGTCGGCATTATGAAAAGCGACTTCGCTTCTGACGCTCCAGAACTTAAATAAAACACTCCAACATTACATTCTTAGCTTCCGGCGAGTTTTACTGGCGTTTCCATAAAGTCTCCGCTTGTTTAGCGCACATAATCATAAAGCACAATTATAATCATCTACCATCGCCGTGATTAATTAATTTGCAGTTGTCTTGCACACCATTTTTAAACGAACCCGGCGCATCCACCATTCCGCAAGTTGCTGTACGTGCACAAAGATACGCTTGTGGTGAAATATGATTCGTTTAAGTTGTCTAGGCCGGTGTCAGCAATTTATCTACATTTGAAAATGTGCCGAGAGCGGGGCAATAAAGATTAATCGGCTGACGAGGCAAAGATCTGTTGTTCGGAACCTGACGGAGTCTGCGTCAAGTAATATATAATAAAACACTCGCCGCCTAATCGAATAAAATGAAATGGCGAGCTCGGGGTGACAAGGCAGCAACAAAAATAAGCTTTTAGAGGGACAATCGCGAGAAGCAGTGACATTTCCGATGAGAATGCACCGGAAATTAGCTGCGATTTATGATAGTGAGAGTTTACGACCAAAAACGAGCAAGACGTGTTTGTATTCCCGTAATTCTATAATTTTATGCTCGGTTTATGCTGGTCGTAATTAATGAAATTCAAAGCTAATTCCGGCAAGGGATAAAGTTAATGGTGTATGTTCAAATCTGTACATTCTGCACGGTCCCCGACTTCAGATTACTTCCACGACATATTTCCCCGCCAGTTATCATTCTTGCTGAAATCTTAACATACATATAATGTAACACGTCGCGCAGAAATGTGCTTTCAGAATTTATGGTCGTTTTTGCTCGTAACAACGCTTTTCGCCGTTTTCGCATTTTTTTAGTTTGCGAAGTTGACTCCACTCTCAAACTCCATTTGATTTAGTTTAATCGCGAATTAAGCTAGAGCTCGGAAATTTAGGAAGTCATTATCTTTGAAATTTCGCCTCTCACGTATTCTCAAATTTTTAAACAAAACCAATTGTGTGCCCCAGTCTCAAACCCTCCCCTATCACTATTCCGTATTATTAAGCACAAAGCAAGACGAAGTGGGCGAATATTTCGTGGATGACGACGACGACGTGTCGTAAGACCTAATCGGGTCAGGTTGAAACCCTTCGAGATTCGATATGATCCTGAATATAAAAGCTTTGATATAAATGTCTTGGTGCGCTTTTAATAGGGCATAAACCCAAACATTCAATCTCAGCGTTGGACGTGCTTTTGCTTCGTGAAACTCGTAAAATGTTTCATACCGCATTTCGGTCTGCATCTCGCGGCAGCTGCTTTATATCTCGCATTAAATCTACGTGGTAGTAAAAATAACCAGCGAGGGCCAATAATGATTTATTTAAAATCGTCCATAAATAATAAGCGCCCAAACCGTATTTCCCATAGATAGATTTTACAAAAAAAATAGCATAATAGGAAGTCGTAAAAGTTAAGCTCGGAGTAAAACGTCTACGTGTCAGCTAATGGTTCCTGATATTCCCATTTTACGTTTGATGGTATTGCTGTTGCGCTTTTATCAGTGTTCATAAACTATTATGTTTTCATTTAATAGCAGCGGCACGTATTCTCGCATTAAAACATGCAAAACGATAGCAGAATCGAGTAAAAAGTTACCAAACATCGTATAAATATAAAGTAGGCTCATTACCATCACTTGTACGTTATGTCTTCCAAATAACGAACCCTTGGGAAATTTAAAGTTTGAACCATTGAGATTACTTCATTTAATTAAGCCTTGCAAGGTAGGCCTTCGTTAAATATGAAATTTACGCATACGAAGCTTTCTAGACGATATCATCAAGTAAATATTTATTCGGGTCGCTTTTAATAAAGCATTAGTTGTGTTGACTCAATCGATCGGTGCGTTCCGACTTTTCGTAATTAAACTATTGTTGAAAAGTAATAACACACGATATGGATTGATAATATGTGTGTTGTGGAAGTTGTTTAATTTCGATACATTCAATTTTTCCAAAACGATTCTAGCCGTTTTCGAACAAGCCGCAACTCTGTTGTGTCGCTTTGATTTGTTGTGCAACTCTTGTTTATCATATCAAATCTAATATCGGATGGAAATCAAACAATATATTCTGTGAGCTCTTGCATAGGTTTCTCAATACCAAAACACGTCGACAAGAATATCTGCTCTAGAAATGGTGGATGCGCCGGGATCGATTTTGTTGTATTGTTTTAAAGCGACAGTCCAATGGTGTAAATAACGAACCTTTTGTGGTTGAAACGATTTACGATAATACATTGTGCAACAGATTCGTTTGACGTGGAATAAAGCAATTCTTAGCGAATGACACAAAACATTTTTTCCTCTCCGGAATCCTCGATGTATACATGAATAATCTCGGGATCAATCGGGGATTTATAGTAATTGAAAACTCGTGGGGGCAAATTGACACATGTGGAACGCGGCAGCTGAAAAAAGTTTGGATTTTTTTCTCTTTTATTGATTCCTGGTCAACTTCTGAATGACGGCACTGCAAAAAAGCGACTTTAAAATTTCCCATGATTGTTTCAGTGCTCGATTAATCATTTTTAAAGTCTATAGATTATAAAGCGGCTAGAACAAAACACGTCGTTGTCGGGCGTCTTTTATCGCTTCCCTCGACACCCTTAAGATAAGTGCTTAGATGCACTTGCGTTTAACACTCGAACTCGGGAAAATATTTCAAGTCCAAATGTGCGACTTTGCCTCACCTCTGCAGTCCGATCAATCGAGTTTTGAGCCCCCAAAGGAGATGATCCACTAAGACCGGTACAAACTAACTAATCCTTTATGCACTCCGGTTACTTTTCGCAATCGATTCCAGTTAATTAACTCCCCGGAAAATAAATACGAGCACGTGCATGTTGTACGGTGATTATTTTTATCTGTTCGGAGTTGTTAATGTGTTCGTGACTCTGCTTTTTATCAACAATTAATTAAGACGTTGGGTAATTTAAAGCCGTTTCAGTGTAATTGGCAACATGCGTAACAATATCATGTTCATTTTTCCGCAAACAAATTAATTCGTGTTACATTGAACACACAATTAACTCGTCTGACGCAGCTTAGACGCCTCAAAATGCACTCCTCCACCAACTTAATTATGCAGTTTAGAAAATTGCTCGCTTTTATTCCGTCCACCACACGCTCACAACACCGGAAAATTTTACACTTTCTACAAAGTTTAATATTCAGGAGGCACGGCAATGGAATCGTAACGTCTTTCAGGAAAATATTCAATCAAAATTTCAGCTCACACAAAAACTGTTATTCTTAATTTATACGTTTGCGGTTGCTACAAACGGGAGCTGGGTTACATTGTATTAAATCATAACCAACTGACACGATTCCTTAAGCTTGGGATTAATCTTAGTTTAGCCAAGTTGCATACTGTTTGTGTTCTGCACTGGAGAAACTGTTTGATGCAGCCTTCGGGCTTACCTTGTCCAATCAAGTCTTTTTGTTTGGGGTGCTGTTGCGGTCTTCGTAATCCCTGTTCGTAGGGGTTTCCGTAACGCCCCAGCAATTGTTAAACGAGCTCGAATTACTATCGAGCAACTGGCGTGCTTGTTTATATGTTTTTGTAATAAATGAATGCGCCGTGATAAAAAAAAAGTCCCGTTTGAAATTCTCGACGATTACTAGGACAATGCAGGTGTAAAAATGGTGGATGCGCCGGGCGAACGAAGTTGTTATATTTTGTTGCTGTTAAGTTTTAAAGGATCTGAAGGTGTCTTTGCGTGAATGAGGTACAATTTACGTTTAAATCCACTTATATTTTGATATGGTATTATATTTTCTCCGGTTCAGAATATCTTCAATTACGATGGCCGTTCGCCGTTTGCATAATGCGGGGATTCGCGTTGTGAAAAAGTGGAAGTCAAAAATTGGCCGTTTTTATTAAAATGCCGTCGTTTGATGGTCGAATGGATTTAAGAAGCGCATAACTTCTTTTATCGCTGAAGAATATCTGATTAAAGTAGTCAGCGACGCTTTGACTGCAATTTCGGACGAAAAATCGAATTGTGGCTTAATAATTAGAAGCCCTTTGATTTTGGTTTTGAACACTCCGAAATAATATTACGCGTACAATTTGCTATCAGCGGCGCATTTCATCAATTAGCAGATAATGAACGCAAGAGCAACGAAATTAATGTGAACGAAAAAAGCGACTTGTTATATCCGCTACACTTTGCCTGTTATGCATGCAAATTTCGTTGTTTTTCCGCGCCGCTCTTCCACTTTGCATTTAAAAGCTCGCTATGCATTTTCCTCCACTTGACGAATTGGTGACGTTCTCCAAATACGCCACGTCGTCTCGAGCTGCGCAATTTTTAAAGCTTTGCTCGCGGAAGCCAAAAATGAATCGTTAGATTTGCAAGCGCGTAATTCTTCACTCCGCTTACAACTTCGCCAGCCACATCATCATGTTAATCGGAGTTACATTTGCAGTCCGTTTGTTTGACTTGCGCGAGCAAATATTCGCACAATGTAGAGTTTGATGTAAGTTTTACCCGAGGGCGCAGTGAGGTTACCCTTGTGTACTCTTGCACAGTTCTAACACGGCTAATACAGAAACACGAGGCGACGACTCCAAAAACTGGCACTTTGGGGAGCTATCGCTTCCAGCTCTTTGATTCATCACTTTCCCAACTTAGCGCACCTTAAAATGTGTAATTCTCGGCGTTTTCGTCTCGTCTTTCTCTCTTCTTCTTCCTTTTATGGAGGTTTGAAATTTCTGAAAGCCAGCGACAGAATATTGCATGTGTAATCACTGCTTAAAGCGATCCCCAGAATGACTTACATGCTGATGTTGCACACGCCAGCCTTATTAAGTTTTGTTTCGCTTTAATTGAATCAATAAAGAACGCGGCGTGGGAACAATGCCAAAAAACGGCGGTAAACAAATAAGTAGCAATTTAGTAAATTGGATCGAAACTTTGCAATCTTATTATAGTGATGAATACAAATTGGGGCACATATGAACAGCACGTAAACTGCGCTGTAGACAAAGCATCGCGCATAATCAACAGCGAGGTAAATACACATGACACGTAATTTGAACCTGTGACATGCAGACGCAGCCGTCGCTTTATTATCACCGCCGCTGGCGCTCTAATAACGCCGACCCTCTAAAACGGCTTAAACCTCATCAAATATTTTCGCCCAAGCTAATGTTTCCTGTAATTGTAATCTGAATCATCTCGTTTTCGTAACAGGCCTCTTGCTACTCGCTCCTGTTTCTTAATTTAAAATATCGCATCTCATAAGTGGTGCTCTATTGAGTCTGTTTTTTTTATGTCTATGTATTGATAAAGGATGTAGAAGTTTTAGAATTTGATACTGCAAAGTTTGAAGGTATGATAAAATGTAGAATGTTGATAGGATTATGTCGTTACTGATTAAAATGCAAATCTAAGATTATCCAAGCTTATTTAACTTTTGCTGGAGTTTGAGCTTTGTCTGTCAATAGTGTTATGAAGGTAAAAAAAAACATTTGCCATGATTATATATTTTTTGAAATAGCAATTAATCAATCAATCAAGAACCAATAGGTGTTAAAATCTATAGAATCTATTTTTTTGCATTATTAACGGTGCAACGTGCTTTGTTGAAGAATGCACCAACCAATAATTAAATGTCAACGTTATGGGTGTGTATATACAAATCACAGTGTGTTTACAACTCCGTTGTATTTATCTAAATTTCAATCCACCCATTCTCCTCGATAGCACTGAATAGAAATACCCCAGCACTGTCCAGGATGTGCATTGTTCCATTCGGCCGACATTCGATGAATGCGTTTCAGGGAAAAATTCATTGTTGCAGATGACGAATCGGCTTCAGTGCACGGCATCATCACCAAAGAGGGTTTGTTCGAAGGCACAATTTCGACACCTCTCGAGGATTACCACATAGAACCCGTCAGCCGTTATCTGCAACTTAACGGCACAAAAACGCCTCTGTTTCATTCTATCGTGTACAAAACTTCGGACGTATGGGATCCTCGACAGGGTTTACTTTGCGCTTCGCATCGTTTACATTTAAATTCCTTGGACCAAAGAGTGTCGAGGAGCAAGAGATGGTTATTGGAAGCTGAGGCAAAGCTCCCGTACGATGATGCTTCGTTTTGGAGACCAAACAGGACGAAACATTCGTTCACGCCCACCTTCGACTTGAACCAACCCATCGACGAAGAATTAGATTTGATTACTACGAACAGGACGAGCGTGGACGTGTCTGGTTTGATTTTTCGAAGCGTCAATAAGAGAGCGACTGTGGATCCGAAAAAAACCACTTGCATGCTATATCTACAAGCGGATCACCAGTTTTTCCAAAAGTACGGAACCGAAGAGGCATGCATTGAAGTGATGACGCGACATGTTCAGAGGGTGAACGCCATCTATAAGGCTACAGGTAGAGTCATGAAAATGTCAATTTCAGCATCGGTCTTGAACTAAATCATTCAGCGAAATGTGAACGAGGTCGCAGCGAAGTCGGTAATATACTTTTTCAGTGATGGAACGTTTTTCGAGTGGGATTCGGAAAACGAGTCGGATGGTTAATTGAAAATTTTCACCAACCAGTGGCGGCTCGTTGTCAGGGGAGGCAGGCAGTTTTTTTAATAGGTTATTAAAGAGCTTAAATTTTGTATTTTGATTTAATTTTCTGACAAGCTCATGAATATGTCTTCAATGTCTTAAGTTTAGTTTATTTTGAATTGCTATGGAAGTTTCCGAAAGGGTATAATTTCTCTTGTAATCATCAATAACTAATTCTGTAATAACTGTTCTACGATTCTCTACTCTCACCGGCGAAACACTAATTCCTGTTAATATTAAATTACTGCAGAAAAATTAATAAAAACATATATAAACCTTTTTTTGGTATATTTATTATTATTTGTGTCCGAGTTATAGCGCTTAAGTGATTTAAATTTTTTAACGCAGCAAAATTTTGTTTTTGCTTAAATATCTGCAGCACTACTTAAAAATAAAGCACATGGCCAACAAAACAATTCTTGTAATTAAACTTTCCGTTAACCATTTACATTTCCTGTAACAAGAATAAAGAAATTCTCGAGGTGGTTTATCCTAATGAATCAAAAAACGACACAAGTTTGGACGAGGTACCAGAGGATTTGTGATGAACCATTTATTCAAAGCCGACAAAGCCGAGTAAATTCAAACTTAATTAAAAAATACGATAACCCTGTAATTCATAAAACTCATATATTTGTTGTCACGAACACTGGTAGTTTATTTTTTCATCTTAAAATTGTAAAATTTTAATTTCAATATAAAGTCATCAAAGGCCGAACCCGCACAGAACGGTTTGTCAACTATCGTGAAATGGCGCAAATAAACAAAGATGATGTGCGCTCAATTCAAAATTCGACTCCTGATTGGCTCTGCTCCGGTCGAGAGTTTTTCAGGAACCTAAGCCCATGCCCATCCGAAGAACGTATCCAATCACGTATCAACAGTCCGAAAAAAGCCAAAAAAGGTGCCATGCCTTCGCTGTGATTTGCGAAGTGAGGTGCATTTTTTCAAGCAAAAAATGGATAAAAAGCGCGAGTCGGGCGTTTCCATTCAAATTCGGTTGAAATAATAATTATTAAGATCTGCAGCTGAAAAAGATTTCTCCAACCAAATCAATTATTTTTTGTATTATTTTATCAACATGAAAGGTGAAAATAAATTATAAATTTACAAAGTCTGTAATTAATTAATTCGTCACTTGAGCAGGGTAGCTAAGACGTAAAATTTGCTCGGCAAAGTATAATAATTGTGATTTTCAACTTCGGCAGAACTTCAGAGCTGCACTGTCCGAGTTAATGTTGTTTGTTTCATACTCTACCACTTTCACGTTCTTTAGTGCTGCAGTATTTTTATTAAATTTTTTGCATCTCGCACTCCGTAAATCTGTATCTGTGCCGTTATGAAACTCCGAAAAACACCCCGTCACGACCATATTTTAATAAATCACCATTTTAATTCCCCGATGCAACAATTTATCACTGGTGCGGCTTAAATCGAAACGTGGAATGATTCATGTGCATTTTTTCAGACTTCAACCAGGATGGCAAGCCGGACAATATCACTTTCATGGTGAAGAGGATTAAAGTGCACACCACCGACGCCCTAAGGGATCCCCTTTACAGATTTCCCAACAATTATGGCGTCGAGAAATTTCTTGAACTGTTTTCAGGTAAGTGCTCATAAATTATTCACGCCTGTTAGAATAGAAATTCTGCTTTGCGTAAACAATGGATTCGACGGCGACTAGCGGAGAAGACCTCTAGAGTCAGCACCAATAGGCTAATTAGAATCAAGACAGAGTACGTCACGAGGACCCCCTCGATGTGGTCCAGATTGACTTGTGGCGACCTGGAAGGATTCGCATTTACATTAAGTTTCTCTCGTCTGATCCATGTGTATTCCAATCGCTTCAAAATGCCGGTGCTGCGCAGCTTCTGCATCCTAAAAACACAGTTTTAGTATACATGGAGAACCATTCGATATATTTTTTTTACAATTATCAATGGTGCCTATTTCATTTAAACACGTTTGCTGAATTTGTCACGCATCGTTAATCCTAAAATAATAGCAGTTTATGTCGCAAACAATAAAATTAATTATCTTTTTCGGGATGAATTTCTGCGGAAACTGATTTATTGAATTAAAATTTTTATGTTATAAAATTAAAAATGCTGCTACAAATGCAATAGATTCACGTAAACTCTCCTTGTGATATTATTATAATTATGTATTATATCAGTAGTAATCCGCTTCTAAACACATTTTTTTTAAATTTTGCCATAAATTACACAAATAATTTGTAAAGTTTAATAATTATTTTACGACATTTTATATTTAGAAGCATCAGTCATCGCGTTATCAATATTTTTTAAATCAACTCTACAATCTTATCTTTCTATTTCCTGTGATATTGCCAGAGGCGAAGAAAATTTGTTTTTTTTTATCTCTATTACTTTCTATTTTCTGCAGCGTTACGTGATGTGAAACAATGTCGTAGGAATAAGAACATTTTGCTCTTTCGTTTGTTATTTTTTGTTGCAAATTCTCATCATATCTCCTAACATGCCCAACAAGCTGAAATTGCCGACTTTCCGCTGTGGGTGTTTCTTGTGTATTTATTCCGAAATGGAAGAACGATAATTACCCACTCACGCGATTTCGATGGGCTCCTTGTGCGGGAATCCATTGAAGAAGAGAAAAGAGTTTCCAGTCTGAAAGAGTCTCTCCTGACTGCCGATTATTTGGCAGGGGAGGTCGTAATTTTCGAGTATCATATCCATCACGACGCGATTTTCTAGAATAACCACGCTCTCGGTGCACAAAATTGCGGGCAAATTCTCCTGAGACGTAATATCCATGCAGCGACGTCCGTTCAATATCCCTTTCCAGCGCTGCAACACTTGTCGATTTTTGTCCTGGAAGTATCACATCTGCAAACGACGACTCTTTGCGGTGTAGAGAATTTAATTACGGTAAAATTATTATAGACGAAACTATTTGATCGCAGACAAAGCGAATGTGTGCGCTTGTCGGCGATGTCATCCAATGATTTGAACGGAAAGGGAATGTCAAAAACAGCCAGTTGAGCAACTAGGACGGCATTCATGGCTGAATATAGCACGACCCCCAGGATTAAAGCAAACATCACTTGCATTCGGCCGGAATAGCTTGACAATTTCAGGTCAAAGCCTGCGGAGCATGTTAATTAGTAATTCGCATCGGGGATCGTGCTGACTAGACCTTGGTTTATGAATCCGGAAATGATGCCCAGAAAGCAGGAGGGCGGCGAGAGCGTCCGTTTAACACGCCGAAAAGAGTTTAAGAAGTTTGTGGAGATCCAGAGCGCGAACGTCAGACAAGCGAATGTGCCGAGAGTTACGATCCAAAGTTGGGAGTCGAAAGTCTTCAAGTACGAGGCGGAGGACGCTTTGGGTTGAGTCGTCTTGCTGAACATGTGATACCTGCAAGCGGTTCGCAGCATCTTACATTTGTAATGACGCGTTGCGCGTTACCAGTTGTAAAAGTAGGGCTGCGAGTACTTGACGTTTAATAAACCTTCTTTGCGCACAACTGCTGCCAGCAGGATGTCCGCGTCCCCTGCCGTTATCATCTTCAGTCCGGTGTTGTAATACACGGAGGACACGTTGCTCCTAAAATCCACCCGATATCGATATAAATTTTTCTTTAATGACTCACGTAAACCCGAGGGTGTTCTCGATCAGGTGCCACACGTCGCCCAAAAATCCCCCCAAAGCTTGTGAATAATTGCTGGACGTGATGTAGGGCAGCATCTGCGACGTAAATAAATTCCATCTTTAAAACCCTTTGACTGTGTACTCACGTTATCGGCGATGACTCGTACGCTTCTCGAACGGATCGACGCTGAATTATGAGAGCAATTGCTCGGTATAAAGTTGGAAACGTCTTTGCTCCAGACCAGAACGCTTCCGTGCTGGAAAGCTGAAATAAAAAACATCATATCCGAAATAGCAATTAAAACGAAAAGCGACGACATTCTAACGTTACACGCGCGTAAATGACCAACCACTGTTCGTTATCAACAGCTGTGGATGTTCGCACGATTTGATTGACACTAATGACTTTAATTGACACTTGACTCTGTAAACACACCAGAACCAGGTGCATCTCGAGCAAGCAACGAAAGCTAATGTACGAGACGGAACCTTCAAAATTTAATTTCGAAAAGCGGATCGGTGCACACAAAATCCAATATTGTTTTTCGTCTCCCGTTTCTTGGCCAATACATCTCGTCAACCTTAAAGTAAATGCCGAACTAACGGAGAAGCTATAAATGCAACGTCCGCATGTTCTCTTAAGTAAACTCGGGAAGCAATCATCTTAGAATTAGAAGTTTTACGGCTTCCACGCTCCATAGGAACCTCTTTTATGCGATTTACAACGTTTCGTGCGCCGATAATATTTTTGTTTGGCGGATGCGCCGGGACTTGGATAAATGATACTTATTATTATTAATGGAAATTTTAAATTTAAATACTTCTTTCAGACCTTACAATTTTCAGCGTGGGGCAGCTTCGGCTTGAAATAATTATTCATCGCTCTAATTATCGCCCGCAAATAATATAAAATGTAAATAATAAATTATTAATAGTCAATTGCAATTTGTGGAAATGTGTGGCCGCAAGCAAAGGAAATATTAACATGAGATGTAATAATAAATTATTACAATGGTTTTAAAATTGTTTATATCATCACATATTATGATTAATGCGGCCCAATGAGTGTTCATTTCCGTACGATTTTACTACATGCACCGGATTGTCACAGCTTACGAATTGTTAATTTCGAAATTTCATCGTGACTCGAATTTAAAAGTATTAAGGATACAAAATGATAACACCAATTTTTATTTCCAACGAGGTAATAACCCTAAGTAATAACATTACATCGGAAAATATGAAAATCATTATTTTTGGAGAAATAGTTTTTCAATGTTGAGTTGTTCAATTTCTATGTTCTTTTATTTTTAGTGTTTAGTTTATATTTTAAAAAAGTTTAGCAACTTGTGCTTGTAATTTTTTATCTTAAATTGACGCCATTTTTTATTATCGCACAATTTAATTTAATTCAAGAACATTGCTTTAATTATATAGATTTAATCCAAGTGATTTTTAAGTTATAAGCAATTTTGTAATAAAAAAATGTGTAAGTAGGCTTATAAACCCCGAAAAAGATCGTTATAATTAAAATAATGTGTACTAAAAAGGTTTATATTAACTTTTTATATTTTATTCTATGAATATCAATTATAGATGAACATATCTACGATTGTACAATATTTTTATTAATTATATTTTTATAATTTTATTCGAGAAATGGCTGATTTTTTTGTTGTCTTTGCAATGTGGTTAGGTAAGCATGCTTTCTTCCAAAGGTCTTGAAACGTGGGTTTTAAAGAGATTGAATAAATATAATAAACAACTGTCTCTTTAAATTGCTTCTTAAAAATCGACCGGTGGAAGGCTGCCCCGTTAACGACGGAAAAACCTCATTATGAGATTGCATCGGAATAAGAGACACAATTTATGGGCATCCGTAGGAAATTTAAGAATTCGCCATTAATAACGTTGGAGCGAAATTAATTTGCGTTTTCTGAAAAATGTCGGTCATGTTTAGCCGGAAAAACGGCGAAGATAAACATCATCCGGCCACTTTTACTTTTGCGGGCGGAATAGCAAGCAGCTGCATAAATCCGGGAATTACTGCGGCTTCCTTATATGAATTGCTCACAAGAAGCGGCGGGAAGGAGATGGTCCATTTCGGGTAATTGATTTGAGGAATGCACTGCCTTCTCATAAATAAATGCGGCACTTTGTCGCGGAAATCGCCACTTTTCCTCCCTGAATAAAACATCGCCTTGTGCGCCGCAATTTCTGAATTTTTTAAGCGCGTCGTCGCCATCATTTGGTCACTTCCAAGATGGCGGCGAGATGCAGAATATATGTATGCGTTTTTGGTGCAAAATTAGAAAAGTGCAATAAAATATCAGTTCAGGACGTTGCGTCTCTGACTTGATCTGTTATTAATGCGCAAACATGGACAATTTGCAAGTGCAACTATTCGGGAGTGGTGATTAATCGGGCTGTTCTGGTTATATATGAACGGAGGGGATCAGCTCGAATGCCGGGGATGACAAATTAAGTTTTCGACTGAATTAACGAGCTCATTAGAGATTAGGATTTGAAATATTGTAATCGACGCTCGGTGGCTGCGTATGGTGTCGCCAACAAAATTTTGTCCCCTAATTCAATGGATCGATGGACGAAATCGATGAGGCCGGGACGTCTCCATTTGCATAAACCGCATCCGGAGTGTTTCATTGTGCCGTCTTATCAACGCCATCATCATCACCATCAAGCCCTGCAGACCTAAGCTTAAACAAACGTTCATTCGACGAACGATACACACTGTGTTTATCACGCATTCCGACGTTTCCGTGAATGCATAAAGCTATTACGGCACTAGCTGAAGACCGTTATCTGGGCGCTGGAGCACCCCATTTAATATTCAATCCCCCATAGAGAACGGGTCCTAACGGCCATAATTCAGCGAACGTGTATTACAGGAGGTTAATGTCGGATGGACACATTAGAATACGAGAGGTGACAGGTGCAGACCGTGCCATGGATCAATTTATGACCGCCATTACTCCAGGATATTACGTCATTTCCATGGAGAAACCCCCAGTGCACGCGGTTTTATTTATGAGAATTGTATGCCGGTAATTAGCTCCGGTTCGAGATGGAATAAAAGCTGACCCATAATGAGATTCGTTCCGCACGGATAATGGACACGCCGGATATGTCAGCGCATCCACCAAAATGCTTTGCGGCAATCATTGGTTTACTTTGTGTATAATATATACTTACGAGAACACCGAACAAATATTTTTCGATGGGAAGTGATAAGAAGGGTCATTGGTTCGTGTCAGTTGCTTATCGAGTGAAGCTGCATTGAAAGTTTAGTAGTTTGCACGAGTCATCCTCGTAGTTTATCTTTAAAATCGTAAATCATAGACAAACGCTTGATAGAAACATAATCTGCACAGTGGCGTGCTTGGGTAGTTTGGAATCTTCTTTCTCTCTTCCTTTTTTGTTTAAAACATTGACGTAAATAATTAACAGGTGTATAAAGCATAATTTGGAAATATGAATATGAAAGAAAATTACTTGACACGATAACAATAAGGTAAAAAGTGGCATAGTCTATGTTCCTTTTGCTTTGTAAAAGTTCGGAAGGATGCCGCTGGATTGCCGATTCTGATGTTGTTGATTGAAATAAAACTACAAATTCAAGTGTATTTATTTATTTACACTAAAGCGTTAACAAGATTTAATACATTAATGTGAATGAAAACATGCGTTTTGTTCGGTTTGTATACGGCGAAATCCAAGGGTGATTATTTTCTGCCCGGTGTCGCGCTGGAGAGTGAAAAAATGAGCAATGCAGAAGAAAATTTTAATTTTAGACATCACATAAATGACAGTTTATATCCTTTATCTCATCAATTTCAGCTACATGTAAAAAATATGAACTATTATTTTACAAATTTATGTTCTCAGTTACAACGTGAGTTATAGAATCTAGTAGTTAATTTTGAATTGTTTCGGAAGTTCCCGATAGGGTATCATTTCTTGTAGTCATCAATAACACTAATTCCTGTTAATTTTAAACTACCTACTGTAGAAGAATAAATAAAAATATAGATAAACCTTTTTGTATATTTCTTATATTTTATGACCGAGTTATAATAAAATATTTGTTAAATTTAGTCTTGACGTGTTGAATCAATTAAATGTATTATATTTGGTTGTTTAAACATGCAATTTACATATTGCCTAATATGATTTAAATTTTTAACAGCGAATTTTTGTCTTTGATTAAAAAACCTTCAACCCTATTTAAAAATAAAACACATGGCCAACAAATGAATTGTTAGAAATTAAACTATCCGTTAACCATTTACATTTCCTGTAACAATAATTTAGAAATTCGCTAAGTGGTTTATCCTAATTAAGAAAAAAACGCTCAAGTCTGGACGAAAAACTAGAGGATTTGTGAAGAACAATTTATCCATCACAACAAAGTCGAGTAAATTTAAATTTCATAAAAAAATACGATATTCGTATAATTCATTAAACTCATTTCGTTGTCACCAACATTGGTTGTTTATTTTTCCACCTTAAAATTGTAAAAATCTGAAATTTTTGAATAGCAATCTGACCAAAGACAAAACTCGCACCGAACGGCTTGTCAACTGAAAAATTACACAAATAAACAAAGATGAAATGTGTTAAATTTGAAATTCGACTCCTGATTGGTTCTGCGACGGTGGACGTGTTTGCCTTCGGCCCAAAATTTTTTAGGCACCGATTGTAAAATTATAATTTCAACAATAGTAATTTGACCAAAGACTAAACCCGCACAGAACATGTCAACTCTAAAATGACGCAATTAAACAAAGATGATGTGCGCTAAATTCAAAATGATTACTTCTGACGCGGTGGGTGTTTAACTCCGGTCCAAAGTTTTTCAGGCATCTAAGCCCATGCCCCTTCCGAAGAACGTATCCAATCACGAAATAACAGTTCGAAAAAAGTTATAGCATCGAAGCCATGCCTTCGCTGTGATTAGCGGAGTAAGGTGCATTTTTTCACACAAAAAATCCGTAAAAAGTGCGAGTTGGGCGTTTCCATTCAAATTCGCTTGAAATAATTATTATTAAGATCCGAAGCTGAAAAAGATAAATCCAGCTAAATCAAATTTTTTTGAAAAATTTTATCAACTCGAAAGTTCCTCCTGGGTCGTTGTATTATGCAAATATTGTTTAGGTCAAATAATTACCTCTCACTGAATATCTTTACTACCAAATGAGCTATTTTTTTATAATTTAAGCCGCTGTCGATGTCTTCAAACTAATTTGTTCAACTTTTGAGTGCAAATATGTTGTATTATTTCAGAGGAGGACTATGACGCGTTCTGCCTGGCGTACATGTTCACATATCGCGATTTCGAAATGGGAACGCTGGGCTTAGCCTGGACTGGCGATCTCAAGAATGCGGGAGGAGTGTGCGAGAAAAACGGGGTGAGTGAATTCATATTTACGCGAATTAATGTAAGCCTATTACACGGGGATTAACTTAAGAGTATTAGTGTAACGATGGCCCTTTTAGAGGTTAATTTGGTTAAGTATTATCCTCAACTAACAAGCATAACCTGAAAACAATGTACTAGTCGGGCCGCGACTGGAAAAACAAATCCTTCTGTGAGCTTCTTTCGATTTAAAGCGCTCTAGAAGACAGGAAGAACAGTCAAAATCTGGCTAAATTGACGCATTAATAGATTACACGGTGTCTGTGCCCTGTGTATGTATGTACAAGATTACTCCATTATAATGTTATTAGGCGAGCTATGCCAGAACAAGGGAATAATTTCCAATAACAAGTTTGTGTGCATGCAGAAGCCATTCAATGAGATCCCATACATGACGTAATGGATGGTGCGGTGTGACTGCAAATGCTTTACAGGTGTTAATTTTCGGCTTATTATAAGCTTGCGACCATCAGCGTTCGGCTTCGAAATCTGCCCTTTTTGTCGACTTTTTAATCGATAAACATCGTGAGTTTACGAGTGCTTAGCGCTAATATCCTGCATAGGAAGGAATGAAATTTATATTTACCTATAAAGCGAAAACAAACGATCGGGACTGATACAGGAAAAGGAGAAACAGACGGCATAGAGTGCATCAAAGCTCGAATTTCCAATAAGAGAATATTGATTGTCGATTTCAATTTCAGCACTACCGGGGCAGCATGAAATCGCTAAATACGGGGATCGTAACATTATTGAACTACGGCAAACACGTCCCGCCAGCGGTGTCCCATGTAACGCTTGCCCACGAAATTGGACATAATTTCGGTTCACCTGTGAGTATTTAATCTTGCCGTTCGCAGGCGCAAAAATTCTCATTGCTATTCCATCTTCGAACCGACTCTGATTGGTCTAATTTCGGTTCGGATTTATTAAATCCCGACAATCGATGGGGACGACGTTTCGGTTTGGAATCTATAATGGTGGTTTGAGAGTCGGAAACTGTACATTGTATCTCAAAGTGTCGGCATCATAAATCCGGACCGAAGCCATTCTTGCGTCTACATTTCCCGTATGTTCGTAAATTTAAATATCAATGCAACAACTCATGTAAAATTGACAGCTTTGATAAATCTCCCGAAGCGTTTATCACTCCTCTCTGTATCCACATGTGCGGAATATTTCATCGTGTGCACTGCTATTAAACCGACAATGGAAAACTCAGCCGGAGATTTTCAAATGCTCTTTATTCTTATGTATTCCTTTTGATGTGATAGGGGTTCGCAACAGAAACGCCAATTTTCTATACACAAATTTTGATTTGTGCACATTTTATTTACATTTTATTACACAATAACACAATATAATAAAAAAAACAGAAAGGAGAGCACGCCTGAAATTGTTTTTTCACAAATATTTGTTTGAAGCAGGAATAAATAAATAAACATGTTTTTTGTTGATTCCTTTTTCTTTGAGGTCGAGCCGTTCTTTCATCTTATTATTTACATATTATGTAAAATTAGCTTCGGCTTCATGGAGCACAGCCCACAGCGTATCAATAATTTCTACTACCATATTATTGGCGGAATTTGTCTCATTGTACAGTAGCTAATAATTTTTTTCTTTATTTATTTTCCTGTACCCTTCTTTATTCAATGATGATTCATAACTGTATCGATTTACTGTCACTCCTTTAACACATTTTATTTTTCTGCTCATTAATTTTACTTCTACTTTCTCACTTGTTTTTATTTATGATACTATATGTTTCTCTCTATCGACTTGAAATTTTGTTTAGAGCCATTTTTGTGAATTATATTTCTTCTAATCCTTCAATAAAAATTAACAGTTGTAGGAAGTGTTTTACAACTCTAATTACATTTTGAAACGTGTTGTCCAGTTTAGCGTTTAAAGAGCGAGAATGTTAATTGCTCCACCCGTTCTTTCAAAAACAGCCTCTGTTAATGTTGACTGTTTCATAAAAGCACGACCCGGAACAGTGCACCCCCGGTGGTGAAGATGGTAACTTCATTATGTTCGCGAGGGCCACGTCTGGCGACAAGAAAAACAACAATCAGTTTTCCCCTTGCAGTTTAAAAAGCATCAACCCGGTGCTTAATTTCAAAGCCCGCTCGGCGAAGGGCTGCTTCACAGGTAAATCATCTCGTTTCATTAAAACTTTTTCTTTGCAATTTAACTTTGCAGAACCGCAAGCGTCGCTATGCGGCAACGGCGTCGTGGAGGAAGGCGAGGAATGCGACTGCGGCTGGGAGGAAGACTGTCGCGACGAATGTTGCTTTCCTCAGCGTCGCTATCCTCCCCTAGACGAACCGCCATGTCGACTGACTCCCAGAAGCATATGCAGTCCTTCGCAAGGTCCCTGCTGCACGTCCGAATGCCAAGTCAAGTTCGGAGACAAGTGCCGGGACGACAACGGTTGCAGAGACGAGAGCTTCTGCAACGGACGCAACCCCCAGTGTCCCCCTTCGGTCAACAAACCCAACAAGACCATCTGCAACAAGGAGTTTGTCTGCTTCATGGGGGTGAGTCGCGCTTTTCCCTCTTTACGGGCTTAAAGTGCAACGTTGCAGGAATGCACCGGCTCCATTTGTCTCGCGTACGGATTGGAATCGTGCCAGTGCATCCCGAAGAAGGGCGATCCGAAAACTAAAGCGTGCGAGCTGTGCTGTAAACTTCCGGGGGATAATCAGCCGTGCTTGTCTTCTTTCGACTGGAACGACATGCCCTACGACATCCCCGACATGTACTCCAAACCCGGTACCCCCTGCAACGACTACAGCGGCTATTGCGATGTCTTTCAAATGTGCAGGGAAGTAGATCCGTCTGGACCGCTCGCCACGCTCCGCAAATTACTCCTTTCCGAGGAAAGCTTCGCCAGTTTCAAGAAGTGGATGATGGAGTATTGGTACGCTGTCGCCGGCATCGTAGCTCTCGTCATCGCGTTGCTGGTACGTCGTCCTCCTCGTCCGTTTCCATTCTTTCGCCGATAACTTTTTATGACCAAAGCATGTCGGTCACGTGAGTCAAAACTAGACGCGCTAGAGTTGCTTGAAAATCACGGTTATGCCATATTAACTTGTTGTTTTTGTAGGTGTTAAGCACAAAGTACCTGGGCAAGAAACCCAATCTCAAATTGAAAAGCATCACCATAATGCACAGCTCGCCGACTGAAGCCGTTCGACTTCCTGCCGATGCTGAAAACGGCGTTACTGTTCATCCCGCTGTAAGGTCCAAACTACCTCTGAAACGTAAAGTGCGCAACGGCAAAATAAAACGCAAACGCAAAAGTAAAGAGTCGACAAACAACAACCTCAACAGTCCCTGTAGAAATAAGAATTCGCCAAAAAAGAAGAAGCGAGTTAGTGCGGCTGTGGGCGCAGAAGAGGCGAGAAAAAAGTCGTCGGTGGATGCTACAGTTTTGGAAATTCCTCACAGTAAAGTGAAAAAGTCGCCGCAAGTAAGCAACAGCAAAAAGAAGAAGAAGAAGAAGGAAGTGATAGATTACAGTAATGTGCAAGCCGACGTGGATGGCAAGAAAGGGTTGATAAGTGCGGAGGTGTTGCACAGTCCCTTGACTCCCGAAGCGGATCCCGTGGGGAAGGTGCAGAATTGGTTGTTGAAATCGCAATATGCGCTGCCTAAGTCGAAGTCAACGCCCGCAGGTTTGACGGACAAGTCCAGGAGAAGCCCTCACAAGAGAGCGACGATCAGGCCGCGCACCGACAAGAGTAAATCGCACAGCGTGGGCAACATCGCCGGCGAGAAAGAGAAGGTTCGACTGCAAGTGGTGTACAAACCTCCGTTCAAGTTCAGCGTGAAGTTGCGCAAGCCTGAAAAAACTAGTATAGTGATCGAGCGCGAGTCGGTGAGGAAGACCGAGAAGAGCAAGGTCCCCAGGACAGGTGTGCTTGTGCGTAGTGTGAGACAGCGCGAACCGAAGCAAAAGGGCTGCGAGAACGCAGTCAAAGACGCGGTCCCTGTTTCTAGTCCGCAGGTTGATCCTCCCGCTAAACCTGACGATATTGATTCCAATATTCATACCGTCCAGTCTGATTTAGAAGTATTGTTGTCCGAAAGCGAGTTCCTTTTTTCGGACGACTGATGTTACTTTATCCAAATTGACTCGTTTAAGGCTGTGGAAATAAACATTCCGCACTCTCAGAGCTGCTTCTTGTGTTCCATTCCAAACACCGTCGTCTTAAAACTTGCCCGTTCGTTGACTTAGCCGGACAAGTGCCTTTTTTTTTCTCGACATTGCAACCTGAGCTACCCGACAAATATCTGAATCAAATCCAAAACCCTCCACGAGTTTTCGGATGACGGCTGTAAATATTTAGTTTCTTACACTACACATCTTCACTAAACTATTTTTTTGTAAACAACTAAATGCGATCGACCGCTTCTTGTATGGTATTTTTACAGTGCCATTTTGTACTTGATGTACAAACCGTTTACAATCTCGTTTGGGACGACAACTTTTCGTAAGATACTATTGTGTCAAGCAACCAAAACAATTCGAGTACTTAGCGTGCCAAATGATGCTTTCATATTAAATAGTTGAAATTTATACACGCTGAAAGTGTTCTCAAACTACTATTTTGTGTACCCTTGTTGAAAAAAAAATTTTTCATTGTATAGTTGCGAATTCACGTCGTGTCCGGACTCCAGTTTGTGGAGTGTAACCTTAATAATTTAAGTAAAAAAAATAACGTTTGCTGTAAAAATATCACCACCAATTTTCAATCGTGACCTTTCTCTTATTAACATTGCATTTTATTAAAACTATTATATTTTTACTGATATTTTTACCGAAACGTACCTTTTCTGTTAAACGTACTTATGCGACACTAAATTATTTATTAAGTTCTTATGTAACTTTTATACAATAAATTTCTAAAATTATAAATGCAGTAGTATCTATGACTTGACTTAACCCACAAACAAGTTGCATATTGCCAACAAACTAACGCATATCACGATCACGTCAATTTAAAAAACAATTTTAGATTATCTGAGTGTGGACTACGTGGATTACAACAATATAACTATACCATCTAATTAAATGCGTTGTAGAAACAATCAATCATACTTTTTAAAATAATTAGGCGAATTGGGTGTTGGCACATTCCAAGGCTCTCGCAATCTACACTTCTTATAAGCGCGATGATTATTTTACAAATGACAATTATTATAAATAATAAATTTAACATTAAAACCACATTTTTATTAATTTTTAAATTTGCTGCTTGTATACTGCTTACATTACATCATGTTACATCAAATATACTAATTATACTTAAAAAAATTATGAAGTGTTGACAACAAATACCAACACCATTCTGTTTTATAGGTCTATGATGTTATGTTAATTTTAATTACAAGCAGATATTCATTTTTAATAATTACAGTATATTTTTATGTGCGTCGTTAAAACACAATAAGAACGTAATTTATTTATTTCAAAGCCACCTATTCTAAGATATCAATAATATCGTTAGAGTTTTTTATGTCACTACAGTATTAGGTTGGCAACAGTTTTCCCATTTGATTTTCGTCGCAAGTGAGGGTTGTAATTTCCTTTTTTTTTCGGCCACATAGTATTTTTTCAGGTAAATTTTTTTACACAAGCGTTTCATTAAACCGTATTGAAGCCAGTTTTAATGATATTAAGACTTGTAGTTGAGCTTTGGTGCGAAAAAATTATGTGAAAAAAAGTGAGGTTATGTAACCGGTTTGAATTTTTGCAGTAAACAAAATGGAAAAGACCGGCGGCAAATTCGTTTTCGAGTGCGAGTCGCACCCGAAATATGTCTCGCGTGGTCTTTGCATGCTGATGGAGAGACAGTCTTTGGTGGATTTGGCCGTGTGTTGTGGTAGCAACACCCTACATGCTCACAAATGCGTTTTGGCGGCGAACAGTTTCTATTTTAAAGTATGCTCGAATGCAGTTCAAACATTTATTTTCAATTTAATCATTACTAGGAGCACCTGGAAAACAAAGCCATTGAACAAGTCATCATTAACGGCTTAGATTTTTCAGTAGTTAAGTCGTTAGTGGAGTTTATGTACTGCGGAGAATGCGCCGTTTCAGAAGACCACCTCAAATATTTCATCGCGGCGGTGAGACTGTTTAAAATTGCGGCACTAGAAATCGTTTTTGCCGGCAACGAATATCAGAATGTTGCTGGTGAGTGTTGTTTACTTAATCATCGATTGTAACGAGCGTTTAATGGCGAAATTAAAATCGCTGGAGTGATATTAATGTAATCATCGAATCAAAGGATTCATAAATCATCCACGCACTAATCCATTATCGTTAGAGAGCGAGCGATGCTATTTTTAACCAGAATTCACGGAGTTTTCGTAAATTTTCAGTCGACGAGGTGTGCATTCCTCCTCCCCAATTCGTATGCAAACCTCCGAAGTACCCCACCGTTTATAAACCTTTCAACACCCCATCCCTGCCTCCGAAAGTAAATTACGCGTTAGCGAACGCCTACGGTCAGAATAAGTTCAAGAAAAAGTGTCTGGGAAGCGAGGCGGAGAAAGCATGCGCGAAGGAGGCCCAAGCCAGCCGCGTTGCTTTGGCGAACTTGCGCAAAGTGATGGCCAGCAGCACTGCCCAAGTTCAATCTTTTATAGTGGAAGAGTCGTTTAACGAAACGACGGTCGAGAATTTCATACCGACCGTCGAGGAGAACTACGAGAACATCCACGACGTTCATTTGACTTCGAATGGCAAAGCTTTGAATGTGATTCCGGTGTCGAACCCGCAAGGACTCACTGCCGATAAAATTAAACATATTCTCGGCAACGAAGAGGTCGAAATTATGTTCCAGACGAGCGAAGGAAATTACGTGAACGTATCCGACGAAGTCTTGTTGAACTTATCGAAGGGAGGTTTTCAGTACCAAGTCGTGGACGAAAACGGGCATTTGGGAGAAGTGCAAGAGTTGAAAACTCTGGCGCACGAAGCCGCCAAAAATGTTGCGGCCGATCCATTGCGTAGCGATTCAGGTCTGAAGCGGAGAAACGATTTTCAGAAGATGATGAAATGCGACGACGAGAAAACGATGTCCGACGAGTACATGGACAATTTCGATAACGCCTCCTCGAAGGCGAACCTCGAATCTCTTTCGTTCTCCACCAGCTTCAACGAAGACCTGTATGAGAGCAACTTCAACATGCAGAGCGGTGAAATGTTCGAGCCCGAAAATCTAAGCATGCATGCGGATCTAATGCACGATCATCCGATGGAGTTTGAATCTGTGACTGACTTCAGCAAGGATACGAACACTATCAGTCTCGATTCTCACGGCTCATCCCGTTACAAAAAGGGAATAATGGAAGATGACATCATAAAAATCGGCCACGACAGTGAAGACACTCTAGGTGAAACTAATGAGGTGTTAGATATGGAGAAGGATGCGTTGAAAAGCACTCAGAATAAAACGTCTTTGAAGTTTACGCCCGATATGTTTTTTACCGAACTTTCAGGTAAATTTTGTTCTAACGATAAATCATAGATTCAATGATGCTGTAAATTTTATCAGTTAAGTGTGTTTGATTTCCAGTGCGTGTGTTTTCATTCATTAGTAAATTGCAGTTTTTAATAAAGTTCCAACAATACATGTTTCAGTTCGTGTTGTTACATCATCGGGGACATTATACATATTTATCTAAGTGGTATAGAGTGACATTTGTAGAGTAGACACTGTCGCCGGTTTGGGTTTTTTTAATCGTATGCTGTTTGTTTACCTACATGTTAACAGTATCATTATATGTAGTTGATTTATTTGAAATAAAAAAAATGCTCCGAATACATAGCTCGCTGTAAAATGCAACGCGAATCGGTGAAAAAACGTCCTTTGCGGATGATTTTTATGATGGAAATCACCACCGTAAAGGATTTCACTAATAGAATTCTCAGTGTGGCTATCGAGTTCAATGTCTAAACGAATCAGTGACGTTTTTCAACGCTTAATTGCATTTTTTGACATTGATTGGTTTTAGTAAGTTATATTTAATCAGTCGTTGAAAATAATACGATGATATTTATCTTTCTTCATGCTTAATGAATTTTTGCGGTTTGTTAAATCCACGCGAAACCTAAACACAAGGTGAAATGTAGTTTTAAAAACTTGTAGAGGCGATGAAATAAATCACTTTTCATTAAATAAAATTTTTGCACTGATGGGCACAGGCTCCAGCGAGAAAGTGCACGTTTTAACATTTATTGTCCAAATTTACGTTAATCGTGATCGACCAGGCATAATTGCATTAAAATAGAAAGTTATCGTTTTCAATAATTAAGCCGTCATTATAATCGTATATTGTCAGCACGCCAGTAATGAATGAATGATCTTGCTGAGAACGTTCTCGAGACGGTTTGCAATTTCTTCGTCTCCTAGCGATTTTCCCGCGGACGAAGAATGTTCGTGTTTGATTTACCACACACTCCCACCTTAGTGCTGTTTTGCCTAATTTTGTTTTTGCCTGTTTTGTTAATTGCATCAGTCAATATTTACACCAAAGTATATGTAGTTTACACGTCAAGGATTACTACCCGAATTTCAGGTCAGTCATGTGATTTTCATGGGTTTATTAACCTTTACACCGCAATCGTTTCAATACATGTTGTATTAATAATCACAATTAGTAACGTTTTTCCAAGCTGTCTGCAGCTATTATAAGGCGACGTCCTCAAGGCCCCACATTTGCGGTTTCGGCAATTTTAGGATCGTCAATGAAAATAATTTCTCGGTTTTTCATTATCGCCCTAAAATAATCTAGATTCCTGCAATATTGTCAACAGCTATTGCTTTCCCATTTTCTGCACCTTTATTATCTTGTTGCAAAATTAGATCACTTGAATTTTGTAATACATATAATTATGTATAAGTAACCGGTTATCATTGATTCCTTCGCCGCAAGTTGTGTGCGAATCTCTTTGGTCTTTACCGAACCCAAGACAGCGGCTTAGAAAAATTAGTCTAGTGGCCACCTTGAAATCCCAAAGATAAAAGAACAGGTTACATCACACAATTATAACACGCCCTCCAGCAATACTCAACCCCGTTCCGCGCAGATATGACATCATAAAATGTACAAATTGTTATGATTTTATAAATTATCGGTCGGCCGGTGACGTGACAGAATTGGAACGGAATTTCAATTTCGCTGATCGGCCGATAGAAATAACAAAAAGCGGCAGGCACCGATGATAGCAATGCACTAGTATTTCTGACAGATGCAGGACTCCTAAAATTGCACACACTTCCAGCGACAACGTCATAAAATGTTATAAAACGTAAATGTGGAAGCGTTTAACGGTTCTGTTGAACTCGTCCGTGCGGAAAATCATATCTTAATTTTCTCTAATTGCTTTAATAGATTCTTCAGAAGTGAACTCGTTGCCAATAAAAAAAACAAATTATAAATGACACCTACTCATAAGTTAGACGATGAAATTGCCTCTGGCAGCAAGCAAATTCCAATAATATCTCAATCCATTAGATAACGTCGAATACGCAAAGCGGCATTAGCAAGGCAAAGAGCAACGTTGCGTAAAGATGTCGTTTAGGTGTCACATGATTAATTAACAAGACTCAACCTTTTCAACTTTCCTTTTTAATGATGGTCACATCCCCGATAACCAATTTTTGTTCGATTGGTGGGCGAATTTGCGTAATTGTTCTTGTTTAGTTGTTAATTTCCTTATTTACCACCTTGTTTAATCTGGGTCAATGTCTCCACAAGGCTGCTATCAGCGTCTTTTTAATGAAATGTTCACGAGCTGGTACAAAAGTGAGACGGACAAAGTTCATCACTAGACTGGTAGTCGCCAGTAGTCAATTCTGTGACAAATAAAAAAAATCGCCAGTCGTTCTTAAAACTTGCTTTGGTTCGGTCTTTTGAAATGACAAGCAATTAACGGATGAGAGGAACGTTTAGTTGCGCAAGCACCGTTGTGACTTTTAAAACTCTTTCATATTCATTAGTTTCCAATTATGTGAATAATCAATTTTTAATTAATCATAATAATTCAGTGTGGAGCGAGCGATATATCATTAGAATCTGAAAAATATTTAATAATGTCAAAGTCGGCTGTTATGATTGCCAAGCGAGCTGTCGTAGTCGGAGGCCGCTTTCCGAGTAAAAATACTACAAAATAAATATAACGGCGGAACGATGGCATGTCCATTTAAACGAGATTCGAATAAACAACGGAAAGTTCTGCTGCTGTACGTAATCAGTATGCAAGCCGTATCCCGATGGGAAATCCTGCACGCACTTGTAAATAAAACCATGATTTTATTTACGAGTCTCCGGTAATTTGCTCTTTAGAAACCACGCCGACGGCCGATACACCTGAGTTTGTGCAAAAGACGCGGAATTGGGAGAGCAAAAAGCGGGCCAGGGTTAGTCGTCAATTATCATACAAATAGTCCATCAATTAGGTCGCAAAATCGGAAAAAGGATTCCAGTTATAGGCCATCAAGTCGAATATGTGTTTCGCATCCACTTTCACTCAAGGAAGATGTGAAAAAGGGGATGATTAATGTATCAGGGGAGGCAGTGTCTCCCCTGCATCAAATAATGAATTATTTGGTTCCAGACTTTTTTTGCACCTTTCAAGTTGATAAAATTTCACAAAAAAAATTGATTTGTTTGAAGAAGTCTTTTTCAGCTTCAGATCTTAACAATAATTATTTCAACCTAATTTGAATGGACACGCCCGACCCGTGCTTTTTACGAATTTTTTGCTCGAAAAAATGCACCTTACTCCGCTAATCACAGCGAAGGCATGGCTTCGATGTTATAACTTTTTTAGAACTGTTAATCTGTGATTGGATACGTTATTCGGAAGGGGCATGGGCTTCGGTGCCTGAAAAACTTTGGATCGGAGTTAAACACCCACCGCGTAATAATTTAGAATTTAGCGCACATCATCTTTGTTTATTTGCGCCATTTTACAGTTGACGCGTTCTGTGGGGGTTTAGTTTTTCGACAGATTACTATTGTTGAAATTAAAATGCTACAATTTTAAGATCGAAAAATAAGCAACCAGTTGGTGTGTTAGGTGACAACGATATAAGTTAATGAATTCCACTGTCATTTATTTATGAAATTTAAATTTACTCTGCTTTGATCTGATGGATAAATTGTTCGTCACAAGTCCTCTAGTTCTTCGTCTGGACTTGAGTCGTTTTTTGATTAATTAGGATAAACTTTCTTAAGTCTTGGTACAGGAAATGTAAATGGTTAGTTTAATTAGTTAGTTTTTTAAATGCATGAATTCAATCGAAGAAGACAGATTTATTGAATTGTATCGTATTTCTAAACATTTTAGAAGTCAAGATTAATATTTTTAGAAAAAAATTATTGGAAGGAATACAATCGGACTAGAAAAATATATGTGAAAAATATATGTAATGTAATTTTAACTGAGAAGGAAATTAAATCAAAATAGAAAATTTAATAACCAATTACAAAAACTGACTGCCTCCCCTAATAAAATGATCACGAACCGCAACTGGAATGTATGGAGTCAAAGATAGCAAAGTTCAAGGTATCAGCTGCGGATCGAGCGCCCTAAACCTTGCGTTTTGCCTTCGAATTTGAAAAATATTTGTTTAATCAACTGCGTCGCCATTGTTACAGGAGACAAGGCTTTTGTTAAATACTCCTCTTGTGATTAGTCTAACGGTTTTGATTGAAGGCTGCGAGTGAATTTCCTGCTGGACCGAGACAAAGAGTATCGCAAAAGTCTCGTTTTGTGCGATTAGAACGCTGTTAATCAACGAACGATTGACATACATGGAAATTTAGGTTATGAGTAAAATCGTCGATAAATAAGTCTACTCCATGATATTTAAAATGTTCTAGTATCACATCTGCTCCACTTTTGCCGCATTAACCAAAACAAATATTCTTTTGTCAACGTCAATTAGCGCGTTCAAGGCACGAGTCTGTGATTCACTGGACCCCACATACAATGTTGTTTTCGAGTTGTGACTTCTTCATTGTGCCCCAGGCCGGGATGAATTAGGCAAGGAGGCCCGATTAGAATTTTAACAAATAAACGCCTCCGTTGCAAACCGAAATTATATAATAGTTTAAGTCGTGTGACCCGCTTTAGCGGATAACTTCAGCTTTCGGAAACTAGAATGACATCACCGGTAAATCGGTATTACACCTCGCATATCGTTGTCATTCATCATTTTTGCAAAGCAATAATGATTGTTAAATGCTCAATGCTCGCCGACAATAAATATTTATGAGTAAACCAGTTTCGGCCTGCAACTAGCAATTTCTGAGATTACGTAAAGCTTGCTATTTTTCATTTGTCAACGGTAACAAATCAACCGGCGGCCACGCTAGTGCTAGTGGCAAAGAGAAATTTCTTTTTGCCACATCTGCATAGCCACCAGCTAAAATAACTCGTACGAACTCACGTGGTTTTTCCGTTTTAAAGCGGCAACCATTTAATTCGTTTTTCTTGTACAAGCCGACACCTGATTCTTTAATTATGACACACGAGGTCCAAAGCGTCGTAAATTTTAAATTGCATTGTGCAAGCATCAACAACCGCCGGACCGCCCATTGAATATGGAATGAATAATTGATGATGAGGTAGGTAAGGTGAAGACGTAATACGTAAAACTCTTGACGATTAATTGGCGGACGATTCGTCCCTTTAGGTTGCAGGCGAGGTTCGATGAAGAGTACCTGCGTCAGGTGCAGTCAGGTGGTAGAGGGGCTGCACATACCTAGAAAGTGGCCCCTCTCCTCGGGCTTGCAGCTATCCAATCCATTCCTTGCACCGCAGAAGTCTTGTCTGTGTTCACCTTCTATCTCACATGAATCGAGCTGTAATCCAGCAGACCAGGCGTGCAAAGCGCGCATTAGTTAGTGTTAAAGTCGAAGAACCGTCGATTGTGCGAGTCGAACCTAGCCTGTGACCCACTACTAGCCATCGACAATCGCAACGACGACGACGAACATGAAGGCATTTGACTTGTGGAACTCTCGAAGGCAGTGTCTAGTGTCTTGCGGAAGGCTGGACAAGTGAACACGAACGAACCTTGACCTTCGACGGTTTTCCTCGCCGGTTTTCCGAAATCTAGTGATCGGGTGTGTGCGAAGTACTTTCGCTGTGAAGCGTACCGACGTTTATATATAATCCTTGTAAGTAAGACCTCGCGATGTGGTGACATAAACACGAGTGTGTGTAGCAATACGAACCGAAAATATATTTACTACATCAGTGATGGGATAAAATCCGGAATTGATTCAGTGTTGTTGTCGAACGAGAATAATACCGAAGATGTTAAACTGCACGGATCTCGAGTGCATTCTTCATCATCACCACTACTACGCCCACCTGCATCATCTCAAGCATGGAACGCATGTGGAGGAAGGCGGTGAGTACCGAATAGACCGATTTAAATCCTTGATTGTAACAGTACTTTACCTTGAACGGAAGGTAAATCGGTCGAGTTTTCCCGGTTCGATTGGTGGTACTTTCCAAAAGAAGTTATCCGAATTCCGCCCTCCTAATTTACTGGTGCCAGTCGTTTACTCTTTTTTTGGCATCCGAAACGTTTAGCACAGACGTAGCTCTTAAATTTTTTCCAACGACAAACACAAACAAGTGAAACTTTACCTTTCAGTCGTACTTTCAAAATTATTCGCATTTTGAACTAATTAGTAGGTATCCTGCGCGCTTATTATCAACGCTCTATTAAAATTGGTAAATTCTTTCAAACGTACGTCAATATTGATTCGAACTTATCACAATCGCTCGAGCAATTGAACTATGACTCGACTATGACTTCTTTGTTTTGAGCGATTCGAAAATTATCTGCGACAAAATAGGGAAAGATGAAAAAATTCCCAGCCTCGGATTAGCCCATTCGATCGTTCCTAAGACACCCGCCTGTTCCGACAGATAACAAGTTAAAAAAAATACAACGTCCTTGACGCGATATTACCTACTACATATTTTGAAACAAAAGTGCACACGTCGCTTGAAAATTATGCATGGAAAATGCAGCTCCAGATTCGAGATCGGTCTTGCAGGGATTGTGCAACCAAGAAACGAGAATATAATTCTAATTTAATTGCCGTTCGAATACCGAACATTGCAGCGCAATTTGTGGAAAAATTACAAATTCTAAGAGCACCGCCGAACGTGATTGATCAAATTTCGATTGTATTTGCTCGTGTCCAAACCGACTCCACCTTGGCTCAACTTTGTTTTTTATGTTATTGATGACCGTCTGTCTGCCTCTGACCGGAATAAAGTAACGCGAGAAGGACATCCGGTCAAATAAATATCACTACCTGCATTAAAATTTCGTTCAGGTGCAATTTATGACTTAATATCGCTGGAAGTTCCTTGATCGACGCGATAATCAAGGAAATCAAAACGTGATCGATCGAGCGGACGAGCAGGGAGAAGTCGAAGAAAGCGCATTTTTTCCGAATTAAAACGCACAATAAGCACATAGCGATGATTAACGCAATTAAGTTTGTTTGTCGGTGAAAGTGTCAAGTCCGATGTTTGAAGTGGAACATAATTAAATGTCGAATTGTGTACGCCCGGTTTTATTAAATGTGCGAAGCGCAATCTATTCTCGTTTTTTTTGTATTCAGCTATAATGATTTGGCGATGCGACGAACGACTATCATTATGGAAAATTTAACCTTTGGAGGTACGGGATGACTATTAATTATTTTGTGAGGAGTCAAGGTCAATTAACCGCTTCATTGGCCTTCTGGGTGGTAGGAAAAGAATTTTTAATACCACCGTACAAAGAGCTAAATTGCTGCTGCCGCACGGAATGCAAAAGCGGGCTTCCTTGCGAGAACGACTAACCGAAAGCTTTTTACCAAACTATGTAGGTTGCAACGAGGAACGATCAATTCCTGCAAATATTTAACCGACAACTTATCAAAAATTGATAGTGCTAATGGTTGTTTACGTCTAAAAGTCGGTTTCAGCTGAAATATTTATAAAAACAAGCAACGACAAATTTAGCGGAATTTTATTTATTGGCAGTACCGAACATAAATTCTAGAGAATACCACATTTCCGTGGTTTTTAAATTAACGATTCGGCCAGAAAAAACTCGATGATAGTTAATGAATAAAATATGTGCGCTCACGATTAGTCAATTAACAGCGTAATATTTTGCGAATCGGTGCAAACAAAACGATTAACAACACCGTGACTCTGTATATCGGCCTTCTTTAATTACATAAAAACACATAATGGCTTTCTCGTTTCAATATTTGCACAACAAAACTTTGCCGAAGAAAATATTTTCTTGACAATTTCTCTTCGATAGCATAATGGATGCAGTAGTTGATTGTTTAAATAGCAACAACAAGCGCTTGTTGTTTAGTTGAAATCAAGGATTTTTAGAAAGCTTGCATCACCGTGAACTTCTTGAAAATTTAATTAAACTTTGTCGTTTCCTGTCATGATTCAAATGACTTCCAGCGGTAACAAACATAAATAGACTTGCTTCCAGACGTACACTTTATGTTAATTAATTGGTTTCTGCTTCCTTGGAAAAGCTTAATTTTCGACATGTTTTCACCAACAGCGGACCGAAAGATCGTCAGTGCTGCTGACATCAATGCATATTAAAACTTATTAACTGTTGACTCCTAATGAAAAATGTGCAATTTCAACGTACTCGTTGCAGCCATTAAAACTATTATTGCTTAAATACCGGCATTAACTTCTAGATAAAATAGCACTAAAAATACAATACGAAAATGAAAACGCCATGCGTAAGTTACTGACATGGATTATCGGTAGAACATTTTTGGAATGAAGAGCACAACTTTTAGATATTTGATAGGAATTCCAAACAATAAGAAGTAACGGCTTTTAAATTGGACAGGACTGTGACAGGACTTATTCGGCAGGTTCTAAAGAAACAACATTTTTAAATTAAAATATAAGTATATTCAATAAAAGGAAATGAAGATATTGCGTTACAAGCCAACAAAGTCGGCGAAAATATCACAAATTTTACCTGTGAAATTTTGATACTCAAAAGATAAAGAATACCGAAGAGGCAAACAAATGACAAATTGCTCCGCGTGACCATTTCGCCACAAGATCTTTCACGTGACGCGAGTTCGCCATCATTGAATGATTGTAGGGGCAATTGGCGGTAATTTAACGTATCCTCATTGGCACTCAAATTGTCGAAATCATTAACCTTCAACATATAATTCACTTGTTTTCTATAGGGACAATTGGGCGCATTAGACTTATTTTCTTCTTCTCTATCATCATCTTCTTGAAGTTGTCGTTTCAAAAATGAGCCTAGAATAGAGGCACATCTTTTGCGATTCCATACATTTACATAATTACATCTAATTGCGCATAAGTCTGATTACTGAAAAATCGAGAAGGAAACGGAATTCTTTTAAGAACTGTTGACATTTCAAGTTTGATAAATGACCCTAAATACAATGCATAAAGAGCCCTGACATTTGAGGAAAATGCAAAAAATAAAATAGCAATAACGCACTGTATACCCACAGGCATTCGTGGGTATATCACCTGGAATTGATTGATTTGTCTTTCTGAAAAATGTCTATTTTTCCTATCGTTGATATGCAATCAAGTAGAGAGTGTGAACAACCTCACACTTTTCCTCATGAAAATCTCTACGGTATCACATATGATGGTCGTTTTAAACTGTTTCCTGTTCTGGCGGAAGTCAAAGTGCGGACGGAAGTTGATGGCGTGCAAGACATTTTGTTCTCCTTACTATTAGCATTTTCATGGTAATTTTCTTAATTGCACAGATACGAAAGAAAAAAATGGCTGTTGAAATAGTCGTATGAGAAAACATGTCTTCAGCGGTCAAGCCACCAAGATACAGGGAACGAGTGGTAGTGAAGTAGTCAAAAAAATTATTTTGGAAAAGCAACTCTTTTTAAATTTGCTTAAATTTTATCAAATAATGTATTCTATTCTCTATGATTTGTGAAATATGTAAATCATTTATGTTAGTTTTATTGTAGTAGCCACAAATTAATGGTAGTGGTTTGTTTTATTGGGAACTGTTCCGTTTTCAATGTTAAAATTATCTGCGGTCGTTGTCATTCGTTTAACCTTTGGTTGTGGAAGACGCAAAAAATCGCAAATATAAAATATTTTTTTATGTAAGAAAATTCCATAATTACAAAAGTACATACCGTAAAACATTTACACTGTATTAAAATAAATATGAACTCGTGACGAAGCCACGACGGAATCAAGGCACACAATGTTGACACATTCGTCATTGTGTTGCTTATTTGAAGACCAATTAGTGTATTCGTATAGAATACTTAACTCACTTTACATAATAAACATATTTTTAGAAATTTGTACATTCTTAAACTGTTAATATTATAACAAAAAACGGGAAAGATTCGAAAGCTGATCGTCCGGTTGAAACTGGAGTGACCGAAAATTTATTGAAATGATTATTATCATTGTGATAGATAGTTATCTTTGATGGAAGATGAACGTGGCCTAGTTCGATTCGAACCATTTCTGTTTTTATCCACATCTGGGGTAATGCTAATTTTTATTTTCTCCTCACAAGTCACACAAACACAATATCCAGAACTATACATTCTCACATCCCCGGCTCGGAAGTAGAGAAAGTCGCACAATTTCAGTCCTAATCGGCGCACTTTTCTATCAGAAGGACGTTCGTTTTCACTGAAATGTTCCATTGTTCACTGTTTTCCGGATGTGCCAATTGAGTGACATAAACGTGAACCTGAGAGAATGTTTCCTGTAATAATGTTACGTTTGATGACAGTGGCGGTTTGTGATCATTTTCTTAGGCAAGGCAGGGAGTTTTTTAATTAGTTATCAACGGCCTTAAATTTTGTATTTTGATTTAATCTTCTGACAAGCTGGAATATATATATATGTATTATACATTTATTATTCTTGTCCGATGGTATTCGTTCCAATTAATAAAAATATTAATCTTGACTTCTTGAAAAATACGTTACGATTTAATAAATCTCTTCTTCGATTGAATTCATGCATTGTTTAAAGTTTAACGAATGAGCGTAACAATGAATAAATAGAGTTTGAGGAGTGATTATTTTAATTTTAAATTGCCAACCAGTTAAATATCCTACCATAATTGCAGTAATAAGTTCGTGCTATTATTTTATCTTCCAATTCGAATTTTCCAAACATTCAATTCAACAAAGTTTTAAAAAAGGGAGTCATGCGTTAACCATATACATTTCCTGTAACAAGAATTAAGAAATTCTTGAGCTGGTTAGTCAAGTCTGAACGAGGAACTAAAGTATTTTGAGGAATAATTATTCACACAGCCGAGTAAATTTAAATTTAATAAATAATAGGATATTGTAATTCATTAAACTCATACCGTTGTCACCCAACACACCAAAATGGTTGCTTTTATTTTCATTTTAAAACTGTATAATTTCAATAAAAGTCTGACCAAAGACCGAAAATTACGTAAATAAACAAAGATGATGTGAGCTAAATTCAAAATTAGACTCCTGATTGGTCCTGCGTGTTTGCCTTTTCAGAGTTTTTCAGGCACCGAAGCCTATACCCCATACGAAGATCGTAGCCAATCACGAACAAACAGTCCTAAAAAAGTCCTAGTGTCGGAGCGAGCCTTCGCCGTGATTTGCGAAGCGAGGTGCATTTTTTCAAGCAAAAAATTCGTAAAATGTACGAGTCGGGCGTTTCTCTTCAAATTCGAATAATCATCGTTAAGATCTGAATCTTAAAAAGACTTTTCCTAACAAATCAAATTATTTTGTAAAACTTTAAAGGTGAAAAAAAAACATAAATTAACAAATTCTGGAACTAAATAATTCGTCACTTGCTACAGGGGAGGCACGGCCTCTTTTCCCTTCCCTGACCACTGTTACTGTTTGATGCAAGAACGTGAGGTTCATTTGCAGTATGCGTTCACGTTCATTTTCATCTTTAATATTAATTAGGTACCGTTGAATGTAATCGTTTTTTAATACCGTTCACCGTAACTTTTGCAATAAAAATTCGATCGTTTTTAAACTATTTCTCCAAATTGGGTAGTTTTTCGCAACTAACCAATTATCATAATGGAAAATTAATGAGTAACAAAGTTGAAGAACGAAAATTATAATGCGTACTTTCGTAGACAAATTGCATTGCATTAAATAGACTCCAGGCTTACATACCAATAATAGTAATATGGACTTAATTATAATCTTCAGAGACATTTAGTACGTATTTTTGCATTCTAATCGTCACATCTTAGGATACTATTTAATCGCACAAACTATTTAATTATCACAGATATACGTATGTGTTGACACGTTTATCATACATTGTTGAATGGTTTTGAGTTCCTTCATCGTGATTAATTGTTTGATTTAATGATAAGAAGTAAATAAAAATTCGCACAAGTTTAACAACTTAGTCCTTGTGGATTTGGGAAACACGAACGCACAACTTCTGTTTATATTATGATAGATATGTTCGGTAATTCACCTACGTAGTATTGATTTCGTTTAATTCGACAGAAATCCAGTTTCGAAATGTAGTCATTGTCGTGAGGAATGTCAGATGCTTGTGAGGACTTTACCGAAATTTTATTGTTGTTATCAATGTTAACCGATAACATCTCCATTTCGCAATTTCACAGTTCTGTTCTGTTGTGGTGTTGTGGTGGACCCAGAGCTTCTGTGACGGAATTTTGTATAATATTCAATTTTATGATTTATCTAGTCTATCTAAATTAATTAATTGCACTTGACATTAACCACCTGATAACATTATTTTTTCTGGATATCTTCGGTCCTTTCTTAAATAAATCGTCAACAATCGTGCGGTCTTCTAGAATCGTCTAAACTATAATAAATTCATTACAAGTGACACAAGGTGTATAATTATTTGTTTTGCACACAGTAAGATTGTTTCTTATTTTTATAGCGTTGGAAAGCGACATTTGTGATGCAATTGTCGAGTCTGGAGATAAGACGAAAATTATTATCTCAGTACTAGTATAATTATGCTTTTGATTCTGGCAGTGACCCGATAACAAGAACACGATGATGTAAACCTGATAATTGTTAAAAACAAATGCATTGTCTTCACTTGTTCAGACAAAAAATGTACATACTTGAGTAGTTTTTTGAGAGCAAAAGAAGATAAATCGAGGTTATATTTGAGCGACGACCTTTCGGCCTTGCGCCCTCGACCTTTACTTGAATATCAGGTCGAGCCACCCCTGTGTAGCATGTCTGCATTAATGAAACAGCAAATATATTAGACTGGGTGGGCAGCAAGGTGTAGCAAGGCACCGTTCCTGTTTCTTAGCATTGTTTGATGAATGCGACAAACAGAATTATCTTTTTTAAATAGCTAATAAGCTAATCTGGAGTCATTGTCCCAAATTGTCGAATAATAATGGATAATAATCGAATGGATGATGGGTGCCGGTTACGTGATTTGGAAACTGTGTATCATCTTCGAGCCATCCTTCGGGTTTAAATTCGAATTTCAAAAACTAGTGTTACATAATTTTGGGCCAATTCTTATTCAGAAATTTATTTTCGGACCCGGGTGCCAACAACTCTTTCTGGCAGGTAGTCATGAATAAATTATTTGTGTTTTTTTTTTGCTCCAAGACCTTGATAAAAGAGGATGCGATGACTTCCATGCTTGGTCAAAGTACAAAGTGCAGAAAAAAATTACAGAGCAGAACTTGCAAGTCTCATCTTTGCGTCATTCGATGATGTATAAAAAATTATTCGCAATGCATTCATTGGGGGGAGTTAGTTACACTAGTAAAAAGTTTCGATATTAAAAGAGTTGCTGCTGCACCACAAATTGGAATCCTTATCAAGGCGATAGGGTATTTTACCTTACGATTACGATCGACATTGTACTGATTTTCCCCCGATACCAAGAAAATGTAGCAAGCGTTTCTGATACTCGTTCGGATAAACAATAATTTTGCAATAATCTCGCTATCTGCATTTATAAAAAAATATTGGAATAATTTACCTAATTTGCGAGATGGAAATGTTGCATGGCGTTTAAATGCCAAATAGTCAATTAAAATGCAGGAGTCGTCAAAACGCTAAGTACTGCTTGAAAAACCCTAAGCATTTTTGAGGCATTCTAATTTTTTTATCTTTTATACGTCACAACTAATAAAAAATTACATTCCCCGCAGACAATATTAGTGAAATGTCAAAGTAATATTCAATGCGAATGATTTAAAGGAAGTAATGAGTAATTAATCATGCAAACTTGGTAGATGCTAATCATATTCGTTGATAGTTTTTGGATTGCATTAGGTGGAAATAATTTATAAATAGACGCACATTCAAAAATAAATCCACAATTATTAAGCAGTGTGAACGCATATTTCGAAATATTTTTTTAGTGCATGTTGCCACTACATTCACCTAAAAAATAAGTGCAAAATTAATATTAACATTCAGATAAGTTACTGCAACCATGGAATATGTTCATAATAAAGTCTTAGTTGGAAAAAAAAATAATCACGAATTTCTCATGAACTTAACGTTTTTACTGTTATTTCTCATCCATCTTCGTTCGTTATATGTTGCATAATAGTAAAAACCTCTCTTCGGTTTGGTCGTGGTTTGGTTTTATCGCACTCTGTTTTGCAATTTTTATCACTACTTTTATTTATTATTTTTTTACTTAATTTTTATTGTTTAAGAAACAATTAATTACTCAACAAAGTCATTGTACACTGACTTTGATTCGCTTGGCTTGTATTTTTCGTATTTTTTTATTAAATTGTCTTGTTATACATATTATGAGTGTGGAATGAACTCAGTATTTGTTCAATTGTTTATACAAAATAATCTTTTATATCTTTGCATTTGTTTCATATTTAGTTCTTATCATAATCTGTTTGTCTCTTATCTCTTTAAATTTAACTTCACACATTTGGTCTGCCAATATGTCTATTAGTTTGTTTTGACTTACTTCTATTTCTGTATGGATAACTGGTATAGGTATGGGCAGAACAGTATAATTTTCAATTCAGTAAGCTTATTCTGTTATTTTTTATTACAAAAGTAAAGCTGCATTTAATTAACGGATTAGACATCTATAATTCAAACATAAAATCAAATTCTTCAAATAATGAACTTGAATAAAGTATTTTGAAAATATGTTGCAAGAACTATATTATTTTGTATGTACGTGGTGAAGGTTCCTTTACTCTTATATAAATTTGAAAATAAAACAATTCATTTCAATGCGAGTTTTTTATTAACCGGTTTCGGCATGTATTATTTTGTACAAAACTTTATGAATTACAGAACAATCATATTAAAAATTATACTAGAAGAAAATGATGATCACATTAAATACATTAACTTATAGGTAAATCGTGGTAAAATTTTGGGCACCTAAATTTCAAAGAAAAGTGTCACATAAAAAATTATCCTAAAATTTTCTTTAATAAACAAATTTAAATATACTAGAAGATTAAGTTTAAAAAAAGCGTAACTAACCCCTCTCTATAGGTATTCAAAATATATTCTGAAACCAATTGAGACCTCCTTTGCAAAAAAAAGAACAAAAATTCCATTCCATTATTTTGATACCACTCCGAATACAAATTATGAGGCTTCTGGTTTGACTTGGGTGTTCTGGTTTTCCCCATGTTATTTTCGAATTGTTCATTTTATCACTTGAAAAGTTTTCTACATTCCTCAAGCATTTTATAATCTACAATTCGACGTCAAATAGCTGAAAAACAGATACCTGCATTTCGGGTTACATTATTTTTTAATATAATTACATATAATAAATAACAACACAATTCAATATTTATTTATCCATTTATTTATAAATTTAATACGTGCCACACTAATGAAACATTTTCTCACGTTAACAACAGCAAAGACAAATATTGGATTAATCTCTTTAATGAAATACAAAAAGAAGAATGTTTGTCAGTTGTTGGGCCGGTTGATGAATGTGCTTCCAGCATGTACCATCAGCAGCATCAGCCAGGTCTAATGTCCAAAACGAGAAGCGGCTAGATCGTAGTAGCAGATGTGCAGAGTAATTAAATGAACGCGAACCGCTAGCGACATTCTTCAGCGGGCAGGCGGGCTCGGCGAGTCAAAATTTCAGCATCGGCGATCAAAGATCGAAAACGCGTCGTTGTCAATCCACTTAGCACCTCGTGCCTTCCCAGGTTTGCGTCTAATTTTGCACAAACAATGTCAACAACAGTATGTTAACACTGACCTCGCGTTATGAAGATACACGCGACTGCGCCACTCACCTGTACGAGAACGCCCAGCATTCGTAAAGTTGCCGGTAAACGAGCTGGTCACAGTCTAACCAATCTCGCCGGTTAACCATTTATAACAGGCTAGTGGCACCCATAGTCAGTGCTCCATCGACAACCGCCGGTTATCACAACTACAGGCTGTAACGTGAGCGGTTAACATTGACATGTGCAATACTAGTGATAGTGCAGTACTAGATTGGTATTTGGTCATCTAGGATGTCTCTTCATAGTGAAGAGTCCTCGGTTTCGAACTAGGGTGCTTTTTATTTACATAAATAAATAAATTCGCATCATGTGTACTTCGACGAGTTGCGCACCATCCTACTACGAGTACAACTCCGGTGAGTGGTAGCTGCTCGACATATTTTTTTCACCCTTTGGAAAATGTTGTTTTTGGTACCTGATCTGAAACGTCATTGACTAATTTCATCTAAAAAAGTTTCTGAAATATAAAATTACTGCAAGGTCGTCATATCCGCGGAACGATCGGTTTCCTGCGATTTAAATTTTTTACCTCTAGCGAGCACATTTGCAAAAGCCACAATAACGTTTGTTTGCCATGACAAAGTCTTATGTAATTCGATGGTGGCGAGATTGAGCTGATAAGATAGAAACTTTATATAATTAAGTAAATCATCCGTGGAAAGTTTAAGAATGGGCAGAGATGCTGCTACATTATCATGAAGGCTTCACAGGAACGAATCAGTTTAGAGTCAAATCTAATTTTGAGTTTGAACAAAATATATATATATTTTTTTTAATATCTAACTTATCCTTGACGATCTCATAATAAGGCAGAATATTTTCAGCGCTCGATCCCAACAAACAAGCTGCGCCTATTCCCAATATTGACAGAATGACGCCTTCGATCCACAGGTGTCAGTTTTGAAGAAGTGCACCAAAACATAAATAGTAGCGAAACTATAAATACGCACTCGAGGAAAAATACGCCATTAATGCGTCTCTAGTAAGCCTCAATGTCAAGGATTTAGATTCAAGCATCAGTGATCAAGAAAGAAATATCGCGATCAATTCGGTGCGATTGTTTAGGAGAAAAAAAACTATAAATTATTCATTGTTGTTTCGCAATACGTGCAGATTACTGGAGTGGGCTCAGGAGAACAATCGTCGCTGAAAAGAATTTACGTAAACGGTGTGCGGAGATCAGGACGAGAGAGAACGGCGGTTAGTTATTTGGTCCATCTGGTCCGGGTACCTGTTGTCGTGGAAAGGTTCGTAACGTGAAAGATGCATCAAACCGGGTCTGCGTGTAAGACATGTCTGGCACTGCAGAATCATAATTGCTGGCCTAAAATTCGACGCATTCCGAACCGTGAATGGCTCACAAAAACCCAAAAACGAAATAAAAAGGACCTTCCTGCAAGAAACGCGGTCCGACATCAGTGGAAAGAGTTTTCACCTCTCGTGTTTATTATACACATTTTTTTTACCAGTGTCTGTTTAATCATCATTAAATAACAATTTGTCTCACGGTTTGTACTTTGACCAGCGGCATCTCGCCGTGATTTAACACGAATTTTATTATTTGGCGAAGAGGTGTCCAAGCGTTGCGTTCACTATTTATTCGGATTAAGAGTAGTAAGATTAGATCAGTCGAATTTTATGAGCTAGTTGATACGTTTGTTTTTTGGTTTACATGAATTATCTTTTATTTTGAGGAATCCTTCTGAGCTAAGCTGCAATTTTCAGGTTAGGCATCTAATTAATTATTGGCAACAGAATAAAAAAACTGGTGGTAAAATTTCCTGGTGCTATTTACAAATATGTAAGCAACTTTCCTGTTTCCATAAGTTTTCTAATCGTAGGTCGTTCTATGCAAATCGAACGGCGTTCGCCGGTGATAACGCACTTTCTTATCAAACTATTTTTAATTTTGGTTTGTTTCATGTCAAAATAATAGTCGCTTTTAATTTATTGTCGTTTTATTTGTTGACCGTTTGGCTGCCAAGTGAAGTAGACGTACGTATGTATAAATGGATAATAATAATGTGTGTTTTTAACTACACAATCGCACGGTCTTCTTCGTGTGCACACCTTTTAAAGCTTCGTTTTCCGGATGTTCTTAACCTTGGCGATCGAAATTCTCACGAGTAATAAATAAATCCTAATTAAAAAGTCATTCCTTTACGAGTCGCATAAGTCAATTTCGAAGCAATCCACGCACCTCCGCCACCTGAAAGATCTACATTTTACGTCTGTTATGTGATTGGACTGAAAAAAATTACACCGCTTGTTATGGCAACAGTTTGTTTGTGCTCTGTCATTGATCAATTTGGTCAAAAGTTATGTTGAATTGGGACAGAATCGGTTCAAGGGAACGAATCGGGAAGTTTCTGCTGAAATTGCCTGACGGAATGTTCCCTTCTTATCGGTGCGAGATCGCGTTACTTGAAGACAGAAACGAAAGCAGTAGCAGGCCAAGAAAAGCGAACGAACCTCGGGCTTTGGAATACCTTCCGAAAGTTCCGTTCACGCCTGAAGATCTGCGCAGTGTTAAATTGAACAAAACAATAGGCAGAGAACGGACTCCGACTCCGGACAGGTACATGTTGGAGGTTTTGAAGAAGCGATTCGCTGCGATGCACACACCAACTACGAAGAAGAATCCACACCACGACGAACTCGAATTGGATGATTGATTCTCCACAAAAACTAATCTGATAAGCGCCAAGTTGAGTGCAAATTCGTGTTCTTGTCGTACAAAAGCAAATAAAGCGCGTTACGAAATTGCATAGCGGTTTATTAAAAAAGCTGGGTGGACTTGACAGAGAATTCGCCGGTCCAAATTGACCTAGAACTATTTTGAAAATCAGAATCGAACGTCGTCGCGGATGTTTGATATTTGATAATTTGTTAAGTAAATCGGTTACGTTGCGTCAAGTGCCTTAATTTTACGAATAAACTCGATGTGTTTTAATAACTGGTGATAATCTCATCAGGTCTCCCAGCAAACAACTTTGATAGCAGACCCTGCTATAAATAACAGTTTTGAAGCTTTCGAACAGAAGCAGAATGAAAACGAGTCGGTGAAATGAGTGCCGACGATAGATAATACCCTTATCATAAATCTCACAGTCGGAAAACAATGATATTTGTGGCAAAACCACGCGAGATAAAATGGAAAGGTTGCCGTTTGGAATTTGAGGTTATCAGATTGAAATAATTATACGAACCGTTAATATTATTATCAAAAAGCTAATGATAGGTACTTTTCACTTTTCAGCTTTTTAAAGGACAGGTTAAAAAAAAAAAGTAATAGTTCGTCAGACTCGTCACAACTTACTAGATTTAATAATTTACTAGTAACTGACGCATCTCTTCTTCCTGGAAAACATATTTTTGAATTCAAAAGCTAAAACGTGCTGACTTCATTTAGGCGTCTTCATCACAGTGTTACATAAGAGGTTATGTTAGAATATTGACTCGGCGTTGAAATCTCCGCGCTCTGTCTCAACGAAAGATCGGATTTTGTTACAAATCGTAGACCGATAGTTTTCAGATTTCAGAAGGTTATCCATAAATATGTAAATCGGCACAATGTACCCTTGGTGTGGTTTCTTTGTAATATTTCATGCATAGCTAATAATAATGATTGTTGAATAATTATTATGGATATTGTTAAGAAACCGTGTGGTCTTTTTGTACACGGTATCAGTTGACGCATACTGATATATTTGTTTTGTAAAACCTTGCGTGCAGTTGCTGTCCCAATAACCTATTGAAAATAAAACATGTTCTTAAAGATTTCATGGGTTCATGCTGCAGCAAACAACTTTTTATCACTATTTATCGGAATAATTGGAGTAGATTAGTCGTCATCAGAGCTATTAAAATATGCGCAAAGTTTATGATTTATTAGAATTGATTGATGGTTTTAATTAGACGTGAAGGCTATGAAGAACCAATTCCTAAAATTATTTGAATTTATTATACGGAACCGGTCCTTCACTTCCTCAGTTTTTTAATAATAAAAAAACAATTAACTATCAATCAGAAAAACTGTAATTTATCGGTGCCTAGGTCGAAGGAAATCGTAAATAAAAACGTAGGTAGGTATTTGTTTCTGTTTGTGTAAACAACACATCAGTCCTGCTAATGCAGAAATAATTAGAGGGGGTGAAATAATTAGTCTGCAAAAGCACACTTGGACAGCATTTGGGATGAAAATTGTGCGGATTTTGTAGGGAACAGACGCGTTTAGTTTGAGTTGGGTTTTAATTTTGTTCAAATTTCGGCAAATGTTTTGGTTTTGGAAAATTTCTAATCTTTTTTACAACGGAAATTTTCATTGGAATTTTTTATTAGCATTTTGGGGATTGAAGAGAATGGCAAATATTACAGAGTAGAGACGCAAATCCATCGAGTTTAGTTTACCTTGTCTCGATTAAGATTTAATTTAATTTTATGCCAATCTAGGAAAACGTTTTTATTTCTTTTTTACCGGAAATATTTTGAGTCGAGTTTGATGACAATTTAAAAAGGTGAGTGGTGAACACTCTTTGAATCCAGTTTCCAATTCTGTCGCTAATTGATGGGCGACGGACGCAACAAAGAAAGTTTTTCTTTTTTTCGAGGTTTCGAAAGGAACGATAAATTCGAACACTACGAGGGCACCGCCCTTTCTCTCAACAGACAATACTTTTTTCTCGAAGGATAATTATCTAGTTATGGTCAAATATTCAGACACACAGAAACAGGTTTTAGACATCTAGAAAATACATAACGGTTTAAAAATTTACTGCTCCAGAAGAAATCAACATGGGCAGTGTTGTTTTTTATGATTAAAAGAAATTACTGTCCGTCCTTGCAGGTCGGTATGTTTATCGCATGCAAATCGTCTTGCCTTATTTGAAGCTGAAGATAATGGTATTATTATTATTTTACCATGATTCGCAATTTGTAAATAATATAAGATATAGTATGGGTGTCAAGGATTCACATCAGTGGCGGCTCGTGATCATTTTGTTAGGGGAGACAGGGAGTTTTTCAAATTGGTTATTAATGGCCTTAATTTGTATTTTGATTTAATTTTCTGACGTGCGGCTTCTCAGTTAAAATTACTGCCATACACATTTATTATTATTGTCCGATGGTATTTCTTCCAATTATTTTTTAATAAAAATATTAATCTTGACTTCTAAAATGTTTTGCAAAATACGATACGTTTCAATAAATCTCTCTTCCTCCATTGAATTCATGCATTGTTTAAAGTTTAATGAATGAGTGTAACAATGAATAAATAGAGTCTGAGGGGCGATTATTTTTATTATTAGATTATTTTATTAAACAAAGATGATGGAAGCTCAATTCAAAATTCGACTCCTGATTGGCTCTGAGACACGGCCTCCCGTCGAAAGTTTTTCAGACACCGAAACCTATGCCCAATCACGTACTAAAGTTCTATAAAAAGGGAACCATACCACCGCTGTGATTTGCGAAGCGAGGTGCATTTTTTCAAGCAAAAAATGTGTAAAAAGCCCGAGTTGGGCGTTTCCATTCAAATTCGTTTGAAATAATAATCCTTAAGATCTTAAGCTGAAACATATTTCTCCAAACAAATCTAATTTTTTTGTAAAATTTTAACAACTTGAAAGATGAATAAAACATAATTTTGGCCTTAATTTTTTCTCTTGAAAGTCGTCAACCAGCAGATGGACATGATGTGATAATAAGTTCCTGTGTTTAGCTAGCGCTTTTCTTATTTATTTAATCATCATCGTGTCCTCCCGCAGCTATTCCTATTTGATACCGTCTTGCGATTACTGCCTTCAAGGTTTGATGAGGTTCTGGTGCTAGCAATTTGTTCTCGCGAAGATTTGCCACAAATCGAGAACGTTTCAAGTTCAAGGCTGAATTAGGCCGGCGATTTTCTAAGCTTCTCTTTCCGCCTTTCGCTTTCTCGTTCGATAATGTCTCAGATGCCTGTCTGATATCAGCCGCTCCGATTTCCTTATTTTGTTCACTTTTCGTCCTTGTCGATTATTTTTTAATTGCCAAATTCGTCGAGGCGTTTCCTAAAAGTGTCGGTACTTAAATCTTGACAGCGAAGTCTTCATAAAAATCGAGCATGGCGCAGGTGTGATAGGAATTAGGTATTTATATGCAAATTGTTTTTTTTTTTTTGTACTCAACGTGTACTCAATTATGTAATCGACTTATTTGTTTTTGTTCAAGTTCAAACGGTTGTTCGACACGCAGCAAATTATTCTTAAATTGCAACGGTGAAGGTTACGTCTAGATCATCAAAGCTTATCCGGAAGGTTAATTAGTGTACCAGTTTTACATACGAACTGTCTGAACTGATTCGTGGAATTACCACGAAGGACCTCCGGGTCTCGTGGGATATCTATCACCTATTCGGAAACTTACGCGCGTGTATTTTCCGATCCATTAGGTTTTTCGGAAATGATAAAATAATAATGTAAGGTTCGAAGTAAACAACCTGTTTTGTATAACATTAAATTAAGTATCGTTGAACTTTGTTTGGGGAAGAACACTCAAGGTTTAGTACGTTTGGGAATGGTTATGGCTTACATAGATTGAAAAATCAAATACTCGCGGTTCAACTAGGTTCAACTAGGAGTGGCAACATTACTCACATCGGTTTAAAAAAAATTGTAATAATATCCGCTGCGCAGCGCGGATTATCTAGGACCACCGCAAAGCTCTCGACTTGGACCGTTTCTACGCACTTTACGGGGTCAGCGACACGCAAAATACGAAAATACCAAAGTTTTCGAAATGATTTTCCCACACTTACTTCTGCTACTGACGACTTATCACGAAATTCTTGTATTGTCTCCACAAGTGGCATCAAATGAAATGAAAATCGAACAAGTGCTTCTAAAAAGGTTTTCCAGTGTAAATGTTTACAAAGCGTTTATCTTTTGATATTATCGACAACGTGCGCAATTTCAATTTGTTCTTTTATGTCTAAGTCGCTGTTGTTATCTTTATGGTCAACTGCGATTTATGTTAAGTTACTTTGACCATGAGTTTGCAAATGGAATTCCGTGAAATAAACGTTTTGAGTTTTACACGAATTCCTTCCGATATGTCATCGCGGCTAGACGCTTGCCTTATTCTTATCTAGATTTCCATATGAAATATACAGCGTGGTCGGGCTAAAACTGTGAATCATATGCGTCGTCTCCTTGACTCTGATCTTATTGCCTGGAGTCGTTTTTTGCACAACCGATCTCTATCATTGTATTTGTCGATTACAAAATGGCAGCGTTATAAATGGCACGTTTCCATTAAAAAATTACGCAACATAATTTATATTTTTTATACATAGTCTGTCTATTCAAATTTTTTACCATCCGCGTTTGTGACGCACCGACAATAAATCAAAATAATAACTTTTTTGCCGAGTTCAAATTATTTACAACTTTTAGTGTCGTAGCTGATAAAATCTGCAACATAGTCTGGGATCGTTTCGTTTGAATAGGTGAAAAGAACCGATTATCGATTCTTCTCACACTTCACTTTCTTTTTTGAAAGAAAGTGAAAATGTTTTATGCAAATTCTTATTACATCGTAATGTTTAAAAGGCGAGTTTGACAGAATTTTTATGAGCTGAATACCCACGGAACGTCACATGGATAAAGAAGCTAATAACCACAATCCGCAGTACTGCTAAACACATATTTGCTGTTCGCCTTGTGTTAATAAATAAATAAGAGGAGTGATCTTGCAGCGCAACGTTAGCCTTGCATTTTTTCCAGCGCCCCGTAATTAGATGAAAATTAGATATGTATTAAATTTAATGAATTCTATTAAAATTATTGTGCAATTATTTATTACTGATATAATTTGAGTTTCCGTCATTTTAAGCACAGTCGTGTGTAGCGAACGAACTGGTAATTTGTACATAAAAATTTCAGCCACGATTTTTCGATATGAATGATGGGGTAGTATTGGTCGTCACTTCCAGACGAATCGATACGACCAACCATTTCTCTTAATTGAATACGTTTTCGAAATTCTACAAATTGCAGATGATGGTTCTCTAAAACTGATTAGCATTACCTTGATTATTAATTGATAGGGAACAACATTCGTTCCAATCGCTGCTCCGAATTTGAATAGTATGTCACACAACGACTCAGCGTCTTCATAAGTGTCTATTATCTTTTTATCATTGATTATAACTCTAGCATGTGGAGGTAAATCATGCAGTCGGTTCGGTGGTTAGAGACAGTGATTTACACCCGCCGAAAAATGCTTTTTCACGTGAAACGTAAGAGTTTTGATTAGTTTATGTGTGTGCATTTCATTCACGTGGAAAACTCGACCTTGTGGGAAAAATTCGATTGCACATTAATTGGGTTGTGTTATTTGCAGCTATGTCCACGGAGACGGAAGGATTTAACGACGAAACGATACGAGGATTACTGAACGATACCGGTGAGTCTATTTTTTGCAAAGCCGCCACATTTATTTTTTATTCGTTATTTGAAAAATTGCAATTGAACTCAAGGATGACCACATAATCGTCGATTCCTCTTTAATGGAAAAATTGACGTGAAAACAACTTAATTCCATGAAATACCGGTACTAATTGGTAGTTAGTTTTCCTACCGAACGTCGATTTTGTTTTGTAAGGAATTATCTAAAAATTCATCAATCAAGTATCGTTTAGCAGATATTTATGGACCCGGTTGTTACGTTTAAGGACGTCGTAAAGATAAAGCTCAATTGTAAACTAAATTTGATTTCGATTAGAACAATATACTTTGTTTTCTTTTTTAATTCGATAAGGGTGCCTTAAAAGATCAGCGCATTTTTATTTTGTGTCAGGGGTTTGTTTACAAGCATTGGATCCCACATAAAATTTACAATAAAAATCGAGGACTTGTCCAAATATTGACTGCAAATAATAGTTTTAATGAAACCCTGACTTTTATATATTGTCCCATAAATGTTGTGAAGTGTGCGGATTGTTCTTGAGCCAAGGTTAGATGAGGTCAGAGGTTAGAGAGCCTTGCCATCTTTAAATGTCCACAAACTTTCTCGTCTTTATCAAACGCTCGATTCGTTCGGTTGGTAGTAAAAGGAAGTACAATTTACCTACTATCCCATCATTTATTTTCATGTGATTATTATCGATACTGTTCACAAAGGTCAAGAAATCGCGTCACAATTTACATTTATATCAGTATCTAGTGGATGTTGTTTCGGATGTCGATAACACGTGCGTCTGCTCGAAAAGTTTCCTTTCTAACCAAATTACAATTAAATCCAAACAATTATAGTATTAAAAGATAAGATATGTATAGAAGTTATTCCTTTTTATAGAACAAACGCTATTTCGTCTTGTATAATAATTAAAATTGCTTTAACTAAATAACCAGAGATTAAGTAGATCCACTTTTAAATCTAATCACGTGCATGGTCTATTTGCGTCACATATTTTTTTCATATAAAATCGTCACCGAGTAACATTTTACTCGTTTACCTTATTTATTCGGCTGAGTTGCGAGGATGGATAAAATTGGTTGGGGGGGCAACACGCATTACACAAATTATTTGCTCGTAAGTGCGACATCTGTGATTGGATCTTATTCAATTGGATGCTTCTGCTCCAGCTTCGGTTTGAGTCTACGGTGGACCAGATAGTGGTATAGCTACCAAACACTAGATGGCGCTTATGGTTTCGTACCAGCAATTAAATTATTAGTAACATATAAACGGAATAGAGGGCTCACGTTTCATTTTAACGGTATTATTTTGTCCGTTACAATTTACGATATTTTGAATTGGCGATTGAAATGTTTGAAAGTAATTAACGAATTTATTACGAAATAATCCTTGAATCGGATAGGACTCGTGCGTCTTACCGCCATTTTCGAAAGTTTCGTGTAAAACATTCAACGATATTGAGTGGATGTTATTGCGCTCTGGTCGTTTGTGGAGGTCAAGAACAAAAGAAAGATCAATTGCCATGCAAGTGATACATGGCTATTTAATAATTAGACCGAAAATTTTGCCGTCCGGTTAGTTGAACGACAATTCCCCAGTTTTGTGATGTAATTTACATTTTGCATTACATTAGCGTTATGTAACGTATTTTTGGCACTGGTGCGCCTCTCTTTGGCATTAGCATTCTGGGTATCCTCACTTTTTGTTTGGCAATTAAAAAGTTTAATGATTTTTAGTACGTGTTAATAATTTGGACATGAGAAGGCGCCGTGTCGTTAACAAATTTACGGAGTTTTAGTTGACTCACGGGTTAAGTGTTTTAAACCAGTGTTTGCACAAATACAACCACCAATTCTCTGGCGTTCAGACAAACGCTGATTGTCTCAAATTATAATTAGTATTATTCCACATCCAGCGCTTCCATTGCGAGGCGATTATCTTGCAAACCAGGATACTACTCTGTATCAGCCTTGGACTTTATAACTTGGTATAATTCGGATAGATTGCGTTTGAAACTTTGAAACATATTTTCACGCCAACGAACTTTCACATCTCTGCAAACCGAGGAATATTGGCTCAAACAATGGAAACGGATTGTTTACTGTTGTGGCGCAATTTTGGGACCTTTGAAACGACGGACGACGATGATTTTTAACGGCGCGTGTTGATAAAACTGTTGATGGGGGCATAATTATGTGGAGAATGAGGTGTACTTAGTTTTATTAAAGGCACATCGATTTCGAAACGTCGATTGTCGTTAATAAAAAATTTCGCATCGAAAGCGCCATGACGTAAAACGTGGGTTTTGTTTCAATTATGCAACGCCATCATCGCAAATTGTTAATTTTCGTGATGTTATGCAAATTTCGGCGCTATTTTTATCTGTATCGCGTAAAATCCGCATCTAAGTTGTATAAACGTCCTCGTTACTACACTACACAAAACAAGCAATAGACTTTTAAGGGCGCATACGGTCAATATATTCGTCAATAAGAGATTGACAATACTATTGAAGTCGGGATATTAAACCAATAGAATCCCACACCGCACCCGGTCAATATATTGTGCAAATTTATATAATTTGTTTTGGTTCGTTCTTTTGAACAACATCGTCTGTATTTCGGATGAGTTAATCCGGGAAATTACTTGTCATTACGCCTCATTTGCTTTAATCCATTTGATAAAATCTGCGGCAATTTTAGTCGTATCTCGTGTTACGATGGCCTGCCGGCTAAGTAATTGATGGCGAAAAGTAGACGCAACGTCATAGTCGCCGAAATAACGGTCTAGTTATTTACGTGGCCGCGGTGCGGTTGTCCTAGACTGCATCTTGGACACTGTCCATGTTTGAGGCGATTGTTGTGACGCACTTTTGAAAAGTACGCGTCGATTTTGAAAACGAAATTGTACACTTTTATTGACACTGACCGTTGGACTCAAAATAATTGCCGATTGTTGCGTATTTGACCTACATCAACGCATACAGCAAATTCACATTGCATGGTGTCCGCAAGTGATTTTTACTTGTATTTAATTGATTTCATTTATTTTCCAGATTCGGAGTTATCCAATCTGTCGCATCTCGGTAAGTTTCCACGTGAAATATAGGGGGATGAGGTAGGCGATGATGATGATGATGATAATTCTTGCGTGGCTGGTAGAATAAGAATACCTTGACGAGCCTATAGTAGAGATTCAGCTCGGTTCCGTCAGTCCCCGAAGGCCGAGTCGCCGTAAAAATATTACTAATTGACCTCAGATAGGATAGCTACATGCGCGTAAATCAAGCTTGTTCCAAATTTCCTGCGAACACAACACGTTTTACCTGCTTGTACTTATTTCTAAATATAGTAATGCGAGTGTCGTTAACTTCTTGAGGCGCCGCAAATCCTCCACGTCTTCTTGAGAACGCCTTAACGGAGCCGCAATTGCTCGAATTTTTCTGACGGTTCTTTTGCCGTTTGGATCGACGGAGAGCTTGGCGAATGCGTGATAATTATGTAATGGCAGATAAAATTATATTGCGTCATTGCACTAGGAAATGAGCAGTCGAAGGACGGCTTCTCCGTGATTGGTATCCGGGTGTTCTTTATTCGGGGTCAAAAACTAAATGCAAAAGAGGCCAAGACCATTTTGTGTGGCTCGATGGAATTCATTCTCTTCTTGTCTTCTATTTTCGTCAAGTTTAATGTCAAGATCGAACAGGTGGGGTTCAATTATATTTAATGATAATGACCGGGTCGAAAATAGATATGTGCCAGTCGATAATTCGGAAGGCCACTCCGGGCGATAAATATTTCCGAAGATGATTTCACGACGGGACAAACCTGAATCTAATAAAATCTATTAATATCAGAGTCCCTGAAGCGGGCGAGATAATTTACAATACCCGTAGCGTACGGGCAAAGTGGGGCGAATATTTACAAAGTAATTAATGCAATATTTTTTCGTATATTTACGGCGAATTTCGAGTAAAACTGTTATATTTAGCATTTATGGATCGTTAGGACGCATAATAGCTCGTTACAATGATTCATAAAGCTCTAGACATGGTTGCCGGCAATTCGATTAGCTTATTAAAACGATGAGAACCCACCTGCGCCCCTAAATCGCACGCGAACTTTGGCGAAGCGCTTTGCAAAAAATTAATATGGGTTAGTAGGCGAAAACCCACGTTAACCTACATGCCGCAAGAAATTTTGGGCAAGGCGACCGTGTGAACTTTTTGCAATCAAACGTGTTGCGAAACCTTTCTTCACTCGTTGGCGCCGCTAAGTTATAAACAAGAAGAGGCTTCTGATTGTCTTTCGACCTTTTCGGACATTGATTACGAGCCTATCGAAGGACGGAAATCGGGAAGTACGTGCGGTCTCTATTTCCTGCGATTGAGGTGTTGATTTTTCCCAGCGTTGCGGTTTCCTTGCGTTAGTCACAACAACACAAACATCGGCAGTAGCCGAATGTCCGTGTTTTTTATCTGAACACATTGTCCATACACATCAGCACCCTTTTCTGGTCCAATATTTTCAATAATTTTTTTTTTATAAAAATATTCATCTTGACTTTTAAAATGTTTTGAAAAATACGATGCGATTCAATAAATCTCTCTTCTTCGATTGAATTCATGCATTGTTTAAAATTTAACGAATGAGCGTAACAATGAATAAAGCTTGTGCTATTACTTTTTCCAATTCTCATTTTTCAAAACATTCAGTTTGCATTAGTATTTCGAACAATTCCTCCAAAGTGCATGCCAAATTCGTAAAACACCATGAATATGACTTCTATGTCTTAAAATTACAGAAAGTGATTAATGGCAGTTTATATCTATTGCATCATTAATTTTAGGTACTTGTAGAAAATTTGAATAACTACTTTACTTACAAGTTTATGTTTTTTGTTACAACTTGATCTATATAATCTAGTAGTTGATTTTAAATTGTTATAGAAGTTTCCGAAAGGGTATCATTTCTTGTTGTCATCAATAACACTAATTTTTCTAAGCTTTTTCTGTTCAACACGGCGGAACCCTAATTTCTGTTAATTTTAAACTACTGCACAAAAATAAATAAAAATATAGATCAACCATTTTGTATATTTATTATTTTTTGTAACCGAGTTTATAAAGTACACATTTGTTAAATTTCCACTTGACGTGCCGAATCAACTAAATGTATTATATTTTGTTTCCTTAAACATGCAATTTACATGTTGCCTAACATGATACTGACTTTTTGTATGGCGTGTGTGTGAAAATTTTCACAGCAAAATTCCGTTTTGGTTAAATATCTGTAAATAAATCACATGGCCAACAAAACATTTGTTTGAATTTAACTACCCCTGTACCATTTACTTTTCCTGTAATAAGAATCAAGAAATTCTCGAGGTGGTTTATCCTATTGAACGATGACAAATAATTTATCCATCACAAAAGAAGCCGAGTAAACTTAAATCTAATATAAAATACGATATCCGTGTCATTCATTAAACTCATATCACCCAACAACCAACACTGCTTGCTTATTTTTTCATCTTAAAATAGTTAAATTTTAATTTCAATACAAATCTTATCAAAGACCGAACCCGCGCAGAACAGTTTGTCAACTGTGAAATGATGCAATTAAATTCGACTCCTGATTGGTTGTGAGATGGTGGGAGCATGTTTTTCACGGCACCGAAGGCTATTCCCCATTCGAAAAAGGACCCAATCACGCACGAACAATTCTAAAAAAGCTATAGTGTCGAAGCCATTCCTTCGTTGTGATTAGCGAAGTGAGGTGCAGTTTTTCATGCAAAAAATACGTAAAAAGCACGAGTCGGGCGTTTCCATTCAAATTCGGTTGAAATAATTATTGTTAAGATCTGAACCTGAAAAAGACTTCTCCAAACAAATCAATTTTTTTTAGAATTTTAAAAACTTGAAAATTATAATATACAAAGTCTGGAATAAATGAATTAATCACTTCATGCAGGGGAGGCGCTGCCTCTTCCCCTGACCACTGATTTATACTCTCGGTTTCTCGGTTTAAGGCGGAGGTAACCGGGTTAAAAATAAAGAACTGTTGATGGTGCTATATTTTTTGCGGGCGGCACATGGCTGAATTGTAATTAAGCGATTGTTTATTGAGTTGCGATCTATTTTGACCCCCTCTGACATAAAAATATCTCGTTGTTTACCATTGCAGGGCAGTGTTATGTTTTTTGCAAATTTTTACGATTGTTTCGTGATTTGAGTTCGTTACGGAAAGACGGAAATTTTGTATCAATCGACTCGACCTCTTAGTTGTTTTGCGTTTAGAAATATTTGTATCGAAGTTGCAGAATCACCGTGGTGAATGATAGAGCAATCGAGAGAATGTTTACCAGCCATTTTTAAGTATTACAAGAAGCTTTACCGACTCATTAACCTTGTCTTGGTGTTTACTGTATAATTTTCGAAAATAAATAAATAACACTTGGCAAAGAACAACATTACACTCGAACCAGGCACGAGCCGTTTTGATAATGCTACTTAGGCACAGTTATGGCTTCCGAATTTCTCACTCCTTATACCACCTAGGTACTGTAGTAAGTCTTGAGCTTACTAACAAAATTTTAAGTTTACTAAAATAGAAGCACATTAATATATAAATCGGATTTTTAAACAGATTTGGTTTGGGGTTGTTATTTCTAATACCCTCACAAACAAGTGGTCGCCCGCGAATCCTATTAATTTTATTCTTAAGGTAGGTTTACACGCTCAAATAATTTGCGGCAATTGGCTTAGAGTTTCCTGTTGGCACAATTAAATTGAAACGTGTTAATGGAAGCACGAAATATGAATCAAGCCAAAACGAGCTAAACTCAACGTATAAAATCAATTTTTTAAACTTAATTAATTTGTGCAAATTTCTTGATCAAAACTTTGCGCAAATTATTCCAGCGTCTAAAAACCTACCTTTGGGACGGACGTATGCGACGAAGTTTAGTGTGGTCAATACAAACAATCATAATACAACTGTAGGCTATTTTTATAAAAAATTTCTACATATAACTTTCCTGAATTTTACTAAATTGTTATATGTTAAACACATACATATTTTGTACCATTATTAAAATATTTCATACTAAACAATTTTTTTCTTACTGTAATTATTTAAAAAATTCATTATGGTTTGGATATTATTTGAAGAAACGGAAGACGTAACATAAATTATACTTTTATTAACTTTAAGACAGTAAATCTAAATCTGGACGCCAAAATGATGTTCTCGGATACCATTTTCTGAACCACTACAGTAGATCTTTAGTTCCGATTTTATATAGGATGACATTTGTTACCTTCAACTTTACCAGTTTCAATTGCTACACATCAATCAAGCTGCGGTAATAAGAATGGAGATTGTAGCTTTTACAATATTTAAGCCGGCCAGTGTCGTCTTGTCTTGCATCACAAGTATTTTCAAGCATTTATAGCATTAAAATTTATAAATGTATACGCGTGTCTTATAAAACAATTATTGAATTATAGACCTTGTTTCCTGGCTATATATCGATTTGTAAAGTAAATAACCGCACTATTAATATACGCTTTTAAATTTCGATTGACGCAGAAAATAAGGGGAAACAATAAAAAACATAGGATACTCGACAATTCCAAAATTAACGATGAGGTCCTGCAACATTGACGACGCATTTTCGTGACGTGGAAAATTTCGAAGCCACAAGTGTCGAAAATAGCCGCTTTGCTTTGCCAAAAATTTAATAATTACAACTCAAGGTAACAATTTATTTGTGAAAACATCACATGACTGCAATTTCCAAAATTTTCTGCGACTTTTGCCAAACAATTCCAACGCAGATTGATATGACATTCTGACATTACAACATTTTCATCGATTGGGTCGGATTTGCGTCACGAGTTGACCCCTAACTTTGCGCGGCGGCGTCATTCTTGTGACGCAGGGCGACGGAAAAGTCTACACGACATTCAAAATAGCGCGCATGATGGAAATGTGGCGGCTTTGTGGTGACTTTTTTATGAGTTATTAATATTGGAGATATTGTCGCTAATCCTTTTGTGCGTCAGCTGCACTGGATTGTAATTTATATTTTCCATCTCGTGTCTTTTTATCAAAATTTTCGCACTTGTAAATACATTTTTCCTAGCAGTAAAAAGCGAGACTAACGTCCTGGCAATGGGTTAGAAAAGCCACTTGAAATAAAGTGCGGCCTTCATGGCCAGACGACGGAATTCCACATAATAATCGCTTGTTTGCCCAACCAAAATTGGAAAAATCAGTCGGAATATTTCTAGTCGCATCATGTGACAACAAACGGTTTCAAAATATTTTGCACCTTGACGCAAAAATTTGCCAAAATATTTTCTGTGTGGCAACTAGTGAAGGAACGATTGGGGGTGTACTAAATAACATTTGGCATCAGCTGCGGTGCCTCTTACAGGTGTCCAAAATTATTCATTTTGCATGAATATATTGCGTCTAGACGGTCATTCCGACAGAATAAAGCGATTAATTTCAGTCGATGGGATTCCGACTCGACAAAATTAGGTTATCGTATTATTTCGAAGTTTGGAATAATACATATTTACCAATTTCTGAAATTGATTGCAGGGGGTCGCGATAAATATAGTGGAATATTATCGTCCGTGCAAAAAGTCAAAAGTTATCGTTGGTATTAATAGTTTGTGTAAATAAATTTTGCGGCGTGACCCAACTCGCTTTTTGAAAATATAACGAAATTTAGAGCGGCACCTGGTTGCTGCATAAATATAGCCGAAAATTCGTTGTGCTGCAGTTGTAAGTTTACGACGCAGTAGTGTGTAATTACAAGCAGATCGATAGATAATGTTTAGCGGAAGATTTAGGTCTGTGTTTGCGTTGGGTTCACCTGACGAGCAGTGGATTTATATGTAGTTAGTTATCCAATTAGACAGTTTTTAAAATAGGAGGTTTTGAACAACCCTCATCACTTTGTTATCTTTATTTAGGATTCGTCTGCCGGTGTAGATCAAGCCTAAAAGAGAGCAGTGAACTTTGCTGAACGAGTCGAGTCGAAATCCGAGCCAAACCAAGTTGCAGCGTTGTGTTCCGAGGTCACAAACCTCTTCTTCTTTTTATTTAGAGGCATAGTTGGGCAAATTGCAATTTTAAAGATTACTTGCAAGCGATGCGGAATCGCGGTATCTACCCGGAAGTTGAGCCCGTCAATGTTTCGGTTTTTGCATAATCTGATAGGCCCAGGTGGTTCGGGTTGAACGTACATACCTAACCCCGAATTCTACTTACTGCTAAATAGGAGCTCGTTTCACTTCAGTTTAAATAACGTTGCCTAATCAAGCTTTTCCTCGTCGTCCAAGATTTGTAGCACAAATGTTTAATGATTTTTAGAAACAAGTTTCACAATATTTGGTAAAAACACATTTACTCTCTTTTGTTTCCATCATCATAAAATATGTTATCAACCTTGATGATAATTGGGATTATTGTTATTAAAATTTTGCAATTTTTATTGCCCACTTCCTAATAAACATTTTTCTTTGTGTGGATCTGTCTTCCTTCCCTTGTGATCCCTCAAGATCTCAACAAAATATTTTTAAGAATGTGATAATCAAAACGAGATTCCAGCACACATATGCAGGTTAGATAAAAGTTAGATAAAGTTGCATGACAATCATTATTGCAAGAAGGCACTCAACAAAACAGGGTTTTTGAAAGGACAAAGCTAAAACGTGTTGTTTTGCAAAAACTTGTGTTTGCAATTGTTAATCGGCAATTGGAGCGTTTTTCTAACTGAAAAACAAAATAATATTTTTGAGTAATATCACACAAATAATGTGATACTTGTTAATTGCCGCTTTAAGTAATGCATGTATGTACGTCAGTGATATGGAATCGGCTGTTTCGTAATTTCCCAATGGCACATTCACTAGTCTGTTTAAAAAATTCAATAGATTAATTTTTGGCTTTGTAAACAAATGATTTTTTATTATGGTCGAAATTTGGCCGCGGTACTAGCATTCAGGTAGACCGAGCTGGCGGCCAAAACCGTCAGACTTAGACACAAAGGTTTCTGTAGAATTCTGCTGCATTGTAGGTTCATCAAAACATTTCCTAACACATATATTCGTGTTGTTTATAGCAAAGAATATTGCAATTTATTCGACGCGATATCTCATCTACAACATTGATAAGCGTTCAAAATTCAATACTATTCAATACATTGTTTCCTGCAGCTCGCGATGTCATTGACTCGGATTCCCTAGTTTTTTGCTCTGACTTAAGCAGCGAGAAGCATCGCCATCGAAAGATACAGCCTTGAGATTCAGGTAGTCGGAGTTATTGACCAAGTGAACATATCGCTAAGGCAAATTCAAGGCTATTTATTGGTTTGTCGATAAGCATTTATCAAAACACGAAATTCGAGCCGTTTCTCAGCGTCTTAGTCGCTTCGGAGTTGCAGTTTCTTCTAGCAAAACACGAGAAATAATAACAGTGTTTAGCAAATCGAGTCGCATTGAGTAAGTGTTACATGGCCTTTGAATACAACAAAGCGATTGCCTGATGCCATAATTCGAAAGTCGCACAAAAATCTTCTACTGTTGCAAATCGATTTTGATTTTTGCCAGCAACGGGACGTTGGCACCGCAAATTAAGGTCGCAAACCTTCTTCGTCGTCGAGTGATGTGATAAAATCGCCGAATTCCGTTCAATTAATTCGGTATTATCGGTTATCTTAATGTTTGTGGGAACGTTTCACGTTTCTCGTTTCTGATATCAATAGAAGTCCGGAAATCTGTAGGCTCCAATACACACCTGCAAAACAGTACATGGTACTTTAGGTGGGCGGGTTTAGTAGGCCATCGAGGAGGAAATACCACTCATTGTGCCTTCTCGTTCAGTAACTATAATACATACAGCATGTGCGCATAATTTCTTCGAACGAAACGAATTTTGCAAATCTCATATTGATGGAAGAATGCAAGGTTAGCGCTAACCATTTATTCGGACTTACGTAAGCGCGTGCAAATATTATGATTTGTATTAACAAGGGGATTTCTTCAAACGAGGTGATGAGATCAGCTGGATGAAACAAACTCGACCAGTCTAAATGTTTAGATCCCATTTTGACGTCAAAAAGGGTGGATTAAAACGCTTTAAACTATCCTATTATCAAACGAGAACCATGATTAAAACAGCCTTCCCGGAATCGAATTGCCCAATTAGCAGTTTTCGCCTTGAGCCAGAGACGCATCTTCCTTTCTAGTACAAGTCGAAAAATCGAGCGAGAGAAAGGATTGAAGCGAAATATCAGGAAAACACGTGCACTCCAGACACTGTCATGATTGAAATTAATTTTAACGACTGCCGATAAGAAAAGGCGTCAAACGAATCCGATTTGTAAGATTTAATAATGTCGGCCATCGTATGCTTTTCTCGTGACCCAGCAGTTTCTTCAATTACGAGATTTGTCACAATCAATACTCAATGTGTTAAATTAGGAATTATAGGAAACGCCTGACATTCATTTAGTACACTTAGACTATTATCACCAATTCGCTCGTTGTCGTTTTCGCTGTTTCCACGTTTAGTGCTTATGACAGATATAATATTACTTGGTTTTTGCATTTGAAGCGTCTGGAAGTTGATAAAGACCTCTTTGTTTCACATAAATGCAAGTCGAGGGCCGTTGAGCCTGACACGTGCTTATCGAGGCTAATTACCAGGCAGGAAGAATTAGCAAATTTAAAGATGGCTACGAACGTGACAATACCGCACAATTTATCTGGTAACCGCATCATCCTTTGAAGATTAAGATAACGGCCATGTGCAAGGGTAGTGTTGCCGATAAATGCTATCAAATTTTAGTATTGTATAATGTTAACTACTCGTCAGGTGATGCTTTTGCGTGACGAAATTAAAGACTGACGGCTGCGGTTTCAGACGATTCGAAAATAGAGAACCTTGTCCATTTTAAAGCGCCAAAATTAATATTTAGTTTGAATCATTTGCAATTTGATGCTTTTTTACGTCCGTCTACCGAAAAATGTTTCACAATTTTCAGGCCGCGTGTTCAATTTTTTGCCAGTTGAACATGTATGGTTTTAGCACATGTAGATTTATACGCAAATAATGACCCACTTCGGGTGAACAGATGCGGTTTAGAAATAGTCCGAGCAAGTCGTTATATTTAGTCGGAAGCCAACAATTTTACCACTTTGTTTAAACGATCAATTTTATGTTGAACCGTGGAAAATTTCTCCATTTTAAATCGCCGCCATTTTCACATCACCCCGAATTTCTAAATGCCCCACCCAATTCTTGTTTTTATTCTTGAATTTTTTTGCCATTGCTGTTCAATGGAATTACGTGTATTTAGTTGGGGAAAAACGTCGACCTTAGATCTGTTGGAGGTGTTTGGGTAATGATCGCGGGTTTTATGGCAAATTTTCCTTATATTGTTCTGGTGATAATTCCTTTTAATACGGAAGCGAAAAAACCCGTCTTATACACATTGTTCGACGTCACTCCTCGTCAAGTCGTCAAAACCTTGGTGGCCGCACAATGCTAATTCTTAATTGTAATTTTTTCAAGTTCGTTAATCGCTGCGCGTGGTACTGTGACGTGTACTGTAGCCTTTTTGCCAAATTTAGGAAAGAGAAAACAAGCCGTTTTAGACACGAGTGGTGTGCTTTGCGGGGTTTCTATTTTTGGTCGTCATCGAAATATACGTTAATGTTTGATCTATGTTATATAATAATAGGCACCGTTATCGCTGGTATCGCAATTTAGATGTTTCTGTGGATGACAAAATCAACACATAGTCGATTGCTTTTCAAATTTACCACGATAAGGCCCGCTCCATATGTTCCTTACTAAAAATATGACAGTGTTCTGCAATTACTGGGTGTCAAGATAGACAACTGGAAGATGATCCCATCTATGCAACTCGTCAGCAACCGTGCGAATCGTAAATTAACGAGTTTGCTCATAAAATCGGGATCAACAAGGTACTAGAAACGCCCACTCTCTTCTTTCAACACTTATCTTATCAACATGTAGCCAAGAAATATATACGTAACTCACTTTGGGAAACACACGCCCCACCGAGTTTTGAATCACCAATTCGGTTTATAAATTTGTGTTGAATGTACGAAAATTATGAATGTAATTATAAATAATGATAAATGATTCATGAGCTTCAAAAGTGAGTCACGTCATCTTCCAGCGAAAAACTCTGTTATCCGTTCCAGTTTTAACTAATTCGCTCTATTTACTCGCTTGAATGTGGGATTGCTGCTAACGGACGGCGCTTTTCAAAAATCACCTCGAAAAAATTTACGTAACGTTACCAAGCTGCACCCTGATCACGCAGCATTCACGTGCGTTAACGGCTGCTGCTGGAAGTCATGGATTTTGTCATTAGCGCGGCTAGCACTGACCTTGATCGAAAAGTCTCAATGTTTGTTTAATTGAAAGAGATTCTGTTTCGGACACCCCGAGTGTTGAAAAATGGGGCCAAACATATTGAGAGGGCTTCAATTACAAAAGCCGACCCACAAACCGTCCTTTTTCTATCGTACGCATAGTTGCCAGACTTATATTATCATCTTGCCTTTGTAAATATTAGGGAGCACAGTTAATTTCAACCATTTGTCGAGGCAATTTAAATTTGGATGTTGTTAAAATGTAATCGCAATAAAAACTTTTTAATTGATTTGTCAAGATATCCGAATTAATCGTATATGAATGAAATAACGGACACATTTGTGCTTAGTGGCACGAACTGTTGCTCATGAACCCAACTCGATAGGATTTGCTTCAGAAGGAGCGAGAAAGTTATTTTTGAAGTTTTAGGATTTTTTTATCAAAGAAATGATCGTCAAAAATTCATAATATATATGAAAAAGTAAGTGACAAGAACTATGATTGATTGTTTTTGAAATACTATTATTATTTTATCATTGACAAAGAAGTGCGGACAATGATGCAAATATAGCGTTAAAAAAATTCCGTTATTTTTCATTAACAGTTCCAGACCATACCAGTACTCAGTACCGTTTTGATTAATTTCAGTTTAGTAGGTAAATCTAAGAGGCTTCGGTTTCTATTTGCATTTAAACTAAGCCAAGCCAAGTCAGTCACAAATCTGTGTTTAACTTATTAGATTTTTTTTAACTGTTTAGATTTATTGTTGTTTTTTTGCTAATTTCAAATTTACCAAAATCCACTCTTGCTCTTGACTGGGTTGGCAACACTGACTGTATGCTTTTGTCTAATTAGAGCTGACGAATCGATGGGACTTGAGTTAAAAAAAACGCACAAGGGCCAAAAGAAACTAAGTCCACGACCTCGATCTTTCTAACATATGGTTGATTTCACCACGTCTGATTTCGTTTTGGTTGTTGCAGATGCGCCCAATGAAAGTCTATACATGATCGGGGGAGTATGCGTCGCCATGTTCATGGTGGGCGTCATCATCGTTCTCTTGGCTGTCACGATAAGGTAAGAGGATTTCGGAGGATTCGAGAGAGGTAGCAATGAACAAAGAGCAATTACATCACGTTTCTGTTGCGTTTTTGTCCTTGCGGAACTGGTTTAAGGAACGCAAGCAGCAGTCTTTGTGTGTCCAGTAGGAACTGTTGGGATTATCCGTTTTCGTTCTCTTGTGAAAAGTGAAATATGTTTAGAAATTCGTGGAGAGCGGCTTCGTTATGCAAAACTTTCTCGCGTGCACTATTTGCTCCAGGTTTAAGTTGAAACTGGTTCGGGACAGATCTTAAGTAATTTTTCTGAAGGACCTAATTAATTTGGTCGCTGCCTGGCAATTAATTAATGACGTAAGTCGCATCCGCTCGGCACTTAACCGCTCCCCATCCTCACACATTACTCGGTCTAAATATGCAACAGTTTATTGTATATTCGGCGTGAAAGAAGTGAAAATTTCAGGGCGATGAGTGGGTGAGTGTTTTAGCGATTTCGAAACGTTTCCACTGGACGTTCACTAAAAATACCCTCTAATTACACGAAATAAATTTATTTTTATTTGGCGGATAGTTTATGATTTATTCGGTGGAAGATTTCGGCGTTTGCATAAAACTTATGCGGACTTTCGTTTAGACGTAGCACCGATGTGTTTTCATTATCTTCAAGAACGAAAGGTAACGCAATATGCATTGTTGCCGGTGATTTACAACGTGAATATGATTTTTCCACACCGTGTGTACTTATGGATCGTTTTATATTCATGTCACCATCGTAGATAAGGCAGTCTGCTAAAGCTCATCGGATCCGCCGCAATAGCGGAGATGGTTTTCACCGAAATCGACGTGGTTCTGCTTTTCGACTCGTGAGTACTTTGATCAGAATAGAAAACAGCCACAACCCGGTAACGAGGCACTTTCTCTTCGCTCGAATCGCTGTTTTGCTTTTCCGATTCGTTCGTTTCGGGACTAATTCAATCAAACACGCACCAAAAAAGCTCTTTAATGACTCGAATCCAAGAACTCGTGACGTACTTGCATTCGTAAACAAGACGTGTTTTCGAAAAAAAAAATCGGTGTTGTGAAGACATTACAAATAATTAAAAATAGCGTTGTGGTTCCTCCTGGTTTCGGATTAGACGGGTGGCGTCAACGTGGTGTCGAAAATTTTGGCGTTATACAAGAATGTCCGGTATTTCGGACATTGGCATGGACTGCAGACGCCTAAAAAGCCGTCGGCACTTTGTTTTGTTTTTGTACGTCGCGTACTATGCGTTATATAAGTTTAGCCAGTTGCTAAAATTATTTCTGGCCAATGCAATGTCACATTGGTGGGTGGACTAGACAAAAACTGGGGCTCGTGTGGGAGGTCGAGAATAATCAGTAAAATGCACTTTTTTCGGAAATAATAAATCGAACTGTTTGGGGTCGTGTATATTTTTTTAGCAGTTAATGCCATAAATCTGTATTGTTCTATTTCGGGAAGAGGCGCGAAAATATCCGTGGCTTCCTTTAAATAGAACGCGAATTTATAGATAGTATTTAATTGACCCCTTTAGCCACTACCTACAGACGGAATTAACACTTATTTTTTTATAGGGAACTGACTGACGCAAGTTCTTTAATCGGAAAGATTGTAAAGTAGGTCTTCGCGCACAGGAATTACCGCAATATGTTTATTTCACAGCATCTTGTAAACACACACACTCCTCCTTGATACGTAATCCGCGAAATAATATTATTGTATTTATACAAATTTATGGGCGTCCCTGAAAACCTAACTGGCGATCGATTTTTTCCAAATTTTCTATGATTTCAAGCATGTTTTTGAAAATGATCTAATCGGGAATTTCATCGAACTAATCAGACGAGAGCCTGCAATGTGATTATCAGGAATCGTCCGCGTAGTGGTTTTTTCGATTCATGGTCGCGAACAAGGTGAAAACGTGTGAGAAGGTTGTTTCATGTTGGAAACGACCGAAAATCGTATCGGAGTTTGGTAAATTCATGGCCAAAATAAATTTCGAGACTTTATTCGCACACCCAGTTATATCACTAGCGATCTGCAGGAAGTTTATCTGAGAAGATCAAAACAACTTTATGTGGAAAATGGTTGGAAATAGTAAATCTGCTAGTTTGTGTTACATGTGTTCAGAGTTTTTTTTATATAAAATTCTGTGTATATTATCAACGGATGAAATTACTTATTTGATCTTCTTAGGTGACCGCGTGACAAGGTGACTCTTTTTAGTTGTCTATTAAATTACGAGTATATACCATTTCAAGCATACAAAATAATATCCGTCTGTCAAAATAATACTCCTACAATAATTCACGATATTTCTTATCTGTAAATTTTCTGCAAATCAGTCGACACTTGTTGTTACGGCCATTATTGTTGTTATCGTCATTTTCTTGCTAAAATTTCCATCTTCGTGTCCTCATTAAATATTTAAATCGAAATAAATCCGTTTCAATTTTTTGTGCTTATCAAAATAAACCGATGTCTCTATTTTTATGACGTTTTCTTGTTAAAATTTAACAAGACAAAATTGAAGTTTTGCTGTTGGTGTTTCTGTCTGGAGGAAAGTTTCGAAATCATTAATTATCTCACACCAATTAAATACTATAATTTATATTAAATTTTTTTATCATTTTAATAGTCAATCAAGTCTTTATTTTTATCTTATGTATGCATTAAGAACATTCTTTTAGTTAACAAGTTTATCGTTAATTTTTGTCAATTATGTAAGAGTTCTTTATTTGATATTTTCAACCATTAACAGGATGATGTGGTGTAGTGGTTTTGAAACGGGATTATATCATTGCTGTTTTCAGGATTTTGCTGAAATGCCTTGTTTAACATTTCGACTCATTGCCCTTTTTTCACTTCAGAATTTTACTTTTGCATATTGATTGGGGGGGGGGCCCTGTATCTTCGATTTGACGACCAGTTTTTGTTATCCTTGAGATCGCTATTTCTTGCATTTTTCGACAGATACTTTTGCACTCAACGTCACAGTGGGATTTTGCATTGCTGCATATTTGCTTTTGTTATATTTTCGACAAATCCAGTCAATCGGTTGAAAAATGCCATCTTGGTGCATAAAAGTAGTACCTAAAGTAAGGTCTTGCGAGGGGGTCTACATATAAGTTTTGTAGAGACAAATTCACTTGAGGATGTTGCTTTCTTGTGACGGTGGTTGGATGTGACGCCCGTTTTCCGTTATTGTGAGGTCGGTATTTCCTCGTCCCCAGGCTCCCTCGTTTTTCCCCGGCGCTCAGCTGTGCCGTGTGACGCTCGGCTAGACGTTGTCGTCGTCCGTCTATAGTCCCCCTCGAGTCGGTCGCCTCCCGGCGATACGACGACGTCACTCCCTCCGTATAAATGTGGGCTGGGCAAGCGCGTAGCCGCAGACTCCGCTCGAAAGTCGTGTTGAGGAGGTTGTTTAGCTCGTCGTCGAGATCACGCAGCTAGGCCCTCGAGAGTCGTTGTTTCTAGTCAGTAGCGGTGGCTCTCGCTCGCTCAATAACGAAGTGTCGTCGTCGTTGTCGTGTTCACGTTCATTGCTACCAAAGGATTTTCTCTCGTGTGCTGTGTCCAGTGTAGTGGGTTCAAAATAGCGATTCACGGTGATTCGAAACGGAGCCCCGACGATAAAATGGTGGGCAGCAACGGCACTATGATTGCTATCCGTCTTGTCCGTAGCAAATTGAGGAAAAGAGAGGAGCACAGCAACAGCGTGCATCCGGCCGATGTCGTTCTTCAGACGGCACCGTCGGCCGCCGCCACTCTTCAAACGCCCCAACAGGACCCCCTGGCCTATCGGGGACAGTTTTTGTGGCAGTACCCCCCGCCTCCACCCCAACCCTATTTGTACAACAATGACCAGGTAGATACTAACTACATACATATACAGTGTAGATGATGAACGCCAGCGCTGCGAATTAACGCTTGAAAGTGGAGCAGAGAAAGCTGTCGCTAGAGGCCGAAGATGTGTTTTTTGCGACAGTTTTTTCCCCCAAGGGGTGTCAGATTGGGCGGTCGTTGACGCCATCGCCATCGATCGCCCGCACACATTCACTCACACGTGTACCGCCTGACCGAAATAAATGCAACGTGCATCGGTTTGGTTGCAGGATACCCTTGTGCAGAACCTTCCCACGGAGAGGCCTGGGTTCGTCCGGGGCTTCCGGAAGAACCTGGGGGGTCGCTGGCGCCGTCTCGTCAAGAGGAAGCCGCCGACGGAGGTGTACACCATTCCGGCCGAGCTGAAGCCGCAGCTGAAGCAGATTTACGTTTACTGATACACGCGAAACGGACTTCCGGCCTCGCTCGACGCCGAAACCCCGTCGGCCTTCCTCGATGAGACTGATTACAAGTTTAGTTAGTTTATTACTCGTATGGATCTTCACTCCACTATTGACACAATGGAGCTTAGGATTAGTTTCATAGTCGCTGTAAATAAATGTAAAGAGTTAGTTTAGTCCTGCCGACTAAATTTCAACAACCAACAACAAAACACACTTGTGATGATTTTAAAGCTATAACCGCACGTCCCAAAGCGGTCGTGTCGATATTTTTTTTAGGAAATTTTGTCAAAGCGCTTCTCTAGTTAAATTTACATTAATTTGTAGTGGATTTTCAGAACTAAGTTACGAAAATGTTGTGGCTCATATTGAGTCGAGGTGTTCTTGAATGATGTGATTATTAAGTATTTTTTGTCAAGCAACACATTCATGAATCTCCACTTTTTTTTTGCTATCCGTCAATCTGTTTTATGATAAATTATGTAGCCGATGAGCGAGGAGGCTCTCCTCTTCTCAAACTAGTCACATATCGCTAAGTAATTGTATCGGACGAAAAAATATCTTCAAATGTTTCAGTGAATCGTAATTTTCATCTCAGTATTATAATTAATTTATTACGGTATTTATAATAGCACAAATATGTTGAAGTCTCTTCTCAAATTGAAAGATAGCAAACAAAAAATAGTTACCTACATATCAGGCCAATGTTCATGTAAATAAAGCAATAACATACGAAATATTACAAAATAATAAATTGTTACTTTTTGAATGTCACGTCTTTTATTTATTCTCTTGAGTCTATCCGAATGCCGCTCAACTCGCTACTCAATTTATAAGCTGGCAGCTGTTTTTAAATTAAATTTAGATTCTTCTCAAATTTCATTGGCTAAACAAAGTTCGGTTCAGTTAGTCACCCAATCAAATCAATACAATTCATCCGCAACCATTTTACCTAAACACATACAAAAAGAAAATGAAACACAGTTAGCAATAAATCTACCCTTTCACAAATAAAATTTTCACTTCCTTTAGATAACGCTTTTCGATACGTTAAAAGATTACAAATTTAAATCCGGCTTCACCTCGTTTTCTAAACAAGTAAACGATAAAAAATTGCGAAGCGTTTAAGTTTTAGAATTGACCCTCATGCACAGTAATGTTAATTATTTATTTAACCGTTGTTCCTATTTAATTACAAATACACATCTGTGGCTCTCCACGTTATATAAGTTCATGGAACTTGATCTGGCAAGGTGCTGCCATCTACTGAACAGTAGCGCAACGGCTTAGTTAATTTAGTAGATTCCAGTGAAGTGTTCAACACCGGATAACAGAAAGCCGGAAAGCAAGAATATTTCCACTTTAAAAGGTAAGTTCCTGTTTTTAATAAGTTACATTTGTGCCGTAAGCCCTTTTGACGTTTACTTACCGAACGCCGCAAGTCCAACGGTCATGTAAACCAAAACGAAGTTTATTAACAAGCAACGGCGTCTAGCGAGGCAGAGGCAGAGGCGGTAGTGCCATCCATGCACCAAGAGACGGAATTAATTAGTTCCAGACATTGTCAATTTATGATTTCAAAAATTGATTTGGTTGGAAACATCTTTTTCAACTTCAGATCTTAACAATAATAATTTCAACCGAATTTAAATGGAAACGCCCGACCCGCGCTCTTTAGGCACTTTTTGTTCGAATAAGTGCACATCGCTCCGCTAATCACGGCGAAGGTATGGCTTCGAGTGTGAGTTTTTTAGCACGACTGGCACGTAATTGGGTACGTTCTTCGGATGGGGCATAGGTTTCGGTGCCTGAAAAACCGTGGACCGCCCACCGTCTCACAGCCAAGAGGGAGTCGAATTTTGAATTTAGGGCACATTATTTTTGTTTATTTGTGTGATTTTATAGGCCGTTCAGTGCGGGTTCGGTCTTTGGTCAGATTGATATTGAAATTCATATTTTACAATTTAAAATAAACAACAAATGTTGGTGACAACGCAATGAGTTTAATGAATTACACGGATATTGCATTTTTTTCAATTAAATATTAATTTCCTCGGCTTTGCTGTGATGGATAAATTGTTCGTCACAAATTCTGTAGTTTCTCGTCCAGACTTGAGTCGTTTTTTGATTCATTAGGATAAACCACCTCGAAAATTTCTTAATTCATGTTAAAGGAAATGTAAATGATTAACGGGTTCAAAAAATTGTTTTGTTTGTTATGTGTTTTTAATTTTTGAATAGGGCTGAATATATGTATTTAATTGAAGGCGAAATTTTACTCTCTTAAAAATTTAAATCACTTGAGCGCCATACAAAAAGTCAGGATCATATTAGGCAACATGTAAATTGCATGTTTAAACAAACAAAATATAATACGTTTAATTGATTCGGAACGTCAAATGGAAATTTAACAAATATGTAAATATAATAAAACGTTTATTTATATTTTTATTTATTTTTCTGAAGTAGTTTAAAATTAATGTTTCTTCGATCCGATGAGAGTAGAGACTCGTTCAACAGAGAAAACTTTAAAGAATTAGTGTTATTGATGACTACAAGAAATGATACAATTTCGGAAATTTCCATAACAATTCAAAATGAACTAAGTACTAACGTGCGTTCAAAAAAAACGAGGCTGCGTTGGCCATGGAATTTATCGGCTTTCCAGTGTAGACACCATAGAAAACATAGACATAGATTTGACAAATGTCAAGATCTATCAGTTTAAAATTTACCATCGAAATAAAACGGCCCAAACGCTAGGACAGTTTAATTTTATTTTTAATGAACATTTTTAATAATCATTGGTTTTTAAACCTTCGAATCCAAACAAATCCGAACCTTTTTTTTCTAATGTATATTGTGTAATTTATAACTCACTAGTGGTCAACGTTCGTGTTTAACTATGTATACAACTATGTCACAAACATATTATTATTACTTAAATGATGGGGAAAAAAAAATTTGGTATTTTAAATAAAATGTAAACATGTAAAAAAAATTAATGTAAACTTTAATTAAAGACAATCCGTAATTAAACTCCAAAAACAAACAATATTTATTGATTGGCATTGAGAAAGTGGTCCAGATTAAATGTCCTCACTAGTCACGCAATTGCTTTCGATTTTTTGCCGTAGCCCGTCCAAATTTTTTGGTCTATTAAAATAATAAACCTTCGAACCTTCGAATCCAAGCAAACCCAAACCTTTTTTTCTAATGTATATTGTGTAATACAACTCCCTAACGGTCGACGTCCGTGTTTAACTATATATACAACGATTTTTGAAATATTATTTGAGAATGCAGTTGTTCTTAAACTGAATTGGTAGGTCTCGAGTTGCGCATAGAGACTGATGACCCATGAAGGTTGACGGGCAACTGAGTGCTGCCAAATATTCTCAAGACATTTTTCGGTTTTGAGACTGATTCTTCTTCATCGATCTATTCACGACTTACAGTTATATCAAATTAATGACCGTCCTGGTCGTGCCGATATTCTCCTCAACAGAGGAGAAGCTGTAACAATGAATAGATTGATGTTTGGATTCACAACGATACCGGGAAATGTTTTGCACTTTTTTTTTATTCCATATTGATTTAACCCATTGTCAACAAGGAAGCTAACCTAAACATGAACAGACTCGAACTGACACTTTGAAGTTTTGCTACACTAAATTGATGCACAAAGTTTTTCCATGGCCAACGCAGCCTCGTTTTTTTTTGAACGCACGTTAGATTCTACAGCTCACGTTGTAACTGAGAACATAAATTTGTAAAGTAAAAATTAGCCTTCTGAGCGCTCCTTACATGCTAGTAATTATTAATGCCGGTTGATAGGCAACCACTAATTCATGACTTATTGTTCCAATCAGTTCAGCTTAAATATCCCACAATAGAGATGAAAATATCCGCAATTGCAAACTTGAGTAAATTACAATTAAGTGAAATTCTACATTACATGGTTCTACAGCGGTTTTTCACTAATAACATTTATTTGTGTAGAACCGTGGTGCCGGGGAGGGCCAAACTTTGTAATTTTTTGCGCGTAGCACTTACAATATAATTTTAAAGCAGTGTTGGTCAATCTTTTTGAAATCAAGGGCTGGAGAAATAAATGGACTTTGCTCGCAAAAATAACTCCATTATTGAAGCGAAAAAAAAAGCAATATTTCGCGTGTCATCTCTGCTTCAAAGTGTTATAAGATACTATATTGATTGATGCAAACATATTTATTAAAAATCACTTAAAAATAAAATATCCACCCTAAAAAATCTCAAATTTAATGCGATACATGAGCTTAATGATCTTCGGAGATTTAAGCAAGCAATATTGGAATGATTAAATGATTAAGTGCCAGTCGCATCTCCTCTTGTAAATTTCCCAAGTTCTGGCGTTAATTTTTTTCCAATTGATTTTACATTGTAATGATATTTGCCACAATTTTAGTTTATTCGCAGAACACTTGACGGATTGAGAACCATGGGCGTAGAAATCATACACGTCACTTAGCTCTTCTTAATTCTGCACATTTGAGCCTTTCGGAGTTTCGTTCGTGTAGAGAGCAAGTTAAATATTTTCTGATAAACTCGAAAGCAATCAGTTTTATGACAGTGTTATGAAAGTTTGTGTTCTCGTGTAGTTTTCTTGAATTTAATAGCCAACAATCGACAGCTCCTCGGAGACGTTGCAGGTCGTCACAAATTTGGGGTAGATTTATGTGGAGCTCACTGCCGACGGCAGTTCGTCCGTTTTAGTAATTGTGACGAAACTCGAACGGACTGTGATAAATGTCAGCATTATTTCAATGCGAGACTGCGGATTTAAGGGTTTGTCTCGTTTTAATTTGAATGAAATTGAATCGGGACTCGTTCCCGCCGTGTTTGATGTGTTTTCTATTACGGGCGACTTGGGGCCGTAATTGAGTTTTTTTTTCGATAAAAATCGACGTGGGTTGTCGTTAGTTATTGTTTGGTTGGAAATTGTGGGCGAACGGGACACCGGAAGGGTTCCGTCAGAGGTGGACGTAAATTTAGTGGCCATTTGTCTTGGTGATATACGGAACCTCGGAACCATCTGGGTGCGCGGATTCCTATTATCTAATTCGTGTTTTACACCTTTGTACCCATTTTGTTGACCCGGAACGTAATGGCAGCGAGCTCGAGCCAAAAATTCTGCTGAATTTCGAGCCAGACAACTTGTAAAACAAGCCACCGTATGTGAATTATATTCCGGGTTATAACGCACTTGACTCTATTAATTTGCATATTGATAAAACGCGGTCGGAAAAGCTGGATTAAGACCTGAAAACTCGGAGCGTATATTTAAAAAAAACGTCTTTACTCTTGCTCTTTTCATCCGAAAGTTCCGCTTTATCAAAGAGAGGTTTTGATGGAAATTAGAGCGACAAGTCGGCGTGGAAGGGACGCCTTTTTAATTGCTTGGGATTTTTTCGATGCCGCGAATATTTTTCGGGATCATTGCAGGCTATTATTTTCATTAGAAACACTCGATCAATCAATATCGTCGCGTCCGCCCTTCGTCACTTATTATTATTCCCCAGTAATTCCCTTTTTTTTTAAGTTCTCAAAACCGACTCGATGAAAACCCAACCGGTTGTAAAGTTTTTGCGTGATTCGAACAAATAACTTCTCCTAACGAGGATATACTCCATTCGCTGTCTATTACAGCTGAATCTACCCATTTTCTACTTAACTTGTCCAACTGATCATGTTTTCAGTAAACTTACGCTAAAAACTTCCAACAAGTTCTCCAGAACTTGGCTCTCGAGTAAATTTGCTGCAAAAATGTGGTAGCTGAAAATTGAATGCGGCGAACGAATACGGAACGATATTTGGTTGGATTTCACATTGAGCACCCAAAAATTCACACAACACGAACAACAACAAGAAAAGAGTTACAGCTCGTGAGCGTCCGAACGTAGGTGTATTTTTGAAACTTTATTAAATTCCTGCAGCATTCGCCGAGCTCCAGCGTCCTTTCTAATTCAATCCAAAGTTGGCGGAGACGATCTAATTGAGACGAAGTACAAGTATCAGCGGGAATCCTCGACGGCGGAACGTCCAAGCACAAGTACTACAGTCTAATAGTGGATTGTTTTTCAGACTGTAGCCGTCTGGAACGTCTCGACGCCTTTAATTTACGGTCGCAATTAAAAATCGCTAGGTGCGTGGTGCCCGAAAGGGTTATTATTCGGTTTTATGACACACATACATCACGACCTGGTGAATAAACCGCACACAAACTCCAAGTATTCGTCCAGTTTAATGCCGGTAATAAAAGCAGTGCCCTGTCGCATCCTCTGGAGACGTGCGCTGAGACTCCCTCGTATTCCCCTCGCAAATGTTGTTTAAGCACTTTGCAGAAGTTTTCTCTCGTCTGTCATATTTTATTTTTCACCTGAACTTGCCTTTACTGGCCGAACGTGATCAGAAATTCCCAAAGAATCGTCGGATTATGATGGAGTCGAACGCCCACCATCCGATTTTTAAACACGTCTCTCCTCACTGTAAATGCATACAGGTAATCTCCGGATTTGCTCCGGTGCGTACTCATAGAACACGTGGACGGCCATTGGTTAATTATGACGCTGTATGAACCACATGATTGTTATATTTTTCGCCCATTGGTCGATTGTGGCACCCGGTTGCGACTACTCTATTGAATTCGAGTGAAATTTTGTTTTAATGAAAAAGCGCCGGCACAATTCGATTCTCCAGACACATAAAGTGCAGCAAAAGCGGGAAAATTCCGCAGTCGCGAATTTTCCAGCGGTTTATTTTAAAATGGTGTTTTGTAAATGACATCCCGAAATGCAATTGCGACTTTAAACCGAATCCCCAAAGTCACATATTAAAATTTAGTGCGGCAGAAATGTGATGTCGACGCTACATCAGTGGACTTTTTGTCACGTGATATTAGATTTGCAAAACATAAATAAAGGGGAAGTTGGTTTGCGACGTGGAAATGCGCAAATGTACGATTTCCGTGTTAATATTTTATAGGAAACGTTCCTAGTAAATGGTGGAAATTTGTAATTCATCCGTGGGAATTCGATTCGGTTGATTGATTTCCAACGTATTTTTAAGCAGTAAAAGTACGCGGTCGATATGGTCGACGATTAAAAATTCTATCGAAAGGGAGCGATGATTTGTATCGGCGGTGGTAATGTGTGTTAGGTCAAACCGAACAGGTCGGTAATGAAACTCATAATCAAAAAGCTCGTTGGTAATTTTTCCCCATGAGACCGGTCACAGCCGATATGTCGTGTTATCACTGCGTTCTCGTTACAGTTTGCAACTCGTTAATATTGCAACAATTGCATATTGCACATTCATGGAGATGAAAAAGTTGGTTAATGAGATTGGCGCCGCTCCGGCCTCCATGCACACCGCAAATTATCCGGAACCATTAAGAAATTGCCATTTTTCATAAAAGTTATATACCTATGCATGTTGCGTTTGAAATTTTACCGACGAGGGCGGATACGGATATGATCGGGCAAAATTGTTCCGGAATCATCTCCAAGAAAGAAATAAAAACTTATAGCATTATAAACACAAAAGCTTGGCGGAATTCAAATAAATTCAAATAGGGACGTGTCGCTTTAAAAAATAAAAACAACACGCTTCAATTTTATCATTTTTATTTTATATCAAACATACAACGATAGGAATATAAATTTCACGTGAATTAGTTATGGAGGCAACTATACAAATCTCATTTTTGAAATAATAAAATATTGAAATTCTAATTTTTTACAAATGGAGTTTTATTAAAGCAGTATATCATATTCTAGGTGATTTAAAAGATATTTAAAAGGTACCAAAAAAACTGCCAACAGTAACCCTTGTCAATTTTTGGCGTAGGTTCTTAAAAACGTGAACTGGACTAATACTAAAAATATTTTGATCATTAGAAATGCCACAATGTGGTACATACATATTACGTTATCTGTTTCTGAAGGTCGTAGGTTGACCGATTTTAAAATTTTAAATAAATTTTTTATTAAGATAAACACATCTCCATGTCCATTATCTTTTTCTCACTATTTGATCCTAGCTGAATGTTTCCAAAAGACGGAGCAAAAGAAATGGTTTTTATAAACTAACGAAACATTTTTTGAAAGCGAGCGGGGGTGGACGTCTTTCCCGAAAAATGCGAGATTTATGCCAGTTCGTTTGGAACCGGCCATAAATCTTCGGACACGGTTCCTGCGCGCATTGCAGATTCACCTCGCACCTCTTTACAGTTCTTGATATTTTCGGTGGCGTTTTCCTAAAGAAGCGCCTTTTAATTTAATCAAACGAAGCAATTAATCTTTGCAACGTGCGACTCGGCGAAATTTACTCGGCAGTGGGAACGTCGTGCAGAACGCGTTGTGAGATATTCGGAAATTCCTCGATGGAAGAATGCAGAACGGAGGTAGGTGGATGGGGTGTTATTAAATAATAATAATTACGAGATTCCGGCGCGCTGTTATTATCCGACGCTTATAAATCATGCGTTATATTTATAGACGTACGTAGTGAGTGCAATTTGTAATTAATAGTATTTTTATGGAATTCGGAATTCCCCTTGGGTGCAGTCGGCGCTCTTCTTCGTGTCTTTCCGGGGGAGCATGCGCCTCATCGTGACCGATCTCCACAGCTCCGGTGACGCTTCTCCTTCTCCACCAGATCGTGCTTTGTCCGCGAGTGAGGTGCGCGTGTCGACGTCGTCATGGCCGGCGGCAACATCGTGGCCGAATGGCTGCGTTCGCTCCACCTCGGCCAGTACTCGGAGAGCTTCATCGACAACGGCTACGACGACCTGGAGATCTGCAAGCAGGTGGGCGATCCCGACTTGGACGCGATCGGTGTCTTCAATCAGGCCCACCGAAACCGTCTACTGCAATCCGTGAGGACTTTACGCGAAGAAGGCGCAGCCTCTGTCTACTTCACGCTGGAGGAGAGCGCTGCTGTGCACGAGGAGTGTTTGTGTGACAATGTGAGTGCGAGATCGTCGAGGACTTCGTCGGGAAGGTCCGATAAGGACGCAACGGGGCGGACGACTCCTTCCGAACAGGAGGGTGCCAAGTACGTCGACGAGTACGAGGAGGGCAAAGCCGAGCTCGTCAAGATACCCAGGATCCAGTTGAAGATTCTTCTGAGGGAGAAGTTGTCCCACGACGGGATCAGGCTGAGCTGTCAACCCTACTCGAACCCGGTGAGTTGCGGACACGTGGCTTCGTGACTTTGATTCCCAAAAATACGACTGTAGAGATGAATTAATTACAGTTGGAGGTGGGTCCGTAACAGCGACAGATGCAATTGCATCCAAATAAAACAAGTTGCGGTAATTGAAATACAAATGTGGGTTTTTTCGCCCAGATGACTAAGAAAAAGCTTCCATTCTAAAATGCGCTCCCGATTTCTATTTTTCTCAGTACTGAAAAAACTAATCACACTTGCTAAAAGCAAAATTACGGTTTTACAAGTTTCGCCAAACACATTTCAGAATTTATTGGTTTTTACAAAAAAGGGTCATTTGGGAAAATACTGCTTAATTTGAAGACATACAAAGATAAAGTTTACTTATAGGATCAATGAAATCAGTGCAACAGTTTATAATTAAAGAAACTAAGAGGAATTAATATAGGGGAGGAAAGTTTGGATCTCGTTTTGATCCGTCCCTTCACAGATTCCCGCGGAAGACTCTTCAAACTTTTCACAGATACTTGCGGGTTTATGTTAGTTGCACAATCCATTTAGGACGTTTTATTGGGTCCAAATCAGTTTTTATTGTCTAAGATACTGACGAAATAGCGCCTTTTGAAATGCCATGAGAAATGAAACGATGTTTCCTTAAAAAAAAAAACTGTTTGATCTTGTTTTTCTTTTTTATGTGATTTTTTCTTATTAGCTAAGTCACTCTTAGTAACCATCTTTTGAAAGACAGTGTAATGTATTTTTAGTTATGGATATGGATTATCAAAGACACAACATTGTTCTATATAAATATTAACAAGTAAAACTACACTTCCTTAAAAAAATGGTTTCTTAAGGTGCCCTTGTTTTGCTTTTTTATGTGATTTCTTTCTTCTTATTTAAACCACTCTTAGTCTCCATCTTCTGAAAGACAAAGTAATGCATTTTTAGTTATGGATAAGGATTACCAAAGACACTGCATTGTTTTATTTAAATATTAATACGTAAAACTACACTTCTAACAATCTTATATCAAGTACCAAGAAATATTCTTATCATTTTGCTGAGAATTATATGTTTTTTTCTTATTTAATTAATTTATAGTTCTCGATACTAGTCCGGCGCATTATTATCGAATGAGCTGCAATCCGATTCAATTCCACAAGCAGCACTATTAAGTTTATTGTTTGTTTTCGTTTCATTCTATCACGTTCCTCTTGATTTAGTGTTCAATTTCATGGCGTGAATGTCTATTTTACCTTTCGTATCTTTTTGTTTTTTGACGTTCTTGCAGAATTGCTAGTTTCTTACCAAATTGCCTGGACGATAAATACAAATTGATATTGCAGGGAAGACGTAATTTCGACGGCTTTTCTGGCCACGTGACCGAGTTAATTGAGGTTCATGAGAGTTATTTACGCGAGATAGGTGCGATTTAACACACGAAATCATGATGTTGCCTCAAATTAACCACAGACCGGACGCAAACATTTCGAAATTGTATACAGTACTACCGAATAATCATTTTGTTGTGGCAGAATAAATACGAATTATGGTTTTTATATTGTTTAGAAATTCTCACAATTATACGCGATATAAAAAATAAACTAATATAAATAGTATTAGGTTGTAAATCACATAGTTGTCTGAATTTGTGGCGTATTTGAAGGAGGAAATCCGATTATTATTGTATAAATACATGGTAACGCAACGATTGCAAGTTCGACGCCGATCGGCATCTATGTGTATTTAGAAATGTTGACAAAAATTCGCAGGGCGAAGACTGTTTTATGGCAATTGTGTTGAAAATATTCAGAGTTATTTCATCCGTGACTTCAGGATTCGCAATGATTTACCGGCGAGGTTTGTGCCGTTGAAATATTTACCGGATGACTAACAATCGTGGGCGACATGTGTCTTCCTTCGATCCTGCGATGTCTGAGAGCTTCCTGTTTTTTTGTCCATTATTACGTTGATAATAAGGCGGTCCGGAGCATTTTAGAGGCCGAATCTAATCACGGGGCAGTTAATATTTTGCTTTGTAGTAAAAAACTACGAGGTAAGTGACGCCTAATGTCTTTTCTCCGCCTCGGCAAATTATTCTCGAAATTACTCGTGAAGAGTACAGCAACGCGTCGATTTTAGCACGCAAAAAATGGTCCGATTTAAATGAGATTCGCGGTGGCAGGTCTGGCCACCGAAGAGCCAATTCTGTCAACTTATTAAAACGTAATAGTTAATTCAGGTTATTGTCTGTTCAAAAGTCCCGTCAAGGTCTAGGATTTTTTCGGCAAACTAGCGAAGCGAACAAGAATCCCAAGTCAATTCTTGGTCGACGGTGTCAGAGATTTTCCGCTCTCTTGCGTTCCAATGATTTTGACATTTTAATTAAAATCAAACAAGACTGTATAAATAATAATAGCGGACTGCTCCGACCCTAAATACACTATCTGGTGACCATCTAATTCGTGAACTTGTTGAATCTGTTTGGGTTGAGATTTTTGTTTAAAATTATCGATCTGACAAATTATGCGGGTCCGGGTTTGCGATGTTTTATTCACACCCTATGACTATTCAGGGCTGTTTAGGGGTGGGCCGAGGGTCGAGGAAGGCGCCCTAAATACGCTGGGCGGCATCGAGTTTTACGGGAGCTTCTGGATCAGGCTACTTTGACGCGAGGTCCGCGAATTCCCCAACGCGTCTTTTCAAAATCGAAACGCATAAGGGATCGCGAGCGGACTCCTTGAATTCTTAAGATACTCAATAAATGTCCACACTAGACCTGTGTTGCTTTTTGAACTAGGTAGTTTCTTGAAAAACCCCTGGACGATCATATTGCTGTTATCTTGTGGAACTCTTATTTCTAGCAGATTTTTTTTTATGTGCATCTATTTTTTTATTTACAAAATTTTCTGATTTCTCTCGTAAAAGTTTGCGTTTTTCAATGGTTGTATGTACTTACGATTTTAATTGATCTATCTATTTGTGATTTTTTCTTCTCGATGTTGCGTACATTGTTTGTCAGTTCGTTAGCCTTGATATACAGTGTGTTGATCAAGTTTGGAATAAAATTCATGATTATTAAGAAAAACGCTCGGACGGGTCAATTTTATTTTGTTGGTTGACAGTTTTCGGGCGTATAAATTTTATTTGTGACGTATGTAGTTTTCTCCAGTTTTTGAATGACCTGTATTTCTGTATTGTATTTCTTTTTCTCATAACCATGATTTCATATGAATTCCGAAAGGGAAAAATTCGTTTAAATTTCATTGTTTTTGATTAAGTAAGTTGATCAAAGGCTATTCAATTTCGTTTCTGTAATTTATTCTCATCATAATTTGTGTGCAGCTAATTACATTTACATGAGCCGTGTTCTGTATTATTTTCTACCGTTCACCCTACCTAATGTCTGCTGATTATTGCTTTACTTTTTTTCCCACGTTTCCACCAGGTTACATGGAGGTTTTGTATTTACATCCCCGGATGTCATCATCGACGCATGCATTTGTACGATTTGCTCGATGATTTGTGATAAAAATACTTATCGAAATATGTACCTACATTTTATCCATCACTTTGTTCTTTTTTGTTCCACGTCTAGGATAATTTGTGAGTTCCGTTGGTGTTGAAAGAATTTATAATTGAATAAAATATGAATAGCTCCCCTTGTGTGAACTTTTTATTACAAACATGTGTTTTACAAGCCGCATCATTTCAGGCAATAAAAATTAATAAACTGATGAAACTTATTGATGTAATTGCCCATAAATCTGTTTACTGATACAACCAGAATGGGAACCTTCATGATGGTAGCGCATCGGTTGACATTTCGTTCCATTGTTCCGCGCGAACCAAATCTCGTTCGTTTCGTCTGTTTGCTTAGATGAAAATTCAGGAAACCGTGATTTGTCGTCCATTGATGGCAAACGTCGTGAAGAGAGGAACAATCACGTCCATAAAAAGACCAGCCGACGACTTTCTGGAGGAAATCAGGTGCAACGGAGAAGATCCGCAGCTTGAGGCCACTGTCAAACAAAGAGAACGATGGCCGCTGACGGACGGAATGTGGCCAACTGAAGGCAGCAAGTCCGGTTTTTACTGGGTCACACACTGACTTGAAAAATCCATGAAAGGCGGTGCAATTCTGCCGAAATTCGCGACCGGCAGAGATCATCACCGTTACCAAATCTCACGTATCGATCCCCTCATCCGCTTCTCTAGATAATTGAAGCCTTATTGTTCTTAGACGTATACGTTACCCGTAATGAGATAATGCCGGGTCGGGATAAACGATTATACCGCATGTAGGCACCAACTTTTCGCCACGGCTAGTTTTAATCAGCCATAAAATTATATTATATTTGCTGATTTAGGCCGGACTTACTAATTATATTGCGAGATCATGCAGCGAATTTATTACGGATTCGGTTCCAGTTAAGTGCCGGTAATCCACCTGGCAGTTTTATTATCGATGGCCTTTAATTAGGACTCCATAAAAACATTCCGATTGCCCGATTTTTTTTTGGACATGGAATTCTTGCGACACCGATAAAGATTGTCCATCATTGGCGCTCTAGGCCTGCTTCACAATTGATCTGCAGAATCCAAAAGGAAACTGACATCAATTTCGAAAGATCTTCTGCTTTGTTGTGGTACTAGTTTTTTGAAAATGTATGTACAATCCTTTGTGTTGTTTACTCAGGACGCGGCAGATTTTTCGTTTTGATGTTAGCTTTCGCTGGTGATCAGTAGTACTAGATATTTGGCTCCTGCCGAAGTGTTGGGCGGACGTCGTCACCAGATATAATTACGCGAGGGCGGTAGAAGATCACGGCGAGACCACCCATAGCAAGGTGGCATTCCAACAAAAGCTCTATTTAAATAAGCATCGTTGAAGACGTGAGCCGGGACCGTACGACACTAATTATATGTAAATTGGTTATTAATATACGGCATTAAACGGGGCTTTGTCAAATTTCACTCGAAACGATTAGTAGTACACAAAATGTGGCAAGACAAACAAGCCGCAGGTAGAGAGTATTAAACGATACAATATTAATTTCGCATTTAAGATAATAGGATGGGTCTCGAAAGGGTTTCGTTTAAGTTTGAGCCGTTATTTCGGATGGTGCCGAAATATTTTCGGGACTCGAATTTACGGATCGGTTCTCATTTATAAAGCACAGGTTTAATGTGAAGTCGAGGGTGAAATCGGTGGGCGAGTGAAATTGGGGGCAATTTTCACGTAATTTTTCATAGGTAGATTAAAGGGTTGGCGCCGATTATGCTGCCTTTTTTAAATTGGACGATTAAGCATTTTTTTGCATCAAATTACACGAGTTGAGAATCATGACTTGGACAAAAAACGCTTCATTTGATTTTGTCTCGGCGGCTTTCCTCTTCATTGCATTTCCGGTTGAAAATGTCGGATTGCTCCATTCGCGCTAATCTGTTCGTTTGATATTGTGACAGTTTCATTTAATATGACACGTCCCGCATTGCACCTAATCGTAATCGACATAAAATATATCTCATTACGATAATTGAACTGTTTGTTTCTCGGTTGCAGTAATTTCTGTTCTTAGAACAATTTTATTTATATTAATTAAGAGGAATTAAATTATTACGAGTTGGCAACTTTATATCGTCGCCGGCATAAAATGTTGCAAATAATGTAATTTTGCGAAAATATTCCAAGCTACGTAACAAATAATAGTCTGTGCTATCTGGGCCTGGAGTTAGTATTTTTGATGAGGATTCTACCTCTTTTATGATTGAATACAATTTTGATATTTCGACAATGCTGTTTTAGCACTTTTGGAATATTTAATGAAATTTTATTCGTATGCATGAAATGAATTCACGTTCCGCGATAATTTTTAAAATTAATATCGAATAATAATTTTGTTATAGAGGGCGGCTGCACTTTCGCATCGAATTATCTCTCCTTTCATTATTCAGTTTTGTGTGAATTTTTGCGTGCTATGATTATGAAACCGCAGCCAAACGCGTTAAACGCGTCCCGAATCGAAATTAATCAAAATGAAAACGTTGAAGTGGACACAATAAAGGTAATTACGATTGCATTAATGCAGTCGCAGCGTCGTCTCCCGTTAGACTGATTATTAAATAAAATTCGAATGTTACATCATCGTAATTAATCAAACTCTTGACAATGATAAAGCCTCACACAGAGAGGGTCCGGTAAATATTTTACATTGAAACGATATATTAAAATCGACACGATCACAAATATTTACAATGTCGTTTCAATAACACGAACTTAGTACGGTGTAATGCAATTTCCCCCGAAATAATATTTACATCATAATCTGTCCAAATTATTCATTCATGACCGACACATTTAAAATCCATCGAGTCCGTTGAATTTGTTCCGAAACATATTAATTTGAAATAAAAACTTAATTAATTTGGCGAATTTGTCAATAATAATTTTATCGAATGTAAATCGAGCCGTGTTTGAAGTCGCTCAAATAAATTAGTCGACGAGTTGATGGAAAAATGGTAGGAAAAGCTGGCCCGTCGAAAAAGTTTCGTTAATTTAAGGCATAATAAATTGCGAATACAATCGTTTGCGGAGCGGCGTGCATTATTACCGGTTGTAGTTTTATTTAATCGAGGAAAATGTCTGTGACATATTAGGTACATATTTTTGCAGTCGGTCCCGCGGAAAAACTGAACAAACGGGGTTTGGACGAAATAAAAGGGAAAACGCGACCGTCGTGATAATCTGCTTATCATACCATAGAAATGTAACTAGCTAAGGTTGTATGGTTAATACGTTTAGCATTCGAATGTCGCAAGAAAAAAGCGTCAACTCTATCACTAAATAAGCTTTGCGTAATGTAACAGAGGCGCAGCAGAATCACGATGTCTATATGGCTAGCCATTACCTTTGAAGGTATTACCATGAGATTACCGTTAGAGTTAGTTGAGCAAACAAAATGTTTAATGAATGCAGTCCCAGTGCGCAATTAGAGTTCTAAATCCGCATGCCACCACATGCAAGTCGATATGTGTGTACTATGTTCGTAGAGGAGGAACGAACGATAAAAATAAATCTCGAAAACCTATTAAAAATAATGGGGCCATTATTCGAAATTCCAAGCATCCTCCTCACTATTAAACAAAATTAAAATTAACACGTCACGCGGAGGGTCATTTCCCGAATTTGTATTCATGGAAGGTGGACGTTGATTTTTTCTCCGACCCGAATTAGAATATGTATGAACAGGTGCGCGGGGCACGTGTGAATTAAAGTATTGATGTCTTTCAAAGAACAATGACACGTCGAACGAAACACAATTAAAATATTTGGCGGACACAGAACGAACCCTTGTTTGTTAAATTTGTGGCTAATTAAAGAAATTTCGTGAATATTCATGGCAACAAAGCGCGCACTGTTTCCGAGATATTGTTACTAATTTCGTGATTTATCTCGGCAGAAATAAGAAAACGACGCTCTTTACGGCGACACCGATATGATCTAACGCCGCCATTACGTCGCAACGGTCCCCATAAAATGATAACTCACCCATAAAACGCAAGGGGTGAACACTCTGTTGCTTCTTGTAAAACTCTTACGTCGCGACGTCTTCGGTTCCGGGCGGCGGCGTTTGCATAGCGCCGAAATCAATCAGGAAGATTATCTCATGTGCAAGCAGCGGGAGCTGAGTGTTTTCTATACACCGGCTTTCGTACAAACCGGATAGTCGAGAAATGCTAATGCGATATCTTCTCGGAGCTGATTGATCCGCCGATGCAAGGAATGTTGCCGGACGGTGCAGCCGATTATCATGCTACAGACACCATGACCGTTCGCCCAGAAACCAGCGCCGGCTTTCATGAAATATGAACAAGTAATGGCTGGGATTTCACGCTCCAGGGCTAGCCCCCAAATTGCAATTGCGGCCTGCGAACGAAGAACGAAGAAGTTTTGAACATACAAGGGGGGGCAACTACTTTCGGGGCTCGATCTACTTTCACTAAACGTGCTTCCGTCTCCGCTTTGATCTGCAACGGTGCATGATAGAAGAAACTGCGAAGGCTAATATTAGCCCGTAATAAAGATGATTGAAAGTGTATCATTTATGGGACAATAAACTCGAGCAAGAAAGTTGTCTTTTTTTTACTTTTGATTCTTTTAAAAATGCTGTAAAAAATATCTTTTCGATGCTATTTAAGTTGGTTTTCAATTTATCAAATTCAAATGCAGTGTTTCTTTTTTCCCTTACATGAGTTCGAAACGATATTATGGGTATTTCCGACGGCATTTCGATTCTACTCATGTTAAGATTTTTATGTTTTCTAGTCCGTATTGGAGCTAACTCCAAATGAAGAAGGAAGGAATGGTATTGCATTTATTCCCTTAACAGATTGTCAAAATATTTGACTTTAAAATCATTATCGAAATGGCTGAGAACCAACACAACATTCGATAGAAGTCAGATATAAAAAATTCAAATTTATTTGGTGTCAAGGATGCGGGGGACAATCAATTTGATTAAATAAACATAAAAAAAACACAAAATGCAATAATATGATTCCAAAATTTAGGCTTATCAAAACTTTAAAGCTGTTTTCATTTACATTACTGTTTTCATAATCGTTATGCCGTATGCAAAAATTATTTTATCGCGAGCGTGATTAAGGGTTGAAACTTGCGAAGAAGTGCTAACTGCTCCGATCATAGCACGACATTAAATTTATCCCCAGGTGACGACGTCGCCATATGTTTGTCGGTGTCAGAAGTTGCGAATTGCTTTCACTAATTTACACCTGTTGGTAAAATTCGAATCCACTAATGATCACCGGTGTAATACTGCAGTCGGCGAACGAGGAAACTTCTTCCATAAATCTAGGAGACACAATGACGTGTCAATTAACAATAAAATCTTCGTTTTCGACTAATGAGAAATATTTGCCGAACACCCGATCGAGTATTGAGGCATCAAAGAAAAAATCGGACCCGGAGAAATGTCAAAAGGACATAGTCGTGATCTTTCCTCACAAACAATCACGTCCACAAGAACCACACATACACAGAAGAGAAAAAACCGTGCAAATATAGGGACTCCGAAAGAATGACAATAATTTTTAATAGCGGAATAGAGGAGAGCGTGGCATGTTCGTACGGTCCAGAGATGGAGTTTGTAGTGTTTTTTCGTCACACATTAAATTAAATTAAATTAGACCACACCGGGCGTCAACACAATTACTTTTTTTTGTACTTAATTAGGTAATTTGCGACGGTTCCCCAAATAGGAGGAGTTCTTGGTATACAAATTCCATCGTCACCTAAATGTATAATCAATTTTGACAATACGGCTCTTCGTGCCTCTGTCGTTATCAAACAATACGTTTTGTAGATTATAGAATTAGGGGTTGTCTAATTACCGGTGGAAAAAAAGGAGCACACCATCGAAGTGAAGTTTGTATCCAAACAGCGCACCCGTAAAACATGAAATAAAGCGTCGTAAAGCACGGATTTAGAAGCGAGAACAATCAAAGCAAATATTTTGTTCGAGCGCTTAGAATCATCCGGCACATAAGCTCGGTCACCTCATTTGGGGCCAAAACTATTGCCTCGATTCTTATCGTGACGTTAATGTTTCTGTTGATGGCTGTTTCTACGTCGAGTCGCTAGTATTTTTGGCTTTTTACGCCTTCTTCACCCTCACAACCACACACCCGTCGCAATAACCATTTCAGTTCCCAGTAAATTAAATCGACCGACGCGAAATTCCGACGGACAATGGGAAGCGATAACTTATTTGTGTTTGTTATCGGTTTTATTCGGATCGGGTGGTTGATTTTGGTCCGGATTCGTCCTCGAACGCGTCGTTAATAGTCGCTTTGTGTGATGCCTGACAATTCGTATTACATCGGAGTCGGACTGCGTTTGAACGATTGACAGGTGCAAAAACACGGCTTCATTCCGTGTTTAATAGCGACCTGATTAAATCAGCCAAGAGCTAGCTAGGTATCTCCACAAAATCCGCAGTGGTACATAAAAAGTTCCAAATAACTTATCGGACGTCCATTTTGCTTACCAATAGAACATTACCTTACGACTTGATGTTTTCTCTCCATAGAGAGAAATTTAAGACATTTCACCGCTTCCGAGATATTCTGATGTAAAACATGCATATGATTTTCATTAGTTGTTTGTCAGAAGATCTCCAAAGCTATTATTTTGATTTGACTAATTTTTCCTTCGGCATTCATCATCCATTTCGATTTAAGAAAAAAAAGGCTTTTTTACGATTTCAAATTATAATATTTTGAAATGAATACTGGATGATCTTCGCATCGTCCAAAGCTTCGATCGTTTTCTACCATAGCACCCAGCATGGTGTACGAGCTCGTGCTTGTATCCCGAGTGGTGGCCGGGGATCAGTTGTTTATCCTCTATAGATTTAATATAAAGTTTCACTTAACCATATGGTTACGTAATAAGCCGCTTTATCTTTCAGTGTAATCAATCGCTCATACATAATCCTATAAGCTGTCAAAACTGATTTATGCGCTCTCCGTATGCATAAACGTTCCGTTTTACAAGCGGAATTTTTCTATTGTATATACGAGATCAAAATTTCGAGTTAAGTTTAGAGGTCTCGTGGCGTGAAGCCCACGTAATTGTAGTTATTAAATTCTGTACTTATGTGGGAAAGCTCATCATTTGCATAGTCAACAACATCATATCGGGCCGCAGACATCAACTTCATTCGTCGGCCTGCATTGTTTGCGATAATTAGGTGCGTTTGGGAAATTTTTAATTGAAAATGAAGCTTTGGCACTCGTGGGTTTATTTTTAGTAATCACTCGTCGGTATTCGACGCTTTAATGCAATTTATATCATATGCGAGCATTTCGAAAAGCCTGTTAACAATAATGTGGGCCTGACGGATTAATCGGTTTTATGAATGTGACGAGGTATTTGCATCGACGTTTTCAAATAAGCGAATCGACGGTTGGAATAAAATTTCGTTTTTTGCCATCGGTCAAGAACACTTACTTGCGTGTATAATATAATTCATTACTCATTGATGGCTTGTCTCAAATAGCCCGTTATAACATCAAATTGTGTGGCAATTCTTCGTTAGCAACATTAATTGTTTTAATTTACCAGACTTTGTTTCTGAAACGAATTGCAACACAAACACATGTAAATTCGTACATGTGCATCTCGCAGGGATTCTTTACTATTTAAAATCATCGAAACTGAATGTTATGGCATACATTTGTTAATCCTCATACTGTGTGGTCGTTTGCAAGAAGCTATGTATTTTTGTTGAATGTGTCCAATTTTTATTAATTCTTATAAAATGTCACTTTGAAAGGGTCATCATTTTATTATTACTACGAGTATGTAGATACTCTTAGTTCTTACTTAGTAGTAATTATGTGATTTTAAAGCGATTTGCAAAATGAACAAGATACCTATAAAATTAGTTGGTGCTCGCGTTCTGTTTGAGAAAAGAGGCATGATACCAGCGGCGCCTCGTGATCATTTTGTTAAGGGAGGCAGGCAGTTTTTTTAATTCGACATGTCCTTGAATTTTGTATTTTTATTTAATTTGCTGACAAGCTCCTGCTCAGTTGAAATTATGGCCATATTCATCTTGGCTTCTAAAATGTTTTGTGAAATGTTTTTTGAAAAATACGATACTTCTTCAAGTGAACTCAATTCATGCGTTGTTTCAAATTAAACGAATGAGCGTAACAAAGAATAAATAGAGTATGACGACCGATTATTTTAATTTTAAGTTGTCAACCAGATAAATACTACCATAATACCAAAATTGCAGTAATAAGTTCGGGCTATTCCTTTATTTTCCAATACAAATATTCAGTTTGCATTAGTAATTCGAAAAATTTCTCCAAAGTACGTCCCGAATTAATAAAACACCTGAATATGTCTTCTATGTCTTAAAATTACAGAAAGTGCTGGATGACAGTTTATATCTACTGTATCATCAATTTTACATGTAAAAACTTTTGATTATTACTATTGCAGAAATTTAATTTAAAATATAGGTTGATACTTAAACCTTTTTATATTTAATATAAATTAATTTGGAACAAGAATTAAGAAATTCTCGACGTGGTTTGTCCTAATGAATCAAAAAAAGGCTTGACATGGATTCAGAGGATTTGTGACCAACAGTTCATCCATCAGAACACTGCCGAGTAAATGTAAATTTAATAAAAAATACGATATCCGAGTCATTCATTAAACTCGTATCGTTGTCACCTAAAACCAATAATGGTTACTTATTTTTCCATCTTAAAATTGTAAAATTTTATTTTCAATAGAAATGTGACCAAATACCGTATCCGCACAGAACGGCTTGTCAACTGTTAAATGAAGCAATTAAACAAAGATGATGAGCCCTAAATTCAAAAATCGGCTCCTGATTGGCTCTGTTTCGGTCGAGAGTTTTTCAGGCACCGAAGCCCATGCCCCTCCGAAGAATGTATCCAATCACGGATTAACAGTTCTAAAAAGTTATAGCATCGAAGCCATGCCTTCGCTGTGATTAGCGGAGTAAGGTGCATTTTTTCAAGCAAAAAATTCGTAAAAAGCACGGGTCGGGCGTGTCCATTCAAATTCGGTTGAAATAATTATTGTTCAGATCTGAAGCTGAAAAAGACGTCTCCAACTAAATCCAATTTTTTTTGTGAAATTTTAACAACTTTCCTCCTCTGCCTTCCCCGACCAGCCATTTTAGTAGACGAAGATCCGCCGTGTCCGCAGCTTTACGCGGCCCAAGAAACCGCACCCTGATATGGTTTTTTTACGATTGCGCACATAACTCGTCTTGCAGCATTAAACTGACAAATAAATATAGCGTATAATCATGCGGCATAAATTTATAGACGTTAGTTTTAATCTAACAAGTCCCGTCTACTTAATAAAAGTCATCATCAACGTATGCATGCAGTATCGAAGTTAGTTAGCGCAAGTCCGGGAACTATGTGAATTATGCAGTAGGTGCATTCATTAATGTCATCATATTACACACCGACTACCTACACCGATATACAATTTCAGTAGTTGTACGGCCTTCTCTCTTCCAGAATGGAAGTTAGAAAAAATTTTTCGTTCCGGGCTAAGCCTGTAACGCTTTAGACGGTTAACCCGGACGGCAATTTTCTGGTCTAAACGCGAATTGTGGACTTATTTACGAGCGCCGTAATAAAGCATGGCTACACGATAAATCTTGCTACGAACTGGTTATTTATTTACACCCAACATTTGATGGCCTATTTTCGTGGATGTGAATACTGAAGGGCGGCGAGTGAAAACTAGCCGCCTCTTTATGGCGCGATCAAAATATTTTTTCGCAAATCCGAATCACTTTTCATGCCAAAGATACAAATCGAAGCAGATACTGACGCTAAATATGGATCCATTGTGTTTGTTTTCTGTTTACCGCACGACGACAAATGCATTTTCTTTTGCGCTCTCGTTATCGACAAGGCGGCCGGCCGGTTGTAATAATTGCTACACTTCGTTACGGGATTTATCTTTGAAGCTCACCGAATTGCGAAGATCCACTGTTCACGACAACGTGCGGAATTCATAATTCTTAGTTTATTGGGTCAACTGATTACACCTTTTTGAAATCAAGTGAAAGGAATGGCGGTTTCCTCATACTCGAAATCCGCAAACGACAGGTCAGCGAGATAAACTTAATTACGACGTAATTCACAATCAAATGAGGAAAATAAATTACTCAGAAAATGGAATCATTTGGATGATAAGGCTTTAATTTTAATTTTAAGTATCCCTGATCCGATACTAAAATTTTAATTTGTTTGGCTCGGTTATTCATTTGTTCGGTGGATAAATGATCGCATGCTTTGTGTCTTTGAGTTTTTAATTGTCCCAGCTTTGTTGATTTTGATACCTCCGCGGGGCCAATCAAAACCACGCAGAACAGAGCTTCATCAGTGGGGAAACAAATGTCTTGGGGTCATACGTCGATGTTCACATGTAGACCACCCCAAGGCAGACATATTGGTGCACTGTGTTAATCAGGAGCAGCAGCAGCATCATTGCTGTCGGGGCATCATCCTTTACATGGCTTGATCAATTGATTCTCACACCATTGACCTGTGCCGCCAACATCAATACACCCTCGAGCCGTCATTATCATTGGACGGCGATTATCCGTTTTGCCGAGTGAGTCCATTTCGAAAATATCATCCGGAAGAGAAAGGGATTACGGAATATTTACGGCGGTCTATAGACATCAATTTCGCGGCGACTCTAAAAAGTTACAGCCCATTTGGGCTATTTTATAAGTCTCATAGTTTATTAGGGCGAAGCGGGGTAGGAATCGTTATTTATTTCGATGTTAGGACGTCGCGGCGTAATTTAATTCTTAATAACAACCACGCAACCGTTCGTTGCGCCCGTTAAAAGAAATTATCCATCCACTTCAAAGATCTGCGAGGAGGCTACCTACCAGCATCATAATCGCAGGAAACGATTTGTGAATTGGTTTTACCGTTTGCCAGCTAGCACTTGCAAAACAGACCAAGAGGATCGTTTGGAAACCGTTATCTCGTTATAGTCCACCACGATTTTTATTCATCATTTATCAGGCGCCGAAGAAGAGAAAAAATACAATGCTCAAAACGTCAAGTGAGCGCACAAATAATTTAATCGAATGAAGGGATTAAACCACAAATCAGCGCGAGAATTGGATCGTGTTTGCGAAAGGTTTAGCTAGAATTATTCTTCAGACAATAGTGGAATTAATAGTGCGCTTGTAGCAATCCGGATTCGTGTTTGGAGCGAGGCAGGTGCAGGGGGGATAAAGCGTTATTGTAGCGAACCAAAGAAGGTTTGGTTGTTGCCGGGACAAAGGTGCAAAGTTTTCGGGTGAAATTTCTGGTTCGAAATTTAAGCCGGCGTCGGTTTTATTTTCGCTATTTTTCGACTTTTCCGTTTCGTTCTGATTAAACGGATTCGGAAGTCCCCGTTCCTCCGAAATTTGCATTTAGTTAAAGTCAAGTTGCCGGAACGTGCTGCAAACTGGTGTCTTTTCCAAGCTGCGCCTTCAACGATTGGGAATTCACAGCAACTCCATTAAACACGGATGAAATACAGACGCGCTTTTGGTTCCAGAAAGCCAACTCCAATAAAACTTACTCCAATATTTACGACGGGGAATTTACCTCATTCATCTGTTATTTTCGCTCCGACCGAAAACGTTTCCTGCCATTATCGACGAACGAACGGGTCATTCGCAGAAGAAAATCGCTTAAAAAGTTGGGATTTAACGCCGGCCTCGGCCGTAATTGGAAAGGAGAGCGGTGACTTAAATGAGTGGTGGATGTGTTTCTATCCGGGACCGTTTTTCCGGAAGACACGTCTTCGCTACTTTATATGCCGGACGATTTTACTACCAATTACTGGAGCGATCGAGTCCGACCTTTTCCAATATTTACTAACCGAAAACAAGAAGAGATCCAAGAAGTTACGAAATGGAATTTGCCGGCTATATCGATCGGAATTGGGACCAAGCGACGGCGGGAATATTGTGACGTTTACATGGATTTAATGACAAATTGAAGAAGATTATGCGATGTAGCAGGGAGAATCGATCGAGTCGGGCGAATTATGTTGGCTTCTGGCGTCGGGCGCTCGTAAATTTTCCCCCTAATAAAATTTTCTTTCGCCGAAATACGAAGAAGACGAAATCTCGGTGCGGTAAATAGGCGAAATTGTCTCAATTTTTGGCGACATAATAATCGTTACGGCGGAACATTTTTCCGGCCGAGCGGCCTCCAAAAGTCTCCCATAATCAATTTTTTCCGTCCGACTGGATCCGAATGCCGCCACCAGAATGGTGAATTTTAGGTTTCGGCCATTGCAACACCAGATCACAATAGAAGCAATGGAAAACGCGCAACGCAAAATTTATTTAATTTCAGTTTTGCGCTGCAACAACAGGTGCAAGCAAGCCTTCGAGCTTCGATTGAGACAAAAGCCATTATCACAGATGCATCTCTGTAATTTCATGAATGCATTTACGTGTTTTTGCCTTGCCAGATGGTCTATGTGACATTCAGCAGAACCATAAAGGCAAGCTGCGGCACAAAGCGAAATTGCCAGTATTGTGTTCTTTCTGCAAATGAAGACATTTTTAAAACGCTCCATTTGCATATCGCCTCGGTCTATCTTTCGCTCATGACAGAAATTAAGCACTTTGCATGTTATAATTACATTAATTTCATTCACACCTCGATCCCTATCATACACCCGGCAATTTGACAAATTTTTTCAAACATACAATCAGTTCTGACTCATTCGTCGTGCCCTGGACCAAAATAAACCGAGGCGAGCGGCACGCACAAAGGCACAATTGTCTCTCCCTTTTCATCCCGATTGATTGCAGCCTCCCCCGTGATAAAATTACACGTTTAGGTTTACTCAAACGCGCCAATCTATGTATTTATCAATGGGTTTTGATATTACGCTCGACGATTTTCGCCGTTTGTAGCTTTTTTCCATCGATGATCAATAAAAACGAACGGTTTCAGGTTTTGTGGGTCTAATTGGTACTCTCAAAGATATTATCTCTCCATCGAACCATTCAGCCCTATCCAAATATTGCACTAACGTTCCAATCAATAATTAATATCACTCCGTATGGTCCGGTGGACAAATCTTTTGAGCGACAAACGCTCACGAATTGGAATGCCTCACATAACATTCTTCTCGTACACGTTAGGGTGTCGATGTTATAAGGGTGTAGTTCTGGAGCCGCAGCTTCTCTCTTGTTTACTTACAAAGCCGGACAATGTATGCACATATGTGTGCATAGAAATCGACTAAAATATGCATACAATAACAATACCAATAATCTGCCTTGTTTATGTATGAACCATCCACTAATTATTATTCATTGCGACGTGGTAGCGCTTATTGTATTTATTTTTTTTATATCTAATAAATAATTAATCCCCCTCGGCGTGTTCAATTTATTGACAAATACACAATATTTTATTGCTAACTAATAACTAGTACTAAAGATCTGCTCGTCGTGCCTGAATAATGGTGATGTTTAGACGCTCGTTGTGTAAATACATGCACCATGATCTGACCGATTTTTTCTGTTGCAGGTAAGTGGAAGACGTCATGTTCGAAGCAGCCGGAATTCCGTTAATTGAAAAAATAGCATCAGCTGCTTTCCACCTCGTCGAGTCGGTATTCGCCATTACGCGGCACTAGGGTTTATGACCGTAAATTGCATTTTTGAACCGGCGGTATTTTAAGACTTTACAATGTATTAAAAAACTTTTATGTACAACGATTACTCGAAATTGGAGGATGTTTTGGTTTATTTTCGGTGTTACGAGCGATCATCCTGTCTGTCTCGCTTCGGCCATTTCGATTAGTTTTTATAATAATGCGTGCTTAATTACGAACTGCGGATGATACAAAATTATGTAATTATGTGAGGGGAATGAAAGGTAATTAATTGGAAATTCTAATGTCCGGTCGACGAGAGAAAGCCATGAATACCAACTAACTGCGGACAATTACGAAAATAAACAACGCCAGTTTCTCAACCATGCGGCACCGAAAAAAGTTACCCAATATTGAATTAGACCATGCGGAACTGGAAATTATTTAATTTCGGTGGTTATTCTCCCCGATGGGTCTCGTTTAATTCGGTGACGAATTGTTTTTTTTCCTTAGATCATTCACATCTCTTAGTAATTTTAAGATGACTTTTGGAATCAAGCCAAGCTTCTTCATTGTCTCTACGACGCTTATTTTCAACATTTATTGTATATATTACTCTAATCAAAGCCACGCTTCTGCATATTTTCTTACTCAACGTTTTTATTCCAATTTTCCTTATTGACATTTATTCCTGATTTGTTGTGCGTGTTTTCTTCATTGTTAGCACTAATTCTCATTTGTTCGCAACATCTTCGTGGTTGATGCTTCCGCAGGCGGTGGTGAAAATTTTTGGATTCTGGTCCGCGTTTCGTGCACCCTCACCGCCCGGAGCGTTGTGTTTTTGTAATTTATTTATCATGTTTCGAAAATCCAAACATGATTGGAAAATCGTATCAGTGAGTTTTTCCCATCGAGCCGTGTAAAAAGTGCACGTCATGTGGCGAGGCACTTTCCCAATCTAAAAATTAATAAGCGGCGGGCGAAGGGGTGTCGTTTTTCTCCAAGTTTGAAGAGTTACCTGCTATTACTCGTCCCTCGCGGCATATCTTTGATCGCGTCGCCCTTGATTTTGCGGGGAGTTCGTAATAACAAGCTCACAATGGATTCGGGGTTGGAGAACGTGCCGAAGGCGAGTTTAAATAATATTTTTGATAAGTTTTTCCGACGCAGTAGCCTTTTGTTCTCGACTGGAAGAGTTATTCCGCCGTCCTTCGGCTATATTTAACGCAATTACGCCAGTCTGCTGAAAGCCGGAATATTTTCAGAGCGAGATGTCGTTTCCGGAGTTATAAAAGTATCTATCCAAAAATGGAAATTGATCCGATATTAAAATTTAACTGCACTCGCATTTTATATATCGGCGAATGCGGGGCGGCATTTTTTTTGCATGATATTAAAGTTTAATGATGCAGCCGGCTACGTACATATTTAAAGAGTTTTACCGGGACAGTTTATTGAATTTTCTTTTGGGGAAATATGAGCGGCTGAGCAAGATTAATGCGGTCAGATGGCACGATTAGCATAACGGCTCACCGACAGGACTTGAGGTGTAAATAAGCATTCAATAAATTACTCGTGACGTTTTGGAATGAACTCGACATGACGTCGAAATTGTTACGCTTTGGGGTTCGGGGATTAGGCGTTCGTGGGCCGGAAGCTCTACCTGAAATTCACAAATAAATCCGTTTCGCAATAGTCTGTGACTTTTGTGCGTTTCTGTGGAGATTTAAACGCTCATTTTAGCGATTTTAATAATCGTATATCGCCCCTTACATGAACAACTACTTTGCCCAATTAAACGTCGTTATAATGAATTGATTTCGCCTAATCAGCCGCCGAAATCTTTTTGCCCGACACACGATATGCTTGTTTGACTAACCCCTGCCCCAAGGGCGGTTTTCCTAACACGTTTTTGAAGTTGATTGATCATTCTTAATAAAGCAGGCGCGTATTGTTACTTCAGCGAAATTAACACTCCAAAATCTAATATCGACGAGTGACTCATTTTTCGGTAAACTCGGTCAGACACTAATTTGGCAGATAAGATAATTCAACACCGGGCGGAAATTTGTCGTTGTTTTTTGCAAGCTGTGACACATCCGCCATTTTGATTTTTTCTTTTCAATGGAGTCGTCCGTTGAATGGATCACCAATGGGGAAGCTCATTATTAGTCGAGGACCATTTGCACAGACAAAGACCTCATGTCGGGATATTGGGCTATTATTTTACGGCCTTTAAAAAATTGCATAAATCGTTTTTTATTTGCCGACAAGTGATAAAGGGATTTTCGTGGGGTATTTTCGGTCCGGGCATTTATCAAACGCTGCGAGATACGCCGCACGCACTTGATACATTTATTTATTTCTAAACAGGGGATCGATTTCTGTTTGTTTTCATTTCCACCCCAATTTCACGGATTTCTAGTAGATAAGCGTTAAGCATTCGTTACTTAACGAGCACGTATTGCTAACGGAATTAATGACCATGCAGATATCTACTTATATGATTATTTTCATCCTTTAAGCAAGAAGATGAAGGTGAACTAAGTATGTAATGTGGATATTGCAATTTTTTAAATTTAATAATGATTGATAATTTTAAAGAATTTACAATCAATTCTGTTTTTGCTTCTCAATATAAGATAAAGATTGATGATCTAATAGCCAGAAAGACAGGTTAGACAACGGTCTTAAGATGTCGAGTGGTGCAAATTTGAGCATCGTGTCGATTGCGGTGCATCTTGGGGCTGCAGAGCCATTACACTCTGCGAATCAGCATCGACTTATGCGCCATAAAATTAAACTTTGCAGACATCGCTAATCGAGAACAATTCTCCAAGTCCATCGGCTGTGAAATCGAATGTGTTGAACAAGATGCTCGGGTCACTAATTACGATTTGTAAAAAATGTTGAAAGGGCAGGAAACGCTCTAATGGCGGAAACGATCCTAACGACTTTGGGGAAACGAAGAGGTAACACAACAGGTGCGGATCCGGCTAGATACAATTAGGCACTTGTTTGTATTTATTCGGTATTTAATTGCGTCCCACTCGGAGAATGTTCGTCAAAGCTGATCAAACAGATTACGAGGGAATTAATAAGGGCGACGAAAATTATGAGGGCCGGAGCCGGTGCTTTGCGCGAGATTCTAATTAATCGGCAGTAGGACGAGGAGATTTTGTTTGGTTAAGAATCAGCGAAATGTTGCAGCATCGGGCTGAATTCGGCCAGGTCCAGGTAGAGAGAAGCGATTGGGGAAACGTATCGATAAAGTCGGCTTAAACCCCGTGATTAGGGGTAGCAGCGGCGTCCGTCTAGCCTCCCAACAAAAGCGCCGATTCCTTTATTTGCCGTTGTGAATAACTCTGCCGCCGACGGTGCCGGATGCAATTGTTCCATTTCACCTCGTCACATTTGCCGATATTATTCAAGTAGCACCGAGCATTTAATTCGAATCGCTTTTGAAAAAGTTCAAAGGCTTTTTCATTAATTTCTCCGAGATTTCGCCCTTTGTTCTTTAAGTGCAACTCCCTATAATAATATTGCAAGAGAATTTATTAAGTTAGTGCTTCAACTTCTGAGATAATCAATTCCTACAATGGTTTTAATTTAATTTGACTACTTAGTAGCGGAACCTGATAAAAATCGCTTCCGAGCGACTCCAACTCGCACCTGACTAATGGAAAGGCGGATCTACAACTCTAGACTCAATTACAGTTTTCGCATTTTTGACGATACCACAACGTCTTCTTTATCTGCCGACGTAAACAAATGATCTGAAAGTCTACAATTTATCCCGGTCGGTGGACGTGCGCGATTCCCATGACCTTTAACTAGAGAAATTGAAGAAAAAATCTTTAAAAGGTCCTCGATCTCGATTGTTTGAAGAGGTCGAATTTAGTTAGGAAATGAAAAATTGATGCCACCGGGACCGGTCGGAGCGTTGCACGATATTGAACGTTGGCTAAAATAAATAGAAGCTATTACATAAAACATTATGTGTAGGTATTTATTAATTATGAAATTATAGTAAATTCCAGGAAATTAATTTTAACGTCCCCTTCACATTTTGTAAGTTCTGTTCCGTTTTTACAATTCAATATGCAGTAGGTATATCCCTTTCCTGCGGTTGTAGGAAAGGGATTTTCTCAACCACTTGTTATGTTTCCCGTCTGCTGGTCATCTCGACAGCTTCGGAAGTTGAACCCACCAACCCTCCTGTTCAGCTCAATCGAGCAGATTTCGCCATAAATAACGAAACGTGCACGACTTGTACCGATGCCAAAATCATCACTTTAACTATTAAGTTTTCTCCCGACATCTTGGAGGCGGTTCGTATTTTTAACGTCGTCGCAGCTTCATTTATCAAGCGAACGGATGTGAAGAAGCAAACAGAACCACTTTAGCAATTAGTTACTCGCGTTTGTTGTCTCTATTCTAATTACCGACAGGTGCAAAGGAACCCAGAGTCAAATTTAATTAACCGATTTCATTACGCGATCGATTTGTATTCGACCAATTTTAATTAGCTGCATTACGTAATCAAACCGACCGCATGTACTGTATCCATACTGTGCCACAGATTTCCATTCGCGGAGCTGCAGAATTTGAAATGAAGATCAAGTTGCGCCGCAAAATATTGTCCCGCTAATGAAGAGTTATTATCCTTGGCATTGTTACTAATTTACAGCACTTGCAGGAGGACGCGGTGCTTTCCTGCAATCCATACTGATTAAAAAGTTTCAGGTGCGAGCGGACGGTCTTGCTTAGATTTTTTCGGTTCGAATAAACATCTCATTGGTTGTTTGACGCGCGATGTTTCAAAACAAATTATTGCCCAAGGTGAGTAATTTAATTCTAATAGGAAACCGGTAGAAACGCATGGAGAAATGTAATTTATAGGGATGCTACTAGTGGAATACCTGCTGGGCTCCGAGTTGGGAGTCAATTGGGTTTCGGTGCTGTCACGGAATTAAATTCTTCTTGTTGATTGTATTAATCTTTGGCTATTGAATGAATCCATTAACGTCGCGGGGATTTCGTGTTTGGGATAAATCGGTAATAATTTTGGCGCCAAAGATTACATCGATCAGGACGTAGCGCGGCTCCGTTTTTCCGGCGCCAAATAATTTCAAATTAAAATTTTTAAGTTTCGTACGTACGCATTTCGTAAGAGGGAAAAAAGAGAAACTGATAAATTGCGGCATGTCAGCCGTCCAGTCGTTGTACCAGTCGGACAACAATCTTGGAAAAAATATCGAGAGAGCAATTACCATAGCAACTATTATTAGCGGGGGCATAAAAAATTAATTTCTTTTCGATTGCATTCCGGGCATGTTTTGTCAACTAACATGTTTTACATTTTTCTAGTTTGTTTACGTTCAATTAATCACCGAGAGCGAGCGGTTGAGAGTTGCGCTGCATATTTGCGATATACCTATTTACCACCGTAAGGGAAAAATGGGGGGTTCGTGCGACGAGTGGGTGTTTCCGATTTCTACTTGAGTGGGAATTGGTGATTTCGTTTTTGACATTGATCCGTTTGAAATTCTATAATTCTCCGGCCACCGAGAGATTTATCACCGCAAGTCACGATACTTGCCTGAAATTAATAAATTTCCCAGTCTCGCCCCTTTAATCCGGCAATTTTTTAGCGAGAAAGACGAGATGTCTGGATGAGTATTCATTTCGAAATAATGTTATTGAATCGAATGGGAAGTAATTTCGTAGTGTTTTTGCCGGCAAAGCAAACTCCAATAATAAACGATCGCCGTGTTTTTGCGAGTGTTTAAATCCGTTGGAAATCCTCATCGATTTGGCTTCAATTCCGGCAGGATCCCGTCAGTTTGTTCTAAAACGAATCCCCAGTAAGATGGCGTTGGCTTTTTTCGCTCCCTCGTTTCGCTCATTATATCTCTTGCCTTTTCGGGGGCGGGCGATAATAAATTTGTTAAACAAGACGCCCAATTTGTTATCATCACATGCCCGGAATATTTATACTTTGAAAGTTGGCCGGTCCGTTTCTTGCAAGTCTCGCCGCTATGATGATGAAATTCCTCGGTTTTTCGCCGCAAACTAATGAAATTTTATTTTCGGATGGTTTTCCGATTTCGGGGGTGATTCACTACTGTTTGGTCCATAAATAACGGCCGCCGCTTCCCTTCTTATCCGGTACGGATCGATTCGGGATTGTTTAATTTACACATTATGATCGCCGCCAACGTGGACAACCGTTGAAATTAACTGGCGCGCGTATCATCGACCGAATTATTATACTCGCAACAGTGCGATCCGATTTATAATTTATCGGAGGTTTTGTTACATTCTGTCGGAAAGGCCGGCAGAAAAATAGATTTGTCTATTAGAGGGATCCTTGGTTGGCGGCGACCGACGTTATATCGCTTTTGAATTGTTATGGTAAAGCGGAAAAGGGCATGTATTATTCATGTTACAGCCCTGTCGACATCTCGATACATATCGGGGCCCTATTCAACTTGTAAGTGATATGCAAACTGCAACCTTTTACGTTGCAGTGTGCGCAGATTGATGCCATTGCTGGTGGGCTTTTTGCGTTCGGTTTCAGCTGAAACGTGGCCGGAATCCGGGTCGACATTTGCATTTTTCCATAATGTAGCGAAATTATCAAAGTGAGCTTTTTTCGGATCGACCTTTGAAGTGGCGAGTGCCGGTTTTTTAATTTGTGATGCCCATCAAGCGGATTATTCAGATTTCATATTTAACTTCCGAGAACCCGGAAGAATCCGTTCCATCGAAATAGATTCGGCGCTTCGGTCCGGAAGGTCGCTGCACGGTCCTCGGTCTGCGGTGGTTTTCTTTGTCTTGTGGCCTTTGGCTCCGAAAAGGTTTCTGAATAGTTTGTGATGAGAATGTTTACCGTGGTCCCTCAGGCAGCGTCTTCTGAAATTTTCTTTGCCCGACTTATCGGTGCTATCAATCTCGACGGAGATTGCAGCGTTTCATATTTTCCTGAATTAGTGAAAGAAGATGCATTTTCTGCGATTTTACGCGGCTCAGAAACGTTGCATTAATCTGGCGTTTTTATCGCCGACAACTTCTTGCGAAAAGTTCGTATTAGTTTGTTTTCTAAAGAACCCGGATATTGCTATTGTAAAGTGGCAAAAACCGTTCGATATAACTACATTGGTAAAGTTTCGACGGCGCTTTATTTCCACCAGACATTTTCCCCATTATTTAGCGGAGTTTTGACACTTTTGCATCGCATTTGTCGGTTTATTATCGCAAATCCGGATCGCGTCTCAAAGAAACGACACGACGACCAGACCGGCACACTCAGTCAGTCGGTTTTCCTTCGCCGCTGCACTCAACCTCTACTATTAATTAGCTAAAAGCTCCTCGCGATTCACCGTGCTTTTAACACAGTGCACAGTTAACCGTTTACGAAGATGGGTTAGGCGATATGTTAATAATTGAAGCCGCTCACTCTGTCATTCAGCGCCGGTAAAATCCATAAAGATCACGTGGACCTGGGCGTAACCAGGAAATACCGTTCGATTTACGATTCCGGATGATTTACGAACGCTGATTAAGATTTTTTATCACGACAGAGCAACGAGAGCATCGCCGTTATCACGCAAGGTCGAGCGTATGTATGGACGTCAAAAGATCTTGGAATAAAGCCGTCTTATTCTTTCACGAATTTGATCTTGTTAAAGGGAACGAGGAGTGTGGCAAAACGAATTGCGGCCATGTTTCATGGCAATTGATGCCTCGTTCTTTCAGACCTCCATTTATAGCAGCTTCGATAAAGCCACTGCATGGTGATAAGTGCGATTTCTCGGGCGAGATTTAACGTTGGATGAAAAAGTTGAGTTTCCGCGCTGAATGGATTATGTTGGGTTGTTGTGCGAGTTTACACGTAAATGAAAAAAAGTGTGTGTGTGGGAGTGGAGGGCATGATGTATGGCTTTAATATGTAGTTTCTGAATCGCATCTGCAAATCTTTGGGACTACGTTGCACATTACTCGGTTCATTTAATTTTATGTGACCCCGACATGGCTGCAATTCCGAGCTTTCTTTCTTTTCTCCCCGAGAATGGGACAGTTTAAATTCCTGCGTTTAGTTTTTGACAGTCTCATATTCGGAACGGAATAGTTTCGAATGCGGTTCGGATTTATTGCGCCATTTCGTGCACTCGCCGCCCGGGGCACGATGTTTATTCCCCGACAAGAGAAAATTCTAATCAGGGGACCGTCCGGAGCGAGCGCTTGTTTGCCGAAGAACTTAGTCACGGTGTCATCGTTAAAAGTCCACCGGTCTATTTACACGTGTTTGCCTGACGTGCCGCGCAAATATGAAAACACCCCGCAACTGGAGGTAACAAGATGACGGACATTGAGGGGATGCACGGACGGATTCGATTTCCCCCGAGACATCCGTACAAGAGGAAAGGGCGGGTCGTTGCGAGATACATTTCGAAACCTATTGATTTTTCCATAAAGGGTGCGAAGAACGAGCTGCTTCGACGTTCGCCGAGCCAGAGGTGTTTAATTATGAGGTGATAATGAGACGTGCGGGAGGCGACGAGAGCTCGGAGGTGGCGCTAAAAATTCAAAAAACTCCGCGAGGATTCGGAAGTTTACTAATGATCGGAATCGTAATGAAGCGGATGGGGAGTTTGCCCTTTTGACGCGGAAACGCCACAAATCAAACGCTAAGGTGCAGAACTCTCGTTTTGTTTCGGTGGCACCCCGACTTCCGTTTCCATGTTTCCAATATAGAAAAACGCATCGAAAAGTTTTGATGATCCGAAAACGCATAACTCGATAGAATCTATTTGTGACGAATTAATACCTACTTAGTTCCCGACTTTGCAAATTTGTGATTTTTTTTCACCTTTCAAGTTGATAAAATTTAACAATAAAAATTTGATTTGGTTGGCGATATCTTTTTTCAGCTTCAGATCTTAACAATAATTATTTCAACCGAATTGGAATTGAAACGCCCAACCGGCGCTTTTTACACATTTTTTGCTTGAAAAAAGGCACCTTTACACAAATCACAGCGAAGGCATGGCTTCGGCGCTTTGGCTTTTTTAGCACAGTTAGTCCGTGATTGGGTACGGTCTTCGGTACCTAAAAAAGTAAAAACCATGGACCGAAGGCGGCACACGCCCACCGTTTCAGAACTTTGAATCCTTGTTTATTTATTTGCGTTATTTAACAGTTGACAACCCGTTCTGGTTTCGTTTTTGGTTAGATTTCGAGTGAAATTAAAGTTTTACAATTTTAAGATGGAAAAATAAGCAATAATAATAAATGGTGTATTGGGTGACAACTATTTGAGTTTGATGACTCAGATATCATATTTTTTATTAAATTTATATTTACTCGGCATTGTTGTGATGGATAAATTGTTCGCCGCAAGTCCTCTAGTTCCTTGTCGAGACTTGAGTCGTGTTTTGGTTCATTTGGACAAACCACCTCGACAATTTCTTAATTCTTGTTGCAGGAAATGTAAATGGTTAAGAGGTTGTTAAATTCATACAAGTGTTTTGTTGGTCATGTGTTTTATTTTTGTATAGTGCTGAAGATATTTATTTAATCAAGACGCAATTTTGCTCTGTTAAAATTAAATCATTTGAGCGGGATACAAAAAGTCAGGATCAGATTAGGCAACATGTAAATTGTATGTTTCAACAAACAAAGAATAATACATTTAATTGATGGAGCACGACAAGTGGAAATTTAACAAATATTTTATAACTGGGTCACAAAATGTAATAAATATACAAAAAAGTTTATCAATTTTTTATTTATTTTTTTACAGTACTTTTAAATTAACAGGAATTAGTGTTTCGGCTATAACGTGAGAGTAGAGAATCGTTGAACAGAGGGAACCTTAAAGAATTAGTGTTATTGATGACTACAAGAAATGATACCCTTGTACCTACCTAAAACGGATGTAATTTAAAGACATATTCATGGTGTTTTATGAATTAGAAACGCACTTTGGAGGAATTCTTCGAATTACTAATGAAAACTGATTTTTTGAAAAATTCGAATTGGTAAATAAAATAATAGCACGAACTTATTACTGCAATTACGGTGGGACATTTTTTGGTTGGTAGTGGTTGGTAACTAAAAATTAAAATACTGGCTCCTCAAACTCTGTTTATTCATTATTACGTTGATTCGTTAAACTTTAAACAGTGCATGAATTCAATCGAAGAAGAGAGATTTATTAAATCGTATCGTATTTTTCAAAACATTTTAGAAGACAGGATGAATATTTTTATAAAGATATAATACCATCAAACAAGAAAAATATTTGTATGGCAGTAATTTGAACTGGGAAAGAGCATGTCAGAAAATTAAATCTAGATGCAAAATTTAAGGCCATTAATAACCAATTGAAAAAAGCTGCCTCCTCTAACAAAATGATCACGAGCCGCCACTGCTTTGATCATCGTTAAACAACAATGTACGAGGTGAAGTATCTCAAAGAGAAATGACGGGCAATTATTTTTAAAAGGCTTGGAGAGTGTATCACTTATTGGTTTCGAATGCATTATTACATCTAATCTCGGCGCATTTATGGAGGGACATTATGTGTGGACCCCGTTTTACGCTCACCATTAAATTTAAATGGCCGTCGTACGACTCTAATAAATAATATTAATATGATGATTGTTTTTATTGAAAAACCACCCCCGGCCAGCGCTAATGAGTTATCGATAAGACGGGCAAGCTGCCAGTTCTGACCGCACCATCGTCTGCACTGTATAATTTCACTTTATGACTATTTAATGATCACCTTACAAACTTGCCGGTCAATTTGAACCCCGATTTTATAACGCTGATAATCAACTATAGGTATGCACATACGTGTCTGACCTAAATCTTTTGTGTTGAATTTGTGTAATTCCGACAATTTTCCTGACATTTAACTATGCTGCACCGTGCAAGTCGGACACGCCTTTTCCCTACAATCGATCGTCACCCAAACGAAATCATCCCCCGGTGCGGAAACTGCATCCTCTTAGCCCGATTGCCGCAATCGAAGCGATTTACATTTGCTCGAACGCAAACAATAACAACGTCTTAAGCGGGAAAGCGTTAAAGCAGCCGTGTGTTAGTAGCAGCGAACCGACGCTCAGCTGTGCGCCGCTAACCGACGCGTCCGATCAATATAGACGTCGTTCTTGGGGAAAGTGTCATGTGAAACAAATGCACAGCCCGTGCGGGGTCATCTGTATTGCATTATCAACTGGCTAAATATTTAAGCGTCATTTGATGTGCGTGCGCGAGTCGGACGAATTCCTGCCTGGCAGCGGTCGAGTTCGTCAGGAAGAAGAAGTATTCACCTGAAGTTGTCTGGCCTTGGAGACCGCCGCAGGCCGCGGATTCACGAGGGGCCGGCCCGGCAGGAATTTACTTAAAACTTTCAGATGTCCTCCTCTGTTAACACTGCGGAAGTATTCCGAGGAACGGCGTGTATCTGCCAGACTGCCGCATATAAAACGCCATATTTATTAATGGCGGTTTCCGTAATTTACCGTCTCGCGGATCAAATAACTCGTTTACTGTTGCCTGTTCTTTGTGCCAATTTTCGAGCACAACACAGACTGCAGTCAAACAACAGATGCCATCTATCATTGTGTGCTTTGTAACGCAATCGAGGACATCGCCTATGGTGTCAGCGTGCAAATCAAAATTTCTCGAACGACAACAAAATCCGACCTTGTCATGGTCGTGAGAGGTTCGAAGATCATCTCATTTGCGTTGGGTTCGATGTTTGAGAATTTCTGCCGGTCATGACGGGACATTGTTGAGAGATTTTCGATAGTAATGGATTTGATTAAAAGCGTGGAGCGCAGTATTTGTATGATTGGAGCTTTCGAAGGGTTAACTGCGTTTCTGACCCGGAATTACTGATGATGTCACGTCGTAATGATTGCGAACTAAATACCTGCATGCATTATTCAACGAGTGCGGAATACATTACTGATGTCTTGCCATGGACTGACAGATCGTTTCCCCACGTGTCTTCTCCCTAAACTTGCTTAACCGCATCGCTTTTCCCCGGAGGCGTAATTCTGCTAAAGCCATCGCCGTGGAAAATTAAAATGGCACAGAAACACAACCCCTTGAATACGATAATCCATCTTTGGTTTCAAATATCTATGAATACGTAACTAATAAGCCGGCCCTGGCCCTATCAACTTTCTTTTCAAATATAAAATACATTCATTATTTCGCACACGCGTGAGTAATGATTCTGAACTTACTCAAGCGACTAATTGTATTTAGTAGTTCAATAATGGTTTCGAATCGTTTATATATTTTTTGGTAAAATTAATGCGACAAAGAACTCTTTCAATTAAACCCAAAACATATATTTTACTTGGGTAAAATTTGGAATTTATGATTCCCCAAGTCGAATAAAAAGTAGAATGCCATAATTGCTCAGGAAAAAATGGTACACCTGTGTGTTTTTCATGTAGTCAACTTGCTGAGGAAACGATAGTAGGACACAAACGACTTGTTTCGCTTTAATAAATAAACGTTTTAACAATGTTTCGAAATTGGCGCCCCCGACGGTTAGTGCGTCGTGAATATTGTAATTTGCCCGCGGAAACGCTTGTCCAGGAAACGGTCTCGTAATACTCTTTTACCCAATTCGTTTCGGCGTATTTACTTTAAATAAGCGCATTGTAGGCAGAGAGTCGGCATAAAATATGTGGCGACTAAAATTCAAACAACTGTGCCTTTCTCGGGGACATTGAATTGAATATAAATAAAACCGTGGGGGCGACGTCGGACCTGGATGAATCGGACGGAGGCGGATTTGGTGACATTTATGCTTTAATGTTTTATTGTTTTGGTATAAGTGTGTGTCAGTTTGTCGCAGGTAAAGTCATGCGAGTGTCACTCGTTAGGCCTAACGCCCTGCAAGTATCGCATTACGGCAGCGGTAGCAGATTAGACGATAAAGCGAACAATGCTGCTGTTACCGTAACGCTGCAATAAAAGAAATGGACGTTACGACGAGCGAGCATCCTAACTATGAAAATAAGATAAGTTTTCGTTTAATTATTCTGCCGCATCCGGGGAATTATGTGCGGAAACGATATTAGGTGATAATTTAAGTCTAAAATATTTCTTCTCACCTCACGCAATTAAAGCGAGGGGAGTTAAATACGGTATAAGGGTTGTTTCCGAAGAGCTGTTTGCCCCCTATTCCTATATGAAAATCAGTCTATTCGAGTTTCCGAGTTCACTGAGCAGTTTTACTGCATTGTATGCACCACGCTACCGAAAGAATAACAAACGAACAGAGCGAAGAAATCTGGTTTCAACTCAGACAACCGAAATTTAATCAAGACAGTAAAATTTGTTGAACATAATGAACACGGGCTAAATGAGGGCCTAGCATGAGCATCTTACCCTATTAAGTTGAGCAATAATTCTCTCATGTTAAATATCAATTTCGTAAATTGCACAACATGTCTTGTTAATGCGGCTTATAAGAATAGTGGTGGAAAATAATCGTTTACGAGGTGAGCATGAGTAGTGCAAGTGAGGCGGTCGACAATCCTATTTGATCTTTAATTAATCGCACCCCATAAAAACACCGACCAGTCTTAGGGCGCTTTAAGGAAGCACAGACTCTTAGCCTGGAGGGAGTACATGTTGCGGTATTTAGGCCGGATCCGGGCTCGTATTGCAGGATGATCCCGCAGGAAACCTTGAGGGATTCGGGACACATTAGAGCTTTCACACAACTTCATACATCTATTAGGGTTTGCTGAAATATGCAAGAGTATTTAGTGAAGTTGTCCTCGAAAAATCCAAGTGTTTTGCGGACATCGCCTCGCAAATCTCGATTTATGAGAGCTTAGTGCAGAGTACAGCAGGAGTTATAGACGATTAGAGATTTTCATTTACGAAGATGCCGTTAATAACACGATATTAAGTGAAACGACCCGGTATGAATAACAAACGGGACGGTATTTACAACTGGGTAATTACGAAATAAAACAATTCGACGGGCCATTTTGCATAATAATATGGAATTTTTCGATGGGAGATAGCCGTCATCATCATCTATTATCGTCGCAAAAAATCCGCAAAGACATGCAAGAACAAGCAGCGCTTATCGGCCTATTACGCCAAGTTATGACTGAGATAATGACGTACAAAGACGTAGCAACTCCGACAATTAACCCCAACCCTTGCTGCAGTCTCTGCACCATACCCTTATGCGATTTACTCCATTACCCGCATCTCGCGCCACATTTTTCCAAACACATTTCATCAGTTACACTAATGCGGTTGGATGTGTAAATTTCACACTAAGCCCACAATGATTTTCGGTTGAAAGCCATAATTTCGGGGCTGGTGCGTTTAATGGGATTGAATTAACCGACTGGGGAGGCATTTTTGACGGCCACAATTATACAAACAAACGGCAGGCAGAAAGAAATGCCCCGATATTATTCACAAGGCGGTTTTTTTTTCTACAAATAGGGACATATATTTTCCGCATTGTACACCCGAATCTGCTCGGCAGTAGGGGCCGTTCCGTGCTCCTTCTCGTTAGTCCTATTTACATAACAGTATTTCCCCCAGGAGCGAATTGTTTCTTTATTGTAGCTCCCATATGTTCCACTTTTTTATCATCTCTCAGTCACTAAGAAGAAAACATTCAGTAAGATGTGGGTGGTGGGTTGTTGGTTGGATCGGAAGCTCTTCCATCAAGACATCCATCGAGGAACGCGGTCCCATTTCCCGGTCCTGTATCCCTACTTTGGGAAGCAATATCTCCGGCACTTGACGCACACGACATCTTTTTTCCATTTTCGCAACTCGGAAGTTGAGTCCCGTACGGTTTTTTGATTATTAATTTGACCGCCGGCGGTCAATGTGATAACTACAAGATTCGGTGAGCAACCTTTAAGCTCGTGAGGATATAATTTTTCGGTAAAAAAACTCGTAAGGTCTCCTACTTTATGTATTTGTGCAGGAGGGATCCCGTGGCGTTTTACGAGGCATACAGGCGCCTGGTTACCACTGAAATGAACCCCAGGAAGCAATCATAAAGTTCTAAACTGTTGCATGTATTTGAGAGGTAAACAGGAATTATAAACATCATAGATAATTAGTGAAGGAGCAGTAACACGCATTCCTGTATTTGCGTTTACAACACGTGCTCCTGCAGGAAAAGTCCTCTTTCTACTAATAATCTGATACGGCTGTGGAGGACATTTGGCCGTGGATTCACACAGCTGTATCCTATTACGCCGTAATTAAGTGACCGCTAGGGTCGTCCGGACCCCACACAATGCAAAATCGACGGCTTTTCGTTTTTGCTTCGATAAATATCATCCGACAACAACTATTAAATCTTGGCGATTTACGACGACGAGACCGGTGGTCACGAACTGTTACTTTTGTGCGAACCACTCGTCATCGTTCCATGACACAACCCTACAACTTCATAACGTGCGATTGTATTCATTATGGCGGTCTTTGACCCACTGTTTCTAAAATGTATCAAACACGAACCGTAAAGAAGACATTTGAAAAACTTTGATGTGGTCTTGAGTTTTTTATATCTAAGGATAGAATAGAAAATAGAGTAGAAACGAGGTAAATGTGGGAGAAGTACTCGTAATTTCGCAAAGACTAGATAAGGCAAGTCAGGCACCAAATTGAGCAAAATTAATAGCACCAGTTAATTTTTATTTTGAATATTATTATAATTTAATATTATGTATTATGCGAGTAGACGGAGGTGAGAGAAGGAAACAAGTGAATAAGGGTGTAGTAGGAACAGCGGAAGAAATATGTAGTAAGCGGTATGGGTATTAGAAAAACGCGTAGCGCTTTATTTTACGGAAGGGTGGATGAGATGGGGACACGGATTAGGTAAATATGTTTATATCGTGTGACCTGCGTGGAGTTTTTTAATAAGCAATTTAATCCGGGAGCCGAACTTCGCTTATAAATTCTGAACTTCTTAATCCAGTTTATTACAAACTTTTATCACATTATATTCTCGGTATGAATAGGGCTCGGCGGCTGAAGTAGCAGGGAGCTTGCGTATCGGTTATTTATCTAGAACATTTTATCGGAGCTTTCTCCGTATATATCTGGTCGCCGGAATGTGTCCTGGTGTCGTGAACCAAGCCACAAATCAAGTTGACGCCGTCGAGACATTTGCGCTTGCGGCCAGCAGGAAAGCTGCAGGCAGTCCACACTCTTCCCTCCGCTAATCTTTCATCTTGGAAAATTCGGGGCGATATCCAAAAAAGGTTTTGCTTTTCACCGGAAAGAAATATTACGAACGCGTTAATACGAAACTCGAATTGGAAGTAAATAAAACATTGGGAACAATCTATTTCTTTGGGGCCGTTTCGCTTGTTTGTCGTTCTGAGGGACGGGGGCCATTTGGAATTATGCAGCGTCGAAGTTTTAACCCCGACCGTAAAATTCTACGTGATTCGGCGTCGTGGGCCATTTGTTTTCGTCAGAGACTATTATTGGAACGGAATCTGCGTTCTTAGGCCAATCACGTACCAAACGAGCAATAATAAAAGTTAATTACTTGTCCACGTACGTATACTATTGGGGAATTTCGTCTGTACACGCGCGTTGATGATAAACGACAAACGTTGACGCGGATTTGTAAAACAAAAAGGGAAAATGTCCGTAAAGAATAATTAATAAACTTTCCTTTCAAAGCGTTAGTCGATGAGTCTAGATTCAGTGGCGGCAGTTTTTTAATTGGTTATTAAAATGGCCTTTTTGTATTTTAATAATAAAAATAATAACAATAAAAATTTTGTATTTTTATTTAATCTGACAAGCACTTTCTTAATTAAAATTACTGCCGCATATATGTATTTTCCTTGTCCTAGTAATCCTTACAGTTTTTTTCTAAAAATATTTATCTTGACATCTAAAATGTTTTTATATATACGATAGAGAAGATGTAAGAATTTTAATAAATATCTCTTCCTCCCTTGAATTGAATTGAACGAATGAGCGTAACAATTCATAAATAGAGTTTTAGGAGCGATTATTTTAATTTTATGTTGTCAACCATTTAAATGTGCTACCATAATTGCAGTATCTAGTAAGTTTGTGAATTACTTTATTTTTGAATTCGAATTTTCCAAACATTCAGTTTGCATTAGTAATTCAAACAATTCATCCAAGGTGCGTCCCGAATTCATAAAACAACATTAATATGTTTTAAAATTATAGAAAGTGGTGAATGATATCTATTGCATCATCAATTTTAGATACATGTAAAAAATTTGAACTATTACTACAAAACATGCAAATGTATGTTATTAGTTAAGCTGTAGAATGTAGTAGTTAATTTTGAATTGTTATGGAAGTTCCCGAAAGGGTATAATTCCTTGAAGTCATCAAATTTTTTAAAGTTTTCTCTGTTCAACAATTCTTTACTCTTATCGTATCGGCAAAACACTAATTACTGTAAGTTTTAAACTGCTGCAGGAAAATAAATAAAAATATAATTAAACCTTTTTATATTTTTAATTAGTTTTAGTAATTTTAGATGATTTTAATATAGTTATAAATTAAATGTATTATATTTTGTTTGTTTAAACATGTTGCCTAATAGGTATGATTCTTGAGTTTTTCGTATGGCGTTCAAATGATTAAAATTTTTAACAAAGCAAAATTCCGTTTTTGAGCACTATTGAAAAATAAAATACATGGCCAACAAAGAAATTGTTTGATTTTAAAGTCCTCGTTAACCCTTTACATTTCCTGTAACAATAATTAAGAAAATTCTCGAAGTGGATTTGTGACGAACTATGCATTACAACAAAGTCGAGTAAATGTAAATTTAATAATAGCAATCTGACCAAAGGCCGAACCTGCACAGAATGGTTTGTCAACTCTTGTGAAATGACACACATAATGATAATGTGCGCTAAATTCTAAATTCGACTCCTGATTGGCTCTGAGACGGTGGGCGTGCTTCCGGTTCAGGTTTTTTCAGGCACCGAAACCGAAGAACGTACCCAATCACCTACTAACTGTACTAAAAAACTCATATCGCCGAAGCTATGCCTTCGTTGTGATTTGCCGAGTGAGGTCCATTTCTTCAAGCAAAAAATGCGTAAAAAGCGCGAGTTGGGCGTTTCCATTAAAATTCGGTTGAAATAATGATTGTTAAGATCCGAAGCTGAAAAAGATGTCTCCAACCAAATCAAATGTTTCTGTAAAATTTTATCAACTGAGCAGCCGCCACTGTCTAGATTGCTCCCAGATACTCTACAGAACTGTCCAGAAAATTATGCCGAAAAATACTCCGCACTCTCCCACGCAGCTCGAGTCGGGTGCCGAAATTTATTTCGACAAACTTTCCGTCAATGATGCAGAACCCTCCGGATTCACGACGGTCCCGTCTTTATAATCGTAATAGGATTAAGTCGATGCGCGGTGGCAGATCCTATCAACAATGGACAGTTTTAGCAACTTCATTCGTGCACCTACAACAAAAGACCGCCGTCGTCGAAGGGATTAAAACTAATGAGACGTCCTCCTGCTCGATCGGAATCAAACGCTCCGGACCGGGGGTGCATATCGTATACATTGCATCATCGAATTACCCTGCACGAGTTTAAGTGCAGAACGTGACCCGAGTCTATCACTGCAACAAATTGGACACGTTCTCCGGCATTTCGTGTTTGATTTAGACAAATCTGTTTGGCGGCAATACCTGCGACTCAGACATGCATATCTAATCGCTGCAACACTTTACCTTCCTCCGCCTTCCTTACGCGTTGTACCAAAATTTATTAGGCGGACGAAGACGGAAACGGTTGCGAATTCATCTCCATCAATCTCAACCCTTTAACATAATAAGAAAATAGAAAAATGCGCAAATCGTGAGGCAGCTAAGAAATTGCTGCTTTCGCGCTTCGGTCGGGTCGAAATGTCGCAACATATCCTAATGAGGATAATGCGTAATGACGCCCACAGCCTTATCCTCGGTACGATCTCAGTCGGGCCTGTGCTTCCTCATCATTTCCCCTTCATTTTCTCTCAACAGAATGCTGCGAGTCCTTTCTCTTTTCGCTCTTGTCACACGCACTTGCCATTCCACAATTTTATAGTTGGCGTTACGAGCTTGCGGTTTTCGTACTTGTCTCTATTGAAGATAATAACGCGATAAACTGCCATTCCGAACTTAATTTAATTACGCCCAAACTTACAAACAACCCCTATTCGAAACCACACACACATATTTTATTTAGTTTATAACTTTACACAAAAGCGGCCATATTTTGCAATAAAAATAGAAACTGGATCTTTTAGAATACTATTGTTGTCCAGAACTTTTTAAAACTCCTAATTTAAGGCATTGTATATAATATGTGTACCTACTAGTATGAAGTTGCAAATAAAACATTATGATCAAGAGCCTTTTTTTTCTCAGCTTTTCGTACACCTCATATTTTTTAGTTTTATCCACAGAATGGTATAATCACGTAGAGTACCATCGTGGTCCATCCTATAAAATTTTCGGAAATTTACGAGGTAGCAAAAAATATTTTCATATTGCGTTTGATAAAGGGTAGTTTCCTATGTTTCCTAGGGGATATTTTGCCGTAAAATAAGTCAGGAACGATGTACTATCATAATAGGGAAATTAACAAAATTACAGCTCTGATGATTGTGCAAATAAATAAAACTATCGTCTAATCAATGGTAGTTTTTTTGCAACCCTTTTCTCGGTTGGGTTCGTACGGCGTGGAAGTTTTCGCGTGCGGCGTTATTGCCCCATAAATATCTCCCGGCAAATAAAAATCGACAAAAAGTCGGTTGCGGGGTGTCGTTCAGCTCCCGGATTGCGAAACTATTCCACAATAGGCATTAATTTAGTGTGACGGTGGAGCGAGAGACGCATAATTCACCCGAAATAAGGGGAAATTCACTAGTTCAAATCTGCGCCTGCCATAACGCACCCTCCTAATAAAACAAACGGATTGAAATGGCGGAATATTCGCCGGAGACATCAGTTTACACGCGCAAACATGTCACAAGCGGCGCCACTTTACACTGGAATGCTCTTATAAAGGGCATTATTGAGTTATAACGCAGATGCTGTTTCACACCCTATCGGTTGCACTTGAAAAACATGCAAATCGCCGCCACCGAATCATTTTCTGACAACGATAAGGAGCTTGTCTCACCTTCATCCTCTTTGCCGGGGTTCGGGTTTAATTTCAGCGCCCCGAGGGCTTGACGACGACAACTATTGTCCATTCGTTGCCACAATCAAATTACGGACGGGCCGGAGATGCAAATGTAAATTTTACGGTGCAAACATTTTGACATTGAGTAATAATTATAATAAACGGAGAACGACATCGAAAGACGTCTAATTGGGTAGTTGAGCCGGACACGGCTGCATCTATGAAGTTCTCCTTTTTGGCGGCGGCGCCGTAAACAACCTCATTAACTGAATATATCTGTGTTTTAGTGGATTTGCAGATACGGCCCCCGTAAAATATGAGTTAGTGGTGTTTAATTATATTTAACTCCGCAAATAGCCGTACGTGTCCGTACTTAACTAATTTATGTTGTTTTATGGATAGTGACGGTGGTGTTGGCCGTAAATAACTGGCCCCGTTTGAATTAGTCGAACCGATAATTTTAGAGGAGTACATCGTGATCGAATATTTGAAATTGTCGTTTTATTTATTCGGATTTTATGCAAATGAGGCCCGTAATAGTCAATTATGATGCTAAACATCGGCAGAGGTTTGATCGATGACGATCGTGGGTAATTTTCACCTCTGTAAGTACCGCTTGCAGGTGTGGGAGCTGAGGAAGCGTTTCTCTCAAAAAAATGGACGATTGGCGTCATTTATCGTGCGTTATGTAAATATTACTTGTATGGTTAATTATGATGCTAAATAGCTTCCACAGAATTGATTGATAATGGCGATTAAATTTTCAGTTTAATTTTCGAGTTAGCGAGCGCACCAAAAACGCATGCATAGAAATTTAATTAAATAGTAGGTGAAGGGGTAAACAGGGAAGTTGTGAATTAAATTCACAAACACTCATTTGCATTTTGAATATTTATAAGTCACCCTTTATTAATTTCTATTTAGACTGCTTTAAAGAATTATGCATTCGGGTATACGTGGTGTAGATAATAGCGGCGATATGTTGCGAAATGTTTGTAGACGTTGAGCGGTGTGGATCCGGCAAAGAAGAAGGCGGATATATAATATTCCTCCTTATTACGCGGGACTCGCATCGGTTTTTTGCCTTCCGGAAATTAACATACATATACCCAAATCTGGCCATATTCGAAATAATGTCAAGACAGATTCCGCCTCTGTGCTTATAACTGCAAGTTTTCTACGTCTTTCCTTGTTTCCTTGTTTTCATGAACACATTGTTAGGTCTGCGGAACGCCACATTAATAAAACTTTGCACATTCGAGGCGGTGAGGATTAACAAAACCACTTCTTCGATTTCAACACTTTTAATGGACGTATTTCCAGTGCGACCGACGATGTGGTGTCATACTCACGTACCTACATACATTTTTATATCGGAGAAATTGCATTTGGAATTTATGTCGGTCGCACTGTACCTATTGTTATTTTCCAATTTTAATATAATAATATTGCAATGTGCCGCCGATGCCGCTTTATTGTGTATATGTTTTCAATGATGAAACTGATTTGATATGAGGAAAATTAAAAATTCTTTCCAGACAATATAGCGATCGCGCGATAAGTAGGTACTCCGACCGCTCTTGTAAGAGGAAAATAATTTCATAAATATGTTCCAAGATTTTAATATTATGCAAATATAATTTGGTATCCGTGTTCATGTATCGGAAAACGGGTTTAGATTTTTATCGAATATGTCATGATATATTCATGTGCATTGCCTCGAGTGCTCGCAAAATCAAAAATTCATGATATGCCGGTTAAGAATCAAGTGAAATTTTCATCAAAACAAAAGCACAAGTGAAAAGCATACAAATATAGGTTGAAATTGTTATTTCGAGAAGATTTTCCATCGATTGCGAAGCTTGTCACAGTTTATCAATCCGCTCAGTTAAACTAGCAATTGCATAATTTTTATATTTTGAACTTTTATACACTATTAAAACTTATCAATTCAATTTTGCACGAAAAGATAGTGTATGTTGTTTTTGCAATTTTACTGTTGTATTTGAAAATTGATGACTTGTGTTTAGACCCAGCTTCAGAATTTAAGGGAAATTTAGCGCATACAAAAGAATATAATTTCAGCATTTGATGCAAGACCTGCTCGGTGCAGTAAATTTTTTATAGGAAATCTGATTAGCTGAAATTTAAATATATCATTTCAGCTATAAAACTGTGTTATCAATGTCGTGTTTAACTTTTTATTCAAATGAATAAAGGAACGTGTAGGGAAGTCGTCGTTTACGTTTGGGTCTTTGACGTCTGATTAAATATTCAACGAATTAAATTGTAATTTCTTTCTTTGTTGAATCTGTAATCATACATATAATTCTGATTTATTTTGGCCAACAATATTGAAAATAACGAAAATGGGTACTACCGTGATCTGATATAATAAAAAAACACATACTTAGTGACCAATAATATGTAAAAAAATAAAAACACTTAGGGCATCATGTGAGGTTTATTCTCGTGACTCAAAAATTGCACAAATAGTGCGAGCAAATGGAATGCATTTGGTAAACATTATGATAGTTAGAAACGGAAATAAAACGAAAGTGTTCATTCGCTCAAATAAATGAGATTACGTAAAAGTGGAGTTGATTAAGTATACTGAAAGCTGCTAATTTGCATAAAACTGTTGACACTGTAGGTACGTGGACTTGAATCGATTTATTCTGAAGCTCTCAGAGTGTGCATCTCGCGGGACCATTATTATCCGGGTAGCTTTTTCGGATTAGCGTTTTGACGGGTGAAGGAGCAGTGCCATGGTCTCGTGTGGTCATTCCAGGATGTCCAGCTCGCCAACCCCGTATTGTAATTAGGCGTGGAACACGGCCATTCTTAATTAGTGAGACGGACCGTGAACTAACCCCTTGTATTTCGGCTTAATGAGTCGAAAGCGGCGATCGGAAAGATCGCGATGGGAAACGCTTTTCCATCGCTCCGTCCCCTTCCCACGGATATAAAACATCCCGGCTGGTTCGGAATTTTCGGTAGCGCCCGATGTGATTAATGACATCAATAAAATCAGAATTTAATGAAGCCGATGGAGCGTGCGATAGTGTTGCTAATGAGAGTCGAACTTGTGATTTAGCCACACTTACACACAACGACCTCCCCGTATATTTCCAACTCGCTAATTCTAATCGCAGCCCTCAATATTAAATTTAGATTAAACCGCCAATTAATTCGATGCGGCCTAAAAGCAATCAGCCGATAATTTTATCCGCGACGCCGCCCCGAATTGATAAAAAAACGCTTTTTCCCCGATATGAATAAATACGAGCGACATTTATTGGCTTACGTTTCCACGCTCCCCATATTTGATAAAACAAGAACACATAAATTTCGCACACTCCTAATATATTTCCCCACGCTCGGAGATGGGCTTCCATGGTATAATCGGGTCGACCACCCCTCGCCTGATTGTTTTCACGGACGAATCGCCATTCTCTTGATTAAAATTCTTTAATTTCAAACGTCAATCACAGGTTTGACTGTCGCCGCTCCATACGGCTTATTAAATTTTTTTCTTCGCCGTTTCAATCCGACACCGACTCTTCTGTGTGGCGTTGTTTTTAAATGAAATATAATCATCATCAGCTTGCCTCGAATTACCATTGCAAATTAAGAGCCGGTGAAACCGGACAACAAATGCAAAAACGAACGTTTCAGAACCCGAAAATAATGTTTTACGTAAAAGGTGCGGTCGCAATGGTTGCCGAACGAAAACCCGAACACCATTTGTGCTAAATAGACACTTTCACATAAAAGCGAGTTGTCACTATCACAGGATTTTAACAAAATGGCAAAGTTTTTTAACGGAAAATTATACTTCCAGTGGTTTCCCTTACTGTTCTTTTATTTAGTTGAAGTAAAAGTTTGTGTAATCTGCACTCAAAGCCTATATTCTGCATCCATTATCATTATCATTTTAATCATGCAAAATTGAAGATCTGCTACTACTGATTTCAGAAATTCCGAAAAAATAAGTAAATTATTAAGCTCAGTATTTTGATCCTTGTTTTTGTAATTTTTATCAAAAACACGTTTCGTTTCCTTGACAGTTTTATGGATTTTCGTTTTATAATGAGCTTTTACGTGTTCTAAAATGCAATCCCAAGGTAGTAACCATACCACATTTTTTCCTTATGCTTGCGCCAACTTCATAAGAAAATAAAACTCGATTACAGATTCATGATCAATCACTCAAATCCAAAGAAAGCGTACAGAAACGTCGATTTGGTGTTTGAAAAAGAAATTTGTAGTATGAGTGACAATTTACAAAGAAATCGGCAATTGCAGAAATGCGGCTGAAAGCCAGTTTAAGATAGTAAAAGATGAGAATAAAGATTCATTTGGGAGTTTTAGATCTAGGTGACGCAACTTCATCTTTCATTCGCGTGTGATTTTGACAGAAGCGGCGCAAAGCAGCCGCATGCAGTAGAAAGCTTATAAAAAGCTCGGGTCCGGGCGTAAAAACTATTTGGAGTTTATTAGGAAGGAGGTATCTAAAGTTGACGCCATGAGGGATGTTGTATGTTTTACAGAATATGGGGGATCGGTACGGAGATTAGGGTATGAATATTCAACTGGTGAGAATTTTAGTGTGTTAGATTTACGATGTTGCTCTAAATAGTACAAACTTTGGCGTTATGGTCGTTAATTAACCGGGAGCTGGCTTGGACCGAGTACGATACGGTTGGGGTCACCAATTACTCGGTCACTTGCTGGAAGGTCGTTATTGAGTCGTAAATCTTATTTACCGCACACATTAATTAATTTTATACGGAACTAATTGACAGCGACTCGAAGCCGTTAAACCGATTCAGTCCAGAAAAAGTCAGCGGCTCGTAGATCAGGATTTGTCGACGGGAACGTGGCGAGTAGATTGAGTCGTGCAGAGTCGATCTGACTGACACGTACTGAAATTTTATCTTGTTTTGTCTAGTGATGATTGGTTCGGATTGCGCGTCTAACGTATCGGGAAACAGAATATTCTTCGAGGGGATTCGATTTCATTCTCAAATCGGCCGGGTCCTATTTTCCACAACATTACAACTACAATTTATACACGGTCGACGCATACAGACGATCATTAATCAGAAACGATTTATTAATTACGCTTCCACCAAGCTGTTGCACGTACGTTTTGGCTTCGACTTCTGCTCATTAGAGCTTCTAACGGGCAATCACTTAAAAAGCCCGAATCGATTCTCGCTCTTTTACGGAAAACTCCACCATACATACCAGTTGTTTGACGCATTACGCGTTTTGTATATTTTAAGCGAGAACAAATCCTCCAAAGAAACCACTCCGAACTGAATAGAAATTTGACATTATGTGCATCGCAGCGGCAGATGGAACTTTTACGAGCCGGAAATGCCTCGAGTCTCTCGAGGTCCTGATGCGTTCTATGTACTGCTTCACTTAATTCAAAGACATTTGCAGTCTGAATTATGAAACATTGAATCCGCAGTCGGAGCGTTTCCGAAGAGAGTTTCGCCGAAGAGGTCAGTTCATGTTATCACGTGCTAAACGCGTTGTAACCGAGCTAATTTCTGTACAACGTCGGTCATTGTCTGCGCTATACAGTCGTGCTTATTTATTGTTTTTTTTTTAATATTAAATGCATCGCAAAATCGTAGATAGATCTAATGTCATAATTAGCGAGTCTCGGCCGAAGCGAAACGAACGAATGAATGGGATAACCTGCTGTTAAAATTAGTTCTCGTGCAAATGAGGAATGTCCTGAGTTGGCATAACGCTAATAAACTGGTCTCACGACCCCTGCATTGTCGTGGTACGTACCGTCGCCTGCTGACGAAAGCCGATATAATATCAGATGTGCGGTTTAATAACGCTCTGGGAAAGTGGAATAACCAACCGTCGCCTCAGCCCCATTTTTCCATTCAACTTTGTTACGCACTATTTTCCACTCTACTTGTTCGTTCAATATAATCATCGTCGACCGAAGACTCGTTCTTGTGTCAATGTATATGAATTAAGTATTTTTATAACGGCAACCAGTTGCTTAAGCTTCTTCGTCGGTTATCGATCCGCTGCCAATAATTTTTCAGAATCAATAAGCGAATGTTTGTGCGCCTCTTCATTCATTTTTCCCATGTTTATCAATTTCGGTCGAAAGCGAGAGCACAATGAGTATAAATTACGGTGGTCGTTTCACTTGATATTTTTTAATGATCATTAGTTGGGGGCGCTGAAAGCTAATGGCATGATGCGTGATCAGGTGCGCCGAGATTTTCAGGAGAACCGCGGAATTTGATCGACTGAATATTTCAGCACCGCAGTTATGAGCAGACGATTCCATAAAAGAGATAACATATTAGATTTCAAAACATAAACATTATTCCCTGAAAAGACACGATATCCAAAGGATGCATAAAACGACAAGAAATTACAAACTTTTCAAATAAAAAAATTATCAAGATCTTGCTTAGATATATTTACAATTTCTCTAGGGATTTTTTTTATGCGAAATAAAAAAGACAAAGTACCACGGGAGCAGCGTGTGCTGAAAGGAGGGGCTGCCTGAAGATGATTGCAGACAATAAATTGGATATTAATAGGCGAGATTGAGAAATAGAGTAGCTGAAGGCGCTCCGAAACTAGCAAAGTCAAATAAGTTGCCCAATTTGTGCCCACCTGAATTCTCAAATGTGAGTTCCAGGCACTGGCGGCTCGTGATCATTTTGATAAGGGAAGCAGGGAGTTTTTTAAATTTGCTATTAATGGCCTCAAATTTTGTAATTTGATTTAATTTTCTGACAGGCGCCTTCTCAGTTGAAATTACTGCCAGTCAAATATTTTTCTGGTTTGATGGTATTATTTTTTCATAAAAATATTCATCTTTACTTCTAAAATGTTTTGAAAAATACGATACGATTAAATAAATCTCTCTTCTTCGATTGAATTCATGCATTGTTTAAAGATTAACGAATGCGCGTGACAAAGAATAAATAGTTATAAACAGATATTCCGTCTTTTATTATAAAATATCATTATTAAAAAAATACATGACCAACAAAACAATTATTAATATGCAGTAGGATAATGTAATTCATTAAACACATGCCGTTGTCACATAACACACTAAAATGGTTGCTTTTGTTTCCATTTTAAAATTGTATAATTTCAATATAAATCTGACCAAAGACCGAAAATTGCGTAAATAAACAAAGATGATGTGAGCTAAATTCAAAATTCGACTCCTGATTGGTTCTGCGTGTTTGCCTTTCCAGAGTTTTTTAGGCACCGAAGCCTCTTCCCATCCGAAAAACATAGCCAATCACGTTCTAACAGTTCTAAAAACTTCATAACGCCGGAGCTGCGATTTGCACAGTGAGGTGCATTTTTTCACGCAAAAAATGTGTAAAAAGCACGGGTCGGCCGTTTCCATTCAAATTCGATTGAACTAATAATTGTTAAGATCTGATTAAGCCGATAAAGACTTCTTGCAGGGATCTTGAAAGAGGAAAAATAAATAAATTAATAAAACATAAATTAACAAAGTCTGGAACTAATTAATTCGTCAATTGATGCAGAGGAGGCAGTGTCCTCCTCTGCCTCCACTGACCAGCCGCCGCTGGTTCCAGTAGATTTCGCTTTAATCATTTTAAGGCCTACAGCACGATGTCGGTATAAAATGTTTAACATAAACAACATAAAAGTTTATATCGACACATGGCAGCACCGTCATAAAGCAGTCCAACATGCTGTTTCACAAATTGCCTCCATGCAAGACATACAGCAATAATACCACTGACCACTAGTAAATTTTTATTGGTCCGGCAATGCGTTCTCATTTGAATTAATTTCCTCTTAACACACACCTCCCATAATTTGCCGTCCATCAATGTAGGATTTTTCAGGTCGCCTCCTGTAGTCGTCACCTCATTAACGAAACGTTGCCATTGTTGTTATTTATGTTTCCCGGTGTGGCAATCGGCTGAAATCTCTGTTAATCCCACGTGTTTGTTAGTCAGCTGGCATTGGGAAACGAATTTATTAGAAAAGTCCGGGATTCGGGTATGGCAGTCAGACACGTAAGTTTTACAAATTCGGTATTTCGGAGACTGTCCCAGGCGTTGGTAATATATATGTATATACAGTGCGTTTTGAATTTACAACACGCTTGACTGTCACCAAGTTCTAGGAAATGCTCGCGTTGTAATGACAATTTATAATGGTGGTGAGCTTCTTCTCATGCTCGTCTCTGGGAAATTCTCATGAATCGTTTTCGACCGGCCTTGAGTTGACACCGCAATATGATCGGATTCCGAACACCTTGATCTAAATAAAGAGGTTTACAGCGTCGTTTACACCCAGTCGTAACCCTTAAACACCTCTTAACTTTCGACAAAAAGCCGAATTCGCACATGTTCGGAATTTTTGTGACGGGAAATAATTCGTCCCGGTTCTTATTAGATTGCAGTGCCGAGATAATTAAATGCTGTTTATCATTCGAATTAAAGCGGAAAATCCGTGAAAACGGGGAAAATGGAAACGCGTCTGTTTAGACTGGCTGTCAGATGCAATTTTATGCAATGAAAGCTAACCCTGCATAAAATAATAAATGTAAGAATTCCAATTGCACCAGCGGCGTCGAATCAATTCGAGCAATGTTTACGTTCCGGTGCATCAAAAAATGTTATTGTCTTGATGGGAAATGGGAAAGTGGCGATTTTATTTTGCCTCGACTAATTCAATACCGTAAATTCGTCCGATGTAAAAGATTTTATCGTTCTGTGGTATCATCCGATTTTATTCCTGGTAATTCTCGCGATCAATCTAATATTGCGACAATTGTTAGATTCAGACCGAAATAAAAGCCCTATTCCGGATAAGTGATTTTGCAACTGAAATTCGCAACGCCACTAAAATAATACACAGACCGAAACGATAAACGTTATTTGTAAATAAAAACCTTTCGACGTAATCCCGCTGAACTTTGTTTGATTTTATAGGTGGACGTTTTAAAGTTTTATCGGTCCGACAACAAGTTTTCGATAGTAGTGAAGCACAACAAACAAAGAATCGTTGCATTGTGTTATTTTTGTGCAGCTAGAACGCGCCACCATCGCTTAGACTTTAGAATAATGTCCGAATCTTGGCTGCACGGTGTTTGGTCGCATTCGGACGAACGTTAAGACGCCACTTAGGCCACGTCGTTCCGTATTGGTCCGACATGAATTCAATTAATGTGGAATGGTGCGGTAATTTATGACGGAAAAATATTGTTATCACCGGATCCGACTGTTTGATATACATATATGCAGGCAGCACGACCACAGCACCATTTGGTTTTCAGATGTCCCACACAAAAAGCAGTGATTTTACGCGTCAATATGTACGTTTTACGCATACCGATCCGGGATTTTCGGGAGTTTGCACAATTCCAGTTTTGCGGAACGAAATATTTTCTTATTCATCAGAAATTTCTGATTATCGGAAGAGCGAAAGCAAAACGATAATATATTCGGATTATCTCCTGATATATCATCGGTCATTTGTCACGTTTATACGGCTAAGTGACCGGATAAAAAATGACTCGCCACCCCGAAGCGATCCTTCTTCCTTCTTGTGTTTGATGCGACAGCTGCTGGAATATAACCGCTTTTAATTTACCCATTATCGTGTCCGCCATCCGTTTCACGTCCCACCTGAAAGCTGACTCGTATTTATCAATTTCATCACCTTTTTTTCCTTCTCCGACGGGAATTTATGTGGTCACCAATATATCACTCGACGCCAAAACAAAATTTTACAAACGTCAAACGAAATATCCCGAAAAGACGTTTCAATTATCCGGCTCCGGGTCTGGCGACTTAGGAGGGCGGACGTAGAAGAAAGTCCTTATTAATATTTCGCAAATCGGTGACGAACCGACGGTTGTCGCTTTGAAGATTATAGTTAAAAGAACTTTCCATGACAAATGAAACCCTTTGAAGCGATCCGAGAAGTTTTAATTACGTCGAACTGAAAAATAGGTTTTTCGCGTAAACTCGATGCGAAGTATTTATGAGTTTTTGCAATTTGCGCAGATTATCGTAGGAATATGAAAGGAGCGACTTGTGTTCCGGTTAAGCCGTACGAGATTGGATCAGAAACGAATGAATACCATTTTCTTTCTCCGGTCGCATCGTTGGTACTTGGTAGCATAAGCGGCCGAAAAACGTCTAAAGTTCAGTCCCCCGTCACGTGACGTGATAGCAAATAATCGCTGTGGTCGAAGTAAACAAATATATTTCACAACAGAACTTTCCCGCTGCATCCTCACTGAATGACAATAAGAAATTCGTTCGCCGGGCACGATTCGACCCATGCTGACCGGGCAAAGCTCTGCGAATCAGCCTCGTTAAAAACAATACAAATACGTGATATTTTCGATCGGAATTAATCCGAGACGTATCCGCCGGGAGCTTTTGCCGGTTTCGCATCTTTTTTCCTCTATTATGGTCCGACTAACAACACAGTTTTGCTCTTCCGCACCCATTTGTCGTGTCAGTGCGTTCCCCCGAAAATACGGCGCCGGCTCGTGAAATTAGCGTCGACAGATGCAATTCGGTATATTATGCTCGGCCCAGATCACTAATTGAAAGTGCACGAGTTTAAGAACGCCGGGAAATCTTTACGACCGCGTATCCGCTTCCGGTTGGCCATTCAGGTCGCATTGGAATCATCGGAGGACCTCTACGTGTCCCACATATATCGTTTCTATCTGAGAAACTGTCACTTGACTTGCCAAGCCAACGGACCCCGAATCACGTAGGAGATATTCGGCTCCGGCTGATTATTGCTCGTTAAGACGGCCGTAGCTTCCGGTTAACTGCTACCAAAATTTCATTGCTTGAAATATGAAAGGGAACCTAATCAGAAATAAAAATTTATTTTTAAAATTACAGACATCGTCTCTTTTAGTTACCCTTTTCTAATTTTTATGGTATTCTCATGGCGTAATCTAACGGAACATCACAATGAAATAAAAAAAAATTACTAAAAAACCACTTTTTTTTCAGTTAAAATTTCCAAATCATACAAAGATTTCTTTTGAAAAAGGTTGGCGAGTAGGTTTTCTACATCCAAGTGTTTTTGGTAATTGATAGTTTTGAGGTGCTCGAATTATTTAGAATTTTACACTTAATTTAGTACATTGCTTGCAAAAAATTGACGTAGGCACCATTTTGGACGATTTAATATTTTGTTGAAATTTCTTCGACTCTAATATAAGGCGAAGGCATTACGGACATGGTGATCCTTTGCAAGGCATAGAAGTAGTGATTATAATTATGTGGGTCATGTTTAACTCGGTTTAGATCTGAGTGAGTGTGTGTGCATAATATTTTAGCGTAAATTGTTCCATTGTAGAGGAATTCTAATTAGGCGGTTCGTAACCGAAGTTCCATTCGGATCTAATTTGACTCCCCTAAACATGAGATAACAGCGTGACATTGTATGAAGTTCTCAAATCGCATAAATTCGTTCGGAATTAAACAATTACGAAAGAAAAATAAGGGTCGCACAAGACGACAAAGGAAGGCCCGAGGCGCTTAATCAAAGAGATACAGCTTCTCGTTACACTGTCAGTGCGGATGTCAAATGTCCTGACATTTGTATGCCGCGATAATAATCTCTCCGACAGTTTTAAATCCACTTGCACTAGTTTCGCATGCATGAATTCATTCCGGTGGAATTGCCATCATTTATCTTGGGCTTCCTTATTCATTAGAAAAATTAGTAGACGGAGTCGGTGACTTTGTTAATTTTCATGTAAATAGGAATTCTTGTCATGTTTTCGGTCAGAAAGACGAATGAAATAAGGGGTTGTGGCTAACAAATCGAGTTAATTTGGTGTCGGCGGCAATAATAATTTCGTTTTTATTGAAATGTCGACGACGATCTGCCCGATAATATTTTCCGGAGCGTGGTATTAATGGCGAAAATAAAATGGGTTCCGGAATGGAGTTCTGTTGACTCATGTGGAAAATATCCAGTATTAAACTTGACCATGTTCTTTTCAAAGGAAGAATCCACTTACTTGCCTTTTAAAGTCCCGCTATAAATCCATATAAATAGTCCACAAAAGATGGATTATCGGCCTTTGTGAAGGGAAAATTTGCAAGTAAAATTATTTCCTAACAACCCATTTTAACTAAGATGCTTACCGAGCGGAGCTTCTTTTGTTCGCAGTTCTCACCCAAAAGTGATTTCTACCCCATCTATCGCTAGTCTTCCGATGAGATCGTAACAAGTGGTTAACGGCCGAATAGTGGCCCCGAGCTTGGGCAAACATGTGTCCACAAAGCGATGGTTCATTTTAATACATAGCCCGCGGCTGTTTATAATTGCTAGGGTTAGATATTCCACTACATGACGCAAATAATCACATTTATATTTGCAAAGCGAGATAGATAACCTCATGTTATTATAGCAACAAAGGACCGGATCGCATCGGTCCCGGTTTACACTGAGTTTAACGTCAATCATCGCCTCCCCGTCAATAGGCACATTTTCGCGTGCATTTTTTCGCCGAATCGATTCCAATTTTTGTCGCCGCACATAAATTTGCTGATACCAAAGGGAGGGGTGTTTATTTACCTCGCTCCGTGTCGATTCAAGTGCCGATTCGTCACTGTTCGCGTCACTCGAACTTAATTGGGCGCCTCTGACAAATCGTGCCGCCCCAACCCCTAACACGCAATTTGCGAAATAGTCAAAACTTAACGTGAGTTTTCCTCGTTCGCGCCACAATCGAGATATTGCAGACGTCCAGGATAATATATGATGCGGATTCTTGTTTTGCCTCTTCGCGAAACTAGTTTGAGAAGTTTTATTAAATCGGAAAGGATATTTACATTAATAGCGTTTTTATAGAGGCGCGGGCAGATTTATTTCGGTCGACGAAAAACGCCCCGAACATCTCGCAACTTTCTCAACAAATTAGACCGATTTTTATACGCCCGGCTTTAAGTTGGTGCTTACACTTTGAAAGTTTGGCTGGCGAATGACACGTTTTCCGAAATTAAGATCGATACGCGAGTACATTTTGCGTCCGACGAGGTAATGATTTTTGCGGTCCCCCATCTCGTTTTTACAACACGCGCGTTCCATATTTCACAATTATGTACTTTATGTCTTAAGAAGCGGCGATAAGAAGGAAAGACGACGTTTCGCTTTGAAAAATGAGACCGAATGCAGTTGAATTTAATTTTTGCCGGCCAAGGAACCCAACCCCCATACGGCGGATGCGAAACTGTGAAATTTACATGCCAATTACCCACCTGTCTGCCGGCTCTTAAGAGCAGTATTGGAGCGATGGCGAAATTAATGGAGGAGGAAGCAAATATAAAAACCGCATTTAAATAAATGTCAACAGGTTGCCACTTAGATAGAGTGCTAAGCCTCCTCCACATGTCTGATTATTTGCAAATATTGGAGCAACCCGTTCCATCATCGCGTCAAAATATTGTTTGCTGTCTTGCACTGGAGGGACGACGCGAATTATCCTTGAATGTTGCCTCAAAGAATAAAAGGATATTCCACATTTAACCCACATTTTCTTAATCGCATATAAAATTTTCTGAATGACGACAATACGCCAAACATTTTGATGGCTTTTAAACTTTTTAGAAAACTTTCTTGAAGACGCGTTTGGTTAAATTGGACATGAAACTTTTTCAGACTTTCAAAATTCTGTGTTGTGAAATTAAATATTCTTCTACAAGATATAAAAACTTGTTAATTAAAAAATATTTCCCGTTTTGAATTGTTACTAATACCCTTGCTAATACTTTGATTTGCAAATGTAGGCTGATTTTATGCGATGATACAAACCTGTTAAATAATAAACGATTTAATATAATTGAAAAAGTGTTTTATTTATTACAAAGAGACATAGTCAGAGTTAATAAATCTTAAATTTAGTTAATTACTCGTTATTTATTACAAATCAGAGCATTCTTTATTGAACAGCAGAGAATTAACCGATAGGAATTTGTATATAAACGCAAATATTTTAAATTCGTGTTGAAAGATAATACAAAAACTTTTAATATAATTATTATTTTTTTCAACCGAGTTACAAAATATTTGCTAAATTTTCATTTGACGTGCCGAATCAATTAAAAATGCATTACATTTTATTTGTTTATGTAATGTACATGTGATCCTCACCCATTGTACGTCGCTCAAGTGATATAAATTTTTAATACAACAAAATATCGTTTTTGATAAAATATCTTCAGCACTATTCAAAAATAAATCACATGACCAACAAAACATTTGTTTGAATTTAACTACCCCTGTATGTACCATTTACATTTCCTGTAACAAGAATTAAGAAATTCTCGAGGTGGTTTATCCTAATAACCGATGGCGAACAATTTATCCATCACAACAAAGCCGAGTAAATCTAAATCTAATATAAAATACGATATCCGTGACATTCATTAAACTTATATCGTTGTCACCCAACAACCAACACTGGTTGCTTATTTTTCCATCTTAAAATTGTAAAATTTTAATTTCAATAGGAATCTTATCAAAGGCCGAACCCGCACAGTTTGTCAACTGTGAAATGATGCAATTAAATTCGACTCCTGATTGGTTGTGACATGGTGGGAGCATGTTTTTCACGGCACCGAAGGCTATACCCCTTTCGAAAAAGTACCCAATCACGCACGAACAATCCTAAAAAAGTTAGTGTCGAAGCCATTCCTTCGCTGTGATTTGCACAGAGAGGTGCACTTTTTCAAGCAAAAAATGCCTAAAAAGCACGAGTCGGGCGTTTCCATTCGAATTCGGTTAAAATAATTATTCTTAATAGCTGAAGCTGAAAATAATATGTCAAACCAAATCTATTTTTTTACAATTTCTCAAAAGGTGAAAAAATACATAAATTTATGGAACTAATTAATTCGCCACTTGATGCAGGGGAGGCACTGCCTCCTCTGCCTCCTGTGACCAGCCGCCACTGGAATAAAGTGTTTTTTCTGAAAGCGAGAATTGCAGGTGAACTAAGAGTGGTGCAGGTGCATTGCAAATCTGTCAAAACCGTTCAAAAAAGTGTAATAATTAGTTGGAGTAGAATGGGGTTTTCGGTGTAAAATGAATCGTCGATCTGAAAATGCGACTAAATCAAAATTGATGGTTTTTCAGGCGTCATGACGTTATTTAATATTTCAGGGATTAAATTCAGGCAAAAAGTGTAAGTCAGAAGATTAAATTGTTAGTATAAAGTCTTTGGGGCGACAGCCTGCTACTTGGTCGATAAGAAATAATTCGTGCACCGCTTTTACTGATAAAGAAACGCTGCCTGCTATTCTATAAAAAGGGATCATAATAAATTATATTTCCAATCGATAGAGATATCGACTAGTGCTTTATGTAGGAAACGTGGATACGACCCCAAACATATTTCCATTTTCTCGAGGGTTGGGCGAATTTTTTCGCGTACCGCTTATAAATTTAAACGGTCCTCGAAGCGTTCATCCGCCACGTCCATCCGATTCGGGTCCACTTTCGATTTGTCGGCGCTGTATCTGTACGGATGGGTGCATAATTGAATTTAATACTGAATGAACCATCCCTTTGTGAATGGAAATTTAATATCCCGAGGCCAGTTCTTTATACGTGCAGACACCTGTGCGGTTTTTTTTTGCGAAGCCATAGTGCGAGAAAGCAGGTGGATTTGCAGCGGCACAAGCTCGCGATTTTTGACTTTAACGAAGTTTACTCCGGAGCAAAATATGTTAACTGGATGTAAACCTTTGAGGAGTGCAAAGTGTATTAGAGCTTTGTGGAACTGCAGCCCGAAACTTTATTATCTCGAACAAAGTGATGAAAGGAACGATAAATTGGACAAAGAGCCCTCCTCTTACATCAGTTTTTCTTGCGACATGTTTGGCGAATACCTTCTAGTTAATTGTCGGTCGCCCCCGTCCGAAAAATGCTGAGTTGGCCTGATAAATTCCACCAAGGACGTATCTCCAGGGAGGGGTTGGGGCGCGTTAATGGCATTCGCACTATCCTGCGGTCCACGCAGCCGCCTCCGGCTTAATTTGACTAATATACACTATTCGTCCGCAGCTTTGATGGCGATAATCGGGTCGCTCGACCCCCGCTTCGACATACAGGAGGAACCATAATTTTCGATTTCGTCGTCTGATTAACGAAAAGTGAGAGTGACTTGTGGTTTAAGATCACCTTCGCGCGTTATTATTTCTGGAAATTAATGGCGCTCAAATTACAAGCGGGGATCGTATCGCGACACGATACGTTTTTTACGCGACTAATTACGCCTCCCTGTATATACAAACATGGTGGAGTCGTTGGGGGAGATAACGGACGAAACGGAACCGCATGGGATCTTGACCCACGATCACCATATGGTCTTATCTTGCAGCATCCCTCCAGACATCTAAATTAACGAGTTTTATCAGCTCATTGCACTCCGAGCGATCATCCCCTGATATTAATAATTTTAAATGTTTTCGTTTCGAAAGCACCGGTTGTTTGCACATAGTGCAAAAGCGTGTTTCCAGGGTTGATTTGATTATCGGAGAAATGCGGCAAAGTGCAATAGCAGGATTAATGAAATAAACGAAATAATTTGCTCAGTTTTTGAATCACATACCTACATAATCAATCCCGAGACGGGTTCCTCTGGGAAATATTCTCACGAGTGGCGCTTATGTTTCGATAAGTTTCGAAACAGTCCCGGAAGTAATCACGTGAACACCAAATGGAACGGAGCTAATTCCGGAAAAACGGCAAGACGGCGTTGTTAAATTCCACGAAACAACGGGATTGAATTGAAGATTTTGGAAAATGTTGTTTTATTCGTCGCGCGCTCGGATTTCCGGCAATCCTTCCGTTTCATTTGCACCCTTTAGCGACCCGTCCCGCTGATATTAATCGCCTCTTCCCTTTCTTCCATTTGCAACTTCCGCCGCAATATAAGACGAAACTTATCCCCAAGTGGAGATGTTTACCGTTGCGAATTCGACTCACGTTCCCGCATTGCACTCCATATCTAGTCCTTCCTGATAGCTTCTTGTCAAACAAATATCGCGACCTTTAACAAGAATCGAATTTTTGCGCAACTGGCCCGAATCAAAGTGAAATTCGCCGAAAGTGGGGAAACGTGTACGCCATAAAGCGACTTAATATTCAGAGAGCACCCCGTTATACGTTCTGCGGGGTGGGTCGGCCGGCAGAAGAGCACATTTTAATTAACTTATTTAGACCCCATTAAATGAACATTTGTCAGGCCGCACTTGGTTTCGTCGTCGTGCGAAGGGTTTACTGAGTGAGTGCGACTCTTCGAATTGCCTCGGATTTTTGCGAATTCCACTGAAAGTCCTTAAATTTACATAATCAGCAGGCCGCAACACAACAAGACGAGCGAAAATTGGGTTACCGAAAGAATGAAATTTTCATACACTTTAATATTCATACGGTCGGCGGAATACTCTTAAGTGGTTTGGAATGCGAAATTTCTATTTACATTAGTTATCTGTAAATCCGAGCTTGAAGTGACGACGCTCGAAAAAGTCCGAAAAGATTTCAATAAATTTACATAGATTCGGTTTTTATTAGTCACATTTATTTTTATTGTCTAATTGATTCGGTGGAACGCGGAAACGTGAACCGATTTTGGGGGAAACGGCGCGCCTTCATTTCCTTATCTTTTTAATTGGTCCTCCACAGCTGGGAGGCATAAATTCTTCGTAAATGTGCCGCTGAATACAAATTAAGCCACGTATTGTTCCCGCAGAAATTAACAGTGATTTGGCCATTGTTCTGCAGGCGATTTTTCAACCGAACCAAGTAATTGTGAGTTATAACGCTGATTTTGGTACGACACAAAATCGCCCCTCGTTGGAAAAAAAAGAATGAATTTAAGGTCGTTAAGCACCAATTTGTTCAAACAAGCACGATTAGCTGCAACAATAAAACCATAAATATTTTTAAAATATTAAACTATTTAATAACAAAAAATAAATATGGCAAAAAGACAAATAAAATTTGTGAATTTCAATTAAATCCTGCTTTAAATGCGCGTTTCTTTTAATTGTCCATCACTCATAATTTAATCATCAGTTTTTTCGCAATGCACTGGTCATTTTATATTTAATTCGAAAGAACTAACTTCTGCTCTTGATCCTTTTGTAAGGATGTTGATGGGTCTTTTCTTGCTTTTTGCAAGGGAGGAAATACTCTCTTAGAAAAAGTTACTGAGCTGCTTTTGATGTAGGTGATAAAATTCCACAAACATCACTTCTGTATGAACCATAGAAGACTGAAAGCTTAATATAAAAAAAATTTAAGTGAAGTTGAGTTTATGTTGATCTCTATGATTTACAAAACACGTACTATTTTATTATGATTCAATCCTTGAATCACCGAAAAGACAATTGTGGTTAATAATTAAAACAATATCAAGAAGAAATATGGAATTTTGTTTGGGGTGTTAATAAAAGTTGTGGACCGCAGCAGATAATAATCGACCGAATAATCAGATTCCCCTTTCTCAGACAATAATGGCGTCGGAATCGTCCAAATATTGGTCCCCTTCCGATAGAATTTGAACGGCGCAAGGAGCATGAAATGACGGAAGGGGACCGCACAATCATGAGTCAACGGAAGTCCAACACAGTAAGATGGTAAATTGGGTTTTCTGTGTGAGATGGAGTGCGGGCGAGCGTGATCCTGCGTACAAATCGTAATGGATGTGGGGTCAGGTGACGTCTTCTTGCAAGAAGACCGCGCTGGGACCGCAGAACTCGTAGTTCACAGGATTCACCTGAACGGACTCAATTAGCCATTTCTAAACAAACATGTGTCCGCATGGATGGCGTCTGCGAAGAGCACCTGCCGCCCAGGGCAGGCGTTCGTGATGCTTGGACGCGCAACGTCGATTTTATTAGCTCCGCTTTCGGAAGGATACAGTAGCAAAGAGGGAGGACTGTAAAAGTCCGAACGGGGTGCCCCGGCTACGTGTTGTGGGAATTTTAATTAAAAACTTTCTCTAGTTTTTACAACTTTCTAACTTCTCCCAAGTCGTTTTTGAACACTTTCGTTGAATTAAGGGCGGTGCGGTAATTCAGGTAATACACGAACGGCGTTTCCTACTTTGAATCCACAATCAACTCTTTTTGTTTTTTGTAATACATGAACAGCTTTTAGTTTATTTTAAAACATTTTTGTTTTTGTTGGACTTATAATTTTATTGTTAATTTTTCAAATCGAGAGGTCTACACAAACTTTATTAGTCAACACGATTTGAATTGCAGCCCCAGATGCACCCCATTGTTTGCCCCCGTTCTTAACAGAATTACATCAGAAAGACAGTCACGTCCGCGTTCGTTTCCTTCCACGTGTGTCAATTTGGTGAGGATCACATAAAATGCATTTTAAAATGTTGACCCTCGAGTTTCGAACCGGGCGACATCCAACTTTCTAATTACTGAGAAAACATCCTTCTTAAGACTTGTAATTTGAAGCAAACCACTAACCCGACTTAAACCCTGAACCAACTGTCCCAATTAGCGAGTTTTCCTACGTCATACGCGTTTCCCTAATTGAAAAAGTCAACGAGTCAGTCAGACTTTTTTTTTAATTTGTTGTCGGCGAATTAAACCAGTGGAGGCAGAGGAGGTAGTGCCTCTCCTGCACCAAGTGACGAATTAATTAATTCCAGACTTTATAAATTTATGATTTTTTCAACTTTCAGGTTGATAGAATTTTACAATATGTTTGATTTGGTTGGAGACATCTTTTTCAGCTTCAAATCATATTTCAAATTATTATTTCAGCCGAATTTGAATGGAAACGCCCGAAACATGCTTTTTATGCATTTTTTACTTGAAAAAATGCACCTTACTCCGCTAATCACAGCGAAGGCATGGCTTCGGTGTTCACTTTTTTGGGACTGTTAGAACGTGATTGGATACGTTCTTCATAGGAGGTATGGGCTTCGGTGCCTGAAAAACTTTGTATCGGAGCACAGCCAATCAGGAGTCGAATTTTGAGTTTAGCGCAAATCATCTTTCATCTCACAATTGACAAACCGTTTTGTCTTGGATCACATTTCAATTTTTACAATTTTAAGATGGAAAAATAATCAACCAGTGTTGGTGATAACGATATGAGTTTAACGAATTATACGGATCTCGTATTTTTTTATTAAATTTAAATTTACTCGGCTTTCTCATAATGGATAAATTGTTGGTTACACTTTCTGTAATTTTAAGATATAGAAGACATATTCATGGTGCTTTATGAATTCGGGAGACGCATTTTGGAGAGATTGTTGGAATACTAATTCAAACTCAATGTTTAGAAAATTCGTATTGCCATTAGCATGAACTTTTTACTGCAATTATGGTAGGACATTGGTTGGCAACCTAAAATTAAAATAATCGCTCTTCTAACGCTATTTAATCATTGTTACGGTCATTCGTCAAACTTTAAAAAATCCATAAATTCAATCGAGGAAGAGATATTTATTGAAAATTTGACAGCTTTTTTATCGTACTTTTAATATTAAATCAAAATACAAAATTGAAAACCTTTAATAATAACCAATTAAAAAAACAGCTTGTCTCCCCTGACTAAATGATCACGAGCCGCCACTGAATTAAAGCATCGAATAAATTTAACTTTTGTTCGTAAATGTTTTACGCGACATGTGTTTCTTCCGTTTAGCTGGCCTAACATGTGCATTTCATTCGTAAAGTATAATTCTTCTTCGGGGAAGACGCTTTTCAGGCATTTCTTATTGTCTGGATTTCCAATTTGTTAGCTGGAAATTCGGCTTTCCGCCTAACAAACACTGACTAAACACGGAATGCTCGTGATTTGTGCCCGTAGGATGAACGCATATAAATAAGGATTTGAGTCGGGGGAAGATGACAAAGTGTGATCCGCATTTCAGGTATGTGACTTAAGAAAAAAATATCTAATTGGATTCGCGGCTGACAAACGACCGACAAAAGGATTTGAATCTAATTAAACCTGAAAAAAAATGACATTTTCGCGTCGCTCCAAACAAACCCTGTGTATATGTATATATTTTTTCCATTTGGCACAAAAAGCTTTCCCGTTCTTGGCTCGTTCCGCTCCAAAGCTCCGACTTCTCGAGCTGAGTGAATTTTGATTGTTAATTTGCTAAGAATGTGCTCTAAATTAAACTCGAGAGAGAAGCTATTAATGCCTTTAGTTCGCTGGTAAACAGTCTCAAGATGCAACCCCCGAACAAACGACCGACATCGAGTTACGAAACAAATTATCGACACCGGGATCATCCCGAGCAGCGCCGCAATTTATCGGCCAAACTGAAATAAGTCAATGTTTTAAAGGTTAGTAAGGGTTGATATGAATTCCCAGGCACGTGCGGACCGGGAAACACGAACCGACTTCCTAATTTCCCGGTTTAACTGACAGCCCCGTGTAATAAGAAGACGTGCATGCTTCTTGCAACTTTCAAAGAAACGTCGATGCGATGCCGTTCAAAATAAACGCCCAAAATTTAAAACCCACTCACGGAATCAATGTGGCGGACCTAAATCTAAACATCGCATCGGGACGATTTATGGAGTTTCTTAAAGTGTGTAAAATTGCGTAAAATATCAAAGAGAAATAAATAATTTTGATGAGAAAAAGTTTTTCAAGTCGGATAAAGCAATTCTTATTTTTAAGAACCTTAAATTGAAAAGTTAAGAGTTGCAAGGAAGTGTAAACAACGCCGAGGAAAGCTCGGGGAACAAGCTTCTAAACGACGAATTTACATTTCGTTCCTTAATAGGCGCACCTGTAAAGGAACCCATTCTGGAACGACAAATGAACGAACTTAATATTATAGACATAATAATTTATTTGCTATACGACAAATTGTTGAAATAGCTAATTGTAAATACTTTGAGTTACGAAACGGGCTTATAATTAATATTCGAGATACGAAACCAATAATTGCGTGTTCGTCGCGGAAGATAATACGCCAAGTATAAATTTCTTCATGAAATTTTTGGCGGTGGAGCTCCCAAAATATTATATAATCACGCGAACCTTCGCCCTCCGTGCGTTTCGGCCCCTTTCTATGATTGATTGCGGAATTCGTGCAACATTTTCACCCCAGAAATGTCCACCGGAGCTCGTTGGCTGATGCACTTTATGAAAGTGACGTGCCGACATGACATGAATATAATTACGCGCCCCGTGTGTGCACCCACCCGGGTTCGCATTCCGCTCTTAGAAATTTTCATCGGAAAGCGCGTTCGTTGTTTTAGGTTGTGAGTCTTTCGGGGGGCTCTATTTGTCGATGTAGATTTGTCGAATTTATTTACCATTCCATTTGAAAAATTCACAGTTTTGGTCGCGCGGGATTACAACTATGATAACGAGGGATATCCGGGTTTTGTGCGGCGACGAATTTCCCAGGTGGCGTCGTTTCTATAAGAAGCATAAGACCCGGTTTTGTCTTCGGGGAAGTAACTAAAAGGAACATGGAAATTCCGCCGATGCCGTTTCTTGTATAGCTAGAGGTCCTCCGGACTAACTCCAAAATGGCGGCTGAAGCGGTCGCCGAACAACAATAACAATCAATTCTACGGCGGATGAAATTGCAGCAGTCGGTTTCGATGTTTTGCTTGTAATCATTTTCGCGGGTGGTTTTGTTTTTTAATTGGAAACAAAAGAGCGCATATTTCGGAACCTATTCGCCGCCGTTTTGCTGACATCGTTTTTTTGCCAATTCACCCCTTTATTAATGGTTTAGTGTACAGGAAACCCGTGTTACTTACTTTTTGTTCTTGCAGGTGCTCCCGTTGAATAGAACCATTTTAATTGAGTGGTTAACCGCGAATGGCCGCGATGAAATTACCAAGAGTGCGTCTGTTGTTAGCAGCGTGTATTCAGGTGGTCGAACTTTAAATGCAGGTGAAGTTTTAATGCATAAATTTGCCGCCACCGACAATGCCAACATTACGGTTTTAACAATTAGTTGTGCTGTAACCCTCCGCAGCAGCCAAGGGGCGAGCGCATTAAACCGGCAATAATTAGTACGTAAGTGGGCAACTCGTCGTGGCCGTTGATTAGTCCTCCCGCTTGATCCCTTTTTTACCGAGTTATATATACAACAAGGGAGAGATGGAGACGGAGAGAGACGAGCGCGAGGATAGAGTTTGTAGCTTTGATCCGACCGAATGACCACTTTTCGGGGTTAACCGAGCTTTGATGAATTAAAAAGAAGATGCTCCTCCGAGTTCTTGGCGGTTTCGTCTTTCGTCGTGCCTGCGAGTTTTTCGAGTTAATGGCGGAAAATGTTGTGCGTTTGCGGCGCCGGAAACCGACCGAAAACACTCAAATATATGGATTCGAAGCCAATCAGGAAATCCGACCGAATAAAAGGAGATTTAGTGTTCAACATTAATAGGTCCCGTCTCTTCGCAGTACCATAAACCGACCACCATCTTTCTGAAGAACGAGTCGCTTTGAACGAACCGAACGCTTTGGCAGACGCCCAACTTTATATAAAACATAACTTCATTAAAAGGCCCTTTAGAAGTCGTGCATTAATAGCGTGATTGATGGGTTTTGCCCTTATTAGGGCACACTGTGGCACAATGCGTTTTAATAAGCCAATTTTCTCACAATTTGCCCTCATTATGTCGGGCCACCTTCAATATAACGGCGCGTATTACGGGCTGCCTGCATTTAGCGACTTGAGAGGCTGTTACTGACACAGGCACATAAATCGGGTTTCTACTGCATTTAAATTTAGAACTTTTTTTATCAAGCAAGAGCACCTCATTAATATAAAAATCTCACGATAGCAATGCTTTTGTTATATAATTTTAAACTCTTCAGCAAGTGAAAAAATTAACTCGTTCTATCTAGTAATAAAAAATATATTATTGGAATACCAAATAACGTAACAACTTAAACTTTATATATTTCTAAATTATATACGACGATTTTCTGGAAAAGGAAATTATAGGGGTAGGACTTACAGAAAGAAAGCTAACAACATGCAATAAGAACAATGAGAACGTTATAAAAAACAATACAATCAACTTTATTTGAATTCGAAGCTGCATCTGTTCAAAACTGATAAAACTGTTGAAAACGCCGAAAAGAAAAACCAAGTAATTTCTATTATAAATCGAACAAATACAATTTTTCGGATTACGCCATGTAATAAAATAAGAGTTTACAAACGTTTCATTTTTGGTAAGAACCCAGCGTGAAAAATGTTTCGAAATGCTTTAAGTAGTTAGTGTTAATCAAAACCCGCTGAAAAGATACAATATATTCTAATATGAAGTGAATTGCTCATTTCGAACAAGTCTGCAAAAGATTTCTGCATTCGAGCATCATGCGTATGACAATCAACTGAATTCAGATCGACCGTTACAAACTTAAAGAGATCGGGGCGCAACGTTGAATGATTGCACAAATCTGGCGCGAGCTTTTAATCCTGAAAAAGCACGAGTCCTCTTCTTATAAGGTCGACATTTTCTGGTCTGAGTGCAATAGTTGCGATACTGTGCCGTAACGAAACGGCGCAATTACGCAATCGTGGTTTTTTTCAACGTCGAAATTCAGCAAGATGTTAAGCATCACGTGTCTGGAGCACCGTCTCAAGTATTGACCGCCGGAGCACCGAGCAACGACCTTTCGCGAACTAATTAATTTTTTCGCCGTCAAATTCGTATTAATAGCATTTTTTCGTCGGTTTTTGATGATTATCCTCATTAGTTCGCGCTTCGTGGCTGAAAATTGTCGTTTTGCCTTGTTAGGACAAGAAAGTATACGTTCCAATAGAATCAAAATAAAACCACCCCTCATTAATTAAAACGAACACTGGGTTACAGAGCCGCCACCGCCTAATGACGTCCTCACACCATCTCTTCGTTACTTTCTTCTTGCTTTGGAAAAATTCGAATCTAGTTTCTTGAGCACCGAGCGCTTTTCCCACAATTAGCACGCCAGATTTTTTTATTTTTCGCGATTCGCGGACAATGTTTTGTTTAAAGCTTTTATGGAAAGTGCCCGGCTAAAGCTCCGCTGCCAAATCCCCTATATCAACATCGCCGCTTTCCACTTCACCCGATTATTTTTAATCTTCGTATTCGGATAGAAAAAATATTTTAATGGGATTCGGCGGCGCATCGTTGCACATTTCTCGCTTTATTAAAATGCAATGACGACGTTATCTTCCCATCTGGCATCGAATGAAATTGGATTCGGGCTAGATTGATGCGTTCGGCAATACAATTTGAATAATTAAATGTAAACGCGGCTTCCGGATAAGTGAATTATGGGCGGCGGAGTTTATTTATCGCGAGGCCACGTTAATGTTGGTCGAATCTTGTACGTTCCTTTCGGTAACTGATAAGTTTGAAATCCAATTTGGTTTGTATGCGGACTGGGACGGACGCTGCAGGAGTTCGATGAAAGCTTTCTGATGAGCTCGAAAGCGATAGGCGAGAGCTTTTTGGAGTGACCGCTGGACGCAGCGGGAATAGACTTGTGTGTCGAACGCGGACGCCAATTATCTGTAAAGCCCAGGCCCCCCGAAAATATGTGCCGAAACGGTCGGAACTGTCAGCAAGGAGCGAAATTTACGGCGACAATAATTTACGTAAAAAATCAAATTGAACCGAGTTCGCAATAATTACACCAATTTTTGAGTGCGTTCGCAGTTTTGACCCTACGTGACAATTGCAGATTTTTTTAAACAAATCCCATTTTGTTCACATTTATATCGACCACCACTTTGATGTGGTAATACGTTTTTATTCATACATCTCGGTATGTGCGGTGCGCTTTGATGTTTGACAACGAACGTTAATTGATATTATGTTGATTTATTCCATACGCGTCGCTTTCAAAACACCAATTCGCACACTCTTTGCACAAAAAGCCAAACACTTTATTTGAAACAAACCTCGCCGTCGATCAATTCGATAACTCCTATACATTTATTACAAATGATCGCTTTTTAAAGCTCTGTAATTGAGCCGGCGGCTTTTATGCAGATTTTTATTTAGCTGCCATCTTATACATTTGGTTTTGTCTAAAGGAAATGCTTTATTTAGGATGCACGGTGCGTTGAAGAACATTTATTAAACGAGATTAGCTGGTGAAAATAATTCAGGGTCCGCGCTACCTTATAACTTGCTCTAGGACACAGTCATATTTAACGTCACATTTAAAACACATGCTGCAATGTTTAAAAATTGAGAAAAAATGTACGTTTCACTTGACCACTAAATGTGGAACGGGAAAAACAAAACCTCACTTCGTAGAAGTCTAGTTTCACTGTTTATGTTATAACTGTGTTATTTATCCTCGTTCTATGAATTACAAATGAGTGCGAATATTTTTGTGCAAAATTTTGTTCTAATTGAGTAGTTTTGATTAAATGTGGGAATAAAGCAAACGATATTTGATTTTTAGGTACTAGTTTGCCGAATGAATGTGTGGAGGACACAATTCAAATCTGTGCGTGACTTGTCATCCGTTCGCAATTATAAAGCGAAATTAATTGAGAAAAATAATTCACGATTCACGCTACATTTTCCACGTTTTTTCTGGACAGCAATTTACCCTACAGCCTTATTTTTCTCCGATAAATTACTCGTTATTTGCTTTTTGTCAGACTGCGCGACTCGACGCTCATCCATGATTTATATGTTTGTTGTTCCTTGAAGGAATTTATGAATGTATTAATTAATAAAGCATGCGAAGGGTCTTAAGGGTTGTCGGCGTAAAGTGACACAGATTACGAATCCGCGTGATTCACTGAATATTCCGAGTTAAGAGGTTGCCGCATATAACACGACGTAAGCGACTTAAGCTCTACTGCTGCGGCTCAGATTAAATGTATTCCTCTGTCGTTGGTAATGCGCGCCATTGCTGCACCAACCAAATTTTGTTGACCCATTGGAGCGGGACGAAGCCGCTGACGTCGGCTATTAGTTCTGCGAGTCGAGCGGATATATTTTCATTGGCTGAATTGTATGCAAAAACGATTTAGTTTATTGGACGATTTGCATAATTTTGGCGTAAAAAGAGCTACTCGCGTCGGTTTGATCTTTCAATTTTGTGCACGGGACACATACTATTTGTTGGATCTTTTAATTAAAGTCGAGTTCGCGGGCGTAAAATATCCTGATGGGAGTGCATATTACGACACGTTTCGTATATGGAGCTGTCTTATTTGCGTTGACTGGCCTTAATAGAACTAGATGTTCCATTGTCTCGGGCAGAGTACAGCAAGCTCCTTTGTATGTTAATTTCAACGACACAGTGTGCAACAATGTCTTAATTCTGCATAATCGCCGCTGAAAAACACGACACACGTGTGTCGATTCGGGATTCAGGCATTCCTCCTCAACAACGTCCGGTGCTAAATCTCCTTTTTCCCCATTTGGTATGCAACTGCTGACACGCTCTGACCCCTCGTAATCCTGCACAGTCCCGCACGGAAGGCGGGGCGCGCCATTCATATTTCAATTTCGGCTTGATACTCGTTCGGCCGCCAAATTAAAAATATAATATTCATGACCCAACTGATAGTAATTAAGATACACGCGGCGGTTTGATGGAGCGCGACGCTACGGTCAAAAATTCACCAAAAGAACCGATCCTCTATCGATAATTGCGGCTAATTCCTCTTCGAAGGTCGTAATTTTTTGTTAACTAAATTTGCTACGCCAAACTTTGTTCATCACGTAGGATGCTTAAAATTTTACGATTCGGCGTAAAACTCGACGAGTTTTAATATTTTCTGTTATTGTGGACCCGAAGATTAATTCGATGTTTGCGCTCAGAGTTCAACGTGACTTATTTTATTTGACTTGTAAACTCGGAACTGGTATTAATTAACTGTCTGGTATTAGCTGGATGCGTGTCACGTCATGGGGGTGAATAACAACCCCCGCTTTTAGCTGGCGAAGAGGAACCCGATGCGCCGTGCTCCAAGTGTGTTTACAATTGGTGGATGCGCCGGGCTAACAAATATTGAACATCGAGTTAAAGTCGTCTGATTTTGTTTCGTATTTTCCTTTAGTTTGTCCTTTAATTAAATGCGTCCTTTTTGCTCCAGGACGGGGAGAGAGGTTACTTAGAGGGATTGGCGTCGAGATATGCAGACCTCTTCAGCACGCACTACGGAGACGTCCTGGGACACCTGGAGGACTTGCGACGCATCGAATGGGCGGAATCCTCCCCGAGGGAAAGGAACGTGATCACTCCGGGTACGCCTCCCGCGAATATTACTCCCGTTCCTGCCGGACTCACTTCGTCGCAATCGCAACCGCTCTACGTCCCCGGCAAATATTCGGTAAGTCGTCTCGACTCTTCATCAAAACGATTTAGTTAAAAAGCGTGGTCTGTACCAGCCGTCGAGTTGTTTGAGCGATAAAGAAGAGGACGAAATTTACGGCTTCGGATACGGAGTTTTCGGAGCGCAGATCGCGAGACAGCAGCAGCAAAGGTTAATGGGACCAGCGCCTACGAGTCATCAACCGCTGTTATTACAACATCAGCACAACTATCAAACGTGAGTAGAAGCACCGCTCTCAATTTTACAATATAAAGCGAAAATAAGGCAATTTTATCGGGCGAGATGGCTTGTTTACGGTGAGGTGGTTCGGGTGCGTTTACAAATTCTATCGGAATAAATCAAAGCGGCTCTCGTTTTTGGTCTCGAAAATTGCAGACTTGAAGTTTCGGATTAATATTCGACGAGTGCCGTTTCGATTCCAACGAAATAGAAATTGTTGCGTCGGCGTTATTAGCGAAATAAAACAGTGAAAATTGGTTTGTGACCCGGCGCATCCGCCATTCTTGCAATCAAACTTTCATGCGGCGTCAGTTTGGCAAACAACGCAATTTAATTCGGTCCCTGACTGATTGGTTCTGAATTCGCAGGAGCAAGTCGTAAATTCGGCGCGTTTTTCTAGCGCTTCGTAGAAATTTTTAACGAAATAATCCGACGGGAACCTTCAGTTTCGTCGCGCGTTTTGACAAAATGAGAATATAAAACCGCCGGGATTTGCCGACTTTTACGGCACGCGTTATTTATTTATGTAATTGCGAGTTATTAGAGTTTGGCGGAAATCTCCATTCCTTTTTAATCACCGCCTCGAACAAAGCCAGAACAAACACGGACGATGTTATGAGATTTTCACCCCGCGTTATCGGTCCGATTGGGATTCTTCTAACTTGTGTGGCAATATCAATTAGGGACGCCGGGAATATTTGCTCGTGTCGTACGTGCCGTTGGATCTGTTATTTGGGTCGAAGGTCGTCGGTGAACTCCGTCATCTGCCCTGCGGAATTAATTCATACAGTAAACAATTGCAGTGGATTTTTATGCGACATGCAGGAAGATAAAGCGGCGGGCATCGTTTGAAGACACTGCATGTAATAAAAATCTCATTAAAATGGCAGACTTTCTATTGCCAGGAGAGTTTTTCTCGTTTTATTAAATATTGAATCGCTCCCCGCTCCGCACAAAGAAGTTAAGCCCGAAAGACATGAAAATCTGAACGGAGCTGTTTTGTGTTGTTTCAGATGTCTGAGTCCCCGGTCGGCCTATTTCTACGAGTTTCCCCCGAGTGGTAAGTAAAACAGTTTGGTCTATCAAATTTCTATTTATTTAGTGTAATTTCGGCTTTTTCCCCCCCGAGATGGATTAAAGTAAAGTAAACGAAATTCTCGTAACGGTATTTGCTTAGGTGGAAATACTTTATGCGAACGAATATTAACATTCAAATTTCTATTACTGTTTGAGTAAGTATAAGTTGGTGAAACAATTAAAAGCAAACTCGCTTGTGTGCATAATCAACAATATCCTCGTCCTACACTATCATCGTTTCCCGTTCCAAACTCCAAGTTTCCAAGTTTCTAAGTATTCGCAACTTCATTTCTATTGAAATGCACGAGAGGTCAGGTTCGGAGCAATATCCCAGCAGATTGAATTTACCATATGCATGCAAACGTCCCGGCCGCGGCGTTACGGTTACGACACCGGGAAACGGCTACACTCTTGGACGACTGCGCCGTGTTTTACTGCTTATTAAACGTATTAACAAGCTCGTGATCTACATTTCTGCACGTCGCGAGATCCGTCGCCCGATTAAAACGTCGAACGTTTTTAAAGTAACGACTTCGTAATTTATGTCTGATCGTTGATTATTGATCGCTTCTCTTCGAGCAGGTGCTCGAAATTAGTGCCTAAGTCGGGATCCGACCAAAAATAACAAAAGCAAATCTCGCATTTCTTTACTTTTACAATTTCTTTTGCGTCGGCTTTGTTTAATTAAATCAGAAGTCATCAATCTTGCGCGCGATCTCGTTTAATCAGCACAACAGCATCTCGATGCGTGTGCATCGTCTTTTTATATTCCGTGCCCAAAGAGTGGAGTGGGACTCGAATTTTGTTCGGCAGCTGACGTATCTACACAAACCTCTTTCAGCGCTGCAACAATTAAACGACTCGTTTTTGTCAAAGTCTGCTGAATTTCGTCGGGATGTCAACGGCAAAAGCTGAAATGCGATCTTAAAAACACAAGATGTCGGGCGAAATCACTTATTTCCCATGTGTCGAGTGTCAGGATGTGCTCGGGATTGCCACAAACGAAAAACTATCATGTTCGGGAGACTCGACAAACACCGGCTAAACGATTCTTTGATTTTTAGGTATAGCAAGCAACCGATCGAATCCGTGTTTGGTTTTAATTAAAAATAAATATTGCAGCGCAAACGAGAGATTATTTGATCTCACCGTCGCTGGTTAATAAGTGGGTGGAGCCAACTAGTTAACCAGCAAATTAAAGGGTGTGATGTTTTTATTTTTACTTCGTGATAAATTTGTTTTAAGTCAACTGAATCAGTGACGGCTTGTGATCGTTTTTTCAGTGATTGGTTATTAATGGTCTTAAATTTTGTATCTTTATTTAATTTTCTGACAAGCATCTTCTTAGTTAAAATTACTGCCAATCACATATATTTTTCTTGTACGATGGTATTCTCTCGAACAATTTTTAAAAAAATATTTATCTTGACTTTTAAAATATATTGAAATACGATAGACAAGATAAATTTTTAATAAATCTCGCTTTCTCCATTGAGCGATTGAGCGTAACAATGAATAGAGTTTGAAGAGCGATTATTTTAATTTTACGTTGTCAACCATTTAAAATGTCCTACCATAATTGCAGTATGTAATAAGTTTGTGAATTACTTTATTTTCGAATTTGAATTTTCCAAACATTCAGTTTGCATTAGCAATTCAAACAATTTCTCCAAAGTGCGTCTCAAATTCATTAAACACCATGTCTTAAAATTACAGAATGTGCTTTATGTGCTCAGTTACAACGTGAGCTAGTAGTTCATTTTGAATTGTTATGGAAGTTCCCTAAAGGGTATCATTTTTTGCAGTTATTAATAACACTAATTTTTTTTACATTTTTCTGTTCAACACCGCGAAACACTAATTCCTGTTAATTTTAAACTACTGCAGAAACATAAATAAAAATGTAGACAAACCTTATCATATTTATTATTTTTTGTGACCGAGTTGTAAAATTTCCACTAACACTAGTTTGTTTAAACACGTAATTTACATGTTTCCTAAGATGATCCTGACTTTTTGCATGGCGCTCAAGAGATTTAAATTTTTAAAAGAACAAAATTCCGTCTTTGAGAACTAATCAAAAATAAAACACATGGCCAACAAAAAAATAGTTAGATTTTAAACTTTTCATTAACCATTTGCATTTTCTTTAACAAGAATTAAGAAATTCTTGAAGTGCATTTGTGAAGAACTATCCTTTACCACAAAGCCGAGTAAATGTAAATTTAATTAAAAATATATACGAATTACGAATACGAAATAAATACGAACATTGGTTGTTTATTTTTCCATCCTAAAATTGAAAAATTTTATTTTTATAAACAATCTGACCAATGAGCGAACCCGCAGAAAACGGTTTGACAACTATTGTGAAATAACATAAATAAACAAAGTTGATGTGCGCTAAATTCTAAATTCGATTCCTGATTGGCTCTGCTCCGGTCCAAAGTTTTTCAGGCACCGAAGCCCATACCCCATGCGAAGAATGTAGCCAATCACATTCGAACAGTCCTAAAAAAGTAAACGCCGGAGCCATTTCTTGGCTGTGATTAGCGAAGCGAGGTGCACTTTTTCAGGCAAAAAATATGTAAAAAGCGCCGGTCGGGCGTTTCCATTTAAATTCGGTTGAAATAATAATTGTTAAGATCTGAAACTAAACAAGATGTCTCCAATCAAATCAAATGTTTCTGTAAAATTTTATCAACTTGAAAGGTGAAAAAATCCTAAATTTGCAAAGTCTGGAACTGATTAATTCGTTCATTGATGCAGGGGAGGCACTACCTTCTCTGCCTCTCCTGACTATCCGCCAATGAACGAAATAGTGTTGTTAGTTACGTAAGAGACACTTTTCTTCAATATTCGAAGAGAATCGCCGATATACCTAATATAACACATAAAATCAAAGCATTACTGGACCTAATCCAGCTTAAATTGTTCCTGACATTTCCGGTTTCGAAGCATTCTTTTAAATAGTAAAACATGCCGATGAGGACTGACTAATAATGACGTCGGTTTTCTGATCAAGTCCTATAACATTTTATCTGGTTTTCTATAGTTGGTAGTGAAATGCTTTGTCGGCTCACACGTCACTCCTAATCCGTTCATCATCCTCCACCCGATAGCCGGTGAATCAGGTCTCTTCGTGAAAATCGGATATGTCACGACGTCATCATCGCCCCAAATTGAAACCGAACACATGTGCAAACTTGTCAAGCCGTCAAAAGTTTGCATGAAGTCAACTCACCTCACGCAATCGCATGATTTACGCGCCGTTCTAAAAGTTCATCCCTTTATCGCTCGGGGTCGTCCTGCGTCGAGGCACGTTTCAAATAAACATAATCGCAGATAATTAAAGGAATCGCAGGTGGACGGCACACACGTTCGCTTCAGCAAACACGGCGACGCCACTACATATACTAATTTACTCCATCAATGTTGTCCATTTGAATTAAACATGTTATCAACAGTGATCTGGCTTAAATGAATTTGTGTTAATCTGCTATGATTATTCATGAATATAAACGCATCAAGCAAAATTAAACACTGGAGATAATCATTGCGCCGTTTAGGCCGCCACTCGCTCATTAACCCGGAAAAATTACGGCTCACTTAAATCGTGGCGTTTTTCATTGCCCACCACCGAGTCGAACGACCATCGTCGTTTATTAATGGGGGGTATAGTGTCAAAGACGGAATGTACATTTAAAATTTAGATGTCTATCAGTTTCGGCTAATGAATACGTTATGATGTTTGTCGAACGGTTATGAAATCGATTCTTTTAAATATTTACGTTTCCTCTTAAAAATCGATGAGATGTGTCCTCGTTGGGTGGATTTAAACCAGCCAACTTGTCACCATCGTCGAACCGACGACACGTAATGCGAGCGATTGAATGGATGAATTTAAAGCGTGCGGTTTGTCCCTTCCGAAACTTGGTCTTTCTGTGCGGCGTTTCATTATTTTGTGCAAAACTAGTGTTCAGACGTATAAGCAAGCCATAACTCGTAACCTGTACCTCATCCATGCATAATTCATCCGTAATACCCCAAGTTGCAGACGCCTAAGGCCGCCTCCGGTCCTGAAATTTGCTGAATGTATTAAGGGCAAAGCCGGAAACGGAAAGCTACATCGAAAGTGAGATTGCACGTGATGAAATTGAAAGCAACAACTATAAGACAAGCATGCAGATCTTATGCTCACCGGTCGTATTAGTGGCCGTTTTTTTCTATGAGTGATCTGTATTCAGGAGAGGAGTCGACTCGGTGCCAGGATATTAAATTGGGATCGAGTGTATGTTTTATTCAAGACGCCAGAATTGTTTTGGAAAAAAATCTTTATTAAAAAAGTTTTCAAATTAAAAGTCGGCCTTAATTACGCAAGGTGCATTATCATTGCCCAATTTCCCTCGTTGTCCATTTTCGTTATCGATAATGGGTGGATGGTGTGCAGTCGCCGTTAACTTCATGTTTCACTTCCAGACCAAAACTACACCAACACCGGCAAGAAGAAGACGACTTTTTCGAGGTTTCTCCGCGGTCTTAAGACGTCTCATCGTAAAGAGAAGCACGGCACAAGTTCTCCGAGGCACGGTAGGGCGGCCACAAGAGGTGTCCCTCAGAGGGTGAGTCTTCCGAAACTGTTTCTAGTTCCCGATTGTGGCCGCGATAATTTGTCCGCAGAATTGCTTTCCCGTTGTTTATGCAGTTCGAATCCATTGAATTTGTGTACGAAATGGCGCACAAAATCGACGGATCCTGTCCGGATTTTTTCACCTCGAACAGTAAATAAAATTGCATTAGTTCCGAGACGTTTGCGGAATACGAAACTCGCAAGAGGCGTCAAGAAATGCCAAGTATACACAAGTACGCCGCAATAAAATATGTAAATGTCCTATTTGCCCCTTCTCGCTCAAATAACTAGCCAGGCGAAGGCGCTTCGTCCCCTTCATAGACAATTTCTTGGAGCGATTGTTATTCCTTCCGCTTCCAAACCCTCCAGACATCATCTCCCTTATCGCGCCAAGATTAAAAACTCGAAAAACCCCTCGAATCATCCTAATTACTTCGTTCTTCCGCCGTAATTCATTTTTAAACGAAACTGCGAAATATTTCAGGCACGCTAAAGCACGCACGTTCGGAACGGGATGCGAGCGTCTTCGGCATTCAAACAATCGTAAAAAATGTAGTCTCGGTTACATTTCAAGTACGGATGTTATTCCGTTCCGACAGTAAAAACGAAGCTTGTTCGTGTTTCACGCAATACGTATGTAAATAAAACAACGAGAAAAAATTACACAACCAGTTTACATTCCGTAAAGCCATTTGCATTCCATTCGCTGATCAATCGTTCGGTTTGAATTTTTTCAAAAGTGTCGCATGATATAATTGCGCCTGTGAGAGAATAGAAAATGGATCCAACATACTGGTGGATGCGCCGGGGTTTTTATTTTCCCCAAAAATAAACTCATACTGAGTGTCCGAATTATGGACTAATATTTCGACGTAAATTTTTTATGTGAACAGCAATCCTTGCAACACGACAAAATTGAGCAGTGAATATTTTGCTTTCGTAAAAATATATACCAAAGCAAAATCCATTCAAAATTCAGTGATATAAAACGTGCTCTAATTTTTTCATCTAATTCAAATGTTATTATTTAGACTTGCAGATAATAATAATGATAAGTGTCAAAATATTTGCACAAGCAAATTCATCTGCCGAGTTTTATAATTGTGTGACATTAGACAAAGGTTAAATAACATTTTCAGCATATTAAGATTACAAACTATGCAAGTATCTGCGTCGTTTGTAAATTAAGCAAGTTTTCAACATTATCACCACGTTAAGAAGATGTAAGTCGCGTTGCAACTTAACTTTAAGGAAAGCAGTATCGGCTGGGGAATGCTCTTCCCAAACATGTCCTGATGGCGGTAATTTAATTGCGATTAAGCCGAAAAAGCGATACAACGGGTACCGAATATCTAACTTTATGTAAATCACCAAGTAGTTAACTTCATTATCTTCGCTAATATTCGCGCGAATTCAAGCATCGAGGATGCTGAATAGAACCTTAACTTGTTGAAAATCGAATAACACCGCACGCCTTTTCTTTCCGTTGTGAGTAATTGACCCCGAAAAAACGGCTCCGCACGGCGATTTGTTTATTTTCAGTTAGAGTGGATGTGGAGTGAAATTCCGGAAGAATTCCCAGCTGCTCCCGGCTCATAAACTCTTTTACGTGTCCGCGTATATTTTTTACGTGCGTCTGATATAAAAACGTAATAACGCTCTCATATAACACAATAAATAAACGTTTCTTTTGTTGGCGTAAAGGGCATTTCTCACGTAGCCCCAAATGAAGTTTTCAGAGAGGGCGAATCCCCATCCAACACGCGAGAGATGACCGATGTTTTGGGGTGAATCCTCAAGAAACCCCCATCGATCCCGCTGTTAATTCCGACAAGACCGTGTTAACAGCGCCATGATGAATGCCATCAAATGTGCGTTTTTAATCCGAAAGGGGCGAAATTGCCGTGACGTGATAAGAATTACCGAAATATCACAAAGCGGGTTTATACGAAGTAATTGCGTTAGATTCACTGGGATGAGCATAATGGAAAGATGAGCGCTTCGGTCGTACTTCGGCTCAAATTCTAATCGTAATTGACCGTGTTTGTTACATGTTTAAAACGCTCAAAGTCCGTTTATCGAATTAGGCCCTTTCGAAGTTTCAAAGCCCACTTTTGCTCTCTTTCCCCGATAGTATCGATCACAAGCTATTTGCACCGGCTTGAACAAGTTTGATGCGAACTTGGATTCTCTTTATGCTTCGTGGACGAAAACTAATTGCTAGAAGATGCTATTTAACATAAAAATTGGGCAGGTTTTTGGCAGATTGGAGCCGAGATAGCAATCAAATTTGGTGGATGCGCCGGGATATAATTAAAATATTATTTTGAAAGAACGAGAAACGGAGATTTACATCGGCTTGATGCAAAATTTTAATTTCTCTATGGATATTAAATGACAACTAATTGCAACTAAACACGTTTTTACATAAAAACCACATTACATGCAAGACGCGTTCGGATTTTTTATTTATTTATCTAATTGTAAGGGAAACGCGGTGCAATCAGTCTGAAAGATAAAAGAACTAAAACGGAACGCGTCTCAAATGATTGATCCGGGCCGAGAAGCAAGAAATATTTTTGAGCTAAACCTTGCGCGTCAAAACAAAGAGTAGATAGAACAGGTGGTCCGGTCGATTGTAATAACTCGATTTCTTTTATCAGTAGAGATAAAGAAAGAGAGGCCGCAGCTGCATTCGGAAACTTTCTAATTAGTTTGACATTTTCCTCGTTAAATGAAAATCTCCGAATAGAGATCGGCAGCGAGATTAATGCCAGTCGGCGGCGGTGATTTTTTGTTGTGAATTTCGCCGTAGTTGTTGTTCGTAATGAGTTTCTTTGTCGCTCTTAATTTACAAAGGAGGTGTTTTAAGATATAATGAAGTCTGACTTATCTGCGGGTAATTTGGATGTTGCAGAGCGTCGAGGGTAACGGATCTCCCTCGCACCAGGTGTAATTACTTACAGTTATGTTTGCTAATAGATTTATATTTGAGATGCTGAAGCGGCGGCGCGAAAACAAGATTTAGAGCCACTTTGGCGGGCCTCCTTTGTTTTCGGAAGAATTTCAGTTTATAGTGCGTTGTTGCCTTATGCAAATCGCCCGCATTTACACTTTATACGCGTTCGAGTAATTTATACCAACTTTTGCACCTTCACCCTTACGTTTCCCAGTCTGGAAAGTTGCAGAAACCGGCTGTAATGTACTCGCATAGTCTTGTCTCGCTCCTCAAAGTGATAATTTAGATTTCCCCCGACGTGCCCTGACGATTTGGAAATTTCGTAATAATTGAGGCGTCGCCGACAAAAAGAAAGGGCGTCTGGGGTTATAAGAGAAGTCGTTGCTATTTCAAACAAGCGCCCCGCTTAGTACAAAAAGAGTTGCGGTCGTGTTTAGGAATTATTTGCGCCGATCGAAAACTGCAACGATGCTGTTTTAGAAATCGCAGTGCATCAACCCCTTGTTAAGGGCACACATAACGCAGCATGACGGAAAGGGAGAGTGAGGGCAAGGGAAGAAGCTAATAAGTGCGGCACTCGAGACGCACAAGACAATGGTAGACCGTGACATTGACAGCCCTCTTGCACATGAGCGGGGTGAATCGAGTTGGTGCGCGTTCCAAGAACTTCGTCAACGTTTAGTTCGATTCGCGAGGGCTTCGACCTCGAGGCGGAAGGAAGAGCACGGAACGGCGACATCACTTAAGCCCGAGCCTACCTTCAGTACTCTTTAATTGAAGCAGCAGACGCGCACAAAGCTTACAGAAAAACACTTGCTCCGCCGGAGTATTCGAAGATTAAAGCGCTGATACTTTTGTGAATTTTTTTGCAGTCTGGGTTTTAATAAGTGCATGCAAGTGGTGCGCTCGTTTGACTCGGGCTTCCTGCGATTTAGGACTTTTTTTCGGACTCGTGATTAAAATCTCTCATTTTTCTAATGGAAACTTTGATGATCATACGGTTACTTCGGCCAGCTTGCATTGTTCCGGCAGAGACGTGCGATTTTCAGCTTCGACGAACGCGGCTGCCTCATCCCCATTATCTGCAAAGCGGATTCGATTATGGAACTTCTAGACTTTTTGCGGTCCAGCACTTACCATTTTTATAACCGCTATTCACCCGAACCATAAATCAACTTTGTATGTATTTGTACTACACCTATATATTAATTTCCATCGTCGGAAACATTTGGAGGCGTCGCTAGAGAGTATTAAGAGATTCTCACATGAGAAAGATATCCTTTAAAATTGTTTAGGTTTAAATTCCATGCTCAATAACTGAACTCCGAACACCACCAATTCACTATATTTATTTCTCAAAATTGACTCCAAAATTACAAATTTTATATTTTTTTTAATTGAAGAAAATAAAGTGTTGGACGAAGGCATTGTTAAGGTCGCTTCGAGCTTTAAAGAAGCAGAATTGGAGGATTCTGAACGATTCGGTGTTTTGTTTATGAATTTCGGCGTATTTATCCATCGATCCGGGTTCAGCATCAACGACCTAAATAAATTCAGTAGGAAATAATTCATGCCAATTACGAGTTATGTTCAGCATATTTGCTTTCTTTCGTGTGCAAACAAAATGTTATTAATTAGAAATTTCAGTGGGAGCAAGTTGCTTTGTACAAATTTAATTAGGAACTTAGCGCGGAAATTCAGCATTGTTTGATTCCTGTTTCTGTCCAAAAACTCGGCAACAATCTGTAGTAAGTCGTTTTGTTGTTTCCGTAATGTTAATTGAGTCCGTTAGTCGCCAGCTTCATTCGATATTCGTTAATTGCGCTCGCAATTAGAAGAAAGTGCCAAGTTGGGTGCTTTCGGTGTTTTTTTTAAGTTATTTTATTGGCGGCACGTTTTCTTTTTCATTATCTTTGATAAAAGTGAATCAATTGTTGGTGATCTTTCATTTTGACGTTATCCACCAGCGCAGATCCGGACTTGGACCAGTGATAAATGCGGCAATCGCTCTCTTCTATTCACTACAAGGCGGCTTTTTGATAGTTGCAATTGCCAATGTCGCACTAGTTTAGTTTGCGGCGATGTAAACGGATGAAGATTGGAAATTCGACGTTAATCCCGAACGCCGCCGGAATCGGGATTTTTTTTCATCCTGAATATTAATTCAATATTCATAAGGACTGCTCCGGTAAATTAAAAGTAAACTCTAGATGGAATATTAACTTTTTATGCGGTGAGTCGTCTTATCTCGTGGAATTTTAAGATCAGATTGCGAGATTCTTTATTTTTTGCCGCCTTCATTAAAGTTTACACTGCATTTACATAACAAACTCGGCATCATCCGTCGAAACAGCACCCCCAGGGAGGGAAGGAAGTGCAGTCAAGACCGATTTTAATTTTCAGCGAGCCGAAATTCCTCCAATTTCTCATGTGAATACACACGACAGGTGATTGATTTATTACCATTTTCCCGAAGACCGAAACGAGAAACTGCATCTTGTAGTTTTCACTCTATTATTTTCAAAACCGCCCAAGTTAAATACGCATGCGGCCTCTTTCTGTCTCATAATTTTCATCTTTAATAAATTATTCGGGACGCGCACGGAAAAATATAGTTTTCTCTACAAACAGCGAACAAAATAAAGAGCCGACGGTGCGACTGAAGCTCGTTAAAAATGTATTACAGTCAGTTCGCTGTTCAATTCATTTCCTGTGTCATCAATTTCAGTTCCGCCGGTCCTGATATTTAATCTCGCACGCTCCTCCGGTGACAAAGAAAAATCGTCTGCTCTTTTGACCGGAGAAAAATTAGAATTTTCGGCGGTTATTTATACGCCGCGGATTTAGTTACCGGAAGGAATCGGGACGGTTAATTGGGCAAAAAAGACTATTTTTTTATCATTGACCGTTTTATTGTAACAGAAATTGTTGTACGGACAGGTGGACACCCCAGACAGCGTCCTCCAGAGCGGCCTGGGTTTGACGGACCTGGGGCAACACGCGGTGCTGCGATCCATGGTGGATCCGCGCGACTACGACCGCCTTCGGCACCTGCAGATGAACGGAGGCGCCCCTAACACTTTCGAAGAGACAATCTACAAGGTGAGATTTTGTGTGAGATAGCCTTCAATACTTATTTACAGTCGGCCTCGGTCCGTATGGTCACTTAAAATTCCCCCGGCGGTCGTATTCTATCAGTGCTCGCCATAAACTTTATCTATTCCGCGCGGCGCAAGCGGCGATGTTTGGTTTCCAGCTTGCTTTTTCCCATGTGTAAACCTCCGGCTCTTATATCAAAATGTCACTGCAATCCGAGGTCCAGTTTTTACGGTCGAAAAGTTTCCGATGGTCATAGTCTGATGGGAATTTCACGTTTTATGGCCGCCTTTACGACTTTTCTCGTTTCTAGTTTGGCGGTTAATTGTTGCAACATTCGCGCACTCTCTGTCCATGCACAATGATACGTTTACATCGTTATCGTGTGTTGCAGTTGAAGCTACAAGAAGCGCTACGGAAGCGGGAGAAATTCACGAAAGAACACGAAGAGGTAAGTGGATAATTTCGTGGTGGAGCTGCTGGAAGCAATTATTCGACCGCTTTTCGGTAAATATATGGTGATCCTCTTTTTATTTGGCCAAGGCTCATAGGATCTATTGTAAACTGCGCTAAATTCACAAGTCGACCATACATCTCAATGGAAAATGTGAATACTGGAGCGGAATTGAACTAGCACACCAGACAAATTGAAATATTCCCCCGTGACAGATACGTATTTCCATGCAATCAGACGTTTCGGATGGGGAGGAACTGACTACTGACTTGGAGTCGTTCGCTTTATTCTCAAAAGTGTCGTGCGACCTACGGACATTCCGGCGCTGGATTTTCGACACTCATTTGAAAAGTGGATCCGGACAAGCTTTATAGCCTTTCCGCCCCCTCGTAAAAACTTCACAAGGGTTAATCCAAGCCGATGATGCGGCGTCTCGTTTGCGATCCCCTGCCGCGATTCGCTTCCGAAATATTTTCTTTCCCTTACATTTTTTACCGGTGTTTTGTTTCGCGTTTGCATAACGAATTTTAATACGATTATCGCGACAATAATTGTCGAGTGTATTTATGACGTTTGTTGATGATTAAGTGCCTCGGGTACATTTGAAAAATTAATAAAATTCCCATCGCTTGGGCGTAATATCTGTACAATATAGCAAGTGTAGTTGAATTCCTGTGTCTTTCTGCGCCGTACTTCATTTCCGGCAATTTAAATATTTGCCCCCCGATCGGCGCAAGGTCGAGATTCATATTCGCTCAAACGACTGGAAGCGCACGAGTTCGTTTGTTGCTGTCAAACAAAAGCCGTCCTAGAATATACGTATATACATACCACTTTGCAGCATCGAAATTTAATGTAACCAATTTACCGTGAAGCAAGATCCTTCTCGTGTCTCAACAACACAGGAGGAGAATACCTCGAGCTTTATCGCGTGTAAAGCTGCATGTTTTCGGAATTCCCATCATGAGCGTCCTGCAAATTACACCTTGTTTTATCGCAGATCCTGCGCGACATTAAGCAGGGTTTACTGCAGCTGGGAAAGGAAGGGATCCGCGGACCTCTATCAGGAGGTAAGACCGATAAAAGTCGCACTAGAACACCTCAGCCACGTTCTCGTTCCAGACGACACGTACATGTATGACGAAGACGCGCGGATGCTGGCGCCGGGGCCCCACCACGACAGGGGTCACTGGTACGACGAACCTCCGTACGAGAGCGACCCGGAGGACTTTCTGATGGGGGGGAGCAGTCCGGGGCCGACGGCCACCATTCAGAACGGACGAGTGTGCTTCACGCTGAATCTGCGGCAGGAGTCGCGTGGTGAGGGAATCATCTCGTTGAGGAGTGCCGGAGACATCTCTCTGCCGCGAGACACTCCCACCGCTACGACTCCCCGGGGAACTCCTCGACGCGGCTTGATCCTGCCGCAAGCCGGATATCCGCCCACGATCATTCCGTTAAGGTAACGACATGCATTTTTAAAGGGAACGAAGCTCTTATGTCGGCGCCTAATTAGATCATCGAGGGACCGCGAGAGCGGGGACTACGCCGGAAGCGATGTCCAGAGCATCAGTTCGCGTCTCTCCACACTTTCCGTCGACACCAGCAGGTCCGAGCAGCAGGACATCTCCCAGCTCGTGTCGCCACAATACTACACACATGTAGAAGGAAAAATCAGACACTTTCGTAAGACGGGCGGTTATCCCAGGAGCGAAGACGGGCTCTCGCCCAGCCAAAGCTCCGACTATGAAGACACTGATGAGTTTAGCAACTGCAGCCAGCAAGTCGCTACAGTCCACGTGGTAATTAACCCGTAATCGTGTCTAGCAGCGCTTGATCTCGTGATATTTCTCTAGTCGAGCGACGGAAGATCAGCTGGAGCTTCTGTGATCGTAGGCAAGGTGCGAAATCTTCGAGAAGACGTCCAGCGTAAGATATCAAGACTGAAAGGCGATTCGTCTGAACATAAACGAACCGAGTCGTTCCCTTGTTCGGCAAGTTCGGTGGAGAGCCTCCCCAGCGGGTCGGGGTCCAGTACGCAAGCTCTGGTTCGTACCGGAAGCAACCACAGCTCAATCTCAACCGAAGAAGCAGAACCAAGTCCGACGGAACAAATCGTGGGACGTGCCAGAGCTCTCGTTGATCACGTACCTAGTCCCTACGATAAGGAAGCTTTAAAATATAAGGTAACAGATACTAACAAAGTATCGAAAATAAACAATTTTTGGTTTAATAGTTCGTCTTTAGTAGGTATCTTTAATGGACTTTTTTTGTTAACGGTTTGACTAATAAGTTCATGTATTATTTCTTTCATCGGTAATTTTGGTATTTTTTTAAAAAATTAAGGCTAAGTTTGACCATTTTTGGTCAAAATTGTGCAATTTACGGTTTCCGGTAAAAATTTTACCATATCTTTAGCAAAAAAACTTTTGCCATTTATAGTTGTTGCGAGTTGAAATATAGTAATTTCCGGTTTATAAAATCAATTTTTAGCAAAAAATTGGGCATTTTTAGTAAAAGTTTGACCATTTTCGATCAAAATGTTGACATTTATTTTTAAAATAGTACAGTTTTTGTCAAATTTTTAGCATTTATATAATAGTAACAATAACAATTTTCGGTTTAACGTTTCGTCTTTAGTAAGCATCTTAACAACCAACAGATTTTTCTTTCTTAACGGTTTGACTAGTAACATGACATGTATTATATTTTTCATCGGTAATTTGATTCCTTTTTTTTTTAAATTAAATTTCTAATTTCAGTTTCAACATTAATATGTAATTATATTTGATGTAATTATGTAAATTTTACAAAACGAACACTCATTCAGGAGCAGTAAATCGGAGGCTGCTTGCAGTTAACGTAATGTTTAATGATGGACCTTTTATTCAGAATTATTTATTAATTTTTACAATTGTTTTAATTTGTCTTTTTAACGAATCGTTTCCATGCATTGCAGAAAGGCGACATCATTGATATCATCTCAATGAACGCTAGCGGACAGTGGCGAGGAATCTGCCACGGAAAGAAGGGTACGTTCAAGTTCATCAACGTGGAGTTGCTGTCGGAGCGATCGGTGAAGGCTCGGCGGGAATTGAAATGGCATCGCAACATCAAGGGAAAACCCATTTCCGTGGAGGACCTGCTGCAAAAGATTAGCATGCAAGAATACACGTCCGTGTTCGTGTTGAACGGTTACGAGGACCTGGAGCTGTTCAAGGAGATCGAGCCATCCGACTTGGACTATTTGGGCGTAGTGAACGCGGACCACCGGGCCAAAATACTGACCGCGGTGCAGCTCCTCCACGACCTGGACTGTAAGTGCTGCGAGCGTTTCGATGAAGCGGTGTGCGAGCGTGAGCTTTCAGCTGGAAGCGAAGGTGACATCGCGGGTTCGAGCAGCGAAGGCGACGACCACAACCGAATCCTGGCGCTGGAGGCGACGGGATCGTGCTCTCCGTTCGGCCGACGACAGTTCCCGAGGGATTCAGGATGCTACGACGCTGCACTGAAGAGTTCGCGCCAAGGCGAGGCGGACGCCGGCGACAACACCGTCACCACCACCGCGTTTTGTGATACGAATAATTTGGACGCGGTGGTGGAGCAATGCAATAACGAGATTCTGGCGCGCATGCGGCAGGCGCAAAAAAACTCGCTGAATCTTAAAGAGGAGCTGTGTTATCAGCCCAACATCCCGAACTCGTCGAGTTCGGACAAGTTGCAAAAGAAGCCGAAAGACTCATATGTAAGTGTCCACGGGCAAACGACCCTCGTAGATCCCTGTCGTAGAAATCTGTTAAGTCGCGGACGGAAAAGCGCCGAAGATACGTGCGAAGCGGACCAAAAGCTGACTTCAGTCAAATATGTTGTAGGTGGAGGCGCCGAATTAAGCCTCAGTGAGAACGGCGGGAGGAGTTGTCTGAGCGAGAAATCTAGCGATTCCGGCATTAGCAGTAGTTCGTTGTCTTCTGCCAATCTTAAAGAGTCTCGACCCGTCCTTTCCCAAAACGCTAACGCTGTTGTCACTGATAACAACGCCGCCATCTTCAGTTTGTCTAATTGTGCCAATCGTACGTCCACAACTGCCAATAACAAAGAGAAATCTTTCATATAAATTCCACGTTTAGAGACTGTAGTGATGATTCGCGACCGACTGTTTGTAAAAAGCGATTTTTAATAATGAAGAGAATTTGTTTGTCTGTTCGTTTGTGTTGGAAATAAGATAATCGTGATAGCAACTGAGATTTCTAAATTCTGTCTCCGTTGTAGGACTGTACATACCGCCTGTACATTCTGTACATAAATGATATTTATTGATGAAAGCAACTAGTCTCCTTGTTTTTTTGTACATAACGAGCTTTTATAAATGGTTGCAATTTGATTTGTTTCTTTTTACTATTGACTGGATTTATGTGTATTTCTCTATACGCATATCACACCTATTTGTACATGTTAGAAAGTATTACTTAACGTTACATGTCAGTCAATAAATTTAGATGATTTATCAATAAAACAACTTAAAAATATTCTCGTCTTTTCTCATTCATGCGAACTTCGCCTGACTTTATTACTCTCCACATCACTCGTCGCAGGAATGAATAAATAATAACTACAAACGTTGTTTTTTTTTTAATAAAGTTTATTAGACATTAAAAAAATAATAAATACAAGAAGTGCTAATGTACAGTTAGCTACAGTTAAATTTCCGTTGTTACCTATTACAGTGAATGAAAAAACAAAATAATGCTGCCAAAATTTACAATGATTATCAAGGATGATAAGGACGACGACGACGACGACGACAATGAGAATGGATGGCGCTTGCTTACTCATTAGTAGTGAGATTCCGTTATTATAAAAAAATATTTATACAGTTCCATCTTCGTATTATTATTTCAGGTACAAAACATGCCCAAGGAGAGAGAGATCCCCTCTTCGTTCCCAAAAAAGTGTAAACTTCGGCAGTTTTAACAATCTCCCATCAAACAAATCGATTTTACAAATGCACGACACGTCTTCGAAATACTGTTGTTACTCTGCCATGGCTCCCTTGTCATTAAATAAATCACATGTCATTGACAGTAAGAAAACTTCCTTGTACTATGGGTATTACTATGCACGCATAATTCTTTCCCTTTCGAGCTGGCTGGCTGCAATTGGCCGCGTGCGACCAACGCTGGTCGCACCCCGTGTGATGTATTAAATGCATCTTAAGTACACAAACACCAGCTTTTGAACCTCAGATTGCACGTAACAATACATTATAATATTAAAAACATAATAAATTACTCTACTGTACAATTAATCGCCTAGAACTAATGAAAAATGTGAAACAAGTTGGAGTGATGCTTATACATAATATCATCGTTTTAACAGAACCTTTAACAACTATACTCATCATCAAATATGTCTCATTAAGTAGCGGCCGTATTTACAAATCAAGGAACTCGACTAACCTAGCTACCTCCGTGTATATCTGGCGCTTTCTTTCTCCTCACACAAGCGCAAGTATAGCTGTTAAAATCATCTTTCATTGAATAAAATTATACCACTCTGACAATTACAGTTATTTATATGTATAACTTACAATCAAACGAATAAAAAAATTGCACCAAAAAGTGATCGATCACAATGAGAGAAATATAAACAACGAAAAAGTCGCTTACAAATTTACACAAAACACGATCATAACAAACGATTAAAAATTTTAAAAGCGTATTTTCGATTTTTTATGAAACGAGCTGCTTACAGGAAGAGAGCTGCCTGGAAATCGTGAAGAGAGCGAATGATTTTTCCTTCGTGTCTGTCATGACGGTCTATCTGGTGGTCTGCAGAAAGTGATTCGCTGCGCAATGCACTGCTTCGGCGACGTCTTCGAATACTGGAATTTGTTTGCGCTTCGCCATGTCCGTCACGTACACCCTGCCCCTGTTGTAGTCTTTTATCGCCTGATCTGACAACTGCACATCCGTTAAACCCCCATCCGTTCACTACTCTCTATCACTCACCGTTTCATTCCCGATGACGCAATTCTCTTCGGACAACTGCTGGACGCACAGCACCACGTCCTTCCCCACGGCTATGTAGTGGGCCGCCAAGATCATACTCGTCAACGAACGCGTGTCGTCCGTTATCACGAACAGGAGGACCTGCGCCGCGTCCATCATCTTTTTCCACTCCAGCACGTCCTGATCGTCCACGCTCTGGTTATCAAGCAGCTCGTAACAGTTCGCCACCGATGCATTTGAGCTTATGTTGTGCTGATTCAGGATCGGAATCGCGACCTCTTCCCTCCAGTTGGACGACGAGTTTCGCGATCCAGCCAAGAAAAGGTCGCACGATGACTTGTTCTGTTGTCTGGCCGACGAATTCGAACCGTTCGGGGGCGTCGTGGCCGCGTTGCACGTGTTGTTGTTCGTCGAACATTGGCGCTGGAACGGTTGACTGGCCCAACCTGAAAACGTTCTGTATTTACGAACCCCGCGCTTCGAATTTTTCCAATGTGCAATGATTAAAAACGTACGCGGCAGTGCCCCACTTCAGATCAACACACATCTGACCGATGTCCGGCTTCCGAACTGGTCGTTCTAGTTTTGTAATTTGGAACATGAAATGTTAAATGTCACCTGTTGAGGGGGGCACCGGCGTGCGGCCAAACCAAACAAAACAATGAAGCACGAGTGTGATCACCTTTGAATGTGATGTCGATACAAAAAAGAAAAAAAATAAGAAAAAGGAAGCGAAACAGATCCGAATCGTGTGAGAGCTGTCGTTGCGGCTACCTAAGACATTAGCAACTGGTCGCACGACGTACGAATTGAGCAAAAAACGGCCCTTCAAAAGTGCACACGTCCAATACAAAGGATCTGATAATCTACCATTCGTGCTCGAGTGGTCGCAGTTCTCTGACGTAAACTCGGCCATCAGCATACAGAATCGTTCGAAAGATATAGCGCCGTTTGAGCTGCTCAAACACTTGTATATTTCGGCAGTCGACAACTGACGGTGCGTCAGTTCTTGGAAGGCCTGTAGGAACTTGACCTTCTCGATCTCGCCGTTCTGGCCGCCTCCATTCGCGTCGAACACTTCCCTCAGCTTCCTGAAACACACAAGAGCAGGACTGAAAAATGTGTAATTTTAGATAGCCACGCGCGCAAACTTATTAATAACAGTTTGTAATGGGCGGGACGACCACGGACGATAAAGTCATGTCAGAAACAACCAATCGAATAACATCACAGCAACACTTCTTGGCCGCTAAACTAAAATACTGACCTCAGTTTATTAGTTAGGTGTTCCTCGGCTGTCAGTTCGTTGGTTACGTTTCTTAGTATGTTAGCTGTGCACTGCAACGCTGACGGCAAATTCTTGTGAACTTCGATCCCTTTGCTTCTAATAAGCGTCAACAACGTCGTCTGACCCTCCACCAAATCACGGTACTCCCTAAATCGCACAGTTTATTACCACACTCATTAAACCGTAAAGGCAGCGACAAACCTGTGGGTGATTGTTTCGCCCATAATACACTGTCCGGGTCGATAGGAATGAGCCACCACCACCACGCACCTCCCAGACGCCACCAAATAGGCGACCTCGATCATTCCCACCGTGCTCCTGGTCTGACTATCGACGACGTACAACAATACCGACGCCGCCTGCTTGGCATCGTGCTCCTGTGCCACCAACTCTGGCACCCACATCGACACTTGCTGCAATACACAAACATCATTTCCGTCCGCTAATCGACGTGGTCGCTTCTTACAGGGTTATAGAACGTGATGCCGTGCTTTTGCAGCTCGGGAATTGCGGTGTCTGCCCTCCAAGTCGTTGGATTACACGAACCACCCAAGAATACTTCACAGTTGTTTACGCATTCTAAAAATACAGCGATTACAATCATAATCCGTGAAACGAAGCACTGAGATTCACGTACTTTTGTTCGGTTTGCACTGCTGGATTTTGCGGTGCTGTTTCGTGGTGCCGTTTTGGTTTTGCATTTCTCGGACGAAGACACAAAACTCGCCGAACGTGATGTATTTAGAGGCCCCATTTCGACGGCTGCACTGTCTGGCACACTTCAGCATCTCCGACACTGGAAAAAGCGAGATTTTCGATTAAACAATGGACATTTTCCTAGGGAAAGTAGCAGTGACCTAAACGTCATTACTTTTAGGTTATATTATTAATTTTTTTGGCCGTACCCTGTCGGTAAAATAATTTTAAAAAAATTAAATACGATGAAGACAACAAATTGTGTGAAATAAGAACACAAACCCGCTTGTAACACGAAGGCTCCGTGCGTTTCGTTATTATGAATCAGTAAAATCAGTATTCTAACAACTTGTGAAAAATGTGGATAAAGTCGAGATCTGCATCGTCTTTAAAAAAAAAATTATAAAACCGTCTAATTCATGCGAGAGGCAATTTCATTTATAGATACCGAAGCTTAAAATATTAAAAACACATAAGAAATTCTATTGCACATTATATGAAATAAATGTTATAAGGTCACACCTACATTACCGACACATTTTCGCTTTTGAATTTCAGGTTAAAAAAAATATTCGAACAATCCCTTACATATAAATTGTTAAACCATTTATACAAATCATAATTATGCAAATATTTCAACAGCTCATAATAATATCCACAGTCTGTGCCACAGTTCAATATAACAAAAAAAAGGGCTACAAAAATAAGTTTTTGCAAAAATTGAATGTGGGTAAAAATATCACCTATATTACCGACACATTTTAACAATGTTTTTGAAATAAATATTTATAATGGGACTTGTTGCAGTCAAATAAATTTTAAAAACATTCTTATGAAAAAATTCCACCTTAATGACTGTAACGTTTTTCCAAACAACTGACTTTAACTCACTACATTACAAATAAATATTTTTCATTGCTCAATTATAAATTTTAACAAATCGATTAAATAAACTAGTCAAATCAATTTCAGTATTAAGCGACTTGGGACGTGGGAATATTAAACGATGTCTGAATATCCACCACACATCTACCAGTGACCCAATACAAGTTCGAAGATAAACACCCACCCCAAATAAAAAACATTTCAATTGATTCCAAAAATATTTTTCAATATTCAGAACGTAATTAACTAACTTCCCAAGTGGAGTCAATTAAATTGAATGAAATCAGTTGGTCAAAAGTTGAACATTTGAAATTTGAAGATTCAATTATTTAAATTTCAAATGAAACTGTGTGTTGGACGTCGCAATATTAAAGGTTTCTTGTTCATCTTCAGTAAATAGCGTACGAGGAGTATGCAGCAAAAACTGGACCCGACGAACATGTATTTTATTATTTAAAACGTATTATTTTAGCAACCAATGATGGGCATGTTAGTTTACGTAGTCGAGTGAATTGACGTTCAGAGAACGACTGGAATAAAATCAATTGGTCAAAAAAAAAAAAACACTTGCAGATATACTAAATAAATTTAGTGCATAACACGCTATCAAGCACCATTACAGTTTTGGGATCGGGTGAGCGAGTCGTGCAATCATTTAGTATTTTATTCGTTTTCAAATACAAAAACAGTCGCTTAATTATATAATAATCAGCAATAAACTAATTACTACAATAGTTTGCACGATTATAAACATTAGACACATGAAAGCTATCTAAACATTGCCAGCAGCAATAACAATAAACTCATACGATATCCTACGTGATCATCCATTATGTGCCTTTAATTGCTTCAGTCAAATATGTCGATATAGTCAAACGAGACTATGCGAAACGATCTTACCTTGATCCTTGGATGGATAGAGCTTCATGTCGTTAAACAAAGCCTGCACCGAATCTTCGGGAATATGAAGAGTGTGTCCTAGTCGAGGGCAAATCGCATTATAAACCTCTCTGAAAGATAATAATTTTCCATTAAAACAAACCTATTAGGAAACGTCCGCACCACGAGACACGTACTTCTCGGTGTTTGGTGACATTGTTTTCATTCACACTCTTCCTAGACGTGTCGGGTATCACTCAACTCTTCATTCATTCATCTTTTAGTGTTTGCAGTACGACTACTCACAAAATAACAAAAAAACGCACACACAAACGTTGTAACACTGCAAATTCAGCAGCCATCACACATCACAACATAAACAATAAAAAATATACACAACCGCTCTTCCGCGACTGACAATCGGTTATCATGCAACAACAGAGAATAAGATGTGTGGCGGTAACAGCGACGGACAACAATTTCTGATATCAATATTATTGGCATCAGTATCTGGGTGAACATCACGTCTATTTTTAAGACGTCCATCCTGAGACAAGTCGTGACGTGACTTCTTGAACTTTCGAGACGACGCTTCTATATCTGTTACTGGCGCCTCTTAGTGATCCACCGAAAATATCCAATATGGCAGGGGTTAGATCCGTGCAGGTCAGCGCGATTGCCGATGATGACATAGGATTCTTTTATGAGAGTGATCTCATGGCACGGGTCTGTTTAAAATGCGAGCCGAAATTGTAGAAGGCAAAAGACGCACAAAAATTTGTCGGATAATACAAATGGTGTGGAAGAAATGTATATCATATTATGTCATTCTTGGTAACTTGTGGAATTCGATAAAACGAATTTAATTAGCTATAAATTATGAATTAATATAGAATGTGACTACAGCGACACATGGACGTAATTCCAAATTAAGATACTACATGGTGAGATACTGGGTAATGGATTTCGAAAGGTTAAGCAATAAGTGATATTCAATTGAATATGTTGATAATACAATAAATAATTTTGTTTATTATTGTTATTATGCAGATAATTGCTTAATTTGCTTCTAAAAATATCGTTGACTCAAAACAATTATAATCTGGAAGCTTTAAGATTAGGAAGTGTAATCCTGATACAGGCGTGTAGCTATATAACTTGGCATTTGTAAATCCCAAAAGGAGATCACTTCAATTTGTTCTCCGGGTTATTTGAACCATATCAACAACAAAAAGATGATATGCATGCGCAAATACCAAGCAAACACACTCGGCAATGGAAATATTTTAAATTTAATATTAGTATCGTTAGTGGTTTCGTAACATCTTCCGCGGTGGGTTTCATAATTCAAAGTAGTGAAGTCACGAAATGTCTAGCACCTAGAATGTTATGTAATGAGGAAAACACAGAGGTCAAATAGCGCCGCCACAACAGTGTGTTCTTCATGTGGAGTAAAAAAAAAATTTTTTAGTAGTCGACTGAAGCAAGTTGGATGTTTGCTGAAAGTTTACACATGCCCGTATGAAGAAATTTGATCAATTATTAGATTAGAACTGGCATAATTTAAGGGACGATATAAATTGGTTAATCTGCTGCTAAATAGGAACAAATAATCTAAATTATTCTAATATGTCGTGAAAGCGTCTTCAGAAGCTTATACATAAGAAATATTTTAAATTTATTTGAGAAACATTGCTAACAACGATAATATATACTATACTCGTATGTAAGGAAAGATTTCATTTTTTTCCGTTTTGTTCAATGTTCAAAAATGTTCGTTCTTCGCACAAGATATCCTGTGAATTTAGAATAGTGAACGTGTAAATCTAGGAAACGGCATTTTTATGGTAGGTATGTCGTGAGAGTATCGTGGGCAACGTTCGCGACAAATCAACGATTGACATTGACATTTTTTCTATTTGGAGCATTTCGCAAGAAGTGTGCAATTGCCCTTCCGCAACTCGCTTTCGTAACGAACCAAACAGCAGCAGCAAGAAATGAATGGATTGTTTAGAAAAGTCGTTTTCGGAATAGAAATGAATAAATTTGAAGAACTGCCACACAGTAACAAGCTATCGTCGGTGTCGCGATTATCCGATTCTTGGATGGCACTCATCCAAAACGGCGGGACCCGTGTGGGCACGGACACGTGTCCAAATACCCAAAATCATTAATTAGCCGGATGGTTGGTCGGTCGATTGGGAATTGAGATCAGGGGCGCAATGTTTTAATGTCGTACGAATTTCGCGCACTTGCCAACAGTGCCCAATGTATTTAATTAAAAGGTGATCTCATTTTTCGGTCGCAGTCGATACACAGAGGTCACAGTCCGTCCGCGTTTCGTCCGTAAACATTTTAAACGAACGGCCACCGTACATGTCGTATCAACAACACATCCTTCCTTTGTAAATTTAGACATGACATCAGAGGGCTCGCGATGCGCAAAAAAATAACACCAAGTGCGTTGCCCCAAGACGTGGTGGTGCCTTCGCCGTTCAGAATTGTCAGTTTTAATTTTATCGGTACACTGTTTTGTGGGAGACGCCGCGGCGCTTTTTCCTTTTTTATCATCGACGCCACGATGACATTGCGTGTGACTACTAATTTATACAATTTACTCAAACAGACCGCGTGGGTTGTTACATTGTTTTATGTGCCATTACTTTACGTCTTTCAATGCTGGTCAGAACATTAACTCATTCTATGGACGCTTCACCTTCTCGGTTCAAGCCAACAAACAACGAAACTGTGTCTGAGAAACAAAACGGTGAGGACGACAGTCTGCAATGATTAAAAATAATGATAATAGATGTAATTTTATGGATGACAGGCTCAGCCAAATTGAAGGTTCGTGCGCGCTTTTAAATTGCCGAAAGCTTTTTTTGGCACAAAGGATTCAATTGGCGACCTCAAAACGAGACGAGACTAGATTTATAGGAACCGTCAATGAAAATAAATAAATTCGTGCAAATTAGTCCAGGATAACCCTGACCCGCTCAGAGATGTCCTTAATCCTCTACTCCTCATGCAAACAGTAGTTTGTAACTGTAATTTCAACAGTTTTAGCTTAATCTACTTTGAAGCTATGCTTTTATATTGTTAAAGCTTCCAGCTGCGGATGGTTCCCGATAATCAAAACGAGTCGATCTTACTTATTTATGAGACAATAGTATCGAGCATAATAGCTAGATTATAAAAAAAATTAAAAAATACATTAGACAAACCCCGTTTTTTGTAAGAAAGGGATTCTCTAAAATAAACATTTATTATCGGATGCTGTTGACTTATTAATTTATTAATCAGCTCGTGATTGTATAAAACAGTCGGAAAATTTCGTTGGGTTGTGTATATTTTAATAAAAAAAAGGGTAATTCATTTTTAATTTTTATTTCGTCATAACAATGATCAAAAAAAGGAGGTGATTTGTGTAGATTCTTACTATTTTGTAGAGCGCGTCGTGGCATTAATTTACCTGTATCTGAAGATACATTTCTACATACATTAATTTAGAACACACGTATAGATTCTATAAAAAAATAAAAATAAGCGAATTCAAAAAAAATCTAAGAAGATGGCTGCTAATGGGATGGGAAGTTTATGTCGAACTTTCTTCTCTCATGATTCTCAAGTTTCAAAATTGAACATTTTTCGATCTCTATAAATGTTCTTGATCTACGTAAGAACTTAGTTAAGGATTACAGTTTGTTTTAGTACATCTCAGAAAAATAAAGATTAAAACCGGGAGGGGCGGATCCCTATGTTATCGATTCCTTTGCTTGTTTCCTGATCAGTGTTTAATTCTTCATAAATCGCAACAAATTTGTCAATCGGTAACTAAATAGCAATAAACAGATTAATAAATTAATGTTTTTTTTGACATTTTTTTAATTATGCGAACTAATCCTTTTGAAGTTTTGCGTCGAATAATTTGTTCCCGAGTGCGGAAATGAGACGGATCAACAGAAATTATTACACAAATTATTAGTACTATTAAACAGATATTAATTTTTGAAAAATAGTTATAGGTATTGCAAAGTTTTCCAAATTTGATAAATCTTGTAATAATCAATAGGTACCTATATATTCAAATCATCATCCATAAATCCCAGTAATTTTAGAATACGTATATTTAATATAATCAAAGGGCGAGCTCTCGGATCTTCATGTTGAAACCATATTATGTCTAGACCGTTTCGAGAATGCGATTCGCTTCCAAGGCAACTCAGAGAATTAAATGCACGAATCATTTTAAAAATCAACCCATGAAAACCCCATCATAATCTCTTTATTTACAAAAGCGCATCAAAAAGCGAACGCAATTGTGGTGGCAAAACATTTATAATTGAATCGTTTTAACGATAAACATAATTATGAAAATATGACAGCGATAATCGAAAATAATTCATTAAATCGTTTCGACACGTTTACAACGGAACGAGTGCATTTACTGGCAACCAAGAAAAACTCTCCGCCGCAAATAGACCTGACTCGAAGGAAATATCTATTGATTGCGCCCGCAAAAATCGCACTGCACTGAAAATCTCAACGGTGCCCTTTTTGCGAAGTCACCTACCTAATATTCAAATACGTTCACTAACTTCACTGTCACACTAACACTGGACTTCCGCCGCAACTCATTTCCTTTAATGAAGAAAAATTTTGATTAGGTTTCAGAGCGGAAGACGTAAGATGATTCCTGTGTAAGGAATGCAGGAACAAGGACAAGCGATAAGCTTGTGAGAAAAGCACAAATGTCCGGTACACACAAGATTAGAAAAAAATGCGTAGCACGAGCGATCCCAAATACAAATCAGGTTAACACCAGAAATGTTAATTGCTTCGCTTTAACTACGAAACCACTAACCATTAATAACCACAGGATGCAGAATCCCGAAATTTTATTGCTAAATTAATTCAAGTTATTTAAAACCGACCAAGACACCCGCGGCCCGGAAACAGGTTCTTCTTACCAGATTCTTGGCATTTTTCCCATTATCAAACGGAAACAAGAACATAATTATCAATTTGAATATTCACTGATATCATCCGCGCGGCCTTTGAACCCATATACACCAAGAGTCTTGTACATTCCTGTGCAGATAGATACAAATGACGAGAGGCATCATCTTTTCCTTAGATGAAACTATTGCCAATTACCCAGTTAACGAAAATGACGTCAGCACTTTTCTTAATTATGCAATTACGGTAAGTCGACGAAGGTATTCTGCAGCGCAAGGTTGTACATTTTCCGGCGGCCTGTTTTCAGCCAACAATAAAATTTCCTCCGAACCGACGTTCCCACAATGAATCAAATCTTTTCATTCACCACTTGACTCTATTAGCCCGATTGTTGTATTGTAGCTCATTCGGCAGGATGAAAGCTTTATTCATTCGATTAGTGCAGTTTTACACATGAGGTCATCCCAGATCCATTCCGGAGTGTTAATAACCACCAACGGGGTCATTGCGACTCCATTATAAATTTGCCGCATTCGACCTTTGGCGCTACCATAAGGTCACTGTTTTTCTGCCTTTGGTGATCCAGATAGGGTAGCGACGAGACAAAAATGATTTTGTCTTCGATCGTAAAAATAAAAGGTGATCTCAGTTGCACATCACCTGCTGAATATTTTTTTCGGAAAGGCGAGCGGCGCTCAGGGATCAACATATGCGCAAGTTGTTATCGCCGGCGTGATGTCATCGACGAATTTAACCATCAACCATTGATATCTTTATCAATTATCGATTGATTAACACGATCGGTGATAAGGTTAAAAATATTTCGCTAGTTTTATGAGGTATCGAACGTTATTTTTCTTAACACCGGCTTCCTGGATGTAGTGGGCGAGGACGCACATTCATTACGATAAGACCGATTAATTCTAAGAACACGAGCAATTAATTTGACACTTGACCCTTGGCCTTGGTTGCGGTTTTAAAACTTGCCGGGCCAGAAAATGCAGATTTTGGTCATCCGATGGCTGGAATATCTCGATGACATCATTTCATCGTCGATTCTGTGATTTTTCCACAAACACCAAATGCTCTCAGCTCGAAAACACTCTTCCACATTTGCTGCGCTCTTTGACTATCTTAAGCAAATATCTAATTGATCTGACGAAACAATCAAAACGAGGCGTGAATGAATGGGAGGCAACGCTAAAAACACTCATTAAATCTTAATCACCTTAATATCATATGATTTGCTTGAGAAAATGAAACCGCAATACATATGCGCCTCGAGTGGACACACCTATTCCTGAATTATTTGCAGAACTATCGATGCGATTGCGATTCCTTTCCGGTGACGCCATAACTCTTCATCATTATTTCACAGTCCAGACGATTACAAACAACCTCCTTATCTCAACAAAGCGCCTAAATGTTACAAGACAAACACCGTTTATAAGTAAGCGCAACATGTGGCGCAGACCTCGCGACGCCTCAAGCCACGCGCCGATCATCATCTAACGATCAGCTCCTCTTGTATTCGTTGACTGAGTTCTATGTAGTACGAGTGATCGTGTGAATTTTTAAGCAGTACACAAACGAAAATTAGAAACGATGCCGGAAATCGTGGGGTTACTCACGCGGAAAACAATCATTTTGTTTTTGTTCGTCGTCGACTAATTACGATGCAGAAGAAAATTAAATCATAGTTAATTTCATACCAGGATGTTAACGCGAGGGAGTGTCTTTTCAATGCTGCCAGCGATATGCTTGAAATGCACGTTTAATATAAAAAATTTGACCAAATGGAACCGAAATTTGTTTTATATATTTACATATATACTTAAAAATTGTTACAATGCGTGCAGTTGGTTACTCAACCGTACAAATAAGAAGGCACATTGTTAAATTGTATTTGAATAATTAACCAAACCAACCATTTATAGCATAAATATTTACACCGATCTCATTAGGAAGTTATAAATAAACAGTTACCTAAACCAAATGTTAATATATTCAATATATTTAATTAAGCGCCCGAACTGGGACTTTGGCAGTTTACGTTTTGCTAAATCTCGTATAAATCGACGGCTATGTAACGAATTAATTCCTGCACGTATGTACTTCCGCTTTCTGGAAATTGTAGTTTTCAGTTAACAGAGACACCAACGCGAATTCCGATCGGATTTATTTAAAACGAATCGTTGTTAACTAACACAAATACAATTTTCGAAATCGTCTGATGGAATCTCCAGTGCGAAAATACTATTTCTGGCAAGAAGAGATGAAGGCGTCACGACGGATTAATTTCATCCAGAATTTAATATTGACGGTGATAACGAATAAAAATATATTTGTTTTTAGAGGGCCAAGATCAATTGCGGTTTCGCCACGTGCATTACGAAAATGAACAAGCGCAGCTGGTTTTTGTTATTTGCTGTTTATAAAAACGATTCCAAACGCCTCCCACGTTGCCTTATCCCGTTTGTGGGTAAAAGTACTTGGGGACACAAAACATTAAAATGCAATTTGTCTATTGATAATACACGATATGCAGGACGGAAGAATGTGGAGAAGATATTTAAGTCGAGCAAGATTAAAACATAACACATTAAATTGATAATTTTTATAAAAAGTCTTCCAATTCAACACATCCAATTAGGAAATAATTAAAACACATGATTTTTTCAATATTAACAGTGAACGAATTTGATAAAATATTTGAGAATCGGAACGACCAAAATAAAGTTCGAAGTAAATGCACAAATGAACAAAATCTGAGAGATTCTGGTTGAAACAAGAACAAAACTCCCCTAACATAGTTTCCGAGTAAAATCTAATTTATTAATTAAAAAAATATTGTATTTATCGTCGATCCAGTTTTTATAATTTCGCTCCCAAAAATTAACTTTTAGTAACTTCTAACTGAATCTTGAAATCCCTAAGCCAATGCATATAACTTTAAATTTAAATAAATGCTTTACTGAACCTTAAATATGATCCTGTACTTTTTATAATAATTAATATGTTAGCAAAAATTTTCAATAAATATTTTTTTTTATAAAAATATAAATAATTATATAACAGTACTCCCCCTAAGCCCGCAGTCATAGAAATTGCATTTAAAAGAGAGAAAAGGGTTTCATATTTTCTCAGTACATAACTACATCGACTAGCTATTTGTTTTAATAATATAAATTGGTCGGTAAAACAATAAAATGTAGCAACATCCATGGATTACCAAATAAGATTAAAACAAGTAGTTTTTGCAATCAATGAATGACTGATAAGAGACGCACGACGCACTCTTTCACTTTCGCTTTACACACACACACACACGGCCATTATTTAAACTTAAGTCTACAAGACCATTTGACGGTTTTGACATCGCAAAAATTCTATTTTCTGGCAGACATTGGCCCCTTTAATTCTTCACTCAAAAACAGCGCCAAATAATTGCATTTACTCGTTCGGCCTCTAATGATCAGTACTCCCTCATCCACGTCGTGATCTCCACTCCCACTCACCTCGTAAAATTCCCCGAAAAGACGGCGCCGTCGTCGTCGTTGTTGCCGTTGTTATTGACGAAGGCCTCATTGTCAACTGTGACGGCGTCCTGGACGACGACGACGACGCCGCCGCCGGTGCCGCATCGCGTCTTATTGTAATTATTCTGATGTCTCTGGTTCGAATTGGTCTTGCCCGCCGTCTGCCTGCCGTTGTTTCTGTTGTTTTTGTTTCCGGGGCCGTGGTTACGGGCGAGGAGTCGCGTTATACCACGCGCGCCGTTTTTGCCGCGTACTTTCAAACGTGTATTACCCGGTGCCATCACAGCGCTTTCCATTTCGATTTTTCGTTTCGCTTATATCCCGATCAAAGAGTTGACATTTCGCTACGACTTAAATTTAGTAAACACCAACGTAGGTTTAAAAATAATTTGGGACGAATGTCGGAGGCACCGGCGGCAACATTTTCAAGACTTTATGGCACTAGCAGACGATGGCACTCGTGCTGTTCGTGTGTATCGATGCTCGGTGATGTTTGCGGGCACGTGCCATTCCCGACAAGAAATTTCAACGATGGCAAAAGCTGCAACGCAACACACTCACTCGACTTGGGACTGAATCGGACTGAGAAAACAGCTACGGCGTCCCCACCTCGAGCGTAGTTTAATAGTAACTCTTACGTCATTTGTACCCACATATAAACACGACGTTTAGACGATGTTTAAATGGAAAAGGAATCGCCGTTCTTGGAAGTTTATCGCCGGTAGCACTAGGAAGAAGTGGGGACATCTGTCTCTCGCGTCTCCCGCAGGAAATTTCCGAACGGAAATGATCAAATTGATCGAGGGGATTTCGCGGAGGTCACCGAAACACACATCACAACGCACACAAATCTCCTTCCTGCTCCTTCACAGAAAATACACAACCGAAATTATTTACTAGCCTGGAACGACTTTTGATATTAACAGCGGCATGATTTACGATTTTCATGTTTTAATATGAACAATAAACTTATTAAGTAACCGTAACGTGACAGAAATACGGAAATTATTAACTGCACCGCCTCCGACATTAATTCTAGTCGCTAATGGCGGTAATTATTCTTACAGATTTATTGAACTTTTTGTTTACATCACCTGCGAGTGGAATTTTTGCATGATTTTCCGGATGTTCACAGTCGTGGAAACGCAATTTCATAAATTGAGGTGATGATTAAATTAATTTGAAATCTTGCGTAGTGTCTAGTGGAAATGCTCACAACGAATATCTTGTAGATGTAGGAGTTGGAGGTAAAAAAAATGGTTTATATAGGTATATATTATATATTTTTTGTTTTTTTTTCATGTGGTTTAAATATCGTCTCATTACAAAGGCTGATATAACCAATGTCTCATACCAGTTTTCCGTATCTACAATAAATATATAAAATTAATAAAATACTATTGAATATACATATATATTTTTTATACATTTCGTACAAGTCCAATTGTTGTTTGTAACAAGAGCCGTGAATCCATAATCTAGAAATACTTTAACCGGGGTTAAATCATGTGTCCGGCACAATCGAAATGATTCGTACCACAAATACAACTTTTTTCACTTTGAACGATTAATGGAACAATAAATAATGCTAGCATTTCGAGAAGTTTTATTCAAAACAGAATGCGGATGCGTCCACACTGATTATTTTTAATTAAATTATTTAATTTATACTAGCGTCGTTTCGTTTGGTATACACACAAGAGTGGAAGCGATCACGTTTAGTATTAAATCTCCTACAATTCACCTTCATCTTGGATTTAAAAAAATATATTGAATAACCATCTGTCTGATGCGTTAAAAATAATTCAACAAGAATGCAACGTAAAGGTATCAAAATATTATGCAAACAAATAAATAATTTTATGTAGACATCGATCCGTCGTCCTGTGCCCGCTTAATTAGAATTATTAATTGTTATTGTTTGAGGTATAATTTTTGTTAATTGCTACTTAATGAAACGAGAATAGATCGTAAAATTTCACAACATGTATGAATGGTAATGAGCAAGTGGCGGCCGGTTCCCGGAACCCAATGATCTCTCGATGAAAATGAACAAAGACGCAGTTGATGAATCTGAAGTTTCTATGCGGCTAAATCAAAACACAATTCGGACGGTTGGCGTTTTCTCACGATTAGTGTGGATCTCGTCACGTCCTTAACAACAATTATATTAATCAGCGACGTACGTAATAAATTTAGGAGCCAGACGTGTCGAGAATCGAAAACGCCACTATCGCTGAGAGAATATCAAAAACGCTTTTAGGTATGTGCGTATCAATGTATTCGGATAAGTATCGATAGAGCGAACAACTCATCAAAAACAAACAGAATCGTGTCATAACTATAAAAAGGCGTGATTGCAGTCGGCTAATGAAAAATCAACGTCGGGCCAATTAGGTCGAAAAATGTTACCAACACCAACGTCCAGGTAAATGAACTTAGAAATTGACGTGGGCTGCTCCTACTTACCACAGAGCAAAGAAATGTAATTTTAATCAATACAGGGTGTCCCAGCGCTGCGGAAAGTTAAGATTAGTCTAAAATAAAAAAAAATTTCGAGATGCGATTTTTGACGAAAAGTACAATCCATTTAAAATAATACTTTGAAAATGTGTTCTTATAGGTAGTAGAGAATGTCCAGATAAAAAGTGGCGCATAAAAGTTGAATTTTTTTAATGAACCACCCAGTATATTATGCAATTTTTTAACAAGGAATCCGAAAATAGCGTAATATACTGGGTGTTCCAATTAAAAAAAACTTTGATGCGCCACTCTGTATGTGGACACACTGTATATAAGCAGATATTTTCAAAGTGTTCTCTTACATGCATTGTATACCTTCTGTCCAAAACCGTATCTCGATATATGTTTTCATTTGAGTAATCTTACTTCGCCGCAGCGCTGGGACATCCTATATATCTTTTCGGCAATGCTAGTCCCATAAAAGAAAAAACATAACAATAGTAAAAAGTTGCCAAGTTGCTTTAAAATATTGTGTTTATAAACAGAAAAATGCACAGGAATAGGAACAGAATTTACCTAACATTGATGATCAGAGGAAAAAATGGGAGCCACAATGCGATGTATCTAAATTTATAAAATAAGAAAGTTGCCATGAACTGCCAAAACAATTCGGTAATCCTTAAAATGCTACAATTATTCTTTAGAGATTTGCTGTTAATGTAATTTTTTTAAGTAGTGTTAGATTAACAAAGGATACCTATTATAAGATTATCCTTTTTATTATTAGACTCGCATTGAAATGACTTGTTTTATTTTATAAGAAGAGTAAAAGTAAAGGAACCTTCACTACGCACATAATTTTCTTTAATGTGGAAATAAATTAATAACTAGTTCAAATCAGTTTAGCCCAAAAAGATCTGTCCATAAAATCCAAGCAAATAATTAATGTTTACAAGATCTTTTTATTTAGTAATGAGAGTTTTAACAATTAAACAAACAGTAGGTAAACATCATCACAGAATAGATTAATAGATTAAAAAGTGCACAAAACAAATAATGTCGACATCAAATGCTGGAAATGTTGCAGAAATTGAGATAATATTGTGCGAAAATGTTGCTGAAGATTTATTTCAATTTTTATATCAATAATATATGTATTTGTGGGAAATATATATTTATAAAAAAAAGAACAACACCTGCATGTTGATATACCACACCATTAATAAATCCGCAGTATCTAAATTTCACTTTTCTTCTGCTTTATTTCAACACCACGTGTTAAATTATAGTTCGCTTGAAATTTCCCTATGCAAACAATACGGCGGGTATTACCTAATAAGAATTCGAAAGCATTTATGTGCGAATGTCGAAAATGAATATTAATTTCATTTTTCGATTAATCATCGTATAAATGTAGTCGTGGACATGTGACCGACCGACCACCTGTCGAGTTTCATTTTACATCAAACAGTAGTATAAGAAATTAATTTGTAATTTATTTTGTGACTTTTTCGTTCGAGCCATTTAGGCACCGATGCATGAATTTCCAAACTTTCAATGCACCGATTACAAAGCCATATCTTTGGCGTTTTCACAAACTTACATAACACTCGAACCTAACTAAAATCTTGTTATCTATGGGTTCGAATTGCGATTGCTTTAGTCGAAAAAATGAATAGCATATTACACTAGCCGTAAATGGAAGCGGGAAAATAAATGCGGTTGCTTGCGGCCTTCATTTGCTATCGTTTCCGACAAGTTTATAATGCAGGGATTGGATTTATTGAGGTAGAATCAGCTCTATTCACCTTTAATGTGAGGTTCGAATATGGTAATGGAAGGCTGGTTAGATGATGATGATGCACGTAATGTCACGATCGGGACCTTGCGAAGGCTGCATGGACCGAATCCGAATTCGACTCGCTCGATCCTTATTGAAATGCCCTTCCCTTGATCTTTCTTGGCATGAATCATGCCTTTTTTAGACGTATTGTTTACACGCATTATAAAAATCGACATTTACATAATATGTCCGCCGTTATTTATCGTCGATAATTAGTCGCCGTGTCATGCGGTTACGGATTAATTGCCAGTTGGTGATTTACAGCGTGATCCCAATCATCACAGGAAAATGCAAGTAACTGCATCTAAACTGTCTAACACGTAAATCCATCACTACGCATTTCTTCTCAATGTTGGCGGCCTTTGTTTAGGTCTTATTACTCACGAGTTGGTCAAACGCACACCCACAACCATAAACCTACAAATAATTAAGAAGACGACTGCGGCCAAGCAAAATTATTTTCTTTAACCTTTTAGTCTTTTCGGATTTGGTTGTAAATGCACAATTTGTTATTAAGGCGCTATAACAGTCTCAATGCGGTTATGCTCTCGGTTTTACCAAGACAATTTCTCTTAACAATTTAAGACAACATGCACCGTTTATCTAGTTTAAAGTGTACAACTTCCAGGTGATTTGCTTTTTAAAGAAATGAAAGCATATTACAAACATGTTTACTTTTCAGTTTAATCGTTTTTAGCGAATTGCACAAACTTGTTAGTAATCCGCGTGTTTACACGCATAATATAATATACTTATTCTTCGCTTGATTTTTGTCTTTCTTTAAAAAACCATTCGGTAAGTTATGAATAATTATTGCATAATTGTTCATGAGGACGAACGTCTCAATTAGGATTTTTCGGTAGCGTAATGATGATAATTAATGGGCGCTATTTCATATGTCAAATATGTAGTGGCGCCCGCGATTTATTCATCTTCCGCATTCATGAGCGATTAGAAACTAAACTTTACGCAATCTAGATCGCTCCACGTGTCGAGACATTCGATCGCTCATTTACATGAGACAATTTATTCAAAACGTCGACCTTAGCGACCTTTACGCATCCGTTTTTTTTGCGCATCGGTCACAGTTAGTAAATTCTTTAGCTTCTCTAACATCTGTGTCGTATTCATAAAGTTCATCGCACTTCAAAACGAAGAATACACTTCGAAATAATGATACAATCAGTGAAACTCGTCACCTATGACTTGCACTATCCAAAAGTCTTGAGCGCAACTTTTTTTCTGTTCCGCTCCGCTAATCGACAATGCACCCACCATCTTTGGACAGGAGTCGATAATTACTTTTGCAGTTTTCGCAAGCTGTTAGTGCCGCAATAAAAATCGCTCCTGTCGGCCAAACAAATACTAATTTCGACGCATTAATCACTCAATAAACTATGTAAATGATTCTTTTAACCCAACGGATGACGTACCGTGACATTGGCGCCCATACAAGGCTAGTTGAGATAGCTATCTGCGATGTGGGTGTCCCAAATTGTTGGGTACCAGAGTAAAGGGGAACCGACGCTTGTGTTCAAAATTTTGGACGCTGTAGGTCAAACACCTGGAGATCCATGCACTCAAGCGAGACCCACATTCGACACCTAATTATAACACCGATTCGACTAATTTCAAGATGGTGGATCCTCCACACTATATTTATCACGCTCATTAGCACCTCTTGATTCTCAAAATTTAACTAATTGGGGATACAAGGGGATGTGAATCAGGTCACTGTTTTGTTGACTCAGAAGAAAAAACGAACAGTCATGACGGTTTTTTTGGCACAACACTTAATTACCTTTTCAAGATCGATCGGTTGCTAACAGTTATACAAATGAGCCTCGCCAGAAAAAAGATGTCCAACAAAGCCGCATTTTTATTAATGAAATAGCTGAATAATTTACCATATTTAAGAAATCTAGTCGCCGGAAACCTCTTCCATCTACAGTGCTAGTCGATGAATTATTGTTGTAGATAATTTTTTATTGGACTGAAGAAGCATTACAAAAAACTCAAGTCTCGGACACAATAAGTAATATATAAGTGGAAAGATAACTGAAAAGAAACTTAATAATAAAATAAATTAAGTTCTTGCTAAATCATAATACCGACGCCACTGTTTTCGATTATCGTATCATTTTCATTAACGATATAAAACATATTTTTTCGCAAAAATACCCAAAGTACAGCTTAGGAAAACAGCTCTCACTAAAATCATAAAACCAACCTCTCGCTTTTAATTTATCAATCTAGTTTGTTGTTTCTTATAACAGTTTAGAAATTTTTGCAAATTTCGTACCCCAACAATTGTTGTTTGTTGAATGTTCTATGTGATAATCATAAATTCGAAAGTGTAGTTTTTACACTTATTTCAAAAATCAACTTATTAATCGCAAATCATCGTTCTAATTACTCTATTTTCAATCAGGTTGGGTTCATATTAGGCCAATTTTTAATAGCTTCGAAGAACAAACTAAAAGAGCAGTGAAAGAAATTTCGTAAATATACAAAAAGTCGAATACACAACAATACCTTTTTTTAGCTTTATAACATCAATGTTAATTTTTTTATTATAATTATGACAGGTTAGCTTATAGTCTGTACATTTAGAAGCTTATAAATTTCGGAAAATTTTCAAACGCTATTTATGCAAACCGTCGCGCCGGTTATTGCAGAGAAAGTGAAACCTGCACGTATTTTTTTTTTCATCAAATGTCATTAAATCGTGATATTGCAAATCGTTTTGTTAACTGACGTCATCCCAGCTCAGTCATCGAAAATGTGGTAGAAATCAAGATCTGGTTTACCTTTTCGAGTCGCCATCTTCAATCGAGGACGCCAGTTTTGCGGCACTGGAAGCTTTGAAGACAGAACGATGTTATGGTTTGAAACGTAAACTGAAACTGATCCTTGAAGCGACAGGTGAAGTCCGATCGATCTAAAACCTCGCATTATGAATAATCTTCTGAAATAAACTGAATTCCGCGAAATGAACATCTATTGAACTGCAAAAGCATCGTTTTCCTAATTTCCAGTTACTTTGGTTCCGGCGAATCAAATTTTCTCGAAACATCTAATTGCCTTGAGGCGAGTTATCAGTAGCTTTCCGAATTTTCGACAATTGACATCAAATGACTAACGAAATTAATTTCAAGTTCAAACGTTTTGTGTTTTTCCCTTAAATCGTCATCTAATAACATATTTCCTTTCTCTTTCATTCTTATGTGACGACGTGAGCAACGACTGTATTTTTAGAGAATGATCATTTGCCTCGTTAACATTTTTTCTAAGCACAATTTTTAAGTTTAGGCATTCTTGAATTTCTAACGCCATTGCAAATCTAAATATAAACCGGGCCTTCCTTCCAGTAACGTCTAAAATTAGCTCGACTGATATCCTATCAGAAGCAAAGGTTATCGAAGACGTTGAACTTCGACACGGCTTCGAAAAGACGATGTTTATTAAGAAATTATGTTCAAAATTAAACGGATGTATTAGTGGTGTGGTCCCAACATGCATAACCTTAAAGTATTAATGATCGCAGCTTCGTTTCTAGTGAATTGTGAATGTTGTGTACAAAACGAAACACTGGTGACGGTGTTTCAAGACGTTGACAGTCCCGGAGAAAACCTAACGTTGTCAAGTCCGATAGAGTATCGAAAGGACATCTTCCACATGCTAATCGCCAACCAAACAATCACGAAACTCTGCAATGGTTTTCTCCAAATCCAGAACGAGTTATCGATTTTGCAAATTATCAACGGCAGCGTCCAGGAAATCGAACCTGGAGCCTTCAACGTTACCCCAACACTAGCCCTGATACGAATCGTCTCAAATCCCATTTCGTCGATTAAGAAAAACATTTTCAATGATATCAAAGTGAAAGAGATCGACTTGTCGCAGAACAACATCAACGCGATTGAGACGGAGGCGTTTGACAACAACACTCATTTAGAAATCGTCAAACTCAACAACAACCTTATTAAAGAAATCGATCCCAATTGGTTCGTCAACAGCCCCAAAGTCTACACCTTGAGTGTTATATTCAACGACATCACGACAATCCCAGCTGAAGCGTTCAAGAATATGGACCAAACTCGCCCACTGAAGCTGCGACTCTCTGCCAATCGTATCACGGAAATCAGTCCGGACGCATTTAACAGCCACCAGAAGATCCACCTTTTGCGAATCAACGGAAACAAACTCACCACGCTCCCCGAGAACATCTTCATAAACCGAACTATCAAAATCCTGCAAGTGAACATGAACCACTTGCAGTGTTTTCCAGACGTAATGTTCCACAGCGGCATCAACACTCTCGCTTTCATCGACAACATTTCTTTCCAGTGCGAGTGTCTAAAGAAAGTGAGGAAATTCGTCGAGGACAAGGGTTTGGAAGTTTGGTATCCATCGATCATCTGCGAGGATCGGGAAAGGGAAGTGAACATTGTCTTCAGTTTTAACAAAACGTACGAAATCCCTTTGTTACCACCGAGCAATGATGAGGCTTACGTTAAACATTGACGGCATAAAGATTGGTGGTGCAATGTTTACGTGTGTTGACTATTTATAGGACCCAGTTTTGTACACTTCATTAGCATTAAAGCGTTTGGGCTGTCAAATATTTGCTTTTTTGTGGAAATTTGAGATAAAGTGCGGCGAATGGGATTATCTAAAAGAGTCACTGTGACGTCACCGACTCTTGTGGACTGGGCATATCTGTGCTGATTTTTTTTCAAGTTTGTGTAAAATTTTAATTATTTAAGAATTGAAAAAATGTTTATTAAGGCGCCCCTAAAAGTAAAAATAAAATTTTTAAATATACATTTTTTTTAATTACATTATCATTCAGTATCGTAATGGATGTTGAATTGTGACGCTTTTAAAATAAATATTTTTTGTTATAAAACATCATCCCATTGTTGAGTTATGAAATGAATCGTTAAACACTAAAGAATCTTGGTCAGAATTAAAATTTTTTAACGCAAAGACCCAAACCGTAAATTGTTGGATTGAGAGAAGTTACAACTGTTTATGTTGTAATCAGCCGCAAATTCGCAAAGCCACATGTTGACCACACGACTCTTTAGTGGAACAATACAATGCGCATAAATGCCGCCGATCAAGTAAAGTCATTGCTATTTCGAAACGTGATCTAAATTGAACAAATCATTCGGTATTCGCTCCGTGTTCAACATAATTATAGGTAATTATGAATTCTGCGAACGGCGAAAGGAAGTCATCTGCAAAAATTACGTCAAGGATTAGTCAAAGAGGGACTTTAGCCGCTTTCCCACATCACTTGAAACATGACCTTTCAATCCAATAAAACAGTTAAGAGACGCTTTAATTCGATAACACTTCGCGAATTGACTTAAGACAACGACATACCTCGTGAACGGTCCAACAGGGGCTGACGGAGGCATGAGGACTCCGAATCAATCCTCCAAGATCTTCGACTTCATCTTCACCTGAAGTCAGAGAAAAATTACGGGTCTTTGACCTTTTAAGACGCGTCACAGTTAAAACAATCGTAACAGTAAATGTACTATGATCATATCCTTGATTCGTTAATTTTGATGATATATGATGGAGGATTCGCAACGCAAAGCTAGAAGCTTAAGGCGACGGTTTGCATGCGGATAATTTCTATTTTTGAATGGTAATTGCTCATTGATAAATGCAATTGACGTCAAATCTCGTTCGTATCACTTTCTTCCACAAAACATCATTTTTTGCTGCAACTTTTACAATATAGCCCCAATTAAAATTTATTGGATCTTAAAGAATAGTAAATTACAATTTTAGAGAAATTTTGAAAGCATCATATTATTCATAAAACATTGTATCATTACCTAGAGACCGACAGAAATTTCTTTCATTAGTTTAAGTAAAATTTATTAGTAAATCACTTTTTTTTAATAAAACGTATTAATAGACTTCTATATTTTTTTAAGGATTATGTTAAAACATCAAATTTGCAATCATAGTTTTATTACGATTTTGTTCTCGAGATATGAGACTCAAATGTCAGGTACATACAACTATGACGTAAATCGATGTCTCATAAATGTCCAGCAAGTGAGTCCATGGCAAAAAAATGGCTGAAGGCAAAAAATTACAAAAAAATTATAATTATGTATTTATACTAAATAATTAATAGATAGCGATTATTTGAACAGTTTTCTAATAAATTGCGATAATAACATTCGAATGCTATAAATAGGGAAATGAAAGCGATAACTCATCGACTCATCTAATAAAAAGATAAACCATAAAGGAGATACTTTTTAAAACTCATTTAAACGATCTGCGATCTGCATATCTCCAAGGTGATAAAGTTGAATTAAAACGCAAGTACCCATAAAAGGAGAGCATCATTGGTTTTAAAAAATGATAAAACACATCACACCGTTTGCGTTTGCCAATAATTTATTAAAAAAAGTAGCGACATGAGATCACGAAAAAATATAAATAATATTTACATAGAGAAACGCTGTAATCAACTTCGACACAAAATAATGTCGCATGTCGTTCAAAGGCAATGTGAGAATGTGGAAAACAAATGAGCGATGTTTTTTTGCAAAAATTGTCACAGATCCGATCGCCTACAACAATCGTCCAACGCTGTAGAAAGTGTGCCCAATACTTTCTCAATATGGACCTGCGAATTTTTAATAATCTACCCACGACGAGACGTAATCAGCCGTATCGCGCGAAAAATCGCGCGTTTTATGGTTTTGTGCACATATTTTTCGATTAAAAAAAACGTTATCGCACCGCTCTTATCGAATGAAATTGAAAAAAAAAACTGCTGGAGTGGTGTCGGAAACAGTCGCATTTAAAAATAAACAGAAACCGTATTTAGAGAAATAATAAGCAAGAAATTAGGTGGGACCTACCTGGCAGCAGTGAGCGAACTATCGAATCAATCACTTCATTCACAGGTAGATGAAAGGAGAAGTCTTACAAAAAACAATAATAAATATGAGTCATCTTTATAAATACTCGGCTACTTATAAACTTCATTACGAACTTTTTTATTTCTCGTATTTCTGCCGAACAAATGAACAAGATCGTAGAAACCTATCACCGGCTTATATTTAAATATTGTTGTTGCGATAACACTGCATTATGTACGTTTTACATTGTAAATATTACAACATTTCGGTTTTTAGACGATCGATATTTTTCGATGTGTACTCGTAGCGCTGCCATCTGTGTGACGGTTTCAGCTTACTTTGCGTGCAGAGATCTGCACTCTTTCAGCTCGGCATAAATTTCAGGCGATTTCTTACAGTTTCAGCTACTTGTTGTTGCAATTTTAACAACAGTGAGATGAAATAAAAATTATTTGCTGGTGGACGCTCTATTTTCAGATGGCAAAATAACCTCAATGTCGAAATTGAAAGCAATTGAGAAGCAAATAAATATTTAATGATTAAAAACATAAATCACATTCATCACAAATTCAGAACTTGGGCCGTGTGTTTTAATTTACTTCATTGTTTACGTTATTTTATTTTAAAATTCAAAGCTTTTATCAGAGATTTAACGAAAATGTACATTCACATGAACCACTGAAATATTTAAAAGTTATTAATTCCTATTAACTTTAATTATTATTTATGTTTATTATTAATGTATTTCTGTATTTTTTATCCTTATCGCATTACCTTTGTATTTTCTTTGCCTCAGGATGCGAATCTGTTTGTGGTTGCGGTGAAGAAAAACCAAACTGATAAAAATCACGCACAAATTTGAAGAAAAAATGTTTGTGAATAAACCTGTAGAACCAAAGTGGGAAAGCAGCCATCTTTTATTGAAATGTTGTTGGACGTCAATCATTTGTTTTTATTAAGAACGCTCCAACGCCATTTTTCAGTTTATAATAATACACAACACAAAACTCTTCAGGTGCTACAATCTATTATCAAATTTCACTCAACCATGAATCTTGTGATTTTTATACCTATGCAAAAAAACATGCTCTTTAAAATGCCGCAATAAATAATTTGGGTTGCCATTAAAAAAATTGAAATAACGTGGAAATGGCAGAGATGAGATAAAAAAGCTGATTTTTATGTCAAAATTTGTGCATTTAAAATTAAAAATTGACGGGCCCCGAAGTATTTTTTTTCGCTCGTCAAAAATTATCGAATTAATTCCAACCTTTTCAACCGCACGATAGACACCTCCAGCACAGCGTGCTTACTGTGTATGCCGTGCCTCCAGTGCAATTATAAATTTATTATTACACATACACAATATAAATAGTTTTTAATTGAAACCATGTAATTATTTTTACCTTTCCAATAAAAATAAATTTTTAAATGATTGTCGAACTTTACACAAAACCTGACCAATACTATGACATTTTTTGATGAACACATATGCCAAAAAAAGTGGTGACCAGATGCCGCATTTAATTAATTGCTATTCTTTTTTATTTCATCCTGTGAAACTATCAAAAACGCGACATCCGAAACGACTCAAACTTCCGCTTTATTAATCGAATCCACGAAGAGTAGTCGATTTCCATGGCACAGAGGTGGAGCTTAGTAATGCGAAGGGGTGGAGTCAAAGGTTACAGGGGTGAAGTTTATTAGGGATGCTGCAAAGTTTACACCGCTTATATCTTAACTTGACATTTATCATCACATCACTGTCACAGTGCGGACGATAAACAATAACAACAAATAGAAAAAATGTGAAAGTGAAATTCGATACGGAACACACCAACCAGTCAACATGGAGCATAAATCGTTTTTGATCAGAGACCTTCTGGGGGACGTATTGAGCTCTAATGAAGGTAATTAATATTACGACTTTGATAATAAATTTATATTCTGATCCCACCAACGTGTGCCAAGCGTCTGCAAATGAATAATTTCGTAAAATCGGTTGCGGTTTATTTGACCTTAGTTGTGATTTTATTAGCATATGAAAGAGTGATTTTTTGCGAACGAAATATAAAAACATAAAGGTGAAGGTAAAGGCTGGAGCGGGATGACATCAACTAATCCGTGTTGTAAAACCGTTATAAATTTAGAGTTTGCCACCATTAGACTCCAACGAAATTATGATTTAAATGATCCAGATTAAATCACATCATATCTTATGATATGGTTTTATATTAAGTTTATTCACAAAAATATGTAATTCCGTGTTAGACTCTTGACGTTTGCTTTCTGCAATATTGCAGGTTTCCTCGTCATCATCATCATCTCACCCGCCCACTCTAATTAGCCGCAATTCTGGTCTAATTCTAATTTAATTGCTTTCATGCGCCAGAATGAATGGCGGAGCACTCCCAGAGTGGAGAATCACCCTCCGGCATTAATTAAGCCCCGATCCTCCACCATTCCAACTTCATTTTTATGCGAATCCAGCAAGAGATTCTCCAATTAGACCCCCGTTGTCTTATATGCGTTTATTCCCTCTTTGTATTCCCGTTTGGCCTTAAGCGTTTCCACTTGTCTTGTTCTAGCCTCAGAAGACATCGACGCATCTGACCATGTGGAGAGCGACCGGGAAATCTACCCCTCACCGGTAGGCGGAGCGGAAACCTCGTCGGAGGCGGCGAAGGGCCGCAAACCGCGTCGGAGAAGGACTGCTTTCACACATGCGCAGCTTGCATATCTAGAGCGAAAATTCCGATGCCAGAAGTATCTTTCTGTAGCGGATCGCAGCGACGTCGCCGACGCCCTTAACTTATCTGAGACGCAGGTGAAGACCTGGTATCAGAACCGGAGGACAAAGTGGAAGCGACAGAATCAGCTGCGATTGGAGCAACTGAGGCATCAAGCGTCGGTTGAAAAAGAATTGTTGAGCGGAAGTGGTTTAAGAGGGGCTGCATCGGACGCCACCCCCTGCTGCCAACCTGGGGTGGTTATACCCAGGTATGGGGCACAGTCTCCGTGCAGTTTTCTAACGACGGCGGCGGCCGCTATTTTCCACAACGTAACCTATGTTCACGGTTGCCAAATATAATTTTATTTTTGTGTTATTTATTTAACTGTTATTGCCTAATTTATGTGTAAATACGGTGTTTTATCACTGAATAGGTAAATATTATTTTATACTGTGTTATTTCGTATTGTTTTTATGTATACATTTGGACGCACATTGTGTATAACGTGTATGTATAATATCTACTTAGTAAAAAATTATAACTCTTTGAGAAATAATTTATTTTTCCCTTTCAACCAAGATTTGAACAAAGATACATTACTTTAAAGTTGTGCATTTGTTTCTTCGTCACATTTCAGTAGTTTGTAATTTTACTTCCAAGATTGTTAAATAATTTTGGTATCGTTTGAATATTCAATTGGAATGTATTTTAACGCTTTCTCATAATTTAAAAAAAATGTTTTTTATTTGATATTATTGGTCGAGTAACCACCATTAATGTCCGTTCATTCAAGTTTTTAATTTTGTCAGACATATTTTTTTCTTTGTGTTTTAAAATTTTGTCAAAAACATTTTTTTTATCCAAATCAAACAAATTTATATACAATGACGAAGTAACAAAAACAGGATGTTTCTCATATCAACTTATGTTATAATTTCAGTCACTTTAATTCAATTTAATTCTCAGTAGTGAATACCAAATTTTGCTATATTTTTTGGACGTTCCGAATTTGAATAGTTGGCACGAAAACTTGTACAACATTGCTTTTCTTTTAAATTCAGTAGAATGTGGTATTTATATTTAAGTAATTATATTAATTTGTCGTGAATTGCTTTCTATTTTATTTTATTCATTTACAAAAAAAACATATCTATTTTATGTACCTAAGTACCAAGCAACTTTTTTTTCTTTATTAAGATATCAATCTGTCGTTTGGTTTGTAAAAGATCAACTTTTCTTAAAATAAATTAACATTAAATGTGACGATATTTCTCCAGTTTCAAATGCAAACTTTGCTTCGGTTTCTGTTATTTGTGTCCGACCGAAACTAGTTTTTACGGCCGAAACCAAAACCGAATTTCGGCTTCAGTCTAAGTTTCGGCCGAAAACCTAATCCGAAATTTCATGTTCTCGTGGGAAAAATAAAAACAAATTTCATAATCAAACTTTATTTTTTTAAACTTTAATTACATATTAATAATTTAGCCTCTGATATTTTAACTAATCATTAACTTATCATATCATATTTCTTCTCCCCTTATTTCAAAAACCACAAATAAATTTCCTTTTTATTATAATACATATTATGAAATAAAATAAAAGCTACAAAACTAATAAATATGTGCAGGTAGGTACACAAAACAAAAAACACATCTTAAGAACAAAATTATTTCTTCCAAACCTTGGTTATTTTGTATGGTACTCTTGTTAACGAACTAATAAAATTAAAATTAAATAAGTGCCTACCTACTAAATACAACAACTAAATAAATATTTTTGATGCAAATAGTACAATCGAATTTTTAAAAATTAAAAGGGTTCTGTTCGGCCGGATGGCAGCCTACCTAAACCGAAACTAAGACGAAACCAGTTTTTTTGCCGAAACTAGGCCATAACTGAAACTTAAACCGAAAGTTCAATTAGACACTATTTGTCAACAATCATGTACAATTCAACTAAATTCAATAATAAATGAAGATGCACTTACTATAATATACACATAAAAAAACTTATAATCGATATAGCATATTTGCCACTAACAGCTCAATAACCAGTCAGTTTTCACTAGTTTATGAAAACTGTAAGAATGTCGAAATGTCTCTATAAATTAAGCGATAAATGACATCCGATTGCACTACAAACACCAACCAAGAAATAAACACCTATTTGGCTCTCAATTTAGACAAGGATTTATCCATATAAATAGAAATTTCAAAAGAATTCGTCGGAAGACATTCTCGATATATTTTGATAAACGTTTTATTTCACTGGCAAAATATGAAAAAAGTAAATTACAAATCTCATTCATTCCTATTAGGAGGAATTTTACTACTCTTGCTTAATGTGGACACTTGAAACTGTGATGATTTCAAGTAAATGACATTCGAAAATGTTTCTTTCGAAACCACAAAAACATATTACGCTCTCATATTTAGAATAACAGAAGAAATTCTATTGGACAAAAAATATACATAAAAAATGTGACACGGCTCTAAATTAAGTTGTTAGTTTTAAAACTTTTATAACAAATATTTTTTTATTTAAGTTGTTGTTTTCTATCTATCTATCTTTAACTCTTTTGGCTATATCCGAACATGACTCTAACAGCGACAAAACTTCGCATCAAGACAAAACATTAATAATACGCACTGATTAAGATCAAGGTTGACTGAATTTATCTTACCCATTTTTGTTGAATAATTTTCTGTTATATTTTTTTGACAAATTTCTTAAAATTCACGAAAAAAATATTGCCACAAATGAGTCTGGCCCAGCTGTTTCATTTAAGCATTCGATTCATCCCCATTTGTCGTTTTTCAAATTATGTGTTACAAATGTTCTGACATCGCTTCTATTATACAAACCCCCCAAATTAGCACAAAGCACAAATCACCCCCCCAATTTGCGAACATATCCAACCGGACCGGTTGTTGCAAATCCCGGAAAAATTTAGTTTATCAAACGTACAAACACACACAACAACCCCTTCTTTTTCGGTCCAACGTTCCATCGTATTAACAAAACCAATTGCCATTGAACATCAATCAACAGTAAGCGGAATTCTTATTATAGGAAGTGGAGATGCGGTGAATGGGAACTCCACACCGACTGCTCTAATGACCCTCGAACAAGAGGGAGAGACCATTATGTGTGATCCCTATGGACGATTCTTTCTAATGGTCCCGTGTAGCCACTTGACTTCTTGTGTTCCGGCGCACCCGTGTCTATTGTCCTCCACCACTTGCACTCGTTATCTTACACAAACGCCTCCACTCGTCTTATTTCATCCGGTGCCGGCCGCTACGAAATTACCCGGAAAAATTATTGTCTAAGATTAACTAACACTCGATCGACCACCCACCCCCACTCGGTCTTGTTATTATTGCTTTCAGCTTCCGAAGCAAAAATATTAGCACAATCTGTGTGATTAGGAAGATTAGAGTGGAATTAGTTGGCGTTTATAGCCGGCTTTGTGGTGTAGTTGCATTGTTTGGGATGCTTTAGGGTGAGAAGGATGGAAATCACTGCCATTTCCTACACAAATGTGGACTTGATTGGCCGTAATTTGTGACAGCGCGACATGATCGCTGTTTCAATTTGCAGAAATTAGACCCCTAACGAGACTATTACATCCATCAGGATGCTGAGTGGCTCGTTCACAACCAAACTGACAAATTCGCACTACAATTATTATTTATGAATTCGGCAAAAACTTTTCTTATTAACATTGAATTTTAAAAATTGATAAATTATCCAAAATTTTAGATCAAATTTTACTGTGTTATGTGACGAAAAGACAAAAAGTCTATTTTACTAAAAAACGCCAGAAGCTATAAAAATTAGATATAAAAACAAATCATCGATTTACTCTTAGGCAGAAAAACAATTTGAGCTCGAGATTTAGAAGCGAGTGGTGTTATACAAACATTTCATAATTCTATATTTGTCTTGTTACTTGCAAGTTAAATAAATATACCTAGAGCTAGTTTTTGAAACTCTCCAAAACAATGGAACGAAAAAATCTTTATTTACTGAAATAATAACAATAATCCAAATATTTCAACGGTTTAAACCTGGCGTCAGACAAGATTTAAATTATTTTGCCTTCACTTAAATATGTATTTGATAATACATATATTGTATGTATTTACATACTCGTATAAACATAGACGTAAACGTCAATTCGTTGAAATACCTATGTCGAGCATAAGGAAGTAACTTTCTGAGGTTTTTCAAAATCCAAATAGAAAATCAGAAATTTCGATGAATGTATTCATGAGTCGTGACTGCGCACTAAACTCCCGCGTGTAGTAGTGTTTTGGCGAAGATGCAAATTTGCCGTTTTCGCTTGTTTCGCATTCATATTATTCGTGAACGTGCCTTTGCAGTCGGATAACAAGTCGCCAGAGAATCCCGGGGCATCATTCGCAATCCGGGGTAGTTTACCCTCTAGTTATCCAGCAATTAACATATCATTTGAGTGTTTGTGCTCGTTACGTCGACCCCCCACCGTCTCGAATAATGGACTCTGATTGGCACATAAACCCTCTCTGAAGAGTGGAAAACAGGAAAACCTTTCAATTATGTTGATTTTATCCGGCCGCAGCCCCGTTTCGTTTCAATTAAGCGCAATACAACGAATTATATTTAGATCTCGGGACGATTTTTCGCCGCACAAACGAAACGGTTTCCAATTAAACTTCTGCTGCTTTTCGGATCGTTACGGGCTCGCTAACTTCTTTCATTTTTCACATTTATAGGATTGAATGCGAAGCCACATTATTTCCGCCACTCGAAATAACTAACCCCGCTCTCTGGGCTTCGCGTTCTTTCCATGAAAGCATCGACGGATGAAATCGCCACAGTTTGCGTACCCGACGATGCTCGAGAGGTCTTGCTTTATTTAGAAAACGTATTTTCCGAGAAAACGTCGCGACGACGGCTCCGGGCCACACAACTTCAACTCGAATGGAAATTGAAACCATTTAAGTTTGAAAAGAGGAGGAGCAATAATTTATGCTCGGAGCACAAATCGTTATCACACGATTGGAATTTTGTGGCTTTGTTCTTTACAATGCCATCGTAAAACACCCAGCTTGTCTAATTGCCGTAAAACACACATTACAAATTTTAAATTTCCGAGCTTGATTCATTGATTGTTAATCACTATACGTTCGTACAATATGTAACAAGATTAAAAAATAATACGTCTATATTTGATCCAAAAAATAAAGCAAATTCGTACCGCAACAAGTCTCAAAGAAATCATATTAGTTAACAATGTAGATGTATCGTTCCTAATTGCAAGCCTCCATAAAATTGATTACATGTATCAATTTGAAATTAAATACCAAAACTAAGCCGCATTGTCAATTAATGGATTCTCCCACACCTTCACAGACGATTTCTCTTCTAACACTATTCTGGCATAAGAAATTTAAGCAAAACCCACCTAAGACATAAAGTCACAACAGAAACATCGTAAATCTTAATACATTGCCAATAAATAGGCCCAACTACCCATCTTCAGGTCAGTGCGACCAGAATGGGTATTTCTCACATCGTCTGTTTAATATTCCTGGTGAGTTACATAATTATTTTTTTCAAATTAAAACGGAACATTGATGAATTATTAATTTAGGTCCATGTGGCCCTGGGCTACCAATATGGTAAGATTTCAGTTGTCGTTGAGTATTGATTGTAAAAAAATTCTAGTGCCGTATCCGCTTTCAAACTCTGGAGGATTGAGACCAGGTAATACACACTCATAACAAACATTTATTTAAAAAAAATTGTACAGGTTTGGACTATGAACAAGTTTCCGAGCAGTCTGTATGGGACAGCTTGCTTCCTGCGGAGAAACAGATGATTCCATTAACTTTCCAACAACCTTTGCAACCGTATCAACCAATGCAAATGCAATATCCACCTGGAAGCGAAAGTTTGATTCACAAGATCGCCAAATTAATATGGAACCTCATATACAAATTTATGCCATGGCCTTTTGCAACTATTCTGGGTCTCTTGTATTGATGAACGAAAGATTTAAATAAACTAAATGTCGCATAATACGTTGTATATTTCTGCGGCTGTCGGACGCTGTTCTGGGTCTCTATCCCAACAACGGCAACACAAATTCTTAAATTGCAAATCACCGACTTCATCTAAAACAGGTCTGAAATCAAATTTCACCACCTAAAATTACGACCATCAAACAGTTATTTCAATAACTTGGGAACTACTCTATAGATCACAACTTCCTTGTTCATCGATTCGTAAGGCTGCTTCCCGGTAAACATCTGCCAAATTAGAACCCCCAAAGAGTAGACGTCGCTTTTATTGGACGCTTTGCGACTTGTGAAGATTTCTGGAGCTGTGTACGCTACAGTTCCCTATGAGTTATGTTTTAAATTTTGATAATTTAGTGCATGAAGCTTACACAATGGTCGAGCGAATCGCTTTGTTCGCCCAATATCTTAACGGAATTACCGAAGTCGCAAATCTTACAAACACCATCACATACTAGAATATTCTTAGGTTTGATATCTAAGTGTAAAACGTTGTTCTCGTGGCAGTAGTTCAAACCGCAAGATATATCGTTTGTGAACTTAACAACGTAGCATTTAGCTAATTTAGTTTCGTTTAGCACTGCTTGCAGATTCTTTGAATCACTCAAATATTCCATAATGATCAAGCTGTGGTTGGTGCTTGTTACTATTTCAAGAATTTGAATAAGGTTCTTATGCACCAAACCCAATGCGTTAAACTCTTTTATTTTATTTGAATTCGATTTGATTAATTTCACAGCAACTAAATTTCCTGAAACAAAAATGTTTATGTTGATTTACATTTAAGAATAGAGTTAATACCTTTGTGGTGCCCTTTGACAACGGTTCCGAAAGAGCCCCTGCCTAGGGTGTACACTAAATCGTATTTATTTAGACCAAAATTCAACAATTTTGACTTGTGGGGTGAATCAATGCTTACGCTATCTTCCAAATTATCTCCACCTAACTTTCTCTTAATTTTTTCGGTCGGCACCTTAAGTAAATAATCGGATTTTTCTCTAAACACGGGTTATTTGACATAATAGAAAGAGATACTTACTCGCTTTTACTCTTTGGTGTTGAAAAATATTTAGGTGATTTAGGAGATAAAAATTTTGCTTTTGAAAGAAGCGACGCTGCTTTAACAGGTGTCGACATTATAAAGTTTATACAAAATTAAAGTAAACACACAACGTGGACGATTGCTCGTACTTTTTTAGAATATAAAAAACAGTTGGGTATAAAATCTATTAATGGTTGCCAACTCAAAGAAAACACAAGTTGCATTTATTGTATAACTCATTTTGTATAACGAAAAATTACTCATCAATTAGCATTTGAGATAAACTATCAGCGTAATGTTTTGGCAAAACACTTTGAAGCTCAGACCGATCCAACCATTTGTAATCAGGACTTGTTTTCGGCAAGTGGCCCTTTTCATATCGAGCAAAATAAATAAAAACCTGCAAAATATTCATTTCAACATTTTATGTGGACGATTTGTGTGAATAAAGCACTTTTGCTCCTACAGTTTCAGATTTTTGCCTCACAGCACTGGGATACTTATATTTGTAAAACCCACAAGGTGCATTGCCATAAACCATAGCTTTTACATCACCTCCGCACATCTTTTGCAGCACTCGATCTGCGGTCTAAAACAAAAAAATTATAGGATCAATTTGACTGTATGAATGAACTGTTGCCGACTTGTCTCAAAGTTTCTCCAGTCTGTCTCAAATCTTGTGGCAACAAAAATAAATCATCTTTCCCCACTTTCTGTTTCACAACCAACACTAAATGCTTGTCTAGTTTCCTGTGCAATGAGTTCACGTCGCTTTCTCTGTCAGAGTCCGTGATTCGATCGGCAAACTTAAACTTTGTCAGTTCCTCAGTGTTAACATCTATAAAATCTTGAACCGTGTCTTTTATATGCACATCAACATCGTCGCCTTGTTTCAACTGTTCCAATTGCTTTCTGAAAGGAATTACAGGTGAAATGTCACGTGAATATTTACAAGTTGTACTGTTCTTTCTCATGACGTATTTCGTAATCAGATTTAAGACTACGTTCAAACTCTATTTTCTGTAGCAAGGATTTGTACTTATTTTCAATTTCCGCGAACGGCCGGGTAATTATTGGCTTGCGTTCCAGGCAAACGGCTGTTATTAAATCCCACTTTTCTTTCACGACTGAACTTGCAATTTGTCCTAAAACGCATGATTCATGTAATAAAGTACCGGTAAAAAAAAATTGCGTAAAACATACGTTTGAAATCAAGTTTTAGTGCTAACTGTGAGTACGGTTTAAACATCTTTAAATTTATTTAAAAAATGTGCAAATTAAAGTTAACTCTGTAGGTTAGGTTCTTTTGACGTTTGACACTTGATGTCTTCGTCCCTTAACGCGAGCTATAGATGGATTCGTTCAAACCTTTATTTAAAATCTTTTTATATTATAAATATCTTTTTTATTTAAATTTTGTATATTTTTGCTATTCGGAGATGGCTTTTAGCATCCTTGACCGATCGCAGAGCGCTCTTAACAAATATAAATTTGTAGCGTGTAAATAATCGTACTGTAACCAACAACAAAATCTCCGTTATCAAAATAATAAAAAAATTATGTTGGGTTAGCACCAAAAAATTGGAAAGTAAAGCGTTTCTTGTCTACTGATCCTTAACGTGAGCTATTATAGCTAGAGTCAGTATTTTTTATGAACTTTAATTGAGACAAATTTGTAACGTCTTAAAATGTTTATTCAACAATTAGCACATACGCTTACATCAACAATTCTTTCGATAGCGTATCAAATAATACTAAAAATTGGTGTTAAATCGACGCAACTCCCAACAGTACAATTACAAATCAATATGCTAAGTCGTTTTTCTTTTTTTATGTGACTGTTAGGAATTGTGTTGGAAGGTATTTACGCATTTATGAAATGATAACACTTTACATATGTCAATGATGGCGTATCTATTTTAGTGATAACAGGTAACAACGTACGAGTCGTTCACAGCCTACAGTGTTTACACTTACTATTTTTTTTATATAAATAACACTTAGTTGCCATTAGCGCTTTTTATTATTGGACAACTGTAACCGAAGCTAGGCAATGAGTTAAAATTGTAGCTCAGTTGTGTGTCGCTTCTATGTGAATGTATTAAAAATATGCCTAAAGCTATTCACAACCGTAATTGATTTTAGCAAAGCAATTTTAGGCACATGCTTTGAGGGGGTCTCTTTGATTATGAGCAACACACTGATTGCCATATGAAGATTGATATAATTGTGAGGAAGACTACAAAACAAAGATCCAATTGAAACGAACAGTTTTGATTGGATCCAAACCGACTGCAGCTTAGACAGACAACTACTACGTAGATTAGAAAGTGCAACAGCTGGTGCAAGAGTTTAGATAAAAGTGCTAAAGTGTAAAAGCCTAGAATGAGTTTGGACGAATTAACTCCGATTGTGTTAATCTTTGATTAGTTAGAAGCCAGAGTTTAAGATTAGGTCGTCGATTGCAGATGGTGATTACTTGGCACCTATGTATATTTGTGTCGCTGTTACAGGCTGACACCGATTTAATAAAATAAACCACCTGAAATCGATTACCAAACATTTTTGCTTCGTTGCGCGTTTTTACTCATTAGTCAGTCAAAGTCACGGAGCGACTGGATTGTCAGACACAAACAACATATTACATATTGTTTGAGTGTCCGCATTATATGATCAGGTGCTTCCAGAAACGCTCTGGCCCGAATCCGAGACGGAGCCATCGCTTGGCAGAAGATAGCGATCCGAGGGCACCGGTGGTAAAGTAAAGTATTCGGATGATGGAGGAAGTACGTTATCCAAGTAAGTGCCGGAGGCGTTCCCGGCTGGAGCGTAATGAGCCACGACGACGATCTTTCCGGATCTGGACCTGGCCTTGCCGATTCCGAAATGACGTGACGCGGCCCACACAAGTTGCGTGAAGTGACCTGGACGAGAATTACGCACAGTGGCGGGATTTTAAATACTCACCAGCGTTGACGTTCGCGTGCAAAATATCGGGTTCTTTTCTGAAGTCGTATTGGCGGACGGCGCGATACCAATAGGTCGCGACTTCTTGGCCTGGAAGCAAATCTACAATCAATCCCTATTTGCCCGACAGATTTCCAACAAACTAATAAACAAATAAAATTTTACCAAATAAAGAGTGATTTATTTCTATTACACATATTCGTCATTTTATGGAAATTTACCGGTCACGTCGCTCACTAGTAAGTTGGATTGGCGGCAGAAGAGGTTTTGACCGATGTCCTTGTCGCAGCGATAGTAAAAGCGGTTGGTGTGAGCTAGATGGTTGGCCCACGTCTGGGCAAGATAACAAAGCTGAAGAATAAGAATTTATTCATAAATTAAAACTACAAAACAAAATGTTGGAAATTAAGCGATTTTGTGACTCGGCGCCTCCACCATTTTTGATTATGTTTGCTTACAAACGATAAAGGGACAACGATAATACTCCTGGAAAGGTATTGTTTAGCCAAAAACGCGTTACTTACCTCAGATGACATGGAAAAAGCCGGAGATCCGTGTCTTTGTCTGTAGACATTGTGCCAACAAAGACAATCCGTTATAAAATCACTGTCTTTCCAAGCCGTCGTTAAATCGGAAACGTCCAAAACCATGCTCACGGGTTTGTTTGTCAAAATCTACAAGAATTATCTAATTAGACATAGCCAATAGTTTAAGTCTAAAATAGCTTCCAAACAAGAGAAATAAGCCTTGACATTTCGGTAAACAAATTGGATTGCGTTTGCTTATCGCATTTCCACTCAAGCTTTTAGACGCGATCGAATGTTAAATGCATTAGGCGAGAAACGGCTTTTAGATCATTAGACACCGGAAAGGTGTTCTATTAAATAATAGCTTCTGCAATCAATCAAATTTCACCATTTTTATACAAAGAGTAAAAATCGTGATGCAACCAAAAATAATAAGTCTGTCTGCATACATATTTCTATGAATTTTCTACCTACCGAAATTGGACAAATTGATTTGAAATTGCTTGTTGATTAGTTTATCAAAGTAATCGTTCATTTAAAGGTTACCGGAGCTAGTTAAAATGATTGCATTAAATACATGGAAAATCTACGATCACGAAATGTATTTAATCGTTCGGTGGCGTGCACGAATTGAGCCCATTTCCATACCTTAAATGTAAATTAGTGCGATAATCTATACATAAATGGATCGGATGTCGGTATCATACGTGCTTTTTTGGTTGGGGAGAAAGTTGGCAGGTCACAACTCATAAATCACGTTTCACGAACTTAAAAAATGCCAACAATGTGATCCCGAAAATGATGATCCTCTTTAAAGTATTGCAACATGTTATGTCATAAGAAAACAATAAAAACTTGTTTAGTTTGTTTAAAATTCAATATGTTCAAATTTTCCAACTAGTTGTTATTCCACACACTCGCCACGTTAATATGCAAAGCTAGCCTTACCTTCTGCAGAAGATAACTTCTGTTGTCCACCTCTTCCTGGCTGATGTTATTGTTGGCACACGACGCTTCGATGGGCTCCGGTTTGTTCGCCTGCAACACTCTCACCGCCTGCAATCTCCTCCTTAAATTCTGCAAAGCACGTGCTTCTTCGCGTTTGCGACTCGGCTGGTACGCCAGTTGTGCCGGAAGAATAGCGAATTGTGGTTCAGCTGGTTGAATGGAAGCGCTCAGAAGACGTTTGCTGGCTGGTGTTCGTGTTTGATCTGCAATAAGTTGGAGGCTTGGAGGACAGATTGATGTTTGGGAGGCGATTCGGGGCAGCTCCATGCTGCGTGGAACACAGCATCCCGCTGCCAGAGTTCGGAGCAGGCGAAGACACACTGGCGCAGCGGTCGATAATCGGGCACGAGGAACGCCCGAGACGACAACGCGACGCCGCAAAGAACTTCACCCGGTTTTGGATATACATTTTGGTTGGTTCTTTCTTGTTTCTTCTTCAGCTCGAGTCCAAGTCAAGAAATATATATATATATTCATTAAAGAACGTGCGAGAAACACGTGGATTTATTGTTCGTTCTAACCTTCTCCCCGTCATGAGTCTCTAGCAAACCATGTCAAGAAATTTTAGTATACTCAAATGAGTATGGCTTCCGAAAAACACGTACAGTTCTAGTCGGTTCTTCTCTGTTCGTCGGCTTAAATATATTTAGTAATCTAAAGTACCTGAATGATTTTTTTAATGTTTCTTAAAATTTGAGTGCAAATAAAATATGCAGATTGTGTTGGACCATCATACTAGATAAAAAAAACAAAAAAAGAAGAAAGAAATTCGTGGAGCATATGTTGTCTCTCTTGTCTCATTTTCACGAGCATCGTAAACGAACTAAGTCAAGGAATTTAAGCATTTTCCAAGACGTTTCAGAAAGTCTGCGGCCAAGAAACTAAAACCACTGTTATCAGAATTGTCGCAAAGGCAACATCAAAGCAAAGCAATAATTTTGATTTAATCTCAAGCCATTCGTAAGCCGAATGGCGGGTAATTCCCAAGGCAACAGCAACTCTTTAGGTCCTTATAATTGCACTTTTATCGCTGACATCAGCTTATAAGCCAACGATCAATCCTTTAGCATTAATCAAACAATCAATCTGCTCATCATAAGGATGCGATTCGTAAACAAATTACCTCACTAACTATGCGAGGTACATACAAATAAGGGTGACTAAAAGGGTACAGTATCTCCGAATGAATGGCGTCTATATAAATAAGAATGCCACGCTATGTTTTGTCAGTCTGATTTTCACTGCCGTTCGGACGTTACATCATCATGAAGCTAATATTAACGGTAAATACTTTTATTGCTTCATTTTGTGTGTGTCTAATTTATATGGTTCGCAGATTCTTGTATTTATTGCGTTGGCGACTCTGAATCTTGGTGCCCCAAGTCCACAATGGGTTTATCCCTCGTATTCTTACGTCCCATATTATGCGAGCAGTTATTATACGTCGCCACTTTATTCATATGGTATGGTCAATTAAAACGAAAATATCATCATAAATTGTTTATTTTTTAGGCTACGGATACGCATCTCCTTATGTCTATGCGTACTAATCAGTCACTGCAATTAAATATAACACATATATTTGTAAACATGTTTATTAATAAAATGGTATAAGACGTCTGCTTATGGACGAATATTTGATATTGGCAACCTTTATATACATTTTTGTGACCTACGAGAAAATGATTATACGCAAAAAATACGACAATTACCCTTAAAGATAAGTTTAACCATTTTTCAAAGATTATAACAAATCTCGACATAAAAAAAATAATTACAGCTAGAAGCCATAAAGGAAAGTGGCATACCTATTTATTGATGTATATATTTACGTATGCGCAGAGAAGTTGAAGATGTGGCGATGAGATTTTGCAAAACTATTTTAAATTATACATGTTGGAATCAGTCTTGCTCTTTCAATTGTTAGAAAGTCATTTTCGTATTTCATTTTAATCAAATATCGAACGCAAAGTGCTCTAAATTTTTATACAAATTTCCCTCATTTAAAAAATTAGTAACAAATTTCAAATAAAAAATTTACAGGTAGAAGCCATAAAGGTAGGTGGCATATTTATTTATTGATGTATTTATGTATGCGCGACGAAGTTGATGATATTATGTCGATGAGATTTGCAAAACTATTTTAAATAACACATGATGGAATCGGTCTTGCTCTCTCAATTTTTAGAGAGTCATTTTCGTATTTTATTTCAGTCAAACAATGAACGCGAACAACTCCAAAGTTTTTCAATATTTTTCCATGATTTTTCAAAGTTAATAACAAATCTCGACATAAAAAAAAATTTCAGAAGAAGCCATAAAAGGTAGGAGCGCCATTTATCTGATTTATTCATTTATTTATGTATGTGCGGAGAATATGATAATATGTCGAGGAGATTTTGCAAAACTATTTTAAATTACACATGATGGAATCAGTCTTGCTCTTTCAATTTTTAGAGAGTCATTTTCGTATTTTATTTCAATCAAACAATGAACACGAACAACTCAAAAGTTTTTAATATTTTTCCATTATTTTTCAAAGTTAATAACAAATCTCGACATAAAAAAAGAATAATTTCAGGAGAAGCCATAAAAGGTAGAAGCGCCATTTATCTGATTTATTTATTTATTTATTTATGTGCGAAGAAGATGATATGTCGATGAGATGTTGCCAAACTATTTTGTTAAATTACACATGATGTAAGCAGTCTTGTTCTTTGAATTGTTTGCTTTCCTATTTAGGATGAGTGATTTGGATAGAAATTGAAATGTAAACGATATGATGACATTTCATAATATTAAAGAAAAGTTTAGTGATAGTGCTTGTAATTGATTTTTGAGTGTATATGGCACATAACAAATAATGCAGTACAAAGAAATATGCAGTTCATTAGAAAAAGAAACTGGACAATTATTATTTAAATAAAGAACAAAAACTTACGTTTCAAATCTATATACAAGGTGAGTCATTAGTGCGGGATCGGTCCATAACTTCTAAACCATGTAAGATACAAACATTTTTTTTAAATTATTTGTACATCGTTTATCAGGCTGCACTACCAAAAAATATTTTAACGTATACAGAGTGTTCCAAAACTCACAAAAGCTACACAACTTAATTTTTTCAAACAGAACTACCTATATTTTATTTCACTGTTAGAACCCATTTTCAACTAGATTTATAGCGATATATGGTATTTTACATTTTGGACCACTGTTATCAAATTACAATTTTTTTTCACATTTTTTGACATTTACAAAGGTTCACTCAAAAATTTACTGAGAGGTCGTTTTAGCAGCTAGAAGGCTGAAAAAAAATATGAAGAAAGGATTGCTCTTTACGCTAGATGTGCAAAATATCATTTTTACTATACAGGGTCTGCAATAATTTGTGTTAAATTATACTATTTTTAAATAAGCTTAACTTTAGTTTTTTAAATGGCACCCCCTATATTTTTGTATGCCATCGAATGCGTTTTTTATTAAGGTTATTCTATAGCTAAAATTCATAATTTACGAGATATTTGATATTTTTGGCTGTGATACAGATTACAGATTGAGCCAGGATAAGGTAGGTAGTGTGCCATGGAAATCATGGAAATCATTTTAACTCACATTTCAGCACTGCACAGTTTTGTCATCATTGATTTGACATTTGATTATCCATTCCATTATCCACAATAAATTCTATTTTACAAGAACAAATCGATATGATTTATTGTCTGGGAGAAGACGAAAGAAATCCTTAGCTTAAGCAATTTACGCTCAACGTTAAATAAATTAACATGATATGATTTATTGTCTCGAATAAGGCGAAACAACCAAAGAGAACATGCAAATAACAATCTAAAATGCCTTTAGAACCGTTTGTCAGCAAATGTTTCGAAATATTGGAAGATCATTCAGCTAGCGCGTGAATGTGTGTGCTCAGGAAAGTGGCCGCCACATTAAACATATTATTTAGTTTAGCTTACTTTATTGAATTTTTATATTTATTTGTTTATGTGTTTATTTGTTAATTTATTTAACGTTGAGCGTAAATTGCTTAAGCTAAGGATTTCTTTCGTCTTCTCCCAGACAATAAATCATATCGATTTGTTCTTGTAAAATAGAATTTATTGTGGATAATGGAATGGATAATCAAATGTCAAATCAATGATGACAAAACTGTGCAGTGCTGAAATGTGAGTTAAAATGATTTCCATGATTTCCATGGCACACTACCTACCTTATCCTGGCTCAATCTGTAATCTGTATCACAGCCAAAAATATCAAATATCTCGTAAATTATGAATTTTAGCTATAGAATAACCTTAATAAAAAACGCATTCGATGGCATACAAAAATATAGGGGGTGCCATTTAAAAAACTAAAGTTAAGCTCATTTAAAAATGGTATAATTTGACAGGAATTATTGCAAACCCTGTATAGTAAAAATGATATTTTGCATATCGGGCTTAAAGAGCGATCCTTTCTTCATATTTGTACCAACCTTCAGCCTTCTAGCTGTTATAACAACCTCTCAGTAAATTTTTAAGTAAACTTCTGTAAATGACAAAAAATGTGAAAAAAAAATTGTAATTTGATAACAGTGGTCCAAAATGTAAAATACCTTATATCGCCATAAATCTATGTCAAAATGTGTTCTAACAGTAAAATAAAATATAGTTGGTTCTATTTGAAAAAACAAAGTTGTCTAGCATGCGTGAGTTTTGGAACAACCTTTATATGTTAAAATATTTTTATGTTGTGCAGCCTGATAAACGGTGTACAAATTGTATATACATTTTTTTGTATCATACATGGTTTAGAAGTTATGGACCGATCCCGCACTAATGACTCAGCCTGTATAAAAAGCGTAGTGTCCTCACTGACACACTCATCTACACACTGATTCATAATCAACCCACAGCCCAAACCGTGAGGGCTGGCGACTTGAAATTTTAGGCACGCGTGTATCATGTGCCGAAAGTGAACGCTAAGAAGGGATTTTACGAAATTCTGTCCGGTTAAGGTAAAAAATAAGAAAAGGTAGTAAGGAGGGGAAGGTAGAAAATAGGGGAAGGTAGAAAGTAGAGGAAGGTAGGAAAGAGGGGAAGGCAGAAAGGAGGAGAAGGTAGAAAGTAGGGAAAGATGGTAAAATTTTGAGTAAAAATTGAAATTTTTTAATAGTAAAATTTTTATCTAAAACACTACATTTAGACTTGAAATTACTATAAATGATAATATTGGGACGAAAAAATGGCCAACGACTCAATCGCAAATTGCTAAAGTTTTGGGAAAAAATTGTTAAATATCAGGTAGGAAGAAGGGGAAGTAAAAATAGGGGAAGGTAAAAAGTAGGGGAAGGTAGGGGAAAGTAGAAAGTAGGGGAAGGTAGGAAAGAGGGGAAGGCAGAAAGGAGGAGAAGGTAGAAAGTAAGGGAAGGTGGTAAAATTTTGAGTAAAAATGGTCATTTTTAATGGTAAAATTTTTATCTAAAATACTACAGTATTTAGACTTGAAATTACTATAAATGATAAAATTGGGAGGAAAAAATGGCCAACGACTCAATCGCAAATTGCTAAAGTTTTGGGAAAAAATTGTTAAATGTCAGGTAGAAAGGAGGGGAAAGTAAAAATAGAAGAAGGTAAAAAGTAGGGGAAAGTAAAAAGTAGGGGAAGATAAAAAGTAGGGGAAGATAAAAAGTAGGGGAAGATAAAAAGTAGGGGAAGGTAGGAAGTAGGGAAGGTAGAAAGTAGGGGAAGGTAGAAAGTAGGGGAAGGGAGGCAAGAGGGGAAGGCCGAAAGGAGGAGAAGGTAGAAAGTAGGGGAAGGTGGTAAAATTTTGAGTAAAAATGGTCATTTTTAATGGTAAAATTTTTATCTAAAATACTACAGTATTTAGACTTGAAATTACTATAAATGATAAAATTGGGAGGAAAAAATGGCCAACGACTCAATCGCAAATTGCTAAAGTTTTGGGAAAAAATTGTTGAATTTCAGGTAGAAAGGAGGGGAAAGTAAAAATAGAAGAAGGTAAAAAGTAGGGGAAGGTAAAAAGTAGGGGAAGATAAAAAGTAGGGGAAGCTAAAAAGTAGGGGAAGGTAGAAAGTAGGGGAAGGTAGAAAGTAGGGGAAGATAGAAAGTAGGGGAAGGTAGAAAGTAGGGGAAGGTAGAAAGTAGCGGAAGGTGGTAAAATTTTCAGTAAAATTGGTCATTTTTAATGGTAAAATTTTTATCTAAAATACTACAGTATTTAGATTTGAAATTACTGTAAATGATAAAATTGGGAGGAAAAAATGGCCAGCGACTCAATCGCAAATTGCTAAAGTTTTGGGAAAAAATTGTTAAATATCATGTAGGAAGGAGGGGAAAGTAAAAATAGGGGAAGGTAAAAAGTAGGGGAAGGTAAAAAGTAAGGGAATGTAAAAGTAGGGGAAGGTAGAAAGTAGGGGAAGGTAGGAAGGAGGGGAAGATAGTAAATAGGGGAAGGTAGAAAGTAGGGGACGGTAGGAAATAGGAGATGGCAGAAAAGAGGAGAAGGTAGAAAGTAGGGAAAGGTGGTAAAATTTTGAGTAAAAATGGACATTTTTTAATGGTAAAATTTTTATCTAAAATACTACGATATTTAGACTGAAATTACTATAAATGATAAAATTGAGAGGAAAAAATGGCCAACGACTCAATCGCAAATTGCTAAAGTTTTGGGAAAAAATTGTTAAATATCAGGTAGGAAAGAGAAGAAAGTAAAAATAGGGGAAAGTATAAAGTAGGGGAAGGTAAAAAGTAGGGGAAGGTAAAAAGTAGGGGAAGGTAGAAAGTAGGGGAAGGTAGGGAAGTGGGGAAGGCAGAAAGGAGGAGAAGGTAGAAAGTAGGGGAAGGTGGTAAAATTTTGAGTAAAAATGGTCATTTTTTAATGGTAAAATTTTAATCTAAATTACTACAATATTTAGACTTGAAATTACTATAAATGATAAAATTGGGAATAAAAATGGCCAACGACTCAATCGCAAATTGCTAAAGTTTTGGGAAAAAATTGTTAAATATCATGTAGGAAGGAGGGGAAAGTAAAAATAGGGGAAGTATAAAGTAGGGGAAGGTAAAAAGTAGGGGAAGGTAAAAAGTAGGGGAAGGTAGAAAGTAGGGGAAGGTGGGAAGGAGGGGAAGATAGAAAATAGGGGAAGGTAAAAAGTAGGGGAAGGCAGAAAAGAGGAGAATGTAGAAAGTAGGGGAAGGTGGTAAAATTTTGAGTAAAAATGGTCATTTTAATGGTAAAATTTTTATCTAAAATACTACAATATTTAGACTTGAAATTACTATAAATGATAAAATTGAGAGGAAAAAATGGCCAACGACTCAATCGCAAATTGCTAAAGTTTTGGGAAAAAATTGTTAAATGTCAGGTAGAAAGGAGAGGAAAGTAAAAATAGAAGAAGATAAAAAGTAGGGGAAGGTAATAAGTAGGGGAAGGTAGGAAGGAGGGGAAGATAGAAAGTAGGGGAAGGTAGAAAGTAAGGGAAGGTGGTAAAATTTTGAGTAAAAATGGTCATTTTTAATGGTAAAATTTTTATCTAAAATACTACAGTATTTAGACTTGAAATTACTATAAATGATAAAATTGGGAGGAAAAAATGGCCAACGACTCAATCGCAAATTGCTAAATTTCTGGGAAAAAATTGTTAAATTTCAGGTAGAAAGGAGGGGAAAGTAAAAATAGAAGAAGGTAAAAAGTAGGGGAAGGTAAAAAGTAGGGGAAGATAAAAAGTAGGGGAATCTAAAAAGTAGGGGAAGGTAGAAAGGAGGGGAAGGTAGAAAGTAGGGGAAGGTAAAATGTAGGGGAAAGTAAAAAGTAGGGGAAAGTAAAAAGTAAGGAAGGTAAAAAGTAGGGGAAAGTAAAAAGTAGGGAAAGGTAAAAAGTAGGAGAAGGTAGGAAAAATGGGAAAATAGAAGAAGGTAAAAAGTAGGGGAAGGTAAAAAGTAAGGGAAGATAAAAAGTAGGGGAAGGTAAAAAGTAGGGGAAGGTAGGAAGGAGGGGAAGGTAGAAAATAGGGGAAGGTAGAAAGTAGGGGAAGGTAGGAAAGAGGGAAAGGCAGAAAGGAGGAGAAGGTAGAAAGTAGGGAAAGGTGGTAAATTTTTTAGTAGAAATGGTCATTTTTTAATGGTAAAATTTTAATCTAAAATACTACAATATTTAGACTTGAAATTACTATAAATGATAAAATTGGGAGGAAAAAATGGCCAACGACTCAATCGCAAATTGCTTAAGTTTTGGGAAAAATTGTTAACTATTAGGTAGCAAAAAGGGGAAATTAAAAATAGGGGAAGGTAAAAAGTAGGGGAAAGTAAAAAGTTGGGGAAGGTAAAAAGTAGGGGAAGGTAAAAAGTAGGGGAAAGTAAAAAGTAAGGAAGGTAAAAAGTAGGGGAAAGTAAAAAGTAGGGGAAGGTAAAAAGTAGGGGAACGTAAGAAAAATGAGAATTTAGGCAGGAGGGGAAGGTAGAAAGTAGGAGAAGGTAGGAAAGAGGGTAGGTAAAAAATAGGGGAAAATAGAAAGTAGGGGAAGATAGGAAAGAGGGGAAGGCGAAAGGAGAAGAAGGTAGAAAGTAGGGGAAGGTGGTAAAATTTTGAGTAAAAAGGGTCATTTTTTTAATTGTAAAATTTTTATCTAAAATACTACAATATTTTGACTTGAAATTACTACATATAAATGATAAAATTAGGAGGAAAAAATGGCCAACGACTCAATCGCAACTTGCTAAAGTTTTGGGAAAAAATTGTTAAATATCAGGTAGGAAGGATGGGAAAGTAAAAATAGGGGAAGGTAAAAAGTAAGGGAAGGTAAAAAGTAAGGGAAGGTAAAAATAGGGGAACGTAAAAAATAGGGGAACGTAAAAAGTAGGGGAAGATAAAAAGTAGGGGAAGGTAAAAAATAGGGGAAGGTAGAAAGGAGGGGAAGGTAGAAAATAGGGGAAGGTAGAAAGTAGGGGAAGGTAGGAAAGAGGGGAAGGCAGAAAGGAGGAGAAGGTATAAAGTAGGAAAAGGTGGTAAAATTTTGAGTAAAAATGGTAATTTTTAATGGTAAAATTTTTATCTAAAATACTACAATATTTACACTTGAAATTACTATAAATGATAAAATTGGGAGGAAAAAATGGCCAACGACTCAATCGCAAATTGCTAAAGTTTTGGGAAAAAATTGTTAAATGTCAGGTAGAAAGGAGGGGAAAGTAAAAATAGAAGAAGGTAAAAAGTAGGGGAAAGTAAAAAGTAGGGGAAGATAAAAAGTAGGGGAAGATAAAAAGTAGGGGAAGGTAGGAAGTAGGGAAGGTAGAAAGTAGGGGAAGGTAGAAAGTAGGGGAAGGGAAGCAAGAGGGGAAGGCCGAAAGGAGGAGAAGGTAGAAAGTAGGGGAAGGTGGTAAAATTTTGAGTAAAAATGGTCATTTTTAATGGTAAAATTTTTATCTAAAATACTACAGTATTTAGACTTGAAATTACTATAAATGATAAAATTGGGAGGAAAAAATGGCCAACGACTCAATCGCAAATTGCTAAAGTTCTGGGAAAAAATTGTTGAATTTCAGGTAGAAAGGAGGGGAAAGTAAAAATAGAAGAAGGTAAAAAGTAGGGGAAGGTAAAAAGTAGGGGAAGATAAAAAGTAGGGGAAGCTAAAAAGTAGGGGAAGGTAGGAAGGAGGGGAAGGTAGAAAGTAGGGGAAGGTAGAAAGTAGGGGAAGGTGGAAAGTAGGGGAAGGTGGTAAAATTTTCAGTAAAATTGGTCATTTTTAATGGTAAAATTTTTATCTAAAATACTACAGTATTTAGATTTGAAATTACTGTAAATGATAAAATTGGGAGGAAAAAATGGCCAGCGACTCAATCGCAAATTGCTAAAGTTTTGGGAAAAAATTGTTAAATATCATGTAGGAAGGAGGGGAAAGTAAAAATAGGGGAAGGTAAAAAGTAGGGGAAGGTAAAAAGTAGGGAAAGGTAAAAAATAGGGAAAGGTAGAAAGTAGGGGAAGGTAGAAAGGAGGGGAAGGTAGAAAATAGGGGAAGGTAGAAAGTAGGGGAAGGTAGGAAATAGGAGATGGCAGAAAAGAGGAGAAGGTAGAAAGTAGGGAAAGATGGTACAATTTTGAGTAAAAATGGACATTTTTTAATGGTAAAATTTTTATCTAAAATACTACGATATTTAGACTTGAAATTACTATAAATGATAAAATTGAGAGGAAAAAATGGCCAACGACTCAATCGCAAATTGCTAAAGTTTTGGGAAAAAATTGTTAAATATCAGGTAGGAAGGAGAAGAAAGTAAAAATAGGGGAAAGTAAAAAGTAGGGGAAGGTAAAAAGTAGGGGAAGGTAGGAAGGAGGGGAAGGTAGAAAGTAGGGGAAGGTAGGGAAGTGGGGAAGGCAGAAAGGAGGAGAAGGTAGAAAGTAGGGGAAGGTGGTAAAATTTTGAGTAAAAATGGTCATTTTTTAATGGTAAAATTTTAATCTAAATTACTACAATATTTAGACTTGAAATTACTATAAATGATAAAATTGGGAGGAAAAATGGCCAACGACTCAATCGCAAATTGCTAAAGTTTTGGGAAAAAATTGTTAAATATCATGTAGGAAGGAGGGGAAAGTAAAAATAGGGGAAAGTATAAAGTAGGGGAAGGTAAAAAGTAGGGGAAGGTAGTAAGTAGGGGAAGGTGGGAAGGAGGGGAAGATAGAAAATAGGGGAAGGTAGAAAGTAGGGGAAGGCAGAAAAGAGGAGAAGGTAGAAAGTAGGGGAAGGTGGTAAAATTTTGAGTAAAAATGGTCATTTTAATGGTAAAATTTTTATCTAAAATACTACAATATTTAGACTTGAAATTACTATAAATGATAAAATTGGGAGGAAAAAATGGCCAACGACTCAATCGCAAATTGCTAAAGTTTTGGAAAAAAATTGTTAAATTTCAGGTAGAAAGGAGGGGAAAGTAAAAATAGAAGAAGGTAAAAAGTAGGGGAAAGTAAAAAGTTGGGGAAGGTAAAAAGTAGGGGAAGGTAGGAAGGAGGGAAAGGTAGAAAGTAGGGGAAGGTAAAAAGTAGGGGAAGGTAAGAAAAATGAGAATTTAGGCAGGAGGGGAAGGTAGAAAGTAGGAGAAGGTAGGAAAGAGGGGTAGGTAAAAAATAGGGGAAAATAGAAAGTAGGGGAAGATAGGAAAGAGGGGAAGGCGAAAGGAGAAGAAGGTAGAAAGTAGGGGAAGGTGGTAAAATTTTGAGTAAAAAGGGTCATTTTTTTAATTGTAAAATTTTTATCTAAATTACTACAATATTTTGACTTGAAATTACTACATATAAATGATAAAATTAGGAGGAAAAAATGGCCAACGACTCAATCGCAACTTGCTAAAGTTTTGGGAAAAAATTGTTAAATATCAGGTAGGAAGGATGGGAAAGTAAAAATAGGGGAAGGTAAAAAGTAAGGGAAGGTAAAAAGTAAGGGAAGGTAAAAAGTAAGGGAAGGTAAAAATAGGGAAACGTAAAAAATAGGGGAACGTAAAAAGTAGGGGAAGATAAAAAGTAGGGGAAGGTAAAAAATAGGGGAAGGTAGAAAGGAGGGGAAGGTAGAAAATAGGGGAAGGTAAAAAGTAGGGGAAGGTAGGAAAGAGGGGAAGGCAGAAAGGAGGAGAAGGTACAAAGTAGGAAAAGGTGGTAAAATTTTGAGTAAAAGTGGTTATTTTTAATGGTAAAATTTTTATCTAAAATACTACAATATTTACACTTGAAATTACTATAAATGATAAAATTGGGAGGTAAAAATGGCCAACGACTCAATCGCAAATTGCTAAAGTTTTGGGAAAAAATTGTTAACTATTAGGTAGGATAAAGGGGGAAATAAAAATAGGGGAAGGTAAAAAGTAGGGGAAAGTAAAAAGTTGGGGAAGGTAAAAAGTAGGGGAATGTAAAAAGTAGGGGAAGGTAGGAAGGAGGGGAAGGTAGAAAGTAGGGGAAGGTTGAAAGTAGGGGAAGTTAGGAAAGAGGGGAAGGCAGAAAGAAGGAGAAGGTAGAAAGTAGGGGAAGGTGGTAAAATTTTGAGTAAAAATGGTCATTTTTAATGGTAAAATTTTTATCTAAAATACTACAGTATTTAGACTTGAAATTACAATAAATGATAAAATTGGGAGGAAAAAATGGCCAACGACTCAATCGCAAATTGCTAAAGTTTTGGGAAAAAATTGTTAAATGTCAGGTAGAAAGGAGGGGAAAGTAAAAATAGAAGAAGGTAAAAAGTAGGGGAAAGTAAAAAGTAGGGGAAGATAAAAAGTAGGGGAAGATAAAAAGTAGGGGAAGGTACGAAGTAGGGAAGGTAGAAAGTAGGGGAAGGTAGAAAGTAGGGGAAGGTAGAAAGTAGGGGAAGGGAGGCAAGAGGGGAAGGCCGAAAGGAGGAGAAGGTAGAAAGTAGGGGAAGGTGGTAAAATTTTGAGTAAAAATGGTCATTTTTAATGGTAAAATTTTTATCTAAAATACTACAGTATTTAGACTTGAAATTACTATAAATGATAAAATTGGGAGGAAAAAATGGCCAACGACTCAATCGCAAATTGCTAAAGTTCTGGGAAAAAATTGTTGAATTTCAGGTAGAAAGGAGGGGAAAGTAAAAATAGAAGAAGGTAAAAAGTAGGGGAAGATAAAAAGTAGGGGAAGCTAAAAAGTAGGGGAAGGTAGGAAGGAGGGGAAGGTAGAAAGTAGGGGAAGGTAGAAAGTAGGGGAAGGTGGAAAGTAGGGGAAGGTGGTAAAATTTTCAGTAAAATTGGTCATTTTTAATGGTAAAATTTTTATCTAAAATACTACAGTATTTAGATTTGAAATTACTGTAAATGATAAAATTGGGAGGAAAAAATGGCCAGCGACTCAATCGCAAATTGCTAAAGTTTTGGGAAAAAATTGTTAAATATCATGTAGGAAGGAGGGGAAAGTAAAAATAGGGGAAGGTAAAAAGTAGGGGAAGGTAAAAAGTAGGGGAAGGTAAAAAGTAGGGGAAGGTAGAAAGTAGGGGAAGGTAGAAAGGAGGGGAAGGTAGAAAATAGGGGAAGGTAGAAAGTAGGGGAAGGTAGGAAATAGGAGATGGCAGAAAAGAGGAGAAGGTAGAAAGTAGGGAAAGATGGTAAAATTTTGAGTAAAAATGGACATTTTTTAATGGTAAAATTTTTATCTAAAATACTACGATATTTAGACTTGAAATTACTATAAATGATAAAATTGAGAGGAAAAAATGGCCAACGACTCAATCGCAAATTGCTAAAGTTTTGGGAAAAAATTGTTAAATATCAGGTAGGAAGGAGAAGAAAGTAAAAATAGGGGAAAGTATAAAGTAGGGGAAGGTAAAAAGTAGGGGAAGGTAAAAAGTAGGGGAAGGTAGGAAGGAGGGGAAGGTAGAAAGTAGGGGAAGGTAGGGAAGTGGGGAAGGCAGAAAGGAGGAGAAGGTAGAAAGTAGGGGAAGGTGGTAAAATTTTGAGTAAAAATGGTCATTTTTTAATGGTAAAATTTTAATCTAAATTACTACAATATTTAGACTTGAAATTACTATAAATGATAAAATTGGGAGGAAAAATGGCCAACGACTCAATCGCAAATTGCTAAAGTTTTGGGAAAAAATTGTTAAATATCATGTAGGAAGGAGGGGAAAGTAAAAATAGGGGAAGTATAAAGTAGGGGAAGGTAAAAAGTAGGGGAAGGTAAAAAGTAGGGGAAGGTAGAAAGTAGGGGAAGGTGGGAAGGAGGGGAAGATAGAAAATAGGGGAAGGTAAAAAGTAGGGGAAGGCAGAAAATAGGAGAATGTAGAAAGTAGGGGAAGGTGGTAAAATTTTGAGTAAAAATGGTCATTTTAATGGTAAAATTTTTATCTAAAATACTACAGTATTTAGACTTGAAATTACTATAAATGATAAAATTGGGAGGAAAAAATGGCCAACGACTCAATCGCAAATTGCTAAATTTCTGGGAAAAAATTGTTAAATTTCAGGTAGAAAGGAGGGGAAAGTAAAAATAGAAGAAGGTAAAAAGTAGGGGAAGGTAAAAAGTAGGGGAAGATAAAAAGTAGGGGAATCTAAAAAGTAGGGGAAGGTAGAAAGGAGGGGAAGGTAGAAAGTAGGGGAAGGTAAAATGTAGGGGAAATTAAAAAGTAGGGGAAAGTAAAAAGTAAGGAAGGTAAAAAGTAGGGGAAAGTAAAAAGTAGGGGAAGGTAAAAAGTAGGAGAAGGTAGGAAAAATGGGAAAATAGAAGAAGGTAAAAAGTAGGGGAAGGTAAAAAGTAAGGGAAGATAAAAAGTAGGGGAAGGTAAAAAGTAGGGGAAGGTAGGAAGGAGGGGAAGGTAGAAAATAGGGGAAGGTAGAAAGTAGGGGAAGGTAGGAAAGAGGGAAAGGCAGAAAGGAGGAGAAGGTAGAAAGTAGGGAAAGGTGGTAAATTTTTTAGTAGAAATGGTCATTTTTTAATGGTAAAATTTTAATCTAAAATACTACAATATTTAGACTTGAAATTACTATAAATGATAAAATTGGGAGGAAAAAATGGCCAACGACTCAATCGCAAATTGCTTAAGTTTTGGGAAAAATTGTTAACTATTAGGTAGCAAAAAGGGGAAATTAAAAATAGGGGAAGGTAAAAAGTAGGGGAAAGTAAAAAGTTGGGGAAGGTAAAAAGTAGGGGAAGGTAAAAAATAGGGGAAAGTAAAAAGTAAGGAAGGTAAAAAGTAAGGGAAAGTAAAAAGTAGGGGAAGGTAAAAAGTAGGGGAAGGTAAGAAAAATGAGAATTTAGGCAGGAGGGGAAGGTAGAAAGTAGGAGAAGGTAGGAAAGAGGGGTAGGTAAAAAATAGGGGAAAATAGAAAGTAGGGAAAGATAGGAAAGAGGGGAAGGCGAAAGGAGAAGAAGGTAGAAAGTAGGAAGGTAGGAAGGAGGGGAAGGTAGAAAGTAGGGGAAGGTTGAAAGTAGGGGAAGTTAGGAAAGAGGGGAAGGCAGAAAGAAGGAGAAGGTAGAAAGTAGGGGAAGGTGGTAAAATTTTGAGTAAAAATGGTCATTTTTAATGGTAAAATTTTTATCTAAAATACTACAGTATTTAGACTTGAAATTACAATAAATGATAAAATTGGGAGGAAAAAATGGCCAACGACTCAATCGCAAATTGCTAAAGTTTTGGGAAAAAATTGTTAAATTTCAGGTAGAAAGGAGGGGAAAGTAAAAATAGAAGAAGGTAAAAAGTAGGGGAAGGTAAAAAGTAGGGGAAGATAAAAAGTAGGGGAATCTAAAAAGTAGGGGAAGGTAGAAAGGAGGGGAAGGTAGAAAGTAGGGGAAGGTAAAAAGTAGGGGAAAGTAAAAAGTAGGGGAAAGTAAAAAGTAAGGAAGGTAAAAAGTAGGGGAAAGTAAAAAGTAGGGGAAGGTAAAAAGTAGGAGAAGGTAGGAAAAATGGGAAAATAGAAGAAGGTAAAAAGTAGGGGAAGGTAAAAAGTAAGGGAAGATAAAAAGTAGGGGAATGTAAAAAGTAGGGGAAGGTAGGAAGGATGGGAAGGTAGAAAATAGGGGAAGGTAGAAAGTAGGGGAAGGTAGGAAAGAGGGAAAGGCAGAAAGAAGGAGAAGGTAGAAAGTAGGGGAAGGTGGTAAAATTTTGAGTAAAAATGGTCATTTTTAATGGTAAAATTTTTATCTAAAATACTACAGTATTTAGACTTGAAATTACAATAAATGATAAAATTGGGAGGAAAAAATGGCCAACGAGTCAATCGCACATTGCTAAAGTTTTGGGAAAAAATTGTTAAATGTCAGGTAGAAAGGAGGGGAAAGTAAAAATAGAAGAAGGTAAAAAGTAGGGGAAAGTAAAAAGTAGGGGAAGATAAAAAGTAGGGGAAGATAAAAAGTAGGGGAAGGTAGGAAGTAGGGAAGGTAGAAAGTAGGGGAAGGTAGAAAGTAGGGGAAGGGAGGCAAGAGGGGAAGGCCGAAAGGAGGAGAAGGTAGAAAGTAGGGGAAGGTGGTAAAATTTTGAGTAAAAATGGTCATTTTTAATGGTAAAATTTTTATCTAAAATACTACAGTATTTAGACTTGAAATTACTATAAATGATAAAATTGGGAGGAAAAAATGGCCAACGACTCAATCGCAAATTGCTAAAGTTCTGGGAAAAAATTGTTGAATTTCAGGTAGAAAGGAGGGGAAAGTAAAAATAGAAGAAGGTAAAAAGTAGGGGAAGGTAAAAAGTAGGGAAAGATAAAAAGTAGGGGAATCTAAAAAGTAGGGGAAGGTAGAAAGGAGGGGAAGGTAGAAAGTAGGGGAAGGTAAAAAGTAGGGGAAGGTAGAAAGTAGGGGAAGGTAGAAAGGAGGGGAAGGTAGAAAATAGGGGAAGGTAGAAAGTAGGGGAAGGTAGGAAATAGGAGATGGCAGAAAAGAGGAGAAGGTAGAAAGTAGGGAAAGATGGTAAAATTTTGAGTAAAAATGGACATTTTTTAATGGTAAAATTTTTATCTAAAATACTACGATATTTAGACTTGAAATTACTATAAATGATAAAATTGAGAGGAAAAAATGGCCATCGACTCAATCGCAAATTGCTAAAGTTTTGGGAAAATATTGTTAAATATCATGTAGGAAGGAGGGGAAAGTAAAAATAGGGGAAAGTATAAAGTAGAGGAAGGTAAAAAGTAGGGGAATGTAAAAAGTAGGGGAAGGTAGAAAGTAGGGGAAGGTAGGAAGGAGGGGAAGGTAGTAAATAGGGGAAGGTAGAAAGTAGGGGACGGTAGGAAATAGGAGATGGCAGAAAAGAGGAGAAGGTAGAAAGTAGGGAAAGGTGGTAAAATTTTGAGTAAAAATGGACATTTTTTAATGGTAAAATTTTTATCTAAAATACTACGATATTTAGACTGAAATTACTATAAATGATAAAATTGAGAGGAAAAAATGGCCAACGACTCAATCGCAAATTGCTAAAGTTTTGGGAAAAAATTGTTAAATATCAGGTAGGAAAGAGAAGAAAGTAAAAATAGGGGAAAGTATAAAGTAGGGGAAGGTAAAAAGTAGGGGAAGGTAAAAAGTGGGGAAGGTAGAAAGTAGGGGAAGGTAGGGAAGTGGGGAAGGCAGAAAGGAGGAGAAGGTAGAAAGTAGGGGAAGGTGGTAAAATTTTGAGTAAAAATGGTCATTTTTTAATGGTAAAATTTTAATCTAAATTACTACAATATTTAGACTTGAAATTACTATAAATGATAAAATTGGGAGGAAAAATGGCCAACGACTCAATCGCAAATTGCTAAAGTTTTGGGAAAAAATTGTTAAATATCATGTAGGAAGGAGGGGAAAGTAAAAATAGGGGAAGTATAAAGTAGGGGAAGGTAAAAAGTAGGGGAAGGTAAAAAGTAGGGGAAGGTAGAAAGTAGGGGAAGGTGGGAAGGAGGGGAAGATAGAAAATAGGGGAAGGTAAAAAGTAGGGGAAGGCAGAAAAGAGGAGAATGTAGAAAGTAGGGGAAGGTGGTAAAATTTTGAGTAAAAATGGTCATTTTAATGGTAAAATTTTTATCTAAAATACTACAATATTTAGACTTGAAATTACTATAAATGATAAAATTGAGAGGAAAAAATGGCCAACGACTCAATCGCAAATTGCTAAAGTTTTGGGAAAAAATTGTTAAATGTCAGGTAGAAAGGAGAGGAAAGTAAAAATAGAAGAAGATAAAAAGTAGGGGAAGGTAGGAAGGAGGGGAAGATAGAAAGTAGGGGAAGGTAGAAAGTAAGGGAAGGTGGTAAAATTTTGAGTAAAAATGGTCATTTTTAATGGTAAAATTTTTATCTAAAATACTACAGTATTTAGACTTGAAATTACTATAAATGATAAAATTGGGAGGAAAAAATGGCCAACGACTCAATCGCAAATTGCTAAAGTTCTGGGAAAAAATTGTTGAATTTCAGGTAGAAAGGAGGGGAAAGTAAAAATAGAAGAAGGTAAAAAGTAGGGGAAGGTAAAAAGTAGGGGAAGATAAAAAGTAGGGGAAGCTAAAAAGTAGGGGAAGGTAGGAAGGAGGGGAAGGTAGAAAGTAGGGGAAGGTAGAAAGTAGGGGAAGGTGGAAAGTAGGGGAAGGTGGTAAAATTTTCAGTAAAATTGGTCATTTTTAATGGTAAAATTTTTATCTAAAATACTACAGTATTTAGATTTGAAATTACTGTAAATGATAAAATTGGGAGGAAAAAATGGCCAGCGACTCAATCGCAAATTGCTAAAGTTTTGGGAAAAAATTGTTAAATATCATGTAGGAAGGAGGGGAAAGTAAAAATAGGGGAAGGTAAAAAGTAGGGGAAGGTAAAAAGTAGGGGAAGGTAAAAAGTAGGGGAAGGTAGAAAGTAGGGGAAGGTAGAAAGGAGGGGAAGGTAGAAAATAGGGGAAGGTAGAAAGTAGGGGAAGGTAGGAAATAGGAGATGGCAGAAAAGAGGAGAAGGTAGAAAGTAGGGAAAGATGGTACAATTTTGAGTAAAAATGGACATTTTTTAATGGTAAAATTTTTATCTAAAATACTACGATATTTAGACTTGAAATTACTATAAATGATAAAATTGAGAGGAAAAAATGGCCAACGACTCAATCGCAAATTGCTAAAGTTTTGGGAAAAAATTGTTAAATATCAGGTAGGAAGGAGAAGAAAGTAAAAATAGGGGAAAGTATAAAGTAGGGGAAGGTAAAAAGTAGGGGAAGGTAAAAAGTAGGGGAAGGTAGGAAGGAGGGGAAGGTAGAAAGTAGGGGAAGGTAGGGAAGTGGGGAAGGCAGAAAGGAGGAGAAGGTAGAAAGTAGGGGAAGGTGGTAAAATTTTGAGTAAAAATGGTCATTTTTTAATGGTAAAATTTTAATCTAAATTACTACAATATTTAGACTTGAAATTACTATAAATGATAAAATTGGGAGGAAAAATGGCCAACGACTCAATCGCAAATTGCTAAAGTTTTGGGAAAAAATTGTTAAATATCATGTAGGAAGGAGGGGAAAGTAAAAATAGGGGAAAGTATAAAGTAGGGGAAGGTAAAAAGTAGGGGAAGGTAAAAAGTAGGGGAAGGTAGTAAGTAGGGGAAGGTGGGAAGGAGGGGAAGATAGAAAATAGGGGAAGGTAGAAAGTAGGGGAAGGCAGAAAAGAGGAGAAGGTAGAAAGTAGGGGAAGGTGGTAAAATTTTGAGTAAAAATGGTCATTTTAATGGTAAAATTTTTATCTAAAATACTACAATATTTAGACTTGAAATTACTATAAATGATAAAATTGGGAGGAAAAAATGGCCAACGACTCAATCGCAAATTGCTAAATTTCTGGGAAAAAAATTGTTAAATTTCAGGTAGAAAGGAGGGGAAAGTAAAAATAGAAGAAGGTAAAAAGTAGGGGAAAGTAAAAAGTTGGGGAAGGTAAAAAGTAGGGGAAGGTAGGAAGGAGGGGAAGGTAGAAAGTAGGGGAAGGTAGGGAAGTGGGGAAGGCAGAAAGGAGGAGAAGGTAGAAAGTAGGGGAAGGTGGTAAATTTTTTAGTAGAAATGGTCATTTTTTAATGGTAAAATTTTAATCTAAAATACTACAATATTTAGACTTGAAATTACTATAAATGATAAAATTGGGAGGAAAAAAATTGGGTTGTGCAGTCTGGCAAACGGTGTGCAAATTGTATTAAACAAAATTTTCTATCTTACATGGTTCTTATTTACATCTTACATTTCGTGTGTGTGTTTAAGTGAGTCCCTGGATAATTTGATTCACAACAGGACATTATGACATGATAGAGAGTTCGCATTTGGGTTCAAAAACTTTTTTTTTAATTTTTGGCAAATTTTTTTATAATATCGAAAAAACGTTTGCTCAACGATAATAGCAGACATGACAACGTCTAGCGGGACCATCTAGCAATTCATTTTTATTTATAAAATACGAAAAGTAAAATTAAAATAAAATACAGAATAACGATAATAGCAGGCAAGCCAACGTTTGGGCAGGACGTCTGTCGGGTCCGCTAGTAGATAAATAAATTGAGAAAATATTCGGATAGTTTGGAACTGGGGACTCGAACCCAGATCCTTCGATTACATGTCGAGAGCTCTATCCAGTTAAGCTATCCGCCCTATACCAAATTTTCTTTCGCTTTTATCTATTTCCAGTAAGCCCACTAATCTGTATACAGAAATGGATAAGCAATCGTGTAAATGAAAAGTGAGGCAAATTGATTCTGCGTCGGCTCCTAATGAGTTTGCGCACTAAAGTTTTACAGAGGCGATTGCTTGAATTTAACAAGATGGCTGAAGCCTGTGGCTGAAGCTCTATGAAACCGTTATGGAATATTAAAAAAATTAAACCGTTAAAATTGAAGTAAATTAAAAACTGTCCGTTTACACCTCCAAAAGGCCCCAATAAAACAGTAAAATATAAAAACACGCCCAAACACTTAAAACACGTGGCTTGCAAAATTATAAATTCCTGTAAAATTCCACCCAACGTTACAGATTCCTGAAAAAATACTATCCAAGAGCCATGCGACTGTTGCATACGTAAGGGCACAAAACTGCACTACTTCAAAATTGATCAAAGGCGCATGTGTATCAAGTTCCGACTCCATTTTGGAGGGCACGGTAAAGGCGCGTATACATCTGAGCACGAACGGGAACGGGCAGACCGAGGCCGAACGAGCATACTGATGTGTATACGCGCCTTAATGATCACAAAAAGTTCGTGCGCATCCCGCCGTTGTGCTTATCCATTTTATATAGAGATCAGTGAATTTATAGCTTATTTACTTCTAGACTTTTAGAAATGACCGACGTTGTAGAAATATCGAGCGATTCCAACGATACAGTAATAGAGACAAATCACGAAAACGATGACGTTGAAGATATTGTCAAGAAATACATTTCTGAAAATTGCAGTGAAAGTGAGGACCTCGACTTCACCCGTATAAAAAAACCAAAAACATGTATTGACGTCGAATTTTGCACTCCAAGTATGCCCGAAAATGAAGCAAACACTTTGGAAGAGCTTGCTGCAAAATACAGAACAATCTCCCAGAAAGCGCTCGATAAACAAAGGCAGAAACAAGAAAAAGAAACGCTAAGAAAACAAAAATTAGAGGAACGCGAGTTGAAGAAAAAAGAAGCGGAACAGGAGAGACTTCTCAAACAAGCAGTTACGGCAGCCAATAAAAATGTACAACCAAACGAATGCATGAAGGTTAGTTTTCGAATACGCCATTTGGACTTTTTTTACATCTCGTTAGTTTGTTTGTGTTCAAATCGACAATAAAATAATGAGTGAGAAATTCAGCTGTGAGATAACTGGTGCGCTAGAGAATGCGGATGTGAAATTTACAATTGGGGCGCAAATATTTCCCCACACAATCACTTGGAGCAGAATCGTGCAAACACATGTTATTGACAACGATGCAAAGGTATAAAAAGTTTACTGTTAGGGCATTAATATTTTTATAATTGTTGGAAATTCAACAGTTGGTGTCATCGTCAAATAAACAGGACACTGATCATGTATTAGTAATAATGAAAGCAAAAGAATTCATCGAACATGTTGAAACAAAAACACTCAGCACCCAAATAGCATTCTTAAAATCAATAACGACCAAATGTATTATTTTAATAGTGTTTGGCTTGCACAAGTATTGCAGGTAATTTGCAAATAGTTAGTTGTGAAACACCCAACCCTTATTTATAGACAATTGAGCAAAAAACGTATAGTTAGTAAAACGAGCATAGAGTATGCGTTAACGGAGATCCAACTATCGGCCTCTTGTTCGCATCGTTTAGTCGAAACCGGGGACGAATTAGGACAGACGGTTCTCCAGTTCACCAAATCCATCGCCCAAATTCCGTTTAAGTAATTCTCCACTCACAAAAAAAATTCAAAATTTAGGATAAAATGTAAATTTTTAGACAACAGCGTCGCGACAAGCAAGCCGATTGGTATGTTGGTGGAGACAACAGGGATTGCGTTAAAGTCGATAAGGACGGCAACGGTTTGAACAGGCTGTGGAATCAAACGTTGACGACTTTTCCGCTTGCACGGCTTGAAACCGCCGAAGCTATCTCATCTCAATATCCAACAGTTTCTTCACTGTTCACGGTAATTAGAAAAAATAATAAACGTAATCACTATCGCTGATAAACCTGCCTTCATTTCAGGCTTACGATTCGTGTCCATCGCACAAAAACGCTGAACTTCTTCTCAAAGAGATCCCAATTCGTAGGGCCGCAGGTCCATTATCGTCGACGCGCCGAATCGGACCCGAATTGAGTAAAAAAATCTACAATTTCTTCACGTCCTTAGACGGTAACGCTTTATTATAAAACTAAAACTTTTATTAATAAAATAATTTACATTTATTCCAACTTTTGAACTTTGCTCCTTGTATCCTCTCCTTCGTCGGCTTCCTTTAATCCCGCCTCTTGCGCCGTTCGCTTCTTGGGTTCATTATCCCTAGACTCGGGCTCCAGCACTTCCAACGACTTATCAGGCTTCGTTTTATACACCGTATTCGACGAAATTTCGTTATCCAAATCTATCTCTTGGGGCTTCTTCATTTCGCTTGGAATCTTCACCAACCCTTGCTCGGTGACTCGTTTCGAGGACAGAATAATTTTGGTATATTTTGGCGCTCCCTTCGCTTGCACAGTCGCCGTTACGTTCTTCGGACTTGGCGAAATGACAAAATTGTTGTTGGGCTTACTAATCAGCATGAACTTGTTCCCGGCGGCGGCAGCGGCAGAAATAATTTTAGAATTCGGGGTGACTAGTTGCGGGACGTTTTTAACTTCCGACTGCGCCACGTTAGCGTCGTCGAGTATTTGGTTGTCGTCGGCGAAAATAATAGGCAAGTCCATGATGTCTTGCGTTGTTAAATTGGTGGGTGGAGGGAGCGTTTGCGAGATGTACGACATTTTTTTCACGGGTTTCGGTGGCTTGTTTCCGATGAGTTGTCGTTTTGACGTGATATATCTTCCACCTGCTTTGGGATTGATCTCTGTCTGGAGTGTACTTATTTAAATAACGCGTTCAAACCTACCCGGTAGTTTTATGCTTGGACCGATGTTTTTGATTTTCCCCTCTGGTAACAGTACCAACGAATTTCCCGGGGTTTTATTAATTACAGAGAGCTTGGACATGTCGATGATTTTGCCGGTATTTGAAAACATTTTCGAGGCCACGCCGCTGCTCAGCTTGATATTTTCTAGAACTGCGATATGTGTTAATTTACTAGCACCAACTAAATGTTTCCTTCTAGAACCCATTTTAAGATATAATTTTACGTAAGTAAATTATTCGATTTTTTGAATTTTTCAGAACTCATTGAATCTCACCTTTAATACTCGACCCTCCAGACTTGGCCAGTGTTGGTTGCTGGACGAGCGTTTGGAAATCGCCCTGCAACAAACTACTCAAAGACCTATTCTGCAAATTCGGCATCTTTCCTACAAACAAGCAATCAAAACGTCTGTAATTAACTCCATCCCTTCAAATAACACCCTACCTGGACCACTCTGAGTAGGTATATGGTGTTGATTTTGTATCTTATCCGGTGATATTGCGGTGGGCTTTAAGGTTTTAATTTTTTTAATAGCGGGTGTGAGTTCATTGGGAGATGCTTTGTCGGCGTGGAAACTGTCACTGGATGAAGTGTCTGGTGTGTTAAGGGAGGTGAGGTGAGGTGGACTGGTACTAGGAGAAGGAATACCTTGTGCCCATTTCGTGTCCAATTTGGTCTTGCTCTTGGATCCAGGTGGACGCCCCACTAATGAAAACAAAAATCGCGTTAAATTCGCTGTTTTCGACTTTCAATGTTTTTGGGCCGTTCCAAAAACATTCAAAGCAATAACTCACAGTTGGGTGTATTTTTTTGACCTGGTCTAGTAATCCTGGGTGTCGGTGATGGTGGCTCGCTGTCCAAAGAGCTGGTGTTTGAGTTGTAACGTTTCCTCTCTGCTTTCGCTTTCTTGATTGCTTCGGATGTGAGATTGGTTGGAGATTGTCTGATGTGAGGCGGGAACGGACTTAAGATGATCCCACTTATAAACTCCCCAATTTCGTCCTAACAGATTCCTCAAAATCCAACACAATTTTCAACGAATACCACTTACAACAATGCACCTATCCGCAATGGTCTGTGTTATTCCTTCGGCCTTCTTCAGCTTCTTGTTCAGTCTCAAATTGTCGTCAGCCGAACCGACAATAATCAGTCCGGTTTCAACCCTCATCCGCTCCCTCAAATCCTCCATTTCTTCTTGCCTAAAATATGGCGATCAAGACCCGTTTTATATTGAAATTTAAACGTACAAAGCCGTATTGGAACACTGTCCTATGACGAACAAAACAGGACATTGCAATTCCAACAAATTATCATCCGGCTCGCCTCTTCTACCCTCAGCTGTTAGAAGCGAAAAGCCAATACTAATGACGCATAAGACCTGCTCGACTTGTGCAATGTGCAGAGCCAAGGTTGCTCCGAATCCGAATCCCACCAAAATAATATTCTTCCCGGGATAGTCCACTTTCAAATCTTGTATTTTATTTCTTGTCATCATGTACATCTGGTCCACGCAACTCAACATCGTAGTTTTTTGCACTGGGCTGCTGGCAATGTTTGCGGGAATCGTAACAACCGTTGCTAGATTTGACAACATATTGATCCATTTCAACATTCTCTTTGAGGCGACGGGCGTGGAACGCACCACCACAATCACTGGACTTCCGGGAAGTTTCTTTGGTTTTTCTTGCACAAGACTGGGGGCGACCGGATCCCAGGGACGTTTCAGTAACGGGAAAAGACTTTCGTAACTTAAAATACTCAGACGGCTCGTGTGAGCTCCGCTCATTAGTTTATCCACGAAATTCGGAAGTTTTGATTTAAGCGTCTGTTAAAGTAAAACTACCTAATTAGTTCAATTCATTATCAAAATTATAGTCGTTCTTACTTGGATAATATCGAGGTATGCGCCTAAATACTGTGTGCTTAAATTGTCTATTAACAGCTGATGCAACCATTGTGTATATTTTGGTTCCCATAAAACTGTGGCCATGAGTTTACGCAGACGTTCAACAGACTTATCGATGGTTGCTCGACGCATTATAGGTTCGTTATGGGCGTTGCAGTGTGCCAGTCGCGCCAAATGGTCCACATTTAATACATTCATCATTCCGTTAAACAGCCGCACTTGCGTAGGTGTCCAGTTCACTCTACACATTCACGGCTTTATAATTTTTAACAACAATGGAATACAACCTTGAAATTGTTTCCTCCCAATCTTCGTTTCCACCATCCACTCTAGCCAACGCCGCATGTCTTTCGCACTCCTCCATCAACTGTTTCGCTTTAACAGTGTCGTAAATCGGCGCCGGTTCTGTCGTTTCAGCCACCACGTCTATAAGATCTTCAGCATCGTGTGGTTGAGCCAAGGGATTCGTCGGTCGTTTACGACTAGACGTTGCTTTTGACATGAAAAGGGTCTTCGTGGGGCGTAAAAAATTACTTTCGGAGGGCCAATTCCACGGTCTGGAGTAGCAATGGTCCATCGTTATCCACCAATAATCTTTGTCGTACACACTGGAATGGCCCGTGTAGCAGTATCGGTTTTCGCTTGATGGTAACATGTTTGGTGTTGCAAAATCTTTGAATTCACCATCCGGTGGCTCCGCCGTTAGTATTTGCAGCTAAATTAAAAGGATAAAATTAGTGGACGTGACATAGCCTCACTTTTACCAGTTTTTGCGAGGCATCTGCTGTGGGATTTATTTGTAATTCGTCGACTGTTCCTTCAGACATTCCTCGCTCACAATCGCCTTTTTTTTAATATTTCGGGTGCTTTTAACACCAGCAACGGAAAAATGCTAATGTTGCGTTTGTTTTTGGGCACCTTCCTTACCAAACAATTGCTGGAAAACTGTAAACTTGAATGTTACCACAAATGTTACTAAATTAGTAAATTTGTTTAAAGTCTTCGCCAACATTATGTAGTGAAAGTCACTATCACTGGAGGCTGTTGCTGTATCCTTGGATTACCCTGAAAACATTTTTTGTTACAACTATAGAGCGTACAAAAAAATAACGGTCTGAGAAGACCATGGAAACTGGCTTTTGTTTTATTTTTTACAGGGTAGACATTTGAAACTTCTCCAACTCAAAGTCACAATGTTTCTACACTATCTAACGAATTTCAAAGTGCTTCCATGTCCTACGCAGTCTCGTTTTATGTCTGTATGCACGATATGACCTGGTTTTTGTTTTCTGTTTATTTCTTCATAAATTTATGAACCTAACAATAATTCATATCAAAGTCCTAAATTGAAATAAAATATTAACAGACATTGTCAAAACTGTGCGAGGAGTAGGTATCTCGAACACTGTAAACTGTAATAACCAATATGTCGTAATAAACAAATAATGCAACTAGCGTGTAAAATATCCGTTTCATAAAAATGTTTATTAAAGTATAAAAAAAAATCACGCAAATTTCATATTAGTTGCCGCAACAAATCAACCGAAATGATTAGATTTGTTTCAAAAAATCCAAAATCCACAATCGGCTCGTGACTACTAAAAAAAAGAGGGTATCGAATTAGGGAAAAAGTCTCATTACGTATTATCTTAACCAGAACTGGTCGTTTCTTTATGCAAATCGAATCTTGCGCCCTTTTTCTGAAACATATCCATTACGCTAGATTACATCAACACTTTCACTAAACCAAAAATTTGATTATGTTGCTGGTATGTACTCGTAATACGTCCATTACTAATAAGATTAAGACGCACGTGTGCTCTTTAATTTTTCCACGCAAGATCAATCATCCGGAAAAACATTTACCAATAATCGGCACCTTAGAGGACGACGACAGATGGAATTTTTTCGTCACAATCTTCATCCGTCTAATGATCGTCGCGTAATAACGCTGTTAATGAACCGAATCCTTGACAGACGTAAATTTCACATGCAACCTCATCATATCCTGGCCTCGAAAAAATTATGCCTTTTAAAGTGTATCTATTAATTTCGCGACGTCCAGCGTGACAGTGAAACTAAATTGTTGGTTTTCATTTATCTAATTATAAACTTTCGTTTTTTATAGAACTTTAATGTCAGGTGTCCGCATACTTGGACAGTAAAAATCAACGTTATCGAGCGCTTTTCAGCGGACAATATTGCTATAGACGTCATAACATGTGTCCGATTTAATGACCTGATAAAGGTCGACTCGTTTGCAAAGTGATAGTAACTATAATGCCTGCATGAACATAACAAATGATTTTGATCGTTGGCCTGAAACGAGAAAGCATAGTAGATGGATTGCGCCAAACGGCTGATATGTCTTTAGCGCTGAAATGTTTTTCAGCGCGATTGAATCGATGGTTAATTAAGGGCGTCACAGACGTGTGTGTACACAGCATTCAAACGCGCTAAGAAACACCATTGCCAGTCAGTTCGAGGTTAATATGTAAACAAGCGACGGTTTTGTAACGCAATTTTTAGATGATATCCTGAAGGTTGTTCGTACGTGACGTCTAGTGTCCTCCGTTACTGATAACACGACTCGGATGCTATACATTTTACAGACATTAACCTCGATAGAAAGAAGAGTTTCTCCGCAAACTTGAATTCCGGAAGAAAAGGCGCTAATCTCGCATTTCAGATCGTATCTCACAGATCCAGTTGCGCAACTCGAACCGCAAACATCTTCAAGTGAAGAAACACGAAACGATGTCGTTGGGACATCGCGATGAAGATTGTCAAAGCGACACACATAACCATTTTTGTATCTCATTTTCACATTTTTGCGGCATCGTCAAGGGAAGAATCCAAACGGGTCGAAAGACAATGAAAATTTCGGTGCGTTTTACACACACTCTAAGTGGGGTGTGCGGAAGCAAAACCAAACTACAGATTTATGTAAAACAACTTTTAATAAATAACATTGCACGTGTAGACAGATGCAAAAAGGCCAACTAAAGTCGGTTTAAGTTACTTAGCCTAACTTAAATAATTACAAAATTAAATAGGAAGGATCTTGGCGCACATATTTACAGGGGTTGAAGTTGTTCCGGATTTTACTTTACAATGGCAGTTGGGACGTTTACAGGCCGAGATCAGAAGAAGGCGAAATACTGTGAACTAAATCCTGAAAAAAGTGGCAGTTATTTTAAGAAAAATTGTACAACAAGACTTGGAACCACGTAACAAAACCCTACTTTTTGCAAAGAAATTTTTTTTTGTCGAAATAAATACGTGGTTCCATGTCTCGTCGTCGATCGGTAAAGCTAATTAACCTTGGCGGAACTACTATCTAATCGCAAATAGAGTGCGAGTTATGCAAAATCATCAAAATACACTTCCTACAGAAAAAATCTCGGTGCAACAATTAAAATCAACCTTGAGTAGTATATTTTTCCCGCGTCGGTTTCTCATTTAATTATTATTTTCTCCGGGCATATGGCAGGCGTCGTCGGCGATGATTCGGTAATTAATTGTGAATTAAAAACGCTTCATTGTACGCGCGTTTCAAAATGTTCCAAGTGAAATTTGGTGCGAAAGTCACGCGGTTCTCTTACATACCTGTCTATGGCATTCAAACTAGAAACTATCGCCGGGCAGCATCTGAAATAAGGGTAGTTTCCCTGATATTTTAAGAAAGAGTTTTGATAATTTAGTTGATGGGGTGTGAGATGGGTCGTTAAATTGTTGACAATCGCTGGCGGCATGAAACAATAATGTAAGAATGGAAAATGAATTTTGGATTTTTGCACCAAATCCTGCACATATAAATTACGACTTTTCGAGCTTGAGTGGTTTCGCCTTCGTAATGTTTCGGTTTGTGCAAGCGGCGCCCGTTCGTTGCATTGACATTCCACGAATCGCGATTTGATAATCGAGATCAAACCACTTCTAGCCGATCCTCCCCCAATGAGAATGATCGTGAGTGATGCTCGTGCGATCTGTCGATCATCGTCGATTTATATACTAGCTTACTGTGATTCGGTGGAACGAATCCGTATCCGGAAGCTCCGACGATGACCCCGCTCGTCTCTCCGTTGTCTGGAGGCGCCGGAGGGAACACCACCGGTCCGGGATTCTGTCTGGGATCTCTCCCGGCTTGAAGGGGAGCGTCCAGTCCGCCTCCAAATCCGCCCAACGACTGGAATCCACCAAAGTACTGACCTTCAACCGCCACCACGAAGCAGACGGAGAACAGAACGGCGACCTGCAATGCAGAGAGGGTTGATAATCGACGCAACACTCCCAACCGAATACCGGAACTCTTTTCAGCCATGAAGTGTAATAAATTTTTGAGCCCAACAGCTCTAACATTTAACCTCATATCCGCGACCCACTTTCCAATCCGCACAATACAAATGGTGGATGCGCCCGTATGCATGCGAAAGCGATACGTGCCGAAATTAACATCTCACTGTTGAGAAACGGAGAGATTACATACGTCCGACCAACAATTTGCCGTTGCCGAAGCCTGAATGTTGTCCTTTGCGGCGACCTTGACTTCCAAGGTCGGCACACGAAGGATTACGCTTCGACCGGTTCAAATAGTTGGAGGTGTGGCGCCGGCGACCATTCAGGGAGGGAGTGCGTGCGTGAGGCTTCGAGGCCTTGAGTCGATGCCAATTTATGCGATCAAACTGATTACGTATTGCGAGCGGTTTCGCAACCCCTGTATGTGTTTGTCTTTTCGGGTGATTCGAAAGGCAGCAGATTGGGTGAGTGACGGTCAAGGATAGTAAAGCGTTTTGCAACGAAAGCACCTTGACTGCGACGTTTCCGTTTCCTCAAACAAATCCGGCCTTTCTTCGTATTGTCGGCACAATGTTCATTAATTAAGTTAATTGCGCTATCGAAACGGGGAAATTGAAAAATTAGTTAAAAATCGTAACAATCGAGTTGTGCAAGGAGCTGTGAGTGTTCATTAAATACAAGAAAACCTCAAGGAGATAAGGTTGATCGCATGTCGAATAACAGTCCTTAGTGCTGTGGGATTGCGTAAGATCGCATGCGTTACGGCTATCTAATAGGACGTGGAGCATTGCCGATAACACGGAACCGTATTTATTGTCGTAGATAATTTTCGATTAGGCGATTATGCGGCCGAACACGGATCCACTTTTATCGGACGAGATATAAGACAGCACGGCGAGCGCTTTCTTCGGCCATCTGTCACGTTTTCACCACTCTTTATTTCGGCAGCACCAAGAAAGTTAATGGAGGCCGCTTTTCTGAAAATTCGCTGCGTCGCTGAACCGTTTATGTAACGCCGCCCGCATGCGTGGACATGCTCGATGAACACAAAACGAAAAAAAATGGAATCGTAGAAAAAATCCGTCACACTAGAATTCACCTCAAAATGACTGCTTTCCAATTACTCAACGCCTCATGTGTTCGGCTTTGCTGTTTATATGCGCGATTTTTCGCTAATTAATATTGCGGGTGTCACCTGTAGAAAAATCTACGATTTTACAAGTTAAGTAGAGCATTTCGTGCAATATAAATGCAGATTATTCCAGTTGGAATCGTACGCTAATTACCGAATTCGAACTTGATTTTTCCACGAGCAGTGAAAGTCATTGTCGATTAGTGCATCGGACCATGATGCCCTCCCGCATCATGATGGAAACTACTCTTTATTTGTTTGGAGAAATGAGCGCCATTAGGGAAATGAGGAATTCAACAGTGCCAATAACTATATCGTGCCTGTCAAATAACGATACAACTGAACGGCCTAGTAACTTCTTGTTTATCACCGAAATCTTATTCGATTTTTTGCAACTTGCAAAAAAATAAAACGAATTATTACGGACAGAAACACAAATTAATTTGCATAGCTATCATTTTCCTCTTCATCAAATCCCTGCTAACTGGAGGATATTGCTCAGCTCAGAAAAACCGCAATATAGAACGTATTTTATAAATTTCTATAAATAGAAACGATGATTTTTTACAAACTATAGTTTTCTTTATCAAGTCCCGGATTGATAAGCACCAAAAATCTAGTAGATTTTATTCAAACCACTTTAATTAGTCTTAATATGAATAGATGCAGAACGACACTAACCGAAAGAAGCGTCATCGGACTAGAAATCACGCGCAACAAAATGATGTGTGTGAGCGCACTGGCGAAGAGATGATGTGGATGATGTGAGATGCACTTGTCACTAAAAACACTCGGAATGGAACACCGTTTCACTTACAAATTTCATGATGACGGGTGTCGGTGAAAACTTAGCACAATGTGGCAGTGTTGGATGGTTGCAAGACGGATGAGGGGCTGCGGCCCGCACTGTGTTATATATCTAAGTGCAGCCTCGGAGTACGAGGCCGAGCCGCGGAAGAGCGAGCTTGCATTGACCGGCAGACGAAGGTCCCCACGTGCTTGCCCACCCAAATGGCCACTCACCGTGCCCCGGTGGATGCTGCAGACGAACACCTCCACCGGGTCCACGTCCTCGCCTCCAAACACATTTCATGAAACTTAACGACGTCGCCTGTACGTACGAGTATCATTTTGAAGAGAATATAAAATATGGAAATAAAGTCATTATTAATTTATAACTCTTTTAAATTTAATGATATTCAATTGGTCTACTGCTTCGTAAATTAGGATTAATCATCCGTCATCCAACACTGCCCCATTTGTGTTAAGTTTATAATGATGACACCCGTCATCATAAAATTTGTAGGTGAAACTCTATTCAATTCAGTGACATTTGGTTGTCATTCTTTTTTTTTTCTTTTAATGCATTTCTGCATCATCTTTTAATGCAAACTGCAACTTTTATAACACTTTTATTCTCATTTATTCTCTTTTCACATTGTCACAATTTCTTCAGGTTGCGATTACTTATTTAAATCATCTCTCGTTTCACTAAGATTGTTCTTCTTTAAATTTCTCTTTCTTCAACGACTCTCATCACTTTGATTTGAGATATGTTTGCATTAATAGTTGTATTTCTTTAAATTGCTGTTTACGTATTTTTCTATGTTGTTCTTCATTTTCATATATTTTACGTACATTTTTTAAATTTTTTTGTAAATTGTGAATTGTTGTGCTTTGTATTGTTTTTCTTTCGGCGACATGTTCCTACTTAAGTTCTCTTTAATTTCGATCTCTTGTGTACTCACAGTTATATGCAATTTTTTTTGTAAATATTAAATCAATTTAATTGGATTTTTAATGGCTCTGTTTTGCAAGGAAGTTGTGAATTGTTTGTATAAATAAAAACTTCCTAGTCTTTTCACACAATTTATTTTTCAACGTATCATAATTGTAGGAGAACCTGTTTTTTGTTAAATTCCTCACGATTCATCACCGTATAATGCGTGGTTAATTTAAAATGACCTTTGCTTTTTCTTAACTCTTTTTATCCAAACAATTCTTTCAATTTTGTCGTGCGTACTTCCCCGGTTAGTTTTTAATGAAGTTTATTGTAAGGAAATTTATTTCAAATGTATTATATTGTCTGTAATCAACATTTTGTTTTTTCTTCGGCATGAATTCAAGAATAAAACTTTACTGTCGCGTTTTATAATTTTATTACCAATGTTAAAAATCAATTACTACAAACAATAGAAATATCAATTTACATAAAAAGTCGTAAATGTTCAGTCGGGTTCACTTTTTTACGTGGTACAATTTCAGAAATCATCATTAACATTTTAGAAATTATGTTCCAGTTGGGCGAGTAGCGCAAATTTATCATTTGTGGAAGAAAGCTAATAATTGTTGAAATTCAGTTGGTTTCGTAGTTGGGAGCGGGACATTCTAATTTGGAATAGTCGATGCTTGGAGAGTAAAACTTGTACTGTTTGTTTCTATACTCTTCGTTTGGTATTCGATCGTCGCGGTGTCGTTTCCACTGAACGTCGGGGTTGTGAACTGCAAGCCGAATTACGTAGGCGCAACCCCCAAACAAGCACCCCGCCGCCAGTAAATGCAAAGGAACGAACGGAAGATGTCTTCGAATTCGCCTCAAGTAAACCGACGCACTTGACATTTTTTTCAGTTGTGTAACGACACTGACGCGAACCGGCTTGATTGGGAAAAAATTAATAAAACATTTTTCTCCAGTCACGTAATGATTGTCTGATTGGATCTGACACGGTATTGTTATGTGCAGGTTGTGTTAATTGTCAGAATGGAGGTTGATTTGTTTAAACTTGAATGCTGGACCTATACTTACATATAATGTGAGCGTTCGACTGCTTTTTGTTTGCGTTTTGATGGTCGAAAAAAATCTTTTCGCAGGAAATTGTGCGCAATTACTGGGACAGAACGTTAATTACAATAATAATTAAATTTATAGGCGAATAGCCGTTGCCCAACGGTCCGAAACTGAATAATTTTCGTGCAGTGGAGAGAAGATATCAGCGTTTTAGTTAGTGAAAGTGTGGGAGTCATCTGATGTGTGAATGGCGCCCCATTAATGATTGAAGACTACGCGGAAACGAGCGTAATATTTCGATTCTTTTCAATTATGTAGTGCCTAAATCTCATCGCGCCGGGTGAATATTTAAATAATTAATTTGCACCGTAAAACCGCAACTTTAATCGATCAATGAAAAAAACGTCTCCGCCTAATTTCGTAACGTCAACATTGACTTCTTTATCAACTGCAGCATGAGTCCTATCAAGCATTGACTTCTTTGTGAACTATACCATAAAGAAAGGTTTCGGTTTGTATAAAATCATTACGGTCTCGCACGAACGACCAGCCACTTTCGTAATCCGCACATCTTTATTTGAAGAAAGTGCTAGAAATCGCAAATGTAATATTTACATGATAAAAATCTATTAAATAGCACCAGCGCAAAAATTTTTATTCCATTTCATATCGAAATATCGTTATTGTGAAATGAGATTGCACCGCATGTTTCGTTATTTTTTGCGTTATCATTTATCCTGTTAATCTCTCTAATTAGTTACGTTTCTGCTCGTACACAAACACAATAAAAACGGCATGTCGTGGAGTGTATGAATGCGCCCCATTACGGTTCATTTCGACGATTGATCGTTTCTGCCGCAAAAACTTAAGTGATTTGCAAGAAGTTTTTGCGGAAATAAATTGAAATGTTTGCAACAAAGATTTATTTTTGGTGTGACATAACTAGTAAAAGGTACACGATACCTGAGGACGGTCCTTAGGGCGCACTGAACTAGAATCAATCAATATTAGATTAGAAATTTTTTTTTTTATGCTAGTCTTAATGATTTAGTCAAAATTTTCACTCTACAGAACTAGATCAGCTTGTAACGTGATAGCTATCTGCCTGAATCCTTGTCCTAGGAATTTCATATTTGCATGGTGCAACTATTCGCATTTGCGAAAGCTTTCTGTATGAGCTGCATCACGTACACTGTGTCTAGAAAACTGAAACCTTGTTCACACCGACATGATTTCACCCATCTCAATCTCCAATGTCCCTTCAGCCACATTTTTAGTTGTAGATCGAAAAAAAAAGTGAAATATGCAGTAACGAAACACAAACTACGAGGTTGTCATAATAATATTTGACTTTTACGTGAAACTAGGATATCCTGAAACTTTTCGGTTTGTTGCGCAGTCCACGTTTTGCATAAGCGCGCAATATTGCCCCATATTTTCCTGTTGGAACTTGCGATGTGTTCGTTTTAAGGACAAGTAAACGTTTGACTCTGTTTAATAATATTATTTACCGAGTTTCAAGGAATTTAAGAGCGTCATAACTGCTTCTGTGCCTAATTAGTTTGGTGTTTAATTTTCTAGTCACTCTACTGAAATTGCGGTAATTTACCTTTAAAAGTCTCATACGAATGTGAACGCTCGTAAATAAAATTACAAAATTTTTTCTTTAACCTTACAATCTCCAAACGGCTCGGTCACATATCGCAAAAATTGCGGCGACAACAGGCGTGGAATTTGCAAAGACCTTGCCGGTCTCCAAGTTCTAGGCCAGAGGGAATAAATGAAGGAAGAGTGTTCTTCCGTTCCGATATACGGATACGATATTAGTGCATTTGAACGTCACGACCACAATAACATTGATCCGAATTTAATTAGATGCTGGAAATGGCCTAGATTATCCGGTAGCGCAAACACACATTCCCATTTAAGCAATTAAATTTGAAAGTCATTTTGTGCGATTGTTTGAGACGTTATTACTCAAGTGAGTTCGATGTCAAAGCGGAAGCGTATTTTTTACGACATTGACGGCGGGAATTTGTGTCATGTGCTATGAAATCCCACCTAAGAAGAAAATCGGTCGCTCCGAGCTATGTGAATTATGGTCGGATTTTGAAATTTGCGCTTGTGGTTTCATTGTTGCTTATTAGGTTTTCGTGCAATGTGTCAAATGGAAAAATATACACGCTACACCAGAAACGTGAAATGGTTCAGTTCACGTGATATTTGCCTAATTATGCACTCCAGATACTTCATCATGCCTTATTAGTCGCCAGTCGATCTATGCTTGCGGCTTGCGGTTAACAATCGCCTGGTTATGAACACATTGAATTTTTGAACGTTTTTCGAATTTTGTACTAATATTAAAAAAAAATTATAACTGAAAATAGTACTTGCCTTGACTTCGATTTTATACAAACGTATGCATTTATGCAAATTTATTATTAACGTCATTCTTATACAATTACTTAGAATCGGTTTCAATTGGACAAATACCGTATTTTTTTGACATTCACAGTCACACCCACTTATACAGCTTATTTTTATGTAAACGAGAGGAAAGGCGGCATTCTCACACACATTTTTTTTTAAGCTTAAATGATTAAATCTGCATAAATCTCAGTTGGAATTAGAAAATTACAAACAATTTGATGAGTTGGTTGCAGCAACAATTTGTTTAATGTAGAACCTACCTCTAGATAGAGAATAATTATATTTTTTTTTTTTTGTAATTTTTCGACTAGAATAACGTGTACATTAGAATTAAAGTGGATCGATGCATATTGCCCAAGTTGCTACGTTTTTCCACTAGAGACTTATAAATTAGAAAAAAATTATTCTAATTTTTAGTACTTTCAAAATCACTAGAAGGATTTCGTTCCTTTCTGGTATACATATACTTACATACTACGTATTCCTTATTAGTCAAGTAGTACACATGTGTAAAGGTCATTTTAAATTTTTCTCAAAGTACCAAAAAATCATTATCATGCGTATTTTTAACGGAATGCTCCAGCAGCTTTATTAATTTTTTGTCAAAAATAATTTGTGTTTTAATTTTAGCTATTTAATAATTTTTTAAACTCTCAAAATAGTCTGCTTTATTTAAAACATAATGAGTAAATATTATTAAGACTCATAATTTATCACTGTAATTAAATGGTATGCATTTAATATGTAGTCAAAAAAATTTCAAAATATGAAGGAGTTTCTTAATTTATGCAACCAATATTACAATTGCTTGAGGAAAAACCGTACCTGTAATAAAATAAGTAATAAACCTAAAGTTGTAAAATTTAGTTAGGGAAAATATAAGATTATTTTTTGTTAAAAATTATATATTCCACTGTAAAGGCTTGTTAATGATTTCGTTAAAAAATTACAGCAGACTATATTATCCATACACTGATCTAATAAAACAGCTAGTAACGAAATTTTTTATAGTTGAACTGCAAAACAAAGCTATCGATGCCCAAATTATCCGATAATACATGTTTGCATTCCTCTTATCGGTCTAAATTCGGACATCAATCATGTATTATCAGGCCAAAGGCGGAACTGGCATGTTTACGTAACACTCGGAGACGTGTGTTGAAGGTCGTCCGTCGTGCAACATTTTAATTTTTTGACAGATGTCAAACCATACTTAACTCTATTTGCGTAGCCGCTAGCTTCCAATTATGCAAGTAATTTGAGTTTTATTGTTATTTACGATGTGAAACGTTCGCGAACAACGCAACAAAGTGCTCGGTCAAGTATAAGGATGCGAGTTGGATAAACAGATAAACTTCGTTCTTGCTCACTGCGTGTGTTTGTTTGGAAAAGATCGTTTCGTTTACATTAGCGGTTTGAAAAAGTATGCCCGTTCCTCCGATTCCGACGGTCGTCGAGCCAGACGTAGGTATGTCACTGAATCATCGCGAAATACGGCTATGTCATTGACAAATAAACGCATTTTTTGTTAGAATGTCGCAGCATCACCGACAGCGTCGGCTCGCATTCCGACACCTCGGGGCACACAGTGCAGGCTTCGAGTGTCATGACGAGGCCCCACATGGATGTTGTGTGCGTCATCGATATATACCAAACGGGCAATCTGGCACATAGGAAGAGGGCATTGGAAGAGGTGAGCCAGGCCTGTTTGCAAGTCGGGGCCACTCTCAATCACATCCAGGTACTAACGCATCCTGCGAAAACGTCACACGCTCTATACTCACCATTTCAGTTTGAAAAACTCGATTTTGGGGAGGCGAATGTCGTCAGCAGCTTCTATAACGCGGACATGGTCATCGTAGACTTCTCACTGGCTGTGCAGAAAAGCACGCTTTCTTATCATTTGGGCGTCAGGGAGAGTTTCAACATGAAGCACAACATCCTGATTTATAACGACATGGATGCCGAAGTTACAGAGCGTTTAAAAGTGAGTTTCAATTCGTTTTGTTCCGGCTGTTTATATCATTTATTATTGTTTGGCAGTGCTCAACGCAGTATCCTTGTATATCTTATATTTTAATGGAAGATGGTACTTGCATAACAACAGGACGCACTAGTGATGGTGGAGAGATCCTCCATCAACGTCTGAAGCGCTCTTTGCAAGATGTAGAAATACAGAGCAAGTAAGTGTGCGCATTGTCTAGAAATTTCGTGAAGAGTGCCATGGAATAAGCTAACCACGTTTTTCATGTCTCATTAATTAATTGGCCAGCCAAAGGTGCAGATCTTGTAACTTATTATGGAGTATGTGGCATACACTGGTTTGCTCTTTGTGGAGGACACAACAGACAATAAACGAAAAGTTTCGGTTTAAGAAGAGAAATAATGCCACAATAATATCAGTTACTTTAACGTCCATGGCACACTCGAAGCAATTAATTTTTGCCCACGTCCGTCAAATATCCAAAAATAATTATTTAAAGGTTTGGACACAACTAATTATACTGTGAATAGGGCGCACATGAAGGAGAAGTTTCTGTCCGACCTCAAGAAGCTCAAGGAGCAGAGGAGCGGCGACGAACTGCAGAAATCGTTGCACAACATCAGGAAACGCCTCGACGATCCCAACGTCCTCTCCGGCGAAGTCGTCCTGAACATGTTGTTTTGTTTCCGCGACATCCAGGACTACGACGCGATGGTGCACCTCGTGGACGACTTGCGAACGCTTCCCGCCACCCGAAAATATCTCAATTCGTACATTTTATATTTGTACGCGTTCGCGCTCAACCGCCGCAAGCAAATCGGTGACCGAGAGAAGGCGCTGAAGGTGTGCATTGAAGCGTTGGAAAAGCGCGAGAATCATTTCCCAGATATGATTTGCCTCTGCGGCCGCATTTACAAAGACAAGTTCACCGAGTCCGACCACAAGGACCAGATCAGTTTGGATCAGGCGATATATTGGTACAGGAAAGGATTCGAGGTGCAGCCCAACGAGTACGCGGGCATTAATTTGGCGACGCTGCTGGTGATAGGCGGTGCCGATATCAACGGCAACGAAGAATTACAGCGCATTGGGATGGTTTTGAACAATCTGATCGGAAAGAAGGGAAGTCTGGCGTCGCTGCTGGACTACTGGGACGTGGCGACGTTTTTCGAAATTTCGGTGCTTTTCCAGCACTACTCGAACGCCGTTCAGGCCGCCGAATGCATGTTCAAGCTGAAACCGCCGGATTGGTATCTGAAGTCGACGATCGGTAACATCCAGCTGATCGATAGGTTCAGGAAGAAGCGCGAAGAAGAGGGTCCGCCGGAAGAGAAGATTTTCCACTTCTGGATGGAGTTCTTTCTCGAAGCGACGAAACCGCCGGCTAAAGACAGCTTTAGATTCCCGGCACTTATCCTCGAACCCAGTAAAGAGTTCATGCCGAGCTACGTGTGCGTTAATTTGGGCGCCGAACCGCAAACACTTCAAGTGACGAATCTGTGCGTGAAAAGTTTAAAAAACAACTGCACACAAATCCACAATTGGGAGTTCACCGCCAATAATATTCGCAGCGTCAGTTTTTACAAACGCGACGAACGCTGTCTGTTCCTCTACGTCCATCACAATTCGGACGACTTTCAGATTTTCTTCCCGTCGGAAAGTTGCCGGCAGTGCTTTTACGAGCTGATTCTGGAGCTGACCGACCATCAGGAAGGGCTGGTGGAGTCGGAACCGCCACGCGACATCCGTTACGAGTACGAACGCGACGAGCAGGGTAAACGCATCGTGCTCGGTAAAGGAACGTACGGAGTGGTGTTCGCCGCGCGCGATCTAAACACCCAAGTCAGAATCGCTGTGAAAGAGGTGCCCGAGAAGAACTTGGGCGCGGTCCAGCCGCTGCACGAGGAAATCCGTCTGCACTCGCAGCTGCGTCACCGCAACATCGTCCAGTACTTGGGTTCGATGTCCGAAGACAACTATTTCAAGATTTTCATGGAACAAGTTCCCGGAGGATCGCTGAGTGCACTGCTGCGTCTGAAATGGGGCCCGCTGAAGTCGAACGAGCACACGATGGCGTACTACACGCGCCAGATACTTGAAGGACTGAAATATCTACACGACCAGAACATCGTCCATCGCGATATCAAAGGCGACAACGTTTTGGTGAACACCTACAGCGGGGTAGTGAAGATATCGGATTTCGGGACTTCGAAACGGCTGGCCGGGTTGTGCCACACCACAGATACGTTCGCGGGGACGCTGCAATACATGGCGCCGGAAGTAATTGATAAGGGACAGAGAGGATACGGTGCCCCTGCCGATATTTGGAGTTTGGGGTGCACCGTGGTGGAGATGGCGACGGGAAAGCCGCCGTTTATTGAATTGGGGTCGCCACAGGCGGCTATTTATAAGGTGGGCTGTTACAAGGTGCATCCACAAGTGCCGGAGGAGTTGTCGGATAGGGCTAGATACTTCATTCTGCGGTGCTTTGAGCCAGATCCGGACCAGAGGGCGTCCGCGGCGCAGCTTTTGGAAGACCCTTATATAGGTGAGTTTTGTCAAGTTATATAACACCTTTCGACTATCGTCTAACCTATCTCAATGAGGTTTGAGGTTAGGTAGTTTTCAAAACATGACAATATTGCGAAAACGCAAACAGAAAGGCCTTCAACGACTAAATGCAACTCCTGCAGGTTCGGAAAGGAAGAAGAGCGTCCGGTTAAACACAGAATTCAACCGTAGCGTGTCCGTGCCGGTGGACAAGGTGATTCCGCCTAGACTTCCAGGTTGCAGTGCTCCTAACCAGACCCCAACGACACCGGAATCCGAGTTAGTATTGATAAACAATCCCCCGACGGATGCATGCTTCTAATCACGGTTACAGGACATCGGCAAAAACCAAGATAAAAAACATAACCTTTGAAATATAAAAAAAAAGTTTTGTTTTGTGTGTTTGTGTCGTGTGAAAAATGATTGTTTCGAACTTTCTCATCATTAACACGGATGACTGGTACTTTAAGTATTCATGGTAATTATTCGTTCCCATCAGAGGCGTCCCGATCGATTTGTTTCTCTCGAAAATTTCAAAACGTCTCAGGTTAAGTCGTTTCATTTTAACACATGTATAAGTTTTGCTTGTCGCTTGTGGTGGTAATTGTATTGACTTGCAGCTCCCAAAGCAGAGGATCTCTCCTACCGCCCATACAAATGCCCACATCACTTACTTTCAACAGGTAATCGTTCCACTTCTAGCTAGACAGGCATCATTCTTATTATCTTCCTCATCTGTCTTCGTTAATGTTCACCAAGCACCCGTTCGCCACATTTCATGCACAATTTACCAAAATTAACGTTCGACAACGCAGCAGCCCTTTTCGTAACGTGATGTTTGTTAATTTAGTTTGGCGTCGACGCCCTCGCTCGAAATCGATTCGTGTCAAGACAGCGTCGAGCGAAGAAACTCGTCGGGAACGCTCCTGTCGCCGGAGGTTGACGCCAGCACCGAAACGGACGGTTTCTATCTGCTGAAGAAGGACTCGCAAAGACGCACAACCCTCGCTAAAGTGCTCGCGCAAGACGGCGCCAAAGTATGCGACGTGTGGATGCACAAAATCAGGGACAAGTACATGGGGGAGACGGTGCTCACCCAGAAACACCTCGCCAGGCTGATGGACGCCCTCAAGGACTATCTAACAGAACCGTCCTTGAGCGTAGTGGAGACGGCTGTGCGTCAGCTAAAAGAGGAGCTTGACTTTGACGTTACGGCCATCAATCAACTCCAATTCGCTATCTACCTGTATCAGGTTAGAGTCAGTTAAATGTGTCGCTATTTCTAAATAGCGTGGCCTGAATAGGTTTTGAACGGATGCGTTTCAGGAGTCTGTTAATGAAGTGTTGCGTTTGCATCCAATCAAACCGCACTGGATGTTCGCGCTTGATAATTTGGTGCGGACCGGCGTTCAAGCCGCAATCACGGTTTTGTCGCCCGAGCTCGGCGAAAATCTAGCGAATCACAGCTCGCCGAGCACCGTCAATTCCAAGTCGACGAAGAGTTCCGAAAATTTCGATCTCAGGGATCAGGTGGTCCAATTTCGGACGGAAAATGTTAGGTTGTTGCAGGAGTTGTTGGAATCGCAGAAGCAGTACCAAGTTTTAGTAAGTACACACTTTGAAAGCGTGTAATTAATATTGGCGGAATCATGTGCAATTTGTGCACTTTTTTCGCTTTCGTTTTAAGAGGAGAGTTTAATTTCGACATTTGCATTCCAGGTGAAGCAGTTAATTGAGAGTTTCGATCAGCAATCTGAAGTAATCAGGCAATTTTGCTCGCGGACGTGCGAAGTACCAAAAGACGATTTCGACGAGGATCCGCGTCTCTCGAGTTGGTTGCAAGGCCTGGGCGTAAACGAGTATGCAAGAAAAAAGATTCTAGCTGAAGGCTACACATTGGACGAAGTGTTGTACAACATTGGACGCGAGGATTTACAGAAAATTGGCCTAAGAGGAGCCGTGGAATTCCGAATTTGGAGAGCAATCGAACAGCACAGAACGAGTCCATCTGTGTATTTATGCAACGGATTATCAGACGATACCAGTACCGTCTGAATCCGACCAAGACTGTGATTTTTTTTTTCGTTATTTAGAATCTTGTTTATGTTCGAGTGCAATGATATTTATTGTTTCAAGTGAATGTTTATTAAGTTTTGTTGACAAACTGATTTTATTTGTTTTAATGCGAAATTTGTTTAATTTCAGCGAGTTGCTAGCAAGATTAACGGTTCTTTTATATTAAAAGTTTAATCTAAAGTATTTACTTAATAGTAAAGTGTGCGTGATACTAACCTTGAAACAAAGTGCCTTCACACACTAATGCATCACACATCGCCCTTAGTATTATTGATTTTATTGCGAAATGATTTTTTAATTGTATTATATTACAAAAGTCACATTTGGCTAATAAATCTGCAAAAATAATTGTACACATTTTTTTTTTTTTTTGGTTAGTTAAGGCTTATTTTCCTAGAATAATTTTTCGGGAAGCTCCGAAGTTCTGTCCGGCTTGGGTGGCGCCCTTGTTCGTGCCCGCCTGGAGCCCGATGATGGACTCCCCAGCCCGCAATTGCTGCTCGGAGAATTCGCGTTTGTTCTCTTCAGATGGTCTGGGACCCAGCCAGGGGCCCCTCCATTCGGGGTGCTTGTAGGCCGTGCGCCCAATGGCGAAAATGGTGATAGTGACGGCGGCGATGTTCTTCTGATCCCACAAGTCAGTGCTTTGGAAGAGATCGACGTCGGGGACACCGTACTGGACACAAGCTCTTTGAAATCTGGAAACAGGCAACCAATAATACACGTATTTGAAAGCAGCCGTGGCCGCACGTCCGACGAGCTTCTCGCGTTTCTGTGCTCCTAATGTCAGATTTACTGATTGCACTAGTTGATGATACTGACTCCTTTGTTGTGTTAATTAGTTTGTCCGATTTTCATTAAACGCGTTCTGTTCCGCTCCTCGCTGCCGAAGACTTCCTCGTCTTTCTATATTCCTATCACCACAATTTCATACTGGATGATTTATGTAGAGCAAGTAAAATTTAATCGCGTAATCCGCCCAATTCGATCGAATTCGTGGTCCGAAAGCGAATGGGGGCGGGCCATTTTCCTAAAAAGCAACCGAACCCACAACAAAATGTCCCCCCCCCCCGTTTAAAGTAGGACGGACAATTCGAGCACCAAGGACAATACCTGCGCTTCCTCGTGCGAACAGGATCCTAGGAGTGACGGAGGAATTAACAAAAATTTCAGAAAACCAACGAGTTTCACGTTCTCATAGCGTCCTGACAGCGAATGAGTTGCAATTTGCTTCGTCGGTAGGTCAGGTTTTCTCAATAGTGAGCCGGAAACATTTTCTTTGCGCTGGTCTCCTAATGACTGATATGTTAGTTGACGACGGTACGCCATTAAATATGCCCGTTTTTAATCAAAAAAATTCACAATTAAACGAGATGTGTGCGCGTGTGTCTGTGCGGTGCCTTCCAGAGTTTATGCAGCCTTGTCACCGAGAACGTTAAAATTTAATTCTTTCAGGCATCGCACAACATTTTTTTTATCAGTGACAGCTGTTTTTTTGAATTAAGTTTTTATTTAAATATGTACAGAGTGATCATAGGAGTTCGGAACAAAATTCATAATTTAGTTATATAATGTTTTTGCGAAACTTAAAACGTCGATTCTTGTTTTTAAATTTCAAAGTAATAAAATCCAGGGACGTTGATTAAAAATATATATATAGGTTTCAATTAAAGAAACTGAGACTGATGATAAAATGCATTTTTGGGAAAAATATAATATATGTATATTAAATTGTAGTACATTGTATTTTGAAAGAAATCAAAATTAGAAAAAATCGTATGCACTATTGAGATCTTGAAAAAATTGTTGTTTGCCTGAACGAGAACACTGCATCCCTATTTTTAATTGTTTCTATAAAATGACCCTAAATTCCATGTATGTACATTTTTTAAACAACAATTTTATATTTTTTAGCTGTATTGTGGCTGTATTTAATAAAAGCTCTGTGCGTCATCGTATTTAATATACCTATTTTCACTTAACCACGTCAAAATCACACATTGTTTCAAATCCTGACAAAAAAGTGGCTTATAGTGAGTGGCCCCGATCTCGTGTTATTTTTACGAATAAAAGCATTATGCTGTTACAGATTTTGAATGAAAAATCGACCCTCTTTGTTGTTTATATCAAAAGAGGAGTGAATGAATGAGGTCAGGTGCGTCTCTAAATAAAAACCCATTCAAGTTATTTGTGCGACTCCTTAATCCCGTTACGCAAATACCTCCAACGATACTCACTGGCTCAAATTATCCATCATCTTGTAATCTCCTCCGGAAACGTTAATTTTACTTATGATTCCTGGAGCTAGACGATTAATCAATTTGCAGAGGATGATACCGTCGCGAAGCGCATATTCGTAAGGGACTCCCGGAGGAAACCTCTCGCCGATAACGGCTTCAATCCATGCCTGTGCTTCTTTTTCTTGTTCGGGATCTCTTTTGCCGGCAACCTGAAACCAAAAATGATCGTTTCCATGACACACTTGCCAAGTCGAGCATAACTAATCACTGATATTCGCATTTTTTGACACGATTTTGCTTGATCTATTGCTAGAAATGATCGCATAGTCATCGATCTTTACAAATCATGATTATTTTCTGACGGCTATAAAAAATAGATGATTTTGGGAAGCAAGTGTGAGCGTGTGTGTAAGTAAGTGTGTAACGCCCCCGCTTGGGCCTCCCATAAAGACCATCAGCTGGCGACCGACGCTTCAGTTAGAAACGTCGCGACGCCCAAATCAAACGCTCCGCAATGGCTGTAAGTTTGAGTTTTCTCTTTTCTTCGCTCTTCTCAATCTAACCTGCCCTAAACTCAATATTAACCAATCATTAAATTACACAAAAAGTATAATTTAATGTGATGACATGCTAGGTGCTAATACCGGCTAGAATTGACAGAATCGATCGAAACATTACACAATCCGGTAAAAATAAGCGGCGCAATGTACGGTATTTTTGGAAGTGATGCAGACGGTTTCGAAACTTGCAGAAACGCAACAAAGACGTGGAGACGGAAGTCTTGAATTGGATCTTCGCGGTACTTGAGGAGCCAGTCCCTAAGGGCGAATTCGAGGACATCTTGCGCGATGGAGTGGTCCTGTGCAACTTGATGAACAAGCTAGCCCCGGGTTCCGTTAAGAAAATACAAGCGAAAGGAACCAACTTTCAGCTGATGGAAAACATTCAGCGGTTCCAAGCAGCCGCCAAAAACTACGGACTTCCGCAAGAAGAAATCTTCCAAACGGCGGACTTGTTCGAGAGGAGGAACGTCGCACAAGTAATCAATCACACACCGAATGACCGATGTTGACTTTAATGACGATGGGTTTCAGGTGGCCATATCGTTGTACGCTTTAGGCCGCATCACCCAAAAGCATCCAGAATTCAACGGACCAACTCTTGGGCCCAAAATGGCGGAGAAAAACGAGCGCACCTTCACCGATGCCCAGCTACGGGCGCACGAGGGCGAACTCAACCTTCAAATGGGGTACAATAAAGGCGCCTCGCAGTCCGGACACGGGGCCTTTGGAAACACCCGTCACATGTAAAATTCGGTTTCTGCTCTGAAGCTTTTTATTATTTTTTTACAAGTGACTTTTAGAGTAGACACTTTTGTAATTTCTCGCTTCGTTTCGTTTCTGGACTTTGTCAATATTGACGTTGCGTTACTATCAAAACATGAGTATTTTTAGAGGAGACAGCTGCGTACGAAAATAACCGACTGAGACACACTAATTGAGAAAATGGAGGTTTTATCAAAGGGAATACTTATATACGACTAACTGTTACACAAATATACTGTTACCACACATTGCCGTACTTATTTCGTCCAATAAAGATTGCCGCTTCTAGCTAAACCAACTACGAAGGACCAACTTAAAAAAGGAAAATTTTAGAAAACAGCATCGGTTACGTAATTTCTAAGAAACTGTAGCCAAATTTAGTGGTGGCTCGTGGGTTCAGAAACAGGATGGGCACAAAACAAAAAAGTGGTAATGAAATCTTACCAACACTTTTTTTTTGTACATCAAGTCCATTCTTATATTTATTTTTCTTGCTGCAAAATAACTCAATCGCAACATATCACAACAAATTAAAAATTAAAACCTATAAAAAGATTATTTATTTCTCTAGCATCCGTGGGCACGTGCCCCTGTGCCCTTTAGCACTGGCCGCCACTGGCCAAATTGCATTTAGCAGTTGATCAGAAATTCAAAATGTTGGATTCAAGTTGCTCAAGGCAAGAGGATACTGTACGTTTATCTTAGTCGATAAACATTGAAATCTGGATCAGAAAGCAACCAAATTGCTCAACTAGTTGATTGTTCAGATCAGGATTGAAAATAATACTGACTTTTTATTTAATTTTTATCGACATACAGCTCAAAAGCAAATTTACAGAATCGAAACGAGTTTTTTTTCCAAAATTCTGACAACCGTCCGTACCCTAGAGCCAATTCACAGCGACTCTCGCCATTGAATTTGTAAAGAAACACATAACAAAACGTTTCATCAGAAATTAGATAATAATGTCCTTTTGACCACACTGCGATCTGTAATTTTTTTAATTTTCGTGTGCAATCACATAACAAATATGGTGAAAGCAGGTCAACGCATTCTTATTAAAAACAAACACAACTATTACATAAGTAGTATAAAAATAACGCCGCGGAAGCTTCCTGGTGAGCTGCTGCATCTCGCTACGATTGCAGATGAAAAAGGGAATGCTTAAATTTTATGCAACTGAGAAAGAAAAGCCGCGACCTTTTGCTGTAACGTCACATTTTGCAACTTCTTCAGTTTTTCAATTGCGCCAAGGCTTCCACAATTGCAGGAACTATGCATCCCTTCTCTTGCACGAAAAAAGAAAAGCGGCGTTCTAGACGACTGCCATATAGTCAAATCGCCATAACCGTGTTATCTGAATCAGTTATATAACAAAAGAGTCTCGGTACAGAACTTAGTGAAAGTTTATCTTAATCCGACTACTTCTCAAGTCAACAGTTAACATGTTGCCGACCATCTTGCTCGTGTCCCTCGTCGCGCACTCTGTGCTCGGAGTCATCAAACAGCGTGAGTTACCGTTAAATTACATTTCCACCCCAAATCACCGACTTCGGCTTTCAGCGGATTATGTGAAAACTTGTTACAAGAAAGATCCGGATTTTATAAACTGTTCCACGCATTCGGTTCAAGTTTTGTTCGATGCCATCCCCAAAGGAGAACCCGCGTTCGGGCTGGAGCCTCTGGATCCGCTCAAAGTTCCCGTGATTAAGGTATAATTTACAATATATGTTTATGACCGAAGTTCTATTTATACGAGCGCATAATTTTGTTTCTGGGCGGTGGGTTTGTGATTTTTGGCACCGATACAACAAAAATTCACATACATTGTTGTTTATAGAGGAAAACGTCTAGGATTTATTCGTTCCATTAATTTAGAATTGGTAATGTACGCTTAATAAAATTCAAAGCGGTATAAGCCGTTAGAAATGTAATTCTTAATTTAGTAAATTTAACTAGAGGATACCCGTTAAAGGTCACTAAAAATATTAACAAAACTACCAATGTGAAAATGTAGACGTTGGTTTATAAATAGAGGGGCTGTGACCCTTCTACCCTCCAAAATTGTAAATACGGCTAGTTTATGTTTTGTTGCCAAAAATTTTAATACACGCGATTGACATTATGATTCTTATAAACGCTTGCATTTATTTTTATTACGTTTACTGAATTTTTTCTATTCACTTATAAAAATAAATAAAATATGTAATCTAAAAGTAGGTCAAGCAATTAATTACTTATTTCCGAACATTTCGCTTACATATTTCGTAGACCTTGTGGACAGTTTTAACAACTTTACGTTTACGAATTTCAAAACTTTTAATTGCAATTTAACATATTTGTTCAGAAAATAATTCTAATAACTTTAAGTACGAGCTTCGAATAGCAATACACGTAAAATTTCGTAAAAATATGACAGGTGGATTCTGTAAAATGCAATATACCTATCTACTTTGTAACCAATTATGTCATACATTATTTAATTCGTGTGAGATCACTTTCAATTGCAAACGTCTGGAACTAATTTCCCGCCCATTATATAAGTTCGAGGTATACGCGCAAAATTAACTTAGGCAACGCTCGTTACGCCATAAATTTCGATTCACGCGGTAAAATAGTCTTGACTCGATTTTGTAAACAAGTTAAAACACGGGTACAATTAGAATTTCTATAAATTTAAGATACTGCAAGGGGGTGGAGGCCCCGTGACGGTGAACGCATCTCTCACCAACGTTACGGTATTGGGATTTGGAAAAATGCAAGTTTTATATAACAGCGTGGATCCCGTCACTTACGACTTCTTCACGAAGCTGCGACTGGAAAGGTTACGAATCGATGGTTTGTACGAGCTCCTCGGAAGGATCCTTGTGATCCCGCTCCGGGGGAAAGGAAGCTGTTGGTTCGATGCCAGTGAGTATTTTCGGGCGAGTATTCGGAAAGTAAAATTGCCCAAATTTGCAGAAAACATCAACATCGTTGCGAAGAGCGACGTCAAACTAGTGAAGCGAGATGGATTTCATTTTTATAACGTGACTGGGGTGCATGTAAAGTTCAGCATAGGGGGGTTGAAGCTTCACATGGGTAACTTGTTCGACGGAATCAAAGCACTTGGTAAATAGATATGGACGCTTCAGGGATTCGAACTAAAATTTTGATCTATAGAGGAGTCGACTAATGCGTATCTCAACGCGAACTGGAGACCCGTGGCGGAGTCTTTGAATCCGATCCTGTCCAAAACCATCGAAGATCTCATGTTGGAGATTTTACGGAAAGTCTTCGACAACATCCCTGCCGACTACTTCATTGCGGATATAGAAAACTGAAGACGCGTTTAGGGCATAATTTTAGATGTTGACACGGTTTCAGCGCGCGCCTGAAATATTTCCACCAACCTAAACAAATTTATACTTAGAACGTTGAGTCAGAGAGGCTTCTTCTGGTTTGTAGGATCGACTGGAATTCACCCCATTATTTCATTTATTTATTAGATACCACACAAAGTTGCTCAGATAATAATGTTCAAACAATAAATGAAAAAAACAGCATGGTTTTACTATTTTCCTCTTGTCACCTTCTTCCAAAATTAAAGAAATAATTTTAAAATGTTTACTGACCTGCCAAAGCGGTCTAGACGGTCCAGGCATTTCTTTCGTTTGAACTGATCACTATTGCTATCACCTTAACACTGCGAAGATCAGAGGTTTGCAGGTTAACTACGTAAATTTTGAACCGGCCCGTTCTTATAGTGTTCCATTTACAGTGGCGTCGCGGGACGTACGCCCACGTTGCCCAATCAAAACAAAACGCAGATTTCTTAGTCATCATGCTGGTGACGTTTTTTGTTATGGTTCCCCGTTCTGCTCCATTTTTCCTGTGACGGATTGAATTCTTCGACATCGGAGCCAGGCTGCCCAAAAAAACCTTATAGACGTTTCGACTACAACTCGGGTAGACGTTAATCTTTATGACGACTTTAGAAGATAAAAAATTGAAAACCTTTGGAAACGACTCATAATATACAAAATTACACGGCACATTTGCCGTTTTTTGGAAATGTTCCTCAAAGATTATAGAAATAGGTAAAATGCTGCGAGAATCGAGCAAGTTGTCCAAAAATCTACATTCTTTTAACATTTCAATGGAATTATTTCATAACAAATTTTTGTGGTAATTGATTGCCGCTAATTATTATATTGGCACAGATTACGCATGTTTAGATTATCAGTTTTATATTTTTATGCTATCGACAAGAAACGCATTATATGAATTGTAAAAATACAAGTGCTAATAAAAACTTATCCACGGATTCAAATTCTCATTAATTAACTTTAATGTTACACATTGCTCATAGGTCTATTTTAAATGTAGTTTTGCGTTTGAAAATAAATTTAGAACTATGAATTTTCTAACGGAGTTTTCAACTTAGAATCCACCCACTTTCGACATTTTAAAAGTGCCCATGAACCATCTGCACCAACTCGTATTAATCACTATTGTGGCGGTCGGTGTTAAAATAAGTAGAAAAATGCCGTGACGTTCCTCTTTTCCGTCTAAATTTAGATTATCCTGCGAGCAGACTCTCTTACTCAAAACTGTTTATTCATCGTCTAATTTCGGCACACGTAATAAAAGTACGAAATATATACATATATTTTTGTATATACCTTGTGTCGAAACTAGATTTCAATAATTCGATGATTTAGAATTTTCTGACCGTGGTATTTATTTCAGGTAATGGTCTTTTTTTTCAAATAGCTATATAACATTATTAGCTATAACACTATTTTCTTGGTCATTTCGATAAGGATTTTTTTCAGAATCGAATGGTGTACGAGTATTCCAACTTAGTTTTGTAAATTTAAAAAAAAATCAAATCAGAGCATTAATGGTACGTTTTTTAAAAGCCAGCATGTATATAATAAAGAGGGATGTATGTTCGAATTGGAAAAATATAAGAAATTATAAAACTAGAGTTGTGATCAAAATAATGGAAATCAAAAAAAGCAGAATTTTGGCGGGAAAAATATTATGCGTATGAGGTAGCGTGGCCGAGCGGTCTAAGGCGCTGGTTTAAGGCACCAGTCTCTTCGGAGGCGTGGGTTCGAATCCCACCGCTGCCACAACTTTTTTTTAAAGATATGTTGGGGAATTTCGATAATTCGGTTAAAAGTTTAAAACTCCAAAATAAATTCGCTTTGTTCATAAATGAATTCAAATTAAGTGATTTCACTTAACCTATCTCTTAAAGGCGAAGATTGAAGTTTCGACACTACCGCTTTTTTTTCTTTATTTCACTTCAATTCAAAATTTCTATCAAAAACGAATTTGTTAAAACGCACTTTGTATAAATAAATACAGCAAATTTTATTGCACTGATTAAGTTCAGAGTTTAAATTTCTAAAAATGTGTGTGGAATCACCACCATCTAGGGCACAATCCCCCAACCGCGACAACAACGTCAAGAATGTGTCGAGCGGAATGCGAGCTCCTCGTCTGGCCCGCCTAATATCAGGCTGTCATAAAAGCGAAGAAGTGTGAGAATGCGGAGGCTCGCTCGCTCGATTCGCGTGTTATTTACAATAAAGTCACATTCGTTTGTATTTTGTCACGGGCGAGAGAGTGAAACGAGAATTAACTAAGGCGAATTCAGAAACCGGGAATAAGATCGAGAAGACTGATTTGGATTTGAAAGCGGGCCAAATCCAATAACAAATTTACTGCGCGCCATTGCCACTGATTGACGTTTCGGTATCGGAAATATTGGCGACCTAACGGTTACCGCTCTGCGTTTCTACTCTCCTGATGCACGAAATCAGATCGCATTTAGCCTCTGATCGGTCACCGGCCATTGATCCGATCGGAAATTGAATTTGCGGCCGTCTCTCTCGAAACCTGCGCATTTTCCATGAAAGTGGAATATGGAACGATTATTTATTTAGGTCTTCCATGCGGTCCAGATGGTTTTTATTCAATTTGAATCGAAATCAGTTTCGTTCATCAGTTCCCATATTTTAAAATTACCTCGACAAGGAGTTATTAAATGAAGGTTGAGCAATAATAATGCTGTTATAATAACGCTGACTTGATTTTTTTTCAATATAGACAAATCGTCATTTTGTCCTAAATTAAAATAAAGGGTTCGAAATGCAAAATAGTGTAGTGTGCAGACACTATCACTTTGTGACATATGGTTTTGCTAACACTATTTAATATTAAATATGTAGGCATCTCCGCATAGTTACGTTTTATATTTAGATATATTCACTAATATCGACACTATGGTTCGATGAATCCGGGAGTAACTTTATACAAACATTCATGCCACCCTTCATATAAAATTAACTGCTATAAAAACTCTTCACTTCTTCCATTTGGGATTGGCATGGATTATAATCTTAATAGGATTTCCTTCTCCCGTTTTAGCCGTCTCGAACGCCTTCACAGTATCCTCGATCGTGTAATGATGCGTAATCAACGGCTTCACGTTCGCTTTTCCACTTTTCACCATTTCTATAGCAGTCGGATAGCTAAAAAATCGTCCAGTTACTAAATCTCCACAACATTACTGCGACTTACTCGTTGCTGTATCTAAACACGCCCCTAATATCAACTTCCCGTATTAAAGCATTGGTCAAGGGCAAATTCAACTCGTCTTTTCCCAAACCGATCAACGTAACAGTCCCTCCTGTCTTCGTCACCTAAACTATTGCGTGAATAACGGACAAAAAAAAATAGTACAACACACTTGTAAAGCGATTCGGACGCTCTGCTCAACGCCGGTGCACTCCAAACTAATATCCGGTTCTTCCTCCAAGAGACATACGACTTTCTTGATTATATCAGTTTCGGTTTGATTTTTTTCAATTTTCAGCGTGTAGTCGGCCCCGATTTCTTTCGCTTTCACTAGTCTATATTCGACCACATCTAGGAAAACTCAATTATATGAACGAAAAATATACAATTTTTATCCGCACCTGTTATCAGAACTTTGCTTGCGCCCATTGCTTTAGCTGCTAGAACAGTGACAAGACCGATAGGCCCTGCACCTAATATTACTACAACATCACCAAAGCTTACGTTTGCGCGCTTGCAAGCGTGCACCCCCACTGAAAGGGGTTCCATCAACGCCCCCTCATCTAAACTCACATTATCGGGGAGCCTGTATTGGAAACAAATGTATGTCATAATTGAAAACCGAACAGAAGCACCTCGACCAAATTATAAACCTACTTGTAGCAGAAGTCGGCGTCGTGAACGTAAAATCGGCTTAAGTTGCCGTCGTATGGAGGAGTTGCACAAAACGCCATTTCCGGACACAGATTATATCTGCCGCCTTTGCAGTACAGACATTGCCGACAACCCACCCCAGGTTCGATTGCGACGCGATCACCTGATTACGAAATAAATAATGCTTTGATGTTGAAAATTTTAAACTTACCAAGTTTCAGATTACTCACGGATTTGCCTACTTGAACGACAGTCCCAGACGCCTCATGACCTGTATTTTATCTGAAGGTCAAAAATGCAAAACTTGAAATGTTAATTTACCGATTATCATAGGTTTTTTGACGACGAACGGGCCGATTCGTCCGTTCACCAAGTAGTGAACGTCCGAGCCGCAAATTCCCACGGATTCCACCTGGAGGAGGACCTCTGAAGAAGCGATTAACACGCGCGCAAGATTATAACGTAACACTTACGGTTGTCCTTTGGAATCGGAATAGGTTTTTGGACCTGTTCAAAGCACTTCTTATAATGATTTCAAAATTATTGGAACCTTACCAGTCGCAAGTCATTAATTCCGTGCAGAACAGCCGTCAAGTTGTCTTTTGCCATTTCGTACAATGTTTACAACCGTTCTGGTCGAGGTTAAGCCGCACAGTACGTAAAATCGACCACTTGTTGTGGTTTTAAGATCCCCTTCCTTCAATATATAACTATGATATCTTCATTAAGATAAACATTCTAAGCAAGGCGTAGATAAATAAAGAAAAATGCTGGTTTGCTCTCCCCATAAATGCAATACTAATTAATGGTCCACATACTTTTACAATTTAAATCCAACAATATTCTATAAAATATTTTAAGATTTTCAGATCATGCGGACACTTTGAAAGCCTTATTATATGTGAAAATAACTATTACATGATTATCAGTGGTAATTGTGACCCGAGGAAACTTGAAGAGAAACATTTTTTTAAATAAAATTTCGTAATATTCTTGCGAATGCAACAATTGTGCGTCAATTTAATTTTAAAACGATAACGTCGAAACAAAACATGGCCATAAAGTATGTTTTTCTTAATGTCATATTAACAAATTTGATAGTATATATCATAGTATATATATATAAAAGTATTAACGTCGAAAGAAAACATGTCAATTGCCACCATAAAGCGTGTATTATCTGTTAAATAATGTCTGCTAACTTTATTTATTTGGAGATAAAATTTAAAACTACATTGTTTAAAGATTTTAGAACTGAATTTAGTCTGTTCTATTTTCTATATCACACAATGAAATGTCTAAGTTCAAGTGACATTTTTTATGTAGTACTAGTAAAAACAAAATGAAAAACACCAATACATAACGTGCGCTCAAAAAAAAACGAGGCTGCGTTGGCCATGGAAAAACTTTGTGCATCAATTTAGTGTAGCAAAATTTCAAAGTGTCAGTTCGAGTCTGTTCATGTTTAGGTTAGCTTCCTTGTTGACAATGGGATAAATCATTATGGGATAAAAAAAAAGTGCAAAACATTTCCCGGTATCGTTGTGAATCCAAACATCAATCTATTCATTGTTACAGCTTCTCCTCTGTTGAGGAGAATATCGGCACGACCAGGACGGTCATTAATTTGATATAACTGTAAGTCGTGAATAGATCGATGAAGAAGAATCAGTCTCAAAACCGAAAAATGTCTTGAGAATATTTGGCAGCACTCAGTTACCCGTCAACCTTCATGGGTCATCAGTCTCTATGCGCAACTCGAGACCTACCAATTCAGTTTAAGAGCAACTGCATTCTCAATTAATATTTCAAAAATCGTTGTATATATAGTTAAACACGGACGTCGACCGTTAGGGAGTTGTATTACACAATATACATTACAAGAAAAAGGTTCGGGTTTGCTTGGATTCGAAGGTTCGAAGGTTTATTATTTTAGTAAGCCAAAAAATTTAGACGAGTTACGGCAAAAAATCTAAAGCAATTGCGATAAATGTTGTTTGTTTTTGGAGTTTAATTACGGATTGTCTTTCATTAAAGTTTACATTAATTTTTTTTACATGTTTACATTTTATTTAAAGTACCAAATTATTTTTCCCCATCATTTAAGTAATAATAATAATAATATGTTTGTGACCTACCAATCGTTGTATACATAGTTAAACACGAACGTTGACCACTAGTGAGTTATAAATTACACAATATACATTACAAAAAAAAGGTTCGGATTTGTTTGGATTCGAAGGTTTAAAAACCAATGATTATTAAAAATGTTCATTAAAAATACAATTAAACTGTCCTAGCGTTTGGGCCGTTTCATTTCGATGGTAAATTTTAAACTGACAGATCTTGACATTTGTCAAATCTATGTTTATGTTTTCTATGGTGTCTACACAGGAAAGCCGATAAATTCCATGGCCACGCAGCCTCGTTTTTTTCTTTTTGAACGCACGTTATTTATTAGTTTCAGCACTTATGTGTTGAATCTGAGATATTCTGAGGTAACAGAGAATGCTTTTTATGGCAAATGGATTTGTTTCTTTTTCATACTGGATCTGATAAGGAAGATTAATAAAACTTATAATTTTTCTGTTTTCTTCACAGTTGTATTTATATATTTGCTATATGCCTAAATTTAAAATACGACAAGCGATATTTATACCTGTATCACATCAATCAATCAACAACAAATGAGAACCAGAACAGTCAATAACGCCAGAAAAATATCAGAATGTCACAACTACCTAAAAAGCGTTACAACTTTCTATAAAAATTCAATGATGGTTATGATGAACCAGAAGAGTTTCGCGATCCGGCAACTGTCTGACCTTCATGCTGCCGTCCGCTCCGCACGAAAAGAGCCTCGCGTGCGAATCGATCTGCAACTGAGTCACCCCTTGCCCAATATTTTTAAAGAAGCTGCTTCTGGCATGCTCCTGTGGCAACGACAGCAAGACGTTCGGCACGGCAACCCCCCAGATCTAGAACAAATCATAGTAACACAAAACTTCACACTAGCTGGAGTACTGGGAGTACTTTAATATCACCATCCGCCGAGCCTGTAGCAAAGTATTCTTCGTGCGGGTCTATTGCAATGCATTTAACTGCACTGTCGTGCGCCGTGAATTTGTGCCTCATCATTTTCGAACGTACGTCAATCAAGCAGACGTCGCCGCGTTTTCCTGCAGATATAAGCACTTGGTGCTGTGGGGCAAACACTAAGCTGCTGGCGCCTTGGTCGTGGCATGTGAACGCGACCACTAGTGCTTTGCCATGAGGCAGGATAGAGTCCCAAATACAGACGTTCTTGCTTTCGGAACTGTGCCCTGCTGTCGCTAGCAAGCTGCACGAGCCCAAGAAAACAAAGTCGCTGATTCCCTTGTTGTGGCATTGCAAAGTCTGCAAAGCATTCATTGAAACCGGCGATCTAGTCGATTTTAAATGCTTTTGTTTGCAACGATTGGCATAAAAATGCGTAAGGCGTGTAAAAATGAGGATTTTCTTACAAAAAAGGGTCTCGTTGCGTTGACGCTCAATCCCACTTGAAACAGCGAAAGAATTCCATCCGAATCGGCCACGCCGAATTTGTTTCCGTGCTGGGAGAACCGCACCCTGGTGACTTTAGCATAAGTTCCTGGCGGTCTGGGCGTTGCTACAGGTTGCTGATGACCCCATTCCCACAACTGAACCGACCCATCTTGGCCGCCGGTCAAATCTATAGAAATACACTCAAATCCTTTTTTTTTTTACCTACAAACGGTTACTTACATAAGGGAAGTAACGGATGCGCACTTATCCTCCTAACCCCGTCAATCTTATGCTTTAATACCTAAACAAACGACGGTGTTACAGTCACATCGTTATTAATTAAAACAACATGCGATTTAGCTGAGTTTCCTCAGTCGAGTTAAATTGGTGTAGTAACTACTAACTATGTGGGTCTGTTCAGAACAGACTGTTAAATTTTAAGGTTTTGCCTAGTTTTTTAGGTACCTTTTTAAAACAATATAAAATTCAGTTTCGGCTAAAAAAAATCCAACAGCTAAAATTTTTAGGATTCTCAACAACTATGGTGTTATTCAGGATTGTTGATCGTGTTCCTAATGGGACTATTTAACTGTTTTTCCAAAGATGGATTTTTTAACCGAAACCGAATTTTATATTCCCTAAAAACAGGGCAGAATCCTTAAAAATTTGACTTGTTTTAAAAAGGTACCTTAAAAACAGGGCAAAAATTTAACAATTTGTTCTGAATAGATCCACATAGTAGTTTTCTTATTAGCGCGAATAAAAAATAATTGTCCCAATTCCTAATCTCTAACACGGATCAACAGAAACTTTGTATTCAGAACAAATAAAGATGCTACAGTTAGCTGTGTCCGGTAATTTAAAATTGAACAGTCATAAGGAAGTGGGATTAAGAAGACCGTTTACATAATTGAAACGTGTTTATAATTGACGCGGGAACGATACAAAAATATAACGTAAACGGTTCCCTTAACGCAATAATATTATACAATATTTAGAAGTCAAAGCGCATGCATTTGGTTACACTGAAAGTTATTGCAGTCATAAAAACGATACAACACCAAGATTGGGGAGCCGGTAGAATATTTAAAAGTTGGGATTTTGATCAATTAGATGTTACGGTAGTTTTCAATTGAATTTACAAAAAAAAAAAAAATTTCTTATTTCAATATAAATCTTTCTGGAATTGTGCCTAAGGGGCCCACAGACCTGCAACTTGGTTGCACTACTTCACTGCAGAACTCCTTGTGGTACACTAATGTTTCCAATCGAGTTGCCAACACCACCAATATTCGTCGGGCCCTCCCACAAAAATTCAAAACGATTTGTGAAATCAACTTCGACCATTCCACGCACATTCAATGCCAATTTGGCAATTAAAAAATAATAATAATTTGTAATGATAACGATCTTATTAGTGTTTTTGGACCGGGTTCCATTTGAAGTTCCCTACGGGGGAGTGTAGTGAGCGACCCGAGAAGCTAACTCAACAAGTGACCCCAAGGAAATTCCAATTAATAAAGTCCAGCATTAAATTAAATTCGATTAATAAATATTTAGCTGACCTAAAGCACAAATTGTCTGTAGAATAAATTTGTAATAATTTATTATTACACCGACTCTCCAACACCTACCAAACGCTACAACTACACACCAGAACACAGGAACAATGCGTTAAAAACAGAGCAGTGTTAGAAAACACACCGGTCGAAGCATGTGCGCCGACCGAAGCAGAACGAGATGGACAAAATTGGCATCGTGACAGCCCGGGAAGCTTAGCCCCTTCATCTACACACATACATACACAATATATACTCAATATCACCCAATTAGAATTAGAATCATCAACAATTTCAATACAATCTTCACAAATTTTACCCTCCAAATCCGGCAAAAATTTTGCAACAATTTCAATACGTTAGTAATGCCAAACGCCCGATTCGTATCCTTTGAACTCACCACGCTCGCACCACGTCCGCTCTGACTGGCGATTCCGGGCTGAGGACTACCAGGCTGTGTATCCTTGTTCTTGTCGCCGGCACTCTGTATGACGAGGAACGGCGGAACGCTCGGATCCGGCACCTCCTTGGTCAGATTCAAAATGTCTAATTCGCACTCGTCCTCCAGCCACGCCGGCAGTTCTAGCAATAGAGAAATATCCATTTCTTGCAGCTCGCGCGGTGTTGCAACCACAATCAAACCAGAATTCACCTAACACACCAAAATCGCTTCAAATCCCCACAACCACTTAAACAAACTCACGTGATTAAGACTGAAAGCAGCTATAGAGTCTTGTTCCTTGTGAATTATGCGCACCGGTTCTGGAGTTGCGGGTTCGGGACGGGGCAATTCGTCCTCTAGAGCGCTCATCGATCTGCGTTTACCGAAAACAGCCCTTATGAATATGTCCTGGGCCGATTCTTGATGAACCAGGAACGTCCACAAGTGACGAGTCGTGCTTGCAGAGCTCTTGTTGTTAAAAGGTGTGTTGTGCGGCTCCAGCAATTGTCTGCATACAAGACAAAAAAAAAGTTTTAATACACAAGCGCTGGAAATTTGCGAATGGAACCTGTATTTTTGAATCGGGGGGCCTGTGGTGTTTTCGACAAAACAACCGGGGATGTATTCAGGGGGTGCTTGTCTGCTATCCAGCTCCTTACGTAGATTTTCCTGCCAGCTCGTCAGTCTGCGCAGGCAAGAGTGGATCAGAGGACTCGCCACCGGTAGTTCGTTCAGCTCCAGGCCAGCCACCTATAAAATATGAGTTGAAACATCTCTTCAAAGATGATTAAAAGAGGATAATATAGAGGGTCAATTTTTATGACTCTCTATGTTGAAGTTCTTATTGCAGGATCAATGATTTTTGCGTATTTACGACATCCAATTCTCATATACGTGATTAGAAGCAAGAACGGGTATTATTTCATACATTAAGCGTCTGAACTGTATTTTGTTTTGACTTACTGATAAAAAGTCATTCAAACGCGTTTGCACTATCCTCAGCACAGCTAACTTCAGCACCAGCCACGAGTACGAATTCGGATCGGAATGTTCGTTGTTGACAGCCCGCGTGGTCTGTGCTGGCATATCAAAAACATCCTCGTCCTCCGTCTCGGAATCGCTTGAAACTTGATCGCAGTCGGGACCAGCCGCGGGCTACAACTTCATCTTAAAAACCACCAAACCCCTTTATTAAACTCCTCACTTTGGTCAACAAATATGCCAAAATGCTCATCTCCGGCGGGACAAATTGCTCCCTGTACGTCGGCTTGTCTTCCTTCATCTGCGATGGTTGATGTCCCAAAAGTTTCGTGTTCAATTTAACTCTTTGCTTGTTCAACCAGTTCGCCGGACCCGTCGTCTCTTCAGTTGGAGTCGCCTGCGCACTCTGACTGGCCTGACTGCCTCCGGTAATACTTGCCGTGCGTAACAGCTTCTTAATACCGCCTCCAAACAAACTACTCGACCGTTAGTGAAACAACAAAACCTCCACCTACCATCCCCAGACATCTTGGGTGAAGATGTGTCCGGTCACGTGGAAGAGTATAACGCAGTCGCAGGTGTTCAAACCATAAAGAAGTAGTGCCATATACGTCGCCGTGAACGCTTCGCAAAGCACCACTGCTAACCTGGGAGTGTCTTCGTCTTTCTCGCGCGCGATCAAAGCGCGTAAACTCGTCACTCCAGGCCATTTCGACGGTAGAGTGATTATTTGCTGACTGTCGTTCACCGACATTCTGCGTCGACGGCCGACTAAATGGGTGGAGCAGAGCTCTTGGTTGTCAGGGAGGGTGTTTTTGAATGTGTCCGAATCGCACAGCGATTGATAAATGCAGGCGGATAGTGCTATGGCTAAATCGCGCAGCACCAACAGTTGATTTTGTGACGTACTGGGTTTGGGCAGTTCAACAATCTACAATGACATTATGGAATAACACAAATACAGATTCAGACTTACAGTTTGTAACATATCGTGAATCAAACACTGTAGGTATCGAATAGGGTCCGCAATGACGGTCTTGCTGCTGGCCACGCTCGCAGCGAGAAGCGGCAAACTCGTGGGGAACGGCAGCGGACTCAATAGTTGTTGATGCGTTTTTTCTTGCTGAAGCTCTTGGAGCAGAAGCACAAGCTCCATGCGGACCGACGCCAATCCACCTGTCGCCCCATGAAGCGAGCAGTAACTCAACAGAGTGCGCAGCAAAGTTTCGTTTGCTCTCAGCCATCGTTTTCGTTTAGCCGCGCGTTGTACTTTAGCCTCGAAATCTAATTTCTCCTGCAAGAGGATTTCGTGTAGAGTGGGGCGCGTGCCGGTGTCAGCGATCGAATCAATTTCAGGAGACGACTCCAGCTCCAACGGCTCCGCAATCTCTGTAGTAGCGTAGTTGCAGAGTTGTCTCAAAGCTTCGACTTCTTTCTCCAACCAAATGTACAACTGATAGCGCAACTGTCCACCTAGACCAACTCGTTTGGGTAACGATTAAAATTTCAGTGTGATTTTACTTACCGTCGACTTCGAAACCGGTAGCTAGAGTGGACAACTCCTCCATGAGAATCTTCAAACAAGCCACGAACTTTAGCTGCTGAGCCATGATGTCAATACGTTGATGCGGCGCCTCTTTCTCCTCTTCTTCTTCACCGTCCTCGTCTTTTTTGTCACATTTCATTTTGATACCTTCGTCCGAATCGTCCGACTTGTCTTCGTCGTCGCTCCATTTGACTTCCAACTCGTCTAATATCGGAGCGAACGCAGGCGCGCTCCAGTCGACAGCGGCAGCGGAACGACTCGTTCTCTGCTCGTCCCAGGAAATAATACCGGTGTTAATTTCCGCCTTGGCGTCGTCTTCTTTAGGCGACACCACTAAAACGCAACAACAAGTTTCAAAACGCCACAACAACAAGCAGAAAAAAATATTAATCAACAAACACCAAAAATCATTTTCAAATTAAAACGCGTGGTGTCGTTGAAAATTAATATTTGTTGTTACTTACAAGGTGTCGTTGCTTTGTGGTCGGTGACGATGTACGGAAGCTTGGACAACACCTCCAAAGCAAGCGCCGGACATCCGGCTCTAAAATGTCCGTGCGCTGTTGCAAAATACAACTGCCTCTCCAACGGCGTAATCGATTCTTCGACAACCATGTGCTTTCCGCCAGGAAGCCACATTTTACGATGTCCAGAACTGGCCATGTGTTGTCGCACTAGAAGCGGGTGCGTACGCAAGTAGACGTAAAAATTAAACACGTTTGGATCCGCCTCTTTAGTTTCACGAATCTCGTCTTCGTGCGCGTGGTGCTGCGTTCCCGCGTTACCAATGAGAAGAGTGCTCAAAGCGGCCTGGTGTTCCTTCAGCGACCAAAAGGCCATGGAACGCAGGAAGGGATCGGGATGCGCTTTCGTTATATCATGGTTGGAACCGACAACGTCGCAACCGAGAATCTCCTGGTAAAGCAACTTCTTAAAACTGTCGCCGTCTCCTTCGTAGAGACGCACAATGATGATGGCCAGCTGCAAGTCTTCTAGTTTCTGCAAGCACACTTCCGTTGCGTCCTTAAGATTGCCAGCGAGAAGAAAAAAGGCGGCCGCATGTTCAAATCGTTGCTTTCCAAGCAAAGCGTATGCGTTTTTCAGCGCCGCTTTTCGCCACCTGTTTTCGGTAAAGTTGTTGGAGAAGAAGTCGGTCATTCGCTTATCGCGCTTCGACCGGTACAACCCCCACAAGAGACTTTTCTTGTTCATGGCGAGATAGTATAAGGCGGCGTCCATGGGGTCTTGTTTGCTCTGATATGCTGCTTTCGCCAGCACTTGAACGCACTGTCTTAAAACGCTCAAATTTCTAATCCACCAACCCACGCCTAACTCGCGTAACTGTGGCCAAGTCGGTTCGCCCTTAGCATAGCTCGGAATCAAATTCAGCAGTTCTTCCTGACTCTCCGAGTGGTAGGCCCACGCCAAGTTGTTAGTTCCGACTCCTTGCTTTTGGAACTGCGTCCTTTGTGCCAATGACAAACACCTCAACAGGTAGCCGTAATGTTTCATAGCTAATAAAAAGCGTAGTCCACAGTCGTCTAAGCTGTCAGTGATCACTTCATCCGTCTGTCCCACCAAATTCTCCTTGGCCATCGCTGATTTGGCCGAATCTATGGCGAAGCGTTCGGCCAGATCAGTATTGCACGTGGCCACAGTATCGGCAAGTGCAAGAAGATGCATCTGGTCCAAGCTGGACAAGCCGGGCAGGTGCATATGTGTTAGCAACCTGGACAAGACGCGTCCTTGCTTCGGTGTGAAATGCGTAATTCCCGTGTTACGTTCCGACTGGCGCCGGTCCATCCTCGACGATATTTCCTTGTCCTCTAAAAGCGTGTCCAGCGATTCTTCCATGGTCAGATTGTTATCGAACAACTCCTCGTAGTCTTTTTCTTCTTCTTGCGACGCCGATTGCTCTTGGTCGGCTGCGAGGAGCGTCCACAGGGGCAACGGTGGAATATTGTTGATTTCGTCGTAGTCCAAAGCGATTTCGCCGATACTCGCCCTGTGTTCGGGACTACCCGCAGGATAGCTGACAGAGAGCGTCCTTGCACGTGCCCAGCCTTGCATTTCTTCCGGCGTTTCTTGGTTACCCCCGATACACTTGACCAAGTGCACCAGAATCGCCTTGACCCAACGAATCTTTCCCGAATTCAGCAACTCCATCAGCTGCTTCGGATGGTATTGCGGTAGGACGGGACACGCGATGCGTGACGCCTCGAATAACCCATAATCCGGCATGTAATCCAAGTTGGCGTCCTTATTCGCCCTCTTCCGGTCAAGAATTTGCAAGTTGATGGAACTGATCCGACCCAGTGTGGGAATTGCGGCTAGTTTCCGCTGATTTTCTTGGGTCAACGTGCGGAAGTCCATCTCGCGCAACGTCTTGCTGTCGGTTTCCGTAACATCCACCTGCGGAGTTGTTTGATTCTGCGGACGCCATTGCGTGTAGACGTGCATTTCGGAATCCATTCCGACCACTAAAATCCCGTCCCGCACCCAACTGATCTGCATCGGAAGAGCCGGGAGGCCGTCGGCGGTTTGCAGCTCGATTTTGCGCAGAGTCATCCACTTGAAATCGTCGACAAACAGCGGCTGTGCCAACGAGCTCGCCTTGCGCAGTATCGGCCTGAAATTGTTGACCGACTCCTTCATGGCTTTCACGTTTGCCTGAGCTAAATCCGTAGACAGAGGCGTATAGAGCATAATTTTGCTGCCGCACGCCACTGTCAAAATATGCGAACCGTCCTCGTTTGAAACCCAATCCAGCTGGACGAGGTGTTTCTGGGTGAGGGGACAAATGTTCCCCATTTCGGAGATCGATTTACGCAACGACTGAAGCGTAGTGAAGCTCGGCACGGCCAAGAGTGTGGGTTTTATGTGCGATTCCGCGCTGAGATTTTGGCGATCGTCGTTGGAGAAGGTGTGCAACACTTCGTTAATTCGCTGTTTCTTTTTCAGCGTTTTCGAATCGTACAAATAGCTTAGATCCAAATGCCTGTCGATGTTAATTCTGGGCAGATGGATGTTCTTCAGGTGGATAACATCTTCGAGGATCCACTCGGTTCCACCTGTAGATTCGCACTCGTATATTGCCACGCACAAGTTGATGAAACGGGAGTCCGGGTCGTCCTTGTTGGGTCGCGTGAAACTCTTGCCGTATTTGTAGGCACAGGCGAGTCGTCCCGAGTAGGCGACGCTTATGTTCAACACCTGTCCTTCGATTTCGATCGCCGACTCCTTAACCATGTTCCACTCGGTCCACACCTTTCCTGAATTTATCAAAAGCCCCTCCTCTTCCAACAAATACTTCTTGGAGTCCTTGACCACGGCGGCCTCGCTGGTGATGGTCCAGAAGCGGATGATGCCGTCGCTGCTGGCCGTGGCAAAACAATACGGCGCCAGACACGCGGGATAAATCGACGCCGAACTCAAATGTCCAGCGGCTGGAGTTGCGTGTACGATCTCCACGCCGTCTGGCAGTGGCAAGATCTGTTTCACCTCTCTGGTCACGGTAATGTTGATGTGCGGACTGACTTTCGTTTGTTTGACGTGAAGCGACTCCGTGCTGTTGCGTCGTGAGATGTCGTTCTCATCCTGCACTAAATTGCAGTCAGGGACGTACATCTGACTCCCGGTCAGGGTAAAGTCGGGTTCGGTCGATGCAATCGTCAACTTCCACATGTGTATGATCGTGTTCTGATCCGTGCAGTCCAAGAGGACGATATAAAAGGGCTCTTCGAACACCGCGCTTTGCTGCAGGTCGACCATGGCGTCGTGACCCGTGATGTCCACCGGCGAACTTCTTTGTCCCGTAATCAACTGCTCCTGATAGACGTGCAGAAACGTGGTGTTCTGCCACTGAATCGCCTCCGATATGGTTTCCAGTTGAATTATGCAGCCGGGTCGGGCGGTGCTTTGTTGAGACACAATGTTAATATTTTCCAACAAGCTCTCCTGGTTGTAGGACGACATGTCCGAGAGGCTTTCGGTTTCGTCGACTTCTCGTCGTTCTCTGAACGACAAGTCGGCGAGAAGGGTCCGAGCGTCGATTACGGCTTGATAGACGCGCAGACACTCGCCGTCGGAGGCTACAAAGCATGCACTCGGCGAGTTTGAAAAATTGCCAAGCGTACTGGACGGAAGGAGTGTTGGGATCCAGGCGACGTTGCTGAAAGCCGATGGTTCGGGAGAGCTGATTCGGGCCAACTCGCAGATTCCACCGGATTTGGATAGGGGACCCACCGCGTCCACTTTCCATAGAATCAACTCGCTGCAGAAACCCTACAATAGACCAATTTTTTTTTTGGGGTGCGATCTTTCAAACGATATATTTTTATAATTAGATAAACAGACATGAATCCAAGTTTATGCTGTCGCTGATTCCCGGTCAGCTTAAATAGAAACATAAACCGACGTTACGGTGAACAAAAAAATCCATACGGAATTCCAATGATTACATTTTTGCACATTGTCGCACTTTAGATACAAAGGAGTCTTTGGATATCGTTTGTATCGTTTTCTCCTGTGCATTATTTATGCGATACGGTTTAGATGTTAAAATTAGGCCAAAATACGAACCCTGCTCTTTTGATTCTTGTTCTGCTCCACGATATTATGATGGCTGGTGGTGAGTAGCAGCGGTAGAACCGGATGACAGGTGATGTCGTTCACCCTGAACCGATGCCCGGACGCACGACTCCTGTGCCCTATACTCAAAACCTGACTGAACTTGGTCTGATCGGCGAACGTCAATTCCCACAAATTCAAAGTGCCGTTGTCGTGTTTTGTAACAAGCGACACCACAGCCGAGTCCTCGTTTTGTTCCTCGTTCTCTGCGTTCGTCTCACCACCTGGTTTCGTTTCATCTTCTTCCTTGACACTCGCCAGTCCGTGTGCATCGCGATGCGCCACATCTTTGACTAGATGCTTAATAATGGGCGCTGCGCTGTAAAGACTGACCGTTGTGGACATGCTCATCGAATCACCGAGGGGGAACGCGGATGGAATTCGCGTCGAAAACGAAACTTGAGCTTGACGGAAGGACCCTGGATGATATTCGTCCAGCCATTCAACCACCCAGATAAGAAAACTGCCATCGACGGGGTGGATGCTAAAGAGTAGGTCCGGACTGTGATGCCAGTCACGTAGTAGCGTTTCAATCCGCGCGTCCAAACCGTCTGCACCGGACTCGACCAACGGCTCCTCGTGCGATTCCTGCGCTTCGGGATGGTCCACAACGCGTCTTGTTAGTTCCTCCAATAGAGACTCGGCTTGCATGCTAAAGTGCATTTCTTTGTTGTCCAACCAGTGAAGGACGAACGCCGGACGCGGGTTGCAATAACTGATACTGGGAACTAACGGAATGTCGGTCTCGGCGTTTACAGAAGCCGCTAGATGAAAGTGCAAGCCGGGAGTCACTCCGGTTCCATGGTAGCCGTAGGAGTGAAAGTCGTGCACGCTGTAAGTTGACGGAAGCGTGGGGATTGGAGGCGAAGGACCGCCCACACCTTGCGCCTGATGTTTCGCGTGACGTCTTATGTGGAAACAAGTCCTGCAAATGCACAACACTAAAAATACTTGGACAATAAATCGGTGCGCACTTCATGTGTTTCAGTCGTTGCATGAAGCGATGCTTGTGACGATGCGTCCTGAACTTGGGATGGTGGGCTTGGGGGTCGAGTTGGGACAAATTCACTAGACCGTCCTCGGGAAGGACTGTTTCGACCCAAAGGCGGCAAATGTTGTCTTTGCACGAGGTGACCAGCATGTTTGACACAGAACCCCTACACAAAAATTCAGTGACAGTGACACCAAACCCGGTCAATAATAATCATAAAAAATCATACTTTGGCATATATTTGCTTGTGGTGCGCCATGAGAGATGCGTGACGGCGCGCGGATGTGCGATATACACAAAACCATATTCCAGCTCCTGTGGTCCATCTGTGCTCTTCGAAGTGAAAAGGACTACAAACATTTTGCTTAAAAACAAGTCGCCCCCTTAAAGCGCTACTCACAATGTTTATTTTCATACCAAATCTTTACAAGACGATCATTCTCACCACCAGTCGCAAACAGAGTCCCGTCAGGACTAAACGCCAGATGTTGCACTGGAATCGCAGTGTTGGCCTTCCAAACACACTGCCAACTCGTTTGCTCTTGTTCTATTAAACAAAACGAATTTGAGCGAGCTTGTTCAGTTGACGAATTGAAATCTATACCCTGTGGCTTGTCTGGCTCATCAGCATAATATAAATGATCACTCCCGTCTGCATTTTCACCACCTACAGTAAAAGTAACGCCGGGCTCTTCCTCAATCGGTTGCGATTTCAGATGCCAAAGCTGAACCAACGACCCGGCGGTTAAAAGCCGCGTTCCTTCTAAATTCCAGCTCAAGGCGCGAATCGAGGATTCTGTTTTAAGAGTACCCGTCTGCACCCATCTATAGTCCAAGCCCTGAAAGAAAAAAAAAACGTTCGTTTTCAACCTAGAAATTGGAGGGAAGCATACGTGAAGCGATGTGTTTTGTATGAGCGGCGTCGGCTCGTAGATGCACACTGTGTTGTCGTAAGCAGCCGCAATTTTGCCCGTATCGCTTGAACAGTCAATGGAACTGATGCGGATGTAGTCGTGCACCGCGCCTGGTATGATCTGGACTCTTTCGAACGTGGAGGCGAGGATGACGATGTTGCTACCGGCAGCGTACGCCTGCAAACCGTGTTAATCGAATGTTTTACGACGAAATAAGGTTTTACTTACGGTAAAAGGAACGCCCTCGACACTACCGACGGCGAAACACTTGTCGCCGGCATTGCAAGCCCCGCTCACAATTTGATGCAGATTCATCTCGGTTGCGGTAATTATTCGCAATGATTTTCAGCGCATCGTAAGGGCAAATCAATTTGTTTTCTGTCAATTTGACAGGAGCGACATATCGTAGAGTTTGATCAGCTGAGGTGGCATGTGATGTGTGTCAAATTTGAACAAAGGCGGTCTTCGCATAACTTCTACAGGAGGTTTTAGTCGACTGACATGACTGTTAATAACTACATATACGGAAATGTTAACAATATTATTTCTAGCGAAGGTTCATAACTGCTTGTGGTTTATTTTAATGATCATTATAATCAGTAGGATTAACTACTGATACGAGTATTATCATTGTTGAGTGCAGTTATCAAATTTCTACTGGTTAATGCGATATAATTATCTCTTACGGTAAAAATTTGATAAATGCATACAACAATGACCATTAGAATACTATAGAATCAGTGGCGTAACGATAGACACCGCCGAAGCGCTCTTGTTCTCATGAGTCCGCACACCAACAATTACGTACTTTTGTTTTTTTTTCTAACGATTAAGAAATAAAACTAATAACATTGTTGGCAAATTTATTTAAAAATATATATTTGTTAAAAGGTTATATTAAGTATACGGGTTCGATATGAGCTGACGTAAAAATCAAACAATTGTTATATTTAAATATCATCAAACCTACACAATTATTTTATTTTTCTTATTTCATTGGAAATTTCATGCGTTCTGGATAGATGATAACAAAAAGGAAGTCGCAATCAGTTGTGGTTTGTTTAATGAGGAACATTCCGCTATTTTTAAGCACGAATAAATATTTTCTAAAGTTCTATACATTCCGAATAAAAAAATTAATTTTGTCGGCCTTTTTTTCTTTTATTTTTCAATACAAAGCGCTCGTAATTCCTTCGAAATTAAAAAGTGTGCCCGTTTTATTGCACTGCAAATTTTAAAGTTTATTCAATTTGTTAGCTCATACAAATTTTGATAAGATAATAATATCCGTCTGAAGTAGTGTGTTGTCATTTGCAGTTTTTAGTCATTAAAAATGGACTCCATCAGGAGTCTCAATAAAATCAAGACTTTCACAAATAAAGATGTAATAGAATTATTCAAAAAAGTATTAGCAATTCGAATCGATGCGCAGTTAATCAATCGACTTGTGTTTTAGAACAATTTAGGAGAATTCGAATGGGCGCTTGTTTCAAGAGCAGTAACTGGTGAGGTGCTATTGGTAAGCGATCATTTAGTTTATAACCAAAAATAAAATAAAACGCAGAATTTGAGCGAATTGGAACTTCTGAGGTGGAAGCTGACGAACCCGGAAAAACGCAAAATACTCCACTTTTTGCAGCAAATAAAAACGAACCCCAACGTATTTGTTGATAGAGCTGAAATTAAGACGTTAACTAAACACCAAAGTGTCGTCCAACCACACAGCCCTTTCAAAAAGAAATTAGAATTGATGATCGGCGGCAAAGCAGTAAATGAAAATAAATCCAAAAAAACGCCCACAGAGACGTTCGTTCAAGAGTACGAAGTGACATCGGCACGAGAGCATTATGACGAAGGAGGCTATTTGAAACCGGACAATAATATCCAAGAAAACGACTATGAACCGCCTCCTTCTCTTCATTTACAAGTTTCTCCCAACTCGAGCGCAATGAGAAAACCTCAAACACATCCCAGAGCTAGCACGGACGATAGAGGATATATTATTGGACCGGCCGCGTTTGATAGCGACCAAACAGCACCGCCACCTCTTATGCCACGATTTCATTCCAAACCGGTTATTTCAAACTTGCAAAATTCTGCAACTGAAGATGTTCAATACGAGGCCATCGATTCAAATGACGCTGTCGCATCCAAGAAAGTTACTGTCGCTACGGCATCCAATCCGAATCTGTCGAAAGTGGCAACAAATTGCAGAAGGAAAAACTCGGAACATTTCGACGACTTCAGTGTAGAAATAGAAAAGCTGAAAACCGGAAGTCTTGAACATTTGAACACGAGGAGTAATCTACACAACTTTGGAACTACTCCTCCAAGTGGTATGCTCGAACAAATGTCTTTAAGGAAGAGACCACTACCCCCATTGCCTAAAACGGCGAAGGAAGGTAACGACCAACTAGCACAACTGTTGGGTAAAAGCAGATACGTTGATCGAGTGCTTTGTTCTAAATTTAACTCTAATTATGATTTTAGTCCCTGCTACTCAAACTCAGCAAAAAACGAATAAAGCACAAAAAAGGCACAACTACGAACTATTTTTGCTCGAATCAAACGCACAGAGGACGCGTCCACTGCCCTTGCCACCCAACTCTCTACCACCTCTCCCTTTAGATCCGATTCTTCTCCACAAAGATTCATCCGACGAGGAGCGGCAAGATTATTCCAACATTATTAGTGAGTGATCATTGCCAATCAACTCTAGCTGTAAATCGGTTTCAGAAAATTTAAACGACGAGCCGTTCTACCGGAACACCGACCGTAAAGGCGCACGTCTTCTCTTAGTCGACTTGGACGATGGCGCGTTTTTGTTCCGCAATAGCAGACGCCACTTTCTTACGCTGTCTTTGATGTACAAGCAGCAGTGCTTCAACTTGGGAATCGAACGGACTCTAAACAACAAAATCCGCCTCGTTACGGAAGAGGATGGCACCTCGCCCGTTTTTTCGACTTTATCAGAGCTGGTCGCGTACTTTACGCAAGAAAAAGTGTCTTTCCGCCACAACGGCCACGTGATTGATGTGTATTTGCGGACGATTTTACCGCCCAACAGGTTCTAACTTGCAACACAATAAAATTCGTAAGGCTTCTCAACGCTTTTATTTGCAAAACTTGAAAAACTACCTCTAGTGCCTATGATTTCTCTCTCTTGAATCGCGTCTCCTGTCGCTCTCTCTCGAATATCGCCTCCGGTGTCTGGATTCCTCCTTGGGATCTCTGTGGCGCGACTTGTAACGTCCATCTCTGCTCGACTCGCGTCTGTGCCTTCTGCTGCTGCGCGAGCTGCTCGAGTTGCTGTTTCTACTGATCGACGAGTTTGGCCGCTCCTGGTCGTCTTTTTCATGAAAACCGTTTTTAGTCGAGCCTTCTTCGGGGCCTTTCTGATTTTTCGCCGAGAGCCACTCTTTGTAATCTTCCATTTGACCATTGATCACTTCTCTAATCACTTCGGTGTGTTTCTTACGGTTGATATGCACAGACTTGTACTTGACCCTTCTCCTTTTCGAGTCGCGTTCTTGTGCCAACAACTCTTCATAGCTCAACGATTTCTCTTCGTCCCGTTTTTTATCATGTAAACTAGAATTTATAATTAGTAGTGGCAAACTAACTAAAATACACACTGCGAGCCAAAATAAACACCTAACTTGGAAAAATACAACCTGTAAATTATGGGGAAGGTGAGTGATGGTGGGAGGTCGAATAAGTTTAGAAGCTGGAGGATAGGATATTACTGGCAGCACAACAGTATGTTGACGACATTCTTATACGCGTGACAAATATCAGATAGTCTATCAGAAAGCTGTTGCACTGTTACTATAAATCTAGGAACCAAGGCTCAATTTTAAATTTAATTTTTACACCAACAGATTTTTTTTTTAAGAATTGCTTCTATTGTCCATCATTTGTAGTAACACTTTTTGTGTCTGCAACAAGCGTTAATCAACAGAAGCAGTTTGACAGGTTGATTGGGCGATTCTTCAAATTATGTGTTCATTAGGGCCATATTGTCTTAAACTTACGTTGTAAATTCTGGCGGCGGTGGGGGTCCAACAGTGTTGGCAACCGAATAATTATAAAAAACTAGCCTCTCATCTGAAGAGAATGTAGAAACTAAACGATCCGCCGTTCGTGGGTCCGGATCAAAACCGTTCCAAGCTAAATCAAATAATAAAAGAAAGTTGTTAAAGTTTCATACTATTGAAATTGGATTCACTGTCATGCAAAAAGCATATTTTAAGTTATGCACAACCGTGACTATTTCTCATTCTAAAACTTGTAATCAATAAAAAAAGGATATTGAAAAAGGATATGATACATTAATGATTCTGTTATTACAATTAAGCTGAGTAATGACTTCACCAAAATTGTAAATTTTTCTGAAAAAAATTTATACTTCAATTCCTAATCCCAAATCGTTCGAAGCGGTTAAAAGCGTACAAATTGTCTACAAACCTAGTCTTAGTGCTCCTTTTTCTGACAGTTCTTTGGTAATGAGTTCAATCTTCTTGTTGCGATCTATAAGCAAGTAAGTCAGGTACACATTACATTTATAAATTCCAATAAAACATACCTAAATAAATCGACTGCGAGGAACTTTCAATGGGTTCTGATAAAAACTGATTCTTCACATTGTATCCTTCGGCCCTAACTAAACATTGCTCGATGTGTCCTTGCCAAGATTTTGGGTCTATACGATGATGCTGATTGATGGGACACTGAACCAACACGTCCTCCTACCAACAAATTACTATATCTGGACTCAATTTAGTTCTCCAGCAAACGTACTTTTTCCACATTTTCACTGCTCCAACCCAGATAATTAAGCACCGACTTGATTCTGTCTCTCGACGACGTTATCAGTTGATCCAAATTATCGAGCTGCTTCTTGCGTATTTCTATATTAAAATCCATATTTTTCTAGTATTCACGACACGGCACAAAAAATTCCATCGAGTTAAAGGACTTCAAACTCAAAATGTTTCGAGTGAAGTTAGCGCTGCAACTACACCAACCGTAACGATTTCAACAATTAAAAAAAAACAGACGGAACGCGTAGATTTAACGAATTTTGGAAGCTGAAATTCTAAAACTAAACATATAAATAAATAGCGGTCCGTCCGGAGCTTTTATAAGATTAAGCCAACTTCATGTGGAACAACGAATACCATGTTCCCTATCCAACATAACCTCTACCCTTTACAATCTCCGCCACTACCTCCTTTTTCCAGATATACGGGGTGTTCGTTCGACTATTGGTCACCATTGGTCTCTGTTGAGGAGAATCATCGGCACGACCAGGACGATCATTAATTTGATATTAGTGTAAGTCGTGAATAGATGGATGAAAAGTAATCAGTCTCAAAACCGAAAAATGTCTTGAGAATATTTGGCAGCACTCAGCTACCCGTCAACCTTCATGGGTCATCAGTCTCTATGCGCAACTCGAGACCTACCAATTCAGTTTAAGAACAACTGCATTCTCAATTAATGTTTCAAAAATCGTTGTATACGTAGTTAAACACGAACGTCGACCACTAGTGAGTTATAAATTACACAATATACATTAGACATGACGTCGTAAGTAACATTTTTATGTCATAAGGTGGCTTTTTCTCATTTGATGGTTAACAATTCATAGATGAATACATTTAAATATTTTGAATGCGAAATTGAGCATATGCCCTGATTCTAAATCATATTTGCGCCGTTGTAACTTGCGTTGCTTTATATGTAAAGTTGCGCCGTTTCCCCTAGAAACGCAAGTTACAACGGCGTTGACTTTTGTATGGTTACTCCTCATATTTGCTTTATATTTGTCACGTGTCTCCACTTGAAACATATTTGTCATAATAATATGGCAAAATATTTTTGTCCTTGCGTTGAAGAAATTGGGTTCGGGATGACTGGGTTTTTTTTCAGGAAGGAACTGACCGAAAAAGGGGCGCAATTCAAGGGACAGCTCTGTATCCTTAATTTTTTTGTACGAATAAAAATGATAGTTGTAAATAGATTTTTAAATTTAAATGTACCGTTTTTCTGAGCACAATAATAAATTTATTTAAAGTATGTACAAATTAAAATGTATAGCACATAATTGGCGTCACACGGTTTTAAACGAACACCCGGTATAAAAGATCTCACAACTATAGCAACGACTTGCCAGACTCCCATACTGTCAAGTGTCAAGCTTTTAACCTTACTCCACGATACAACCTCCAAATCGCTTAAATTAAACAAACTAAAATGACCTCTTTAGCTAGAACATTACATAAATTGTACTTTATAAAACTCGAAAATGTACCGAAATTAATAAACAACGTGCGGCACATTTACGTCCCGGGAGCCAAACCGGAAATAGGACATGGGAAGGGTTACCGCAGAATCGTCCATTTCCCGGAGAAATACACAGTGAAACCACTCGAAATTACCAATTTAGGAGGCAGAGATCCAGAAACAGGCAGGCTTGCTGTCAAAGGAATAGGGGGAGGTATAAAGCACAAGTACCATTGGGTCGATTGGAAACGGGTGGGGCCTACTGAAGGACCCCCCCAACTAGAGCGTGTGCTTAAAATCATCGTCGATGGATGTCGCACAGCTCACGTCGCACTTGTTGCCCACGGAAATAAGCTCAAATACATTTTAGCAACTGAAAACATGAAAGCAGGAGACATCATCAAGACATCCTGTCATATTCCCCGAATACCTGGTTCGGTGTATTTTCAAGATATAATTGAACGTTCTAAGTTATGCTGTGCGTTTCAGTTCGCGCTAATGAAGGCGATGCATATCCGTTAGGGGCTCTACCTGTGGGGACACAAGTGAATTGTGTGGAAGTAGCGCCAGGTCTTGGAGGCTTCCTGATTCACACCGCAGGCAGCTATGCCACAATCCTACGGAAAACTTCTGACAACCGAGTCGTCATCATGATGCCTAGCAAGAAGGAGTTCAGTTTGCCTGAGAATTGCATGTGCACAGTTGGAAGATTGAGTAATGTGGTGCACGCTAGTACCCCCATTGGTTCGGCGCAGAAAAATCGCGAATTGGGCAACAGACCCAGGTCGGGATGGTGGCAACGTAAAACCGGAAGATTCGGGCGAAAGCTGAGAAAGGCGCCACCTGTTAAAATGGTTAATCCCAAACCTCCATCAAGTACTGAAATAGTTACGTTGAGTTTTAACGGTCATTTCGCTAAAACAGCCAAAACTCAATTTATTAATAACTAATTTTCAAACGGCAACATTATATTGTAATGTTATTAAACAATAAAAATGTAAGTGTCACTTAATGCCTTATCTCTGAAAGTGTTCTGCGGCCAAATATCGACTGGCGAATTTTACGAATCAGTGGTTGGTGTTCGTGATTCGACGTTCAAAAGCAATTTCCTCGCGCAATTGAATCGACGCCTTCTCAAAATTATCCCGGCCGAGCACGGTATCGATCGGGAGGCATTTTAAATGTCTATTTTGGACATTTTATACAAATGATAATAAATATTGGGGGGGGGGGGGGTTTAATGTGGACCGGAAATTAATTACAAGCGCGTTTCATGCATTTCCTTGCGACGACTGAACGACAATGAAGCAATTCAGTTGCATTGAATTTAATGGACAACAATCGGTAAAGTTTTGATCCTGTGCGCTCGTTACCATGTATGTACACACTATGTATACAGTTGTTGATGATATCATATTTTACAGCACAACGTTATCTTGCTCCTTCAAATAATAAAAACTACGTCAATTTGTAGTAAGGGCGACGGAATTAATACACACACAATAGCGGATAATAAACAGCCTAATATTCTCAATTCCCGTTACAGATAACAAACAGCTTTATATCACATTAACACTATACTACACATTTAACTTTCTGTGATAACAAAAACGCGCAATCGATCGTTGGCCCAAAATGTTCCTTCCAAAAAGAGCAAGACGATGCATGTGATTGTTGAGCAACTATGTTAAATTAGTGTGCGTTTGGAGTGTCAACATGCGATACTAATTTAAAAGACAAAGTGTTTTTGCCTCGGAAAAATCCGGCCGCACAATGTGCGTACAGTTCTAGGGGCGCTCCGGGCAAGTGCAATAATGGTGATTGAGGACACGGAGTGGGGAATTGAGAATTGAGCCCGACCCGAACCAGTCAATTGCGAAGTGCTGCTCGAAAAGGGTGTGTCGCACAAAATTTTACAATTTACGTACAAACATGCGTTGATCGTGATCAACTCTATATCCGCTAACAATAGTAATAATAAAAATAAAATAGAAATAAAAAAAACACCCAGCAACTGCGCATTATTGTTTATTAATTGGACCGCTACAAACGTAAGAATGGCCGGACTGAATTTGGATTTAAACGAATCGCTCCAAATGCGTATGGCACAGTTCAGAAGCGACCCGGAAAAAATGCAAGATGTTAACCAGTTTTTAAATGAACTGTTCGAGAAGGCCCAGAAAGTAGCGGAGGCGAGGAACGGTGCCAAATCCAGAAACAAGCTGGTACGTAGACGAATTATTGTTGCGATTCGCAATGACTTGAATCGTTTTCAGGATGCTCTCGGCATTCAGAGTGAGTATCGAGTGCGAATTTTGTGCCGCCTGGTCCAATCAATAAATCCGCGGGCGCCAATTTTGAATATTTCATGTTTTCAGATGGGACCAAAAGGATCGGGGCCTGGTCGTCGAGGGCGCGAACACATGCCCGCACCTTCGCCACGCGTATTTTTACGACGATCTGCAACTGTACCAATTCGGTGCGCAGCGTCGTGGTCAATCGCAACTAATTCGTCGAGCTGTTCAGTGTTGAATTGATGTCAATGTGTTCATGTTGAAGTTGGTGTTAGTAGCGAGGCACCTGTTGATATTCGACAATTCCGAAAACAATCACTTGTTTGGAACTACTCAAGAGACTCTATCGTTGTTGATATGTTTGTACTACATGTTGTGGGACCGACCAATAACCACACGTCTTCTGCATTTCTATTTTACAGCGTTTATTTATAAGAAAAAGACAATCAAAAATTTACAATAAAGTACGATAATCTGTAAAGTCGCTGTTGAGTGTGTTGGTTGGCGAATAAACGTAGCAATATGAACGACGCATGTTTGATTCGTAAATGCGCATTACTCCAAGGTTAAAACCCTGGATATGTTGATAAGACAAACTGTTTTACAGTTCATGTAAATGACAATTCTTGCGGCATACGACGGAAACAACTTATAACTCGCCTTGACGTTCAACAGATTTATAATCTCCGAGTTCGCAACAATCAGAAACGCCTCGGTTTCCACATCACTGCAACCCAGTGTATTAAATAACTTCCCGCTTCCTGAACAAGTGCACTCGTAAATTGTACACCCAAACTCTGTCCACTTTTTTGCAACAAAAAAGTTTATAATAATCCCCTCACTTACTTGACTTGTTACTGTTTCTTCATTTAATTTGCTTAAAAAGATTTCGTGCTGCCAAATCGCGATACTTGCGTTGAACGAGTTGATTGCTTTCTGCAAACGATATGCCAAGTCGCCTTGCCTGTAATGTTTCCGTCGTGTTGGAGGTTGCTGGTAAATTAAATTTGAACGTTTATTGTTGGGTTGAGATGGAATTGGTGAGCTGTGTTGGCTTGGAAACGGGTCAATGGCGTAAGGCTGCGACTGTTGAGACGGTGGCGGTGATATTTTAATCTGCGTCTTAATAGGTGACTGACTGTCGATCCCGTTCGATTTAAAAATGTCATCACTGTCCTCATTTTCAAAACAATTACTTGTTTGGTTTACGTTACACGTGTCCACAATTAGTGGAGACTGATTTTGTCTGTAATTCGTTGAGGGCTTATATAGAAATGGCGATTCTTCTTGCTCCAAGTCCAAACGAGTGAGCGGCGGAGACTGCATAGGACTTGCTGAACAATCTATTTCATGTTTAATTTCGCATTCAACGTGCACCCATTCTGGTTTGTATCGTCGCTTATTTCTTACAGATTTTCGCTTTTTTCTTGTTACGGAACCGTCGGTGTCTTCCTCTGAAGCGGAGCTCCAAGTAATGTGAGAGTCGTTGTTTCTTTGGAAGTTACTAAATATGTCGGGAAACCAGCGGCGTCTTTCACACATTTTAACGACTATTCTTATAAAGTTCAACTAATTCACACTAATTGCACAAATAAATATAAAGATAATTAAAATTATAACCTTAAAAATTTAAAACATTTCAAAAACATAGTTACCAACCCGGAGACTAGTCAAAGACGATTATTAAACGAACTATTAAAAAGAACCGTTCTTTTAAGTGAACTACACGAACTAGTTCACCGCGAACTAAAACAAAATGTCACAGAATGAATAGAAGTGGGAACAGGCGAACGATACGGAAGATTTGCAGTTCGCACTTAGCAGCGAAATCTATTCAACTCAAATTCTGAACTATTACGTTGAACGAGAACGACTGCGTTTCGGTCGCGATGATTAGAACCTTGGATGGATACAATAATTAATAATGGAAACTATTAAAACTTCTGAAAATGTCTGAACTTACCCGTCCTCGCTTTCCACATAAAAATAAAAATAATGGCCGTTTTTTATGTCAATACCAATTAAAATTGTCCGAGAGCAACAAAAAAATTATAAAAACACATTAATTTATTTTTATCTATTTTTTTGTGTTATTTTTATTTAGACGAAAATTTTATTATTTTAAATTAAGTTAAACAAATGATGAAGATATGTTTATCTATCTGTTCCTAATAATGTACATTGTACGTGCGTTCAAAAAAAAAACGAGGCTGCGTTGGCCATGGAAAAACTTTGTGCATCAATTTAGTGTAGCAAAACTTCAAAGTGTCAGTTCGAGTCTGTTTATGTTTTTTAGGTTAGCTTCCTTGTTGACAATGGGATAAATCATTATGGGATAAAAAAAAGTGCAAAACATTTCCCGGTATCGTTGTGAATCCAAACATCAATCTATTCATTGTTACAGCTTCTCCTCTGTTGAGGAGAATATCGGCACGACCAGGACGGTCATTAATTTGATATAACTGTAAGTCGTGAATAGATCGATGAAGAAGAATCAGTCTCAAAACCGAAAAATGTCTTGAGAATATTTGGCAGCACTCAGCTACCCGTCAACCTTCATGGGTCATCAGTCTCTATGCGCAACTCGAGACCTACCAATTCAGTTTAAGAGCAACTGCATTCTCAATTAATATTTCAAAAATCGTTGTATATATAGTTAAACACGGACGTCGACCGTTAGGGAGTTGTATTACACAATATACATTAGAAAAAAAAGGTTCGGGTTTGCTTGGATTCGAAGGTTTATTATTTTAGTAGGCCAAAAAATTTAGACGAGTACGGCAAAAAATCGAAAGCAATTGCGATAAATGTTGTTTGTTTTTGGAGTTTAATTACGGATTGTCTTTTATTAAAGTAGTTTATATTAATTTTTTTTACATGTTTACATTTTATTTAAAGTACCAATTTTTTTTACCCCATCATTCATGTAATAATAATAATAATAATAGCAATTTAAAAATAATATGTTTGTGACCGTTGAATCGTTGTATATAGTTAAACACGAACGTTGACCAGTAGTGAGCTATAAATTACAGAATATACATTAGAAAAAAAAGGTTCGGATTTGCTTGGGTTCGAAGGTTCAAAAACCAATGATTATTAAAAATGCTCATTAAAAAATAAAGTTAAACTGTCCTAGCGTTTGGGCCGTTTTATTTCGTTGAAACTGACAGATCTTGACATTTGTCAAATCTATGTTTATGTTTTCTATGGTTTCTACACTGGAAAGCCGATAAATTCTATGGCCAACGCAGCCTCGTTTCATTTTTGAATGCACGTTATATATATTATTATATATTATTATATATATTATTAATATTATTGAAAATTATTATTAATTGTCTAAAATATTGTTTGTATAAATATCGAATGTATATCGTTCTAAAACGAATTTTATATTTATTTTAAATATTTAATAAAATTTAAAAATAGCATCGTGACATCGGAGAATGACACAACCGGAAATGACGTCAGAAATAACCGGTTCCGGACGGACATCAAACGCCACTATAAATAGCGGCGCACATCAGATCCAAAATCAGTTGGAAATGAGACCGGCTCGAGTGCACTTCGATCTGGAACACGTGGCCGCTGCCGATGTCCACCGCAGTAGTGGACGAAACGTCTGGGAGCCTCTCGGGGGGCTAAATAATAACAACAATCAATAACAATAACACAAAACAATAACAACAAACAATAACAACAAACAAACAATAATTACACTAAAACACTAAAACTAAAACAATAAAACACTAACCAATAACAAACCACTAAAACACTAAAACTAAAACACTAAAACTAAAACACTAAAACTAAAACACTAAAACTAAAACACTAAAACTAAAACACTAAAACTAAAACACTAAAACTAAAACACTAAAACTAAAACACTAAAACTAAAACACTAAAACTAAAACACTAAAACTAAAACACTAAAACTAAAACACTAAAACTAAAACACTAAAACTAAAACACTAAAACTAAAACACTAAAACTAAAACACTAAAACTAAAACACTAAAACTAAAACACTAAAACTAAAACACTAAAACTAAAACACTAAAACTAAAACACTAAAACTAAAACACTAAAACTAAAACACTAAAACTAAAACACTAACACTAAAACTAAAACACTAAAACTAAAACACTAAAACTAAAACACTAAAACTAAAATACTAAAATTAAAGCAGCAGCACCACCACCACCACAGCAGCAGCAATTGTGGCTGCTGGAAGAACACTTCGACCACGACCACACCGCCAGTGAAGATGTCCACCGCAGTTGTGGACGAAACGTTTGGCAGAATTTCATTGGGATCACTTGTTGCCTACATCCCCCCTTATGGGACTTCGCTTAAAACACGGCAAACAATCCCAAACACAAAAACATCAAAACGCCAAAACGCCAACGTTTTTAAAAACTTCGCATTCGTTTTTCAGAGTAAATAACAAATCTCGACACAAAAAAGAATTCTTTGAAAGCAATATTTATATTTCAGTCAAATAACGAACGCGTATAAAAATTAATAACAAATCTCGACATAAATAAAATTTCAGGGGAAGCCAAAAAAGGTAGGAGCGCCATTTATCTGATTTATTTTTTTATGTGCGAAGAAGATGATAATATGTCGATGAGATTTTGCAAAACTATTTTAAATTACACCTGTTGGAATCAGTCTTGCACTTTCAATTTCTAGAAATGCATTTTCGCATTGCATTTTAATCAAACAATGAACGCGAACATTTCGAAAAATTTTCAATATTCATTTTTCCATCATTTTTCAAAGTTAATAACAAATCTCGACATAAAAAAAGAAAAATTTCAGGAGAAGCCATAAAAGGTAGGAGCGCCATTTATCTGATTTATTTATTTATTTATGTATGTGCGGAGAAGATGAAAATATGTCGATGAGATTTTGCAAAACTATTTTAAATTACACACGATGGAATCAGTCTTGCTCTCTCATTTGTTAGAGAGTCATTTTCATATTTTATTTTAATCAATCATGAACGCGAACAACTCGAAAGTTTTTCAATATTTTTCCATCATTTTTCAAAGCTAAGTTAATAACAAATCTCGACATAAAAAAAGAAAAATTTCAGGAGAAGCCATAAAAGGTAGGAGCACCATTTATGTGATTTATTTATTTATGTATGTGCGCATAAGAAGATGAAAATATATCGACGATGAGATTTTGCAAAACTATTTTAAATTACACATGATGGAATCAGTCTTGCTCTCTCATTTGTTAGAGAGTCATTTTCATATTTTATTTTAATCAATCAATGAACGCGAACAACTCGAAAGTTTTTCAATATTTTTCCATCATTTTTCAAAGTTAAGTTAATAACAAATCACTCTTGCTCTTTCAATTTTTAGAAATGCATTTTCGCATTGCATTTCAATCAAACAATGAACGCGAACAATTCGAAAAATTTTCAATATTCATTTTTCAATCATTTTTCAAAGTTAATAACAAATCTCGACATAAAAAAAGAATAATTTCAGGAGAAGCCATAAAAGGTAGGAGCGCCATTTATCTGATTTATTTATTTATTTATGTATGTGCGGATAAGAAGATGCAAATATGTCGATGAGATTTTGCAAAACTATTTTAAATTACACATGATGGAATCAATCTTGCTTTCTCATTTGTTAGAGAGTCATTTTCATATTTTATTTTAATCAATCATGAACGCGAACAACTCGAAAGTTTTTCAATATTTTTCCATCATTTTTCAAAGCTAAGTTAATAACAAATCTCGACATAAAAAAAGAAAAATTTCAGGAGAAGCCATAAAAGGTAGGAGCACCATTTATGTGATTTATTTATTTATGTATGTGCGCATAAGAAGATGAAAATATATCGACGATGAGATTTTGCAAAACTATTTTAAATTACACATGATGGAATCAGTCTTGCTCTCTCATTTGTTAGAGAGTCATTTTCATATTTTATTTTAATCAATCAATGAACGCGAACAACTCGAAAGTTTTTCAATATTTTTCCATCATTTTTCAAAGTTAAGTTAATAACAAATCACTCTTGCTCTTTCAATTTTTAGAAATGCATTTTCGCATTGCATTTCAATCAAACAATGAACGCGAACAATTCGAAAAATTTTCAATATTCATTTTTCAATCATTTTTCAAAGTTAATAACAAATCTCGACATAAAAAAAGAATAATTTCAGGAGAAGCCATAAAAGGTAGGAGCGCCATTTATCTGATTTATTTATTTATTTATGTATGTGCGGATAAGAAGATGCAAATATGTCGATGAGATTTTGCAAAACTATTTTAAATTACACATGATGGAATCAATCTTGCTTTCTCATTTGTTAGAGAGTCATTTTTGTATTTTATTTTAATCAATCAATGAACGCGAACAATTCGAAAGTTTTTCAATATTTTTCCATCATTTTTGAAAGTTAAGTTAATAACAAATCTCGACATAAAAAAAGAAAAATTTCAGGAGAAGCCATAAAAGGTAGGAGCGCCATTTATCTGATTTATTTATTTATGTATGTGCGCATAAGAAGATGAAAATATATCGACGATGAGATTTTGCAAAACAATTTTAAATTACACATGATGGAATCAGTCTTGCTCTCTCATTTGTTAGAGAGTCATTTTCATATTTTATTTTAATCAATCAATGAACGCGAACAACTGGACAGTTTTTCAATATTTTTCCATCATTTTTCAAAGTTAAGTTAATAACAAATCTCGACATAAAAAAAGAATAATTTCAGGAGAAGCCATAAAAGGTAGGAGCGCCATTTATCTGATTTATTTTTTATATATTTATGTATGTGCGGATAAGAAGATGAAAATATGTCGATGAGATTTTGCAAAACTATTTTAAATTACACATGATGGAATCAGTCTTGCTCTCTCATTTGTTAGAGAGTCATTTTCATATTTTATTTTAATCAATCAATGAACGCGAACAACTCGAAAGTTTTTCAATATTTTTCCATCATTTTTCAAAGTTAAGTTAATAACAAATCTCGACATAAAAAAAGAAAAATTTCAGGAGAAGCCATAAAAGGTAGGAGCGCCATTTATCTGATTTATTTATTTATTTATGTATGTGCTTAGAAGATGATAATATGTCGATGAGATTTTGCAAAACTATTTTAAATTACACATGATGGAATCAGTCTTGCTCTTTCAATTTTTAGAAATGCATTTTCGCATTGCATTTCAATCAAACAATGAACGCGAACATTTCGAAAAATTTTCAATATTCATTTTTCCATCATTTATCAAAGTTAATAACAAATCTCGACATAAAAAAAGAATAATTTCAGGAGAAGCCATAAAAGGTAGGGGCGCCATTTATCTGATTTATTTATGTATGTGCGGAGAAGATGATAATATGTCGATGAGATTTTGCAAAACTATTTTAAATTACACATGAGGGAATTAGTCTTGCTCTTTCAATTTTTAGAAATGCATTTTCGCATTGCATTTCAATCAAACAATGAACGCGAACATTTCGAAAAATTTTCAATATTCATATTTCCATCACTTTTCAAAGTTAATAACAAATCTCGACATAAAAAAAGAAAAATTTCAGGAGAAGCCATAAAAGGTAGGAGCGCCATTTATATGATTTATTTATTTATTTATGTATGTGCCGAGAAGATGATAATATGTCGATGAGATTTTGCAAAACTATTTTAAATTACACATGATGGAATCAGTCTTGCTCTTTCAATTTTTAGAAATGCATTTTCGCATTGCATTTTAATTAAACAATGAAGCGTTACTGTCGTTTTAAATTCGTGCTACCTATTGATAAGTAGCTCAAGGAATTAATACAACGGTGGCGGTAACATTTGATCTATCATATATGTTTGGATTTTATAAAATAGTTCTTCAACGAAGGTGAAGGCGAGACCTCCCTAACTGAACATTCAAAACTCCCGATTTAAGTTGAATATTTAAATTAAAATTCCCGCCTTTTTCAGAAGGTTTTTGAAGGTAGATGGCGTATCTAGGGGACCGTAGAAATACAAGGGAGTTAGCGTTTTATACTTTTCTCTTTTCTATGATGCACACGACATATGAGATTCATTAAGCGGGGCTAGCGCTTCATCAATGCCCACAGAGGACGCCACCATCTAAACTGTGTAATTTTTCTAAACAACGACATTCGAAAGAGGCAGCTTTAAATCATAAATGTAGCATATCAGTTTAATAAGAAATTATTGGTCTTGGGGTTGACATATTTTGCAATGCTTTTAATTGTTAAATGTACGCATAATAATGCTATGAATATTGGTAATATTTAAAGAAAAAGAATTGAAATAATTGAATGTTGAGAACTTTAACCTCTTGGTTAGGTAACTCTCTATGAATTGAAAGAGCAAGACAGATTCCATGATTATAATTTAACAAAAGTTTGGTAAAATCTCATCGACATATCATCATCAACTTCTTCGTACATACATTAACAAATCAATCAGACAAAGTTTACGTGGCACCTACTTTTCATGGCCGTGTCTCCTGTATGTGATTGATTTATTTATTAACATTAACAAATAACTTATATTTGCAATTTAACACGATTTCAAGTGAACATTATTACACTGCATAAGTTGTTTGTTGCCTCTAAACGATGAAAATTTGAAATGCAAAATTTGTGGACAAGAATTTGCAAAGATCCACAGTAATATCGTAACTATAAAGATAATTCTTTAGACCGTATGAAACTGTACTACATTTAATGCAGTGTCATAGGATCTTTAAGCAGTAACATTATTTATTTATTTTTATTAAATTAATTAAATATTTTACTTATTAAGTGAGTTCTTGCTATTTCTGGTTCTTTGAAAATTCTTGTCCTCAAATTTTGCATTTTAAATTTTTATTGTTTGAGCCAACAAACAACTTCTGCAGTATAATAATGTGCACATGATATCGCAATTATAAGTTGCAATGCTAATTTTTAATTTTCCATTGGGCTTTAGGTTTTCAAAACAATGTGGAATCAAATCGACCGAAAATCGTAAGTAAAAAAATAATACTTTAGACCGTAAGAAACTGTACTACATTTTAATGCATTGTCATAGGATCTTTAAGCATTAACATTATTTATAATATTTATTTTTATTTGGATAAAATCGTTTAGATTTTACTTAGAAAGTGACATCTTGCAGAACTGCATTTAGAACCGATCTGAATTTATCTGAGTTAGGAACTAAAGTGCACTGAATGTTGCAGAAAACATTATTGACTATGTTACAACATTGATTTATTTATAATATTTTACACAAATTTAACATACCATGATATGACTCTTACGACGGGCTATTCAATTCAAAGAGAAAAATTAGACAAAACATAAAACATTTCAAGGATAACGCGTATGTTTCGAGTCCTGCAGATACGGATGTAGATGCTGATAAGGGTGTGCAATACCACAATTGTACAAATTGAGCATATCTGTGTAGGCCAGATGATGTGGCTCAGCTTTGGTGCTGAGATTTTCAGGTCGGCTGTTGATCTGCGATCTGACCGTGTTGTCATGATGACTTCCGTATGCCATGTTGAATAACGCATCCGGATCGCAGACAAACTTATAAACGTACCTCTCTCCTGCGACTTTCTGCATAATGCCCTTCTCGTAGTAGTATCTCAACGAGCGGCTGAGTTTGTCGTAATTCATAGCTGGTCGGTTCTTTTGAGCACCCCAACGTCTCGCCACCTGGAATACTTAAATAACTAAAGTTCGCTCGCTTAAATCACCGACTTCTTCCGGTTCAATTAGCTTGAACTCCATCCCGCGTCCAGTCCACGCAATGCAGCCAGCACTGGCATCTGGGGCGTCGAGTAGAGCGACTAGAAATTGCCATAGCTGCAATGATCCTCTTCTACCGCCGGAATTTTGAAATCCGGCGGCCCTTGAGTCGAGAGCGTCGCGTGTCGGTTTTTCTTCTTGGGATTTTTCGGGCTTCCATTGACTTTTATGATTATTGGTAATCGTTTTGCACTTGTCGTACGTCCTAAAGTTTGCTGAAACACAACAATGCTGAAATTAATATTCAAAGCAGGAGCGGGCTCTGATACAATTTCCTTCTACATATTCTTCCGTCGATACGCTCGACGTGTCCCCAATTTTAAGCCGCCCTTATAGAAAATCAAAAATGATTCTTTCGCGATTAAAATCTGCATAGAACCCCGCTGCTGATAAACATATAAAGCCGCGTGCAAATAGCGACGACGGGGGGCAAGGGATTCGATTAAACAACCGAACGGGGCAATGATTGGATTTGCGAAATTTCGACTTATTAAAAATTCACGTCCAATTAGCACGCGATCACGAATGCTAATTTAAATTAGTGCTGGAGGTCATAATCTTGCCTGAGGTTAATGAGCATTAATGACTTCTTTATCGCTATTGCATCGTCGTTCATCATAAAATATTTGAAATGGGGGTGCCGGGTGCAGAATGAAGATGCGTTTTTATAAATTTGTATGCACAATGGATTAGGGTGCATGTAACGGCTTTATTAATATTGATTAGTTTCAATTAAAATCTTCATAAGGGCGTGGGGATTGGTAGCGGTCGCTAAACAAGCCGATTAATATTAACCCTTGCATGTTGACGTTTGCTGTTTGTTTCCTTCGCGGATCTGGTGTAAACCCAACGTTAAATCAAAGAAGCGATCACAATATTTCACGTGTATTTTAGCTATAATTTTTATTCAACGTTGTTTAGTGTCTGCAATTTTTTTCTGCTAGTTTATATATATTTTTTGCTGCTATTGCAATGCTTACCATCAAAGTCCCTGTCGGTCGGTTCTTGTTTTATGGACAGGTTAGCGTGGTGCGACCCATGCAGCCCCCCAGCCACATGTGCGTCGCTCCTGTGACCCATCTGGGACGTCGCCCTACGATCGATTGATGAGTTTGGCCACAAAATGTATCTCTCTACCTGTTATAAATCGTATTAGAATAGAAACATCCTGCATGTTGGTACGTGGGGGTGTAGACCCCCTCGTAGCCGTCGCTTCCCGTCCCATATGCCGGGACATACGCTTGGGATTTGGGAACCAGGTCCATGTTACTTTCCGGTTTTATCGCTGCAAACATTTAATTAATTCGGAAAATGCGTGGGACGAGGGAACACCCCGCCGAGCTTTAAGTTGCGAATATAGAAAACTAAATGGATGTTTAGCGTTTGAAAGAACGTATGACAGGTTGATCTCTCTGCTCAGCATGCACTCCGATTACTCCGACCGAAGTGGAGTCGCGTAAGAAGTTCATTGTGGAAATATTTGGAGAGATCGAGGGGAAGCAAGCGAATCCGATAATTTTTAAATCCTGAACAAACAAACTTACGTATTGACTGATATCGGGGCGCGCTCAATAGGCTTGATTAAAAATTATGACCTCGGGGCGCATCACACCCCAGTTTTAATATCTCGCATACACTTACCGTTGTCTGTTTGCTGCTGAAAGTCCGAGTCGGAGACATATTGCTCGCTGTCGTCCGTTTCGCAGCTATTACCTGAAACGCGGAAATTTTGTGTTAGGAAAATGGCGCATGAGGACCCTTTGCAGCCCGCTCTCTCAGCGGAATAGGTCCATCATTTAACACCATACATATTTGATGAGCGAACAACAGGTGAAAGCTTTGTCTGGCTAAAATCAACCGTCCTCTTCGCCCCCTTGGCAGGCGAGCGTCGGAACGAGACGCAAAATGTACAACTCGCACGGTTCAGGGGGTTAAATGCGAACATTTACCACATTAATTATGGACCAAGTAGTATTACTTACCTTCTTGATGCCAGGGCTCTCTCCAATCCGTTGGGAATACGCCTGAAACACGCCAGATTTTAGCAATTTTGTAGCTATTGTCTCGATATTAAGTGAGATTTAATGGACGCGCTCATTTATTATTAGTCGTGTGCGGGGCATCGTAAATTATTACCAGTCGGTGAAGTTTTGTAGTGTTCCTGGTGGTATTGTTGGTAGCAGGAGGAAGCAAAGGGCGAGCCGAAAAGACACCCCTGAAATGTAATTCGAAATGAAAAGCTTAGAATAGCCAAGTTTGCTTATTACAACGAAATAAAATTAACCCTTAATACATACGAGAGCTTTCATGGAGTGGCCATCATTTAATTATCTGTGTCAACAGGGGCTCGACCTAGGGATTGGATTCGGTTACACTTATTACCACTTCGAGGAAGGGTAGTTCTGCAAAGTGCGGCACCGCTCGTAATTTGATACTAATTACTTGAATCGACACAAGACAGTAACAAAATACGTTGTTGGTCCGGCGCATCCAACATTTTTCACGGCACAAATATTTGTTGGTGTACTTTAATTTCAATTATTAATATTAATTTTAAACATCCTTAGTGAATCTACAGAACCTGTCTTAACAAATTAAATTTTTTAATGTTAAATTGGAGATATTAGAATATATAATTAATATTTGAATTTCTAGGCAGTTCTCAAACTACACAAAATTGTTTAAATTAATCATATGCATATAATAATGAACGTGATTATTTTTATCTCTAAAAGCGAATGAATACATTTTTGGAAAATGAAATTCCATCTATGATTTCTTCAAAAACATCTTTTCATTAAAACGTTGGCGCTTTTTCATAAAAATCCAAAACAGAAGTAAATAATATTTAAAAATAAAGCTTATTTCATAAATTACATTTAATGAAAAAAGCATTGATGAAAGAAAAAAATTGTGCTAGTTCGGTTAAGAACATGTTGACGAATTGTACGGTTAGTCTTATGATTAAATTCGCGTCTGCGAGTTTTCGTCTCATGGTCGTATATGTGATTTCAAATGTTAGATTCTGTCAGTCAACGGCAGACACGAGGTGTTGAGCCAATTATAGTAATGAGTGGATGACTTGTACAAACAAATAATGTACGCGCCAATCCATTGTCCGACTCCCCTAACTTTCTTTTCTCAGGACCTGACTGAGTGGAATTTCGTTTTTGTCGTCTTTCGTGCAAAACAAATTCGGCTGCAACGTTCAACAGCATTTGCAGTGCAATAAAGTTTATGTGGGATTAATTTGTTCGCCACAAATTGAATACAAATTAGCTAATTTAAAATATTTCAATTCCATCCCTGTCGATTCCGATCAAAGCGAGGTGTAAGGTTTGGCATTGTTTACCTTAACTATTTGAAGCTTTTGTGTGTGACGTCAATTAGGTAATGTGTGACACGTTTTAGTGAAAATGAAATTTTGTAATTTCGTTTTTATTGTGGTTGCGTTAGTTAAAAATGGTACTGAAAGTGTATGATGGATCGGTTTTTCGATTTAAGTAAATATTGTCTTTAGCAATCGGAAATCAATTTGGAAATTGAAAAGTCAAGTTTGGTTTCTTAACAAAATGCCATTCGGCGGGCGAGAAATTGTCTTATTTCCTGCAGTAAATTTGCGGAGGATTGTCAGTTATTACAAATTTGTACCAGGGAGAGGGTGGAGGTTTTAAGCATGAAATGCTGCTGTTTAAAAAATTTTATGCACTTGAGGAACAATCCCAACAGTGTAGTTTGTTAACAAAAAAATTATACTAAGGTAGTGAAATTATTATTCCATGTGACGTTTTAAAGAAGGAGAGGACTTAAAAAGTGGACATTTTTAATTATTAAAAAATGTATAAGCAAATGTTTAGGTTCTACTTGACGATCATGCAGCGTTGCTTCCAGCTCCGCAAAACATTCACTATCATTCCAAGTGAAAAAACGTTACACTCTCTGTGTAAAATTTTCCATTGTTGTAGTGCGATGTTGTTTCATTTTGATCGACTCCTTCTTTGCCCTCTTCAGCGTATTTCTGAGCCAATATTGGAGGATGTCAGGATAAAGTTCTTAAATGTTATCTTCAACAAAAGACTTCAACGCTTTGATCACCAAGAGTTTACTCTTGTTTGTTTTGCAGATCCAAGTTTGAGGCACAGTTTCAGCACTTTTAAGGTAACAAACCTTGCACCTTCCGTTACATTAGTCCACTCTGCACATTCAGTGACACCACTCGACTCTAACCTCTGACCCGAAAAAGACTGAACTTTCCCTTCTTTGGCGTTCGTTTTCTCAAATCACCATATATGACCTTGCAAAAGTCACTTTTATCAGTTTTCTTTTTGAGGATGTATATTTGCTGTTCATCAGAATTCGTATTGTTCCCAAACTAATTCCGTCGGACAAAAAATATTTATGTGCATGTGCAACGGTTGCTTTTAAACGGCTATCGAAATACAATTTGATGTTCATTTGTTAATTTCCCACCCTCTGTATTCATTGATAAGCTGTGCCAATTGTGTTAAGTTTTAATATTTTCTTTCAACTTTCTTGATTGGTATCTAATTGAGCTCAAAATTAAAATAAATTTAATAACATTTTTTTAAATCTATTAGGTGTCAATATTGTTTAGATTTTAAAACAATATGTTGCAGAATGTGTAGAATAATATATTTTTCAATTAATTTGTAGTACTTTGATTAGATGATTTATGGTTATATGAAGAAGAAAGTAATAATGTCAAAACTAAAACAATTATATCCAAAAATGTAGCAAACTTAGCAAAAGTCCGTAATAGTGAAAAGGAAACAACAAAAAACGAGACAGATAGTCGAAACAACTAACTAAACTAATTTTGTAATTTATTTTATTTAATAACATTTAACGTGAAAATGAATAAAATATAGCAGCAAAAGTGTGCAATAAAATTTATTTAATTTTCACCCGGCGCATCCGCCAAAATCACTTAGCAAGCAAGACAATGTTCACAATCGCATCATTTGCATGCGTTTCATCGACATATTGACTCCTTTTAAATAAATAAAATTAATTGTACATAAACATTAATTAGTCGCTGTAATTCGAAATAAAATTGGATAATTTTGAAATTACTATTACGATACTTACAATTCTACTTAATTCACTAACTGCGTTCGGAACTTCCTGCTCCTGGTTCATCCCTACGACGTCGCTAATATCATGATTCACAACAGTATTATGTCCGAACGAACAAAATCCAGTTCACCGACAGCAAATGTGCAATTCGTAACGCTGCCTCATTTACTTCTGCAGTAAATTGCCGAAAGGATTTCAGCCGCAGACGCCGATGACAGGAAATATGATGTACTCGTAAAAGCTGAAAGCTCCGAGCACCTGTCGAAGTGGAGGGAGCTGAAGACACGCCCGTTGTGCCTGAAACGCCCCTCTGACTTCTCGTATGCATAAAACGATGAATTATTTAAAAAAATTAATCGAAAATTCTCAACGTTCGTGCGGCCTAAATTCCATTCGTCATTTACAAATTTACTGATTTCGCCCGAAAGGCGCAAGGTTTGAGAGAATGAATTGTGGCTGATGAAAGGCTGATGCTAGAATTGTCATAAATGCACGCTTATTAGTAATTGCACCAAAGAGATATAATTAATACACATTTATTTTAGGTCGGAATGATTTCTGTTTCAGGAGCGGCAGGAATTCTTGCGCACAATCGAATGAAACACCGGAAGTCCGATTGGCCCGCAGGGGGTCCGGTAGCGCCAATAACAGGTAACTCCGCCTTCCGGTTTCCAATATTGGTCTAGTTTATATTCACCGTGTAGATTAAAACGTCCCGATGTAGATTTTAGAACGTCTAAAATTATTTGAGCAAATCTGCTGGGATTCAGAATACACTCGTAAGTCACCACAATCCGCAGTAAATGGGAACAAATTGAACATAAAACATCAGTTTACAATTAAATTTTGTGAAAATTTCAGAGAGATAACAGATCAATGAAAAATTTAATTATTCAAGAAGGAAATCAGCATTGTTTGAAAACGTATTACAGTAAATCTCATACAAATTTTTAAAAGTTTATTTAAATTGGGCCAAATAATTGTAAGGTAGGATTTTAGGAATGTAATATTATTATTCTATTCATTGTAAAATAGATAATTTGTCAAAATTTTAATACATATAAATTTAAAAGTCTTCATGACTTAGCCATCGTCAATTTATTATAAATTTAGATTATATTTTGCAAAATTTTTACCGGTCGAGGAAAATAATGTTTTTATTTATAGGTGCTCCATAGGAATAATTTAATTAAATTTTCTCGAATTTGTTGTTGTGTTCGCTTCGGCTATTTAAATTTTTAATATAATAAAAATATTTTTTCATAACAGCTAAGTTTTTTATAATGTAATATTTTTTAAACAATAATATTATTTTGATTAAAAAATATTTTTTCAGAGGTATGCAATATACAATTAAAAATAAAAATTAACCAAAAATTGATTACAACTCAAAACTAAAACAGACCAAATAAAAGTTGCTTAAAACTCCAATAGAGCATTGATTTGCAATTTGCAATTGTTAAGTCTAAATTACGTTCGTTTAAAAATAAAACGAGTCTGCGTAGGCCATAAAAAACTTTGAAATTCAGTTGGGTGCAAGAAACCTGCAGAAATTTCAAATTAAGTTTGTTGATAACAATCGTTTTGAACACGACAACATATTGCCTTTGTTTTAATAAATGCCATCTACAGATGTCAGATGTCGGTTTGGGCAATGGATAAGAGACGAGAGAAAGGTTTGGGCGTCATTTAAGCCAATTATATATTTATTGAGAATTCCTGTTATAATATGTGTTATGATACTTATGTGAAAGGTCTACAGTGTAAAATATAAAACAAAAGGTAGATTTCAATTTCTCATAAGCCTTCGTTTTTTTTGTACACTCTATATTATGTATTTATCTCTTAATACTTTATATTTTATTTTAGCTCTATCGATTGAAAATTTATGTTCTCAAATTCAGAATTATGGTAAAATTACTATATATACATATATAATTTACAAGAATTGAATGTAAGTATAATAATTTAACAAAATTATTTCATTTTATTCGATTTATTATTTTACATTTGTTTTGACAATTCCAACTTTAAATTTAGTTAAATAGCAACTTTATGCATTTTATTCATGATATCTGGACAAAAACCACTGTGTAGTTTTTTTCTAATGTGGAATATTGATTAGAATTTTGAGTATATTTTTGAACAATGCAGGGTTCTATATCACGACAGGTTTCTAATAATTTTATAAATGCTAAATTTGAATTATCTCGCTGCCATCCACCTATCTAAGAAAAAAAATAATTTGTAATTTTCTTTATTTAATATTGGTGTTTTTATATTTATTTGTGTTTTTGTAAAAAGTCTCAATTATTGTTTCTGTTTTCATACAGTTTTCTAGACAAAATTATATATTTTGCCGTTTTCGCATTTCATCGGATATTAAGAGTTCTTTCAGTAGAAAATATTGCGTTGTCCTGTGTTTTTGTGCCTTCTCAGTATTATAAAGTTAATATGAATTCAACACTGCTATGTTACACCTAAAGCCTGTGAAGAGACTAAAACACAACAAATTGTAATAATTTTTAATAATAACGATCTTATTGGGGTTTTAAAAATAATAGAATATTAAATTGTAAATTTATTTATTACAGTAACTAATAAATATGTAGCTGAATACAAATCATTGTTTTATTAAAATAAGTCGGAAAATTCATTTACGATAATAAACCTGAATTATGGCTGTAAATTCGAAAATATCAAATCGCTACTAGATATCCATTACGTGTAAATGGGAGTAAATGAATTTTCCTTAAAAACAAGTAGCTGAGGATGACACTTCAAGGACAATTCCATCTTCTTGTCTTATATTTTAATGATATGACATATCAATTATGATGATTTTTTCGTCAAGAGACACAATCCTCATGCCGCTTTCATGGCAAGACTTTAGGATAATAATTATATTTGTACTAAATCTGGGGAAATGATTCATCAACGATTTGTTTATGACGAGAACATTTTAAGTTATTGAGATAAGCAAAAGCACTTGACTGCCTGATCGGATTCGTTCAGCAAAGTTTAAATAATCACAGCTAGGGTACTTTATACAATCATAATACTTTGCATATTAAAATAGAGCTAGCACATAGATCAACAAAGTAGACAGACCACCGTCTTTGACACACATCTTCCTAAACTGCTACCGAATTTATAGAATTGTCAGAGCTGTTGGTCGGCGGCGTCTCCAACGTGGCGATCCTCTGTTGGAGATTCTGTACTTGCACAGTATGCTTCTCCACCATAGCCAACATCTGGCTCTCCATCTTCTTGAACTTGGACTGGAATTTCTTATTGTTTCTATCTACAGTTTCCGCTAAAATACTACAAATCGGTTTAGTCGTTTCGGTGGCGCTCGCCGGTCTCGAACCTATTTGTGTGATTCAGATCGTGTACTATCTCACGCCCTTCCAACAACCTAGTCTCAGCGTTCTTCGTCACTTGCTCCAAAGTAATAACAAGTTCCTGTAAACGAACTTTCAGTCTTGCTTCTCTGGCCAATGCCTGCATCAACTCCAACTCGACGCCTTGGGCGTGTTCCGCATCACAGAAGCCTCTTTCCTACAACAGCAAATTACCACACCAACCAATCTTCATCTCGCCTTCGCACCTTGTTCTGCGTCGCCAGCGCCAGGAGCGCTTCCGTGTCCTTCAACTGGCCCTGCAAGTTCTTCAAAGCTGAGGCTTGCGCCTTTTGCTGTCCTTCCACATACTTCAGTTTCAGCTCTATCGCACTTTTATCTTTTTCCAAAACAAATAGCTTCGACACCAACTCGGCTTTGTCCTCTCTCAATCCCATCAGTTCCTATAAACATTTTCAACCGCGTTCTTGCAGTTAGCGCGACACGCACCTGCATTAAAACCGCCATTTCCAGATCCATTTTCCTCACCTCCTGACTACTGGACGGCCTCACCGGTGCATTTTCAATTTGCGCGGATTCAAGGGCGACGTACGTTCCCTGAATCTTGCTTCGTTCGGCTTTGAGGCGTGAAACGTGCTTACGAAGCCGTGTTTCATGCTCGCTGCTCCAACTCTCCTCTCTGGAACACAAACGTACAAAACTATGAAGCGCACTTTGAATTTGTACTTTTCAGAAATTGGACTAGAATACACGTGATTCTGCCACGGCGACAGCAGAACGTCCGTGCTTTGGTGCGAGTCCAGGTGATTTAAAAGCTGTTTGGCTACCGTCTCGGCGGCGGCACGATTTTGCACCGAGTTTGAGTCGTTTTCTTCGAGGGTCAGTTCGGTTTCTAGAAGCGCTAAAAGGACGTCATAAGCTTCAATCGCGCGGTCCGTGATTCCCAGAGCTAGGCGCAAGGCAATAGCGTTAGATTCGTACTTGCCGCAGAGCAAAGCTAGTCTGGAATAAATCGCCATCGTTAATGTTAATTTCAACAGTAAGTCGGCTGTTAAACACCTATCACAGTGCGCTTTCGTCTCTGAAAGTGTGATTGCAAGCACCGAATTCTGAGACCTGGCGTGCTCCAGCTTCGCAGCGAGTCGCCTCAACTCGATGTCGATTGCCTGTTTTTCGGTTTGGACGTCGCACTGACGCAAGATGTCTCCAACAATGTGCTCGGCCACAGCCGTGGGGAGATCGCTATTGACCAATTCGTTGGGGTTGACGTCTCTGTGGCCGTCCGCGGCCCGCCTCAACTTGATTCTCTCCGCAACTTTTGTTATAGGAGTCGTGCCAAAGTTGTTCTTGACATTGGTTCTGTGGATCGGGACGATGTTGCTGTACTTGATCTTGGGATCGCAGTCGATTTCGATGTGCGACTCTGGAGATTCCAGTATTTTGCTGTCACAAGCGTCGCCTTTGTGTGAAACAAGTTGTACGATTTTGGCGTTGGCGTCGTGCAGCTGCACCCTGAGATTAGTGATTTCCTGCTTGAGAGGTTCGACTATTTCTGAATACGGAGACAATTCGTTGTTTTCGTGGTTCGAGGAGGTAAGTTTCGGCTCGGGAAGTTCGAGTGGACTTTCCGATAACTGGAACGTGAGTTTTGAGTGAGCTTTTACGGTCGCGGTCTACGTACGAGTTTGTTGTCCAGGTCAGACAGTTCGTTCTCTAGCGGTTCCAACTCGCTTACTTCCAAGGGACATGTGACGGAGTCGTCGTGGACGCTGGCGCATGATTCTGTAAATATCGTGCATTTAGCATTTGTAGGAAATCAATATAGAACTTGTTATTTTGCCAGGTAGACACGTTATTCGATGCTAGCAAAAAATGAAACTGCTGTAATAATAATAACAACACCAAGGCTTGCGTTACTTTTTTTGAAATGTTTTACCTGTGTAAACGTACTTGGTACTGGCAAAAAAAAGAAAAGCAATTAATTTAGAAAACTAAAATGTGCAGTAGATAGCGCGGGTGTAGTGAATAATTTTATTATGCCAGGAGCGGGGTGGACAAACGACAAACTTACAAATAAATCACTCCACACTTACCTGACACTTCGTCTTCTTCAGCAATTGCCATTGTTCGCTGATGGTGCAATTTACGTGTGAGTTCGGCTATGACAGAATGTAACTCGGTCAGTTGTTCTTCGTAGCGCTGCGCCTGTTCGTCAAATTGTTGCTGAAGTCGTTCCTGCGTTAAAATTCAAACGAAATCGTTCCAATAAATAAGTTGTGTTTTATTGTTTGGGGTGTCAACGCAGGTGGGAGATTAGATTATTGGTATAGGTTGGATGCCCGTTCTAGGTCAAACTCGGGGGGAAAATCGATTTCGGAGTGCGTCTAGGACACTCTTTCTGCAACGCGTTACCGTCATAAATACACCCGTCTTTCGATTACTTTCTTCTTTACAATGCGTCGATTTTAGAACTCGTAAAATGTTTATCGGACATAAAAATTCGATAAACAATGACTATTTCGGTCGTGATTGTGTTGCAAAATTGTGCTTCAAGGTCCAACTAATTGGTGGGCCAGGCATCGAGTAAAAAATGCCCACAAATAGTAATAATACTAGTAGAAATTTAAAAAATTCTACTAGTACTTGTTTTAAAAATGTAAATCAGAACAGATTATGGGAATATGAACAAGTGCGATAAAAAACATAAAAAACCTTCGTTTCTCCATTTATTGTTTTTTTACTTTAATACTGGCATAAGTTAACTGAATCAAATAAAACCAAAAGCCATAGGTGTCAATCAACAAGTTTCGTCAAAGAAAATTACTTACAGAGAAAATGTTCTGTTTTAAATCGGAAAACACATAAAACAGTTTCTGCCGCAAACGTCGACGGTATTTCAGACTGTTTCGTGGATAGGCAAAGCTTTTGTCGCGTTGCATTGAAAAATAACAACAAGTAGCAAAATATCATAAAAGATCGCCAATCAAAACAATGCCTAATAAAAATTTATACATTATACAGCACTCCCGTTCGGCAAATATGTATAACGTATAATCTGATAAGAATTGCGCCCAATTTATAATTATGGTGTCGCGGCTTTTGCCTGAAATAAGTCCAGTAGTACTTTGTAAAATTTTATTGCAGGCACACGACACGTTTCCCTATGCATTCAAGTCGCAATTAAGGCACGATTAAGGTATGAAAAAGCTTGAAAAATGTATCAGCTTGCGACGAATCGCAGCATTATGTTATTTGTTCATCAATTAGTCTGATAAAGCGCCGGTTCCGCTTACTTGCATCCCCTTAATGAATGCCGGAAGTCGTCCGGATTACGTATGCAGCTGCTTGAAGTATTCACGACACGTTACATTTGGGTACGCTTTTGTTATAGCGTCAAAACTAAATACTAGAAAGTACTGCGAAAAATATTTGTATTCGGAAACAATGGGGAATTAAACCAACAAATTTTAATTATCTGAAAACGCCCGAAACTTGTATAATGTCTCGTGGCAATGTGCAAGTGACTTGCGATAGTACTTCCTAGAGCAAATTGCATTTACGTGTTCAAGTAAATGAAAATTCATTCAAGTTTGCTCTAGCAAGTTGACAGCAACAGAAATTTGCAGCAAGCGCTTTGGCAGCTTTGTCGGCTGTCTTTCTGCTTATCATTCTTAAAACAATTGCATCGATTTTCAGAACATGAAAGAGATGTGGAGCCGTGTCACGACTTAATTCAATTTATCGGCCATCACTCTGGAATCAAAGCTGGAATCACTCCGACGAAAAAAATAAGGTGTTTTTGCTGCGACGAAATAGTCTGTCTATACGATGATTTGGTGCTTTGATTGCACCCTGTTCCAGCTCGATTACTGTCGTATCGATATTTCAACCGCAGATTGTAATATTTACTTTTTCCATATTGATCCAAGCTTCCTGCAATTCTCGAACGCAACTATACAATTTGATTTACGAACGAAATTGAACATTTACCGTCTAATATCCTTTTTCGGCAAACTTTCCCGCGCTCGCAATTCCAGCTCTCGTCGCGACCGCATTAATAATCCAAGTCCTTTTTGACTATTTATGGAGTCCGAAAAAGTTAGCGCTGATAAATACAATTGTTTGTGACGATTTAAATTTCGCCATCTCGACTGACCCGCTTAATTGTGTTGTAACATCGAAAAAAAGGGACGCTTGAAATGCAAATCGTGAGGGAAACGTGAAAGCGCGCCCCGTAAAGCTGCACGGTTTCCGTTTATCCTTGTGAAATTCTGGAGAGAGAAAGGATGCTTCTCTTGATGCAGTTACGTTTTAAAAAAAACTGCTCCGAGGGTGGTCATATTTTTTTTATATTACGCATCTTTTATTTCCCCAAAAAAATCGAAACGTATATTGTAGTATTTTGCAGGCCTCAAACATGAAATGTGTTTTGGACAGATGCTTTGAGTGGAAGAATGCAACTATTTATTTCAAATTAACCCAAAAATTGATCATAACAATTCTGAGATTTGTTTTTTGAAATTGTGATTCTAATGCAAATGCAAAAAAGGAATGATTAAAAAATGCCCAAAGATCAAACCGTGAAACAGGGAATTTTTGGGAGTTATAACGTTTTTAACACGATACCGAATGTGTGAAAAAACTCAATCCATCATCCGGTGCTTTACATATTAAATTAAATTTTCTGAGGGTAGGTTTCCAAGTATATGACGCGATATAAACCGATCGATTTTTTACCCACGTCCCATCTTATAAAACTAATGTCTGACTCGGATCAAAACAGTTATCAACGGGCAACTCGACTTTCTTTAATAAAAGATCGGACAACTTGGCTCAATCCTCCGTTTGATAAGACACAAATAAAGCACTAAAATAGATGAAATCCAGAATCCAGTCGATGATGAGAGAAAACAAACCGCAACAACTCATGTTTTCTCTCCAATGGTGGATACGTACACAATTCGCCGAGCACAAATTGTGGCTAGGGGGTCTAGTGATCGCCTCCGAAAGGGTGGACGGAGACTTGGCTTCGACTGGAGGCGGTTGCTCGGCCTCCACGTGGTGATGAGACCCCGGACAACACAACCATGACCTCCTCGGCAGATCGCCGGCGTACGGCTCGTCGTACGTCCTCTCCTCTTTGTCGTTCTTGCTGATCGTGTACAAGTGTCCGAAACTCAAATCTCGCCCAAAGTGTCCTCCCACGCAGCACTTGCCGTGATCGCCCACCCCGAAGTTGCAATTCTTATAGCTCAATTCGTACTCGGTGAGAAAATTCGGACGGCCGTCGTGAAGGATCTTCCCGTAGAGGAAGTTGGAATGCATGTGCGTCTCGGTGTCATCGTGTTCTGGACTTTTCAATTTCTCGGGAGTTGGCGTCCCCGTGCACGTGTCCACGGGGTTAAAAATGTAGGTAGTGAGGCAGCTCTTGTCGCCACCTTCCGCGGTCAATTCCGTTCCGGCCATGTCGCAATTCGTATGTTTCGCATATTAATTAATTAACAAGACCGAGGCGGATAGCTAAATGGACTTCCGTTTGTTGGCACAAACAAACACGGACTTTCAGATCTGCGAAGACGATTACCGGTAGGAAACTGTGATACTGCTCGAAAGGTTTGCAAAACTATAATAACGCAAACATGATCGAAACGTTCCGTCGCTATTAATAACACAAAAGCGAGATTCAGAGCAATTTAACCCCAATCATTGCGCATTCGATTTTCACAAATAGAGGATATTTATTTATGGGATTTAATTGAAAGCGTCACAAACGTATCGGCACTAACTACGAACGTGATTTTTTCGGCGATGAAAAAGATGACAATAGTAGCGAGATGTTGGAAGCTGCCTTTACTTTTTTTTTGCATTGAATGGCATTAATTTATAGAAAGCAAAATAGATAGATTTACGGATTTAATTAAGGTTTCAACATGGAGCGGTGGCGATGAATGAGAGTGTCGTTTTACATAAGGTTCCCTTTTAGTGCGGGCACTACTTACTTCATAGACAAATCCGAAAATAGGTTGATGGCATGCCGGTAGTGAATTTGTTGTTTCGATATTTACTGAAATTATCTGTTCTATAAGCTCCCTCAATAAGAAAAACGCGGGAACTCAAATAAAGTAGCGCGGTTTCGCATATTCTTATTCAAATGCAAATTCCGTTCTTCACCACTCTCACACCCACACGTATATTTTCAATTTATTATATTAAAAACAACTAAACGACCTCCGGTCTATTTTTCATGTTTTATTTATTATTACAGCTGCGCCTCGTTTCTTAGTCGCTCCCGAACAACTACAACAAAAAGTGCGGCATTACGACTCGCATCATTTCCGCAGTTCCTCGGATTGCATCACAACCATCAAGAGTCAACACTCGGTTATCGTTGTGCTAATAGTTATAACAACGGCAACTTGGCGCACTTCGAGGCGTCTTCTTTACGACTTGAAACGTGACACGAACACATGGATGGTTGAATGTGGAGGAGCAACAAAACGAAGACCGACCGGCAGAACGCGCGTATTTCCACTGCTAGTCGACCGCATTACGTAACTCGCGAGACCTACGAAGAGCAGGGTGGTGGGGGGAGGAAACGACGAGGATGACGCGGGCAACTCGTCTGCTAGACCGGAGACTCCGGGGGAAACTCCCTGTCCAGATTTGAGAAAAATTACTTGGAAATTAGGTGCGCAAGGTTGCATATATTACAACAAAAATGCCATTTTGGGGTCTACGGATGATCAACGTTAATTTCAATTTAAATTAAAAGAAAGACACATTGATGGATATCCAGAAATTCACTCGAGCACATAGGATGTTTCAAACTAAAAAATCACGATTGCTGATCATTACGAAAAACTCTTTATTCACTGATTTTAAGTTACGTCTTTAAAATTCCACATTATCTTCGTCAATTTTAACAGTTTCTCTTTTCATGTTTACGAGATGAATGTGTATTTCATTACATTTTTACCATATTTGCCATTATTAGCCCGCCTGTACATATATCCTTCCTTGTTTTCCTTTTCTTTGTGCCCAATTGAATAGCGACAACATGAACTCATTCGCATTCTAATGGGTAATGGGCAAGGGGCTCAATGGAGCCTAAGTCGGCCAGATACCTTTACAAATATAGAATATATATACATCCACTTCCATAATATTTACATGCCTTAAAACGTATTCTATGAATCGCAGACATGTCACTAAGAATTATTAAAGTTGCATGAAATGGAGCTGCTTGCTGATTTTAACAAAGATGTTTTTTTTCCATTTTTGGCAAATTGTTCACATTTTGATATTACAATTCTGGTTTCGTATCAACTCGTGTTCAATACCTATTTAACGTATTGTACTTTTTTCCATAAAACAAGTTCGGCTCATTTTGCTTTTTGCCTTTTGACAAATCGCCTTTATTTTTTTCATCAAATGCGTCAAAATTCGATATCATATTCGTACTTTATTTCGATTAGGTAATTTCCCCCTCTACCTATTTTTCCCTGATTGACATCTCTCGAATCTCTCTAGCTATGTTCTTTCTTTCCGCTTTTATAACGACAATAATAAAAAGTGGTCAAATTCCGCAAGCTATAATCTTCCGACGGAAACGCATTATTGCTGCTTGCATTGCTCAATCATCTCGTTTACAACCAATAATTGAGATCGTATGGTATATCGATATGACGAATGCGACTTAAGACGTCGACTTCAGATTCCATCTCGATTAAAGTTTTAATCTGAGCTCCATCGATCCGAGACAATGAGAAGTGACGAACTTATTTATTCCCTCATTCTCGAGCGAGGCAAACCCAATTTTGACATTACGATAGAGTGCAAATGGAATCGGCACGATTTATGCCCGATCGAATCGGATTCGAACTTGGGAGAATTTGGGAGATTGTAAGTTGTACGTACTGTATGTATATTAAATTAATCGGATGAAAAATTGATCAGACTAAACAAATGCAGATAACTGAAAGATCGTTAGACAAAGAGATGATATCCCTTTGATTCTAATTATATCCACGCTTGCGTTTATATGGTCTAACAGTATAAGTTTATAACTTTGAGTCATTTTGATCTTGTTAAATAAACGCAAGACGACTAATCCATGTGCAGCGTTTCCGGTTTAAGTTCGGACCGGATGTAGCCCGAATAATTGTTTTTAATGCGATTGCGTTTTTATTACAGTTTTTAGTAGATCTCTGAAAGCAGATAACTTCTCCCGAGCTCGTAAACATTTACTTTGACGAAAATCTCCACAACACTATTAATAATTCAGTATTTAGGTGGAAGAGTCGACAGCTAGCCAGCGTGCTGTCAAATTTTCATTGCAGACTGCTTTTTCGTTTTTTTATTATAGCCGACGATATGTAATCGATACCGTACCGATTATTATTTTCCTCGAAAGACCACTTCGTAAGGCAATTATATCATTGCAAGTCGAACGAATAGCTTTGCTTCAATTTAACATCAACTAAATTGAGCACAACCACAAAACGTTTTCAAAATATTGCATTCCCTGAATATTGGCGCTTTCGAAATTTGCCTCTTGCCTCGATCATTGAAACTTTCGATTTTTGTTTCAAATTAGACTGGAATTGTTGTTTTTCCGAAGAGCGCTAGTCGCCAATATTGTGTGAACAGCTAATCTCGTTTGGGATTTAAACCGATTTGTATAATCGTCTACCGTCTACCAGTTACAAAATTATTAGTGCGGCCTAACAGCACCGGCCTGTATAAACCCGAAACTCGACACTAACGCAATTAGAAAAAATCGCATTCACTTCGATCACAACACACCCTGACGTCTTGTGACACTCTCTATTAGTGTCGCATAGTTGACGATCGAATAAACTCATCGTCGCTACATGCGACGCCTCATACCCTGATCTATGGAATCCGACTAAATGTCTTTAATGGACTTAATCGCCGACGCCACCATTATAAATCAGCTCGTTCCCTTTAAAATTCCACATATATGTACATACAAAGGTTCCCGAGAAAGTTTCCGCCACCGAATTTCGATTTAACAGCGTCTTGATATGTTGTCGTTGAGAGGTATACAGCACACAATGATACAAATTAAATGAGACAAGAACGGAGAGGCCTGTGAAAAATTATTAAAACAACCACTTATAATTTTCTATTAAATAGAAAGCGCTGTTGTAGAACAGCAAAGGTCTCATGCGAAACACACACAAAAACAACCAATAAAGTTAGTAATAGTAATAGTAGTAAAGTTAGTAATAGTAGTAAAATAGTAATATACGAAAAAAGTTACAGAAAGCAAATAAGATGAAGAAACAATGACATTGCCATTTAAATTCAATTATTAAACAATTAATTTGTCCAGACAGACAAGTTTACTGCATATTTATTTAATTTATTAAATATGTAATTAAAGTAGAGTTTCGGTAAATCAGAGATAATTTTGAACCTTATCTTTTTAGTTCAATTAAATTTATTTCTATACTGCTTCTTCATTATGTTTTTTCTTTTAACATTTGCACCATTATTTATTTATTGTATTTAATGGTTTTTCTTTATTATACCACAGATTACTCCAGATGACTGACTCAATGCAAATATTTAAGCGGAATGACCTTTAACGACCTTCAAATTATGTAACAGTTTTCAGATGGCGCATCGATCAAATTTTGCGGCAAATTTAAATATTATCTCCTCTCTTTATAGGTAGAAAAAATGCTATTATATTTCAAATATTTTATGATTTATTCTACAAAACTAATGTAAAAAATTGTTTTGTAGAATAAATCATAAAATATTCCTTCATTATTTACATGTCATACAAACAATTTTATAAAAATCAATTTATTATATTACATAATTTAAATTAAACAAAATTATACCCAAAATGTTAACAATTACATTTCTAAGATAGGTATAACTTACACATATGATAATTACTTGGGGTTATTATATAATAATGAAAATTTTGAAAGACTTGCCGAACAACCAATAGAGCAACCTGGCTTACTTCTTCAAATTCATACACAAAAATAAGGAATAATGAAGCCTAATATCTAACGATGCCGAAAAGTGTTTTTTGTAAACCCCTCACCTTTTGCTTTAGATTGGAATTTTGGACGTTTAAAGCTTCTTGCCACAGTTTCGCTCTAGAATTATGTAATTAGATTTCCTGAATTTGTTGTATTAATAAAACATCGTTACCTTTCTTCACTTTTTGGAAAACAATGCAGTTTTTCCGCTTAGTTTTCACCAACACCACAAATAATGCAAAAAAGACTCATCTTTCGCTTAAAATTTTTCACAAATTCAACATACAAGCAAGTTTTGGCATTTACTGGCTTGATTATAATTGCAGCAAAATGCTGTTTTTAAAATATGAGTCAGAAAAAAAGCAACAAGCGTAGAAACAGTCACGCTTTTTAAAAAACACGGAATTGTACATTGTTCAATTTAAAATAGTAAACGTATTGGGCCTTTTTATATGAATTTAAATTAAAATTTTTGTAGTGACATCTAGCGGTCGTACAATATATTAGCAACGACTACAGCGCCTCTACATTTGCTCATGGTATCTGTGACAAAGATGTCATGCGCCTAGTTTCAATGTGTAGAAAAGAGATAGTTCCGGACGAAATCGCCCTATAAAGTCAGTCATCTGGAGTAATCTGTGATTATACCTAATTTTATTTTAACGTCTTAATGTGAGAAGAGACATAGTGACGCAAAAACTAGAGTGTCTTGATTATGCGGCATATCGTTTATTTCAAAGTCGATGCACATATCACAAAGTTTATAAAGTAGGTCTACGCTTGTTAACAAATTAAGATTCCCATAATTGCCGTCGTTTCAATTTTAAATTTTACCTCAATAATACCAAAATGTCAAGACATTTCATCAAAAGTGACATCTCGAGAGGAATTAAAACTTCGGAGTGAAAAAATTACAATTTTAACGATGTGAGCGCTACCCGCAAGAGTAGTCGGAACTAAATTGCGATGACTTCTGTTAAAAACACATCTATATCACAGATCTATATTCAAATATAATCCTATAGTTTAATATTAATCAAGTCGATTTTCAATGTGCCCTTTGCACATCCCTAACGTATTAATGTAAAATGTTTGAATTCTATTTTTATAACGTGCTCTTGTGGGAAACCGTTTTACTTACAGATAAGTATTTTATCACAAACGATTTTATCAAAATTGAGATTATTAAAAAGTCTCGATTGCACCATCTATGTACAATGAAAAAATATTGTAGTCATTTATAACTCAAAAAATCCTTGAAAATTATTTAAATTTTGCGGAAACTAAATGTCGATAATATATATTACAGACATCTATATTATTGATAACCTCAAATCAAAGTTAGCATCAATTTCACGAAAATCTTTCAAGTAGCAATGTGCAAAATGTTCAACCTGACGCAAAATAACAATAAGTGAAAACATTCCGGTACGAACGCACTTCGTTACACAGCTAAGATACAATTTGCGTAAATATTATGACATAACCTTAGAAAAGAAAAGAAAAAACTATGATGAAATTGGCCTCCAATATTTTCTCGGCGACTGCTTACAAAAAAGTCTGCGCCACAGTCAACAACAAAATCAGTGGCACGTTTGTAGAGAAGTTCGTGAAATATATGAAAACTGTATATAATGACTATAAGGAAGTGGCAGTTTCGGTGCATGGTGAAGCAAAGCAAAAGCCACTGAAAGCTATTGGAACTGTGACAGGATTGAGTCTATTTGGATACAGCATCAGCCACAACCCTAGTGAATATAATTTCAGGGCGAAATTCATCGAATGTATGAATAATGTGTCTTTGGTTAGCACCGAACATGTTAATCCCAAAGCAGTGGAGCATTTGAAACTCATACAGATTTGTTACAACAGGGATTTGATCCGTCACACAAGTTTTGGTTTGTTCTCAATCATATGGGTGGACAAACACAGTGACCAATGCAACATGTACGAATCAAACTGTTCCTATTTACAAGTCCCCTATTGGAGAATACCTAGTCAAATGATTGATGTTGGGTTTTGGAACATTTGGTGGATGATTTCAAGGAAGATGTTAGACTATGACATCAACTACTAGTCCAGTAATAAACTTACTTTACTCATGTTGTCATCTGTGTATTTTTCTCTTGTAACTGTTAAAGGTTTTGGGACAGGACTCATGTCCCGCGCACCTGAATCCCACTCCCAACTATCCAATTTTCCTAATGACACAAACATAAGTATGTATATCATTGACTAGTCTTATTCACCTTGACTGATTTCGCTAGTATTATCTTTTTGTTTCAAAGCATCAATTTCAGGCCGTAGCGCCAGTCTTCGTCGCAAAAACTGTTCATACGAGATGCGGCCCTGAGCGTCAGCACCAAGTTGAAGCATTAACTCGTCGAGAGAGTCCTCCAAGCTCAGTTCGCGACAAATCGCTAGCAAATCTTGGCTAGAAAAATTAGGTGTTTTTTTTTTAAATACTATGGGGGTCTTAGTAAAGTGTTACCTATCGATGTAACCGTCTCCGTTTGCGTCACAGGCCTGGAATAGTCGCCGCACTCTTTCTTCGTCACAAACCGAGCTAGCGCTCTCACTGGCGCAATCTGTCTCCGCCATAACCTCACGTTGTCAATTTTTTTATTACCATTGCTCAGGGCGTTTTCATATTTTGGTAAATAATGCACGCTCGGAAATTTGCTTCTTAAATAATTAATTGCATATTAGAGCGGTTCACAATTTTAAAAGTATAAACAATCGAAAAAAGTTGACACTTAGTAAATGTCAAATGTCTGTCAACAAAACGATGAAAACAACACCCTCCAGGGGACAATCTACCAAATAGACAAAAAAGAAATTTTCATAATAGAGTACAGTCATTGCATTTACAACTAACGTGCGTTCAAAAATAAAACGAGGCTGCGTTGGCCATGGAATTTATCGGCTTTCCAGTTTCCAGTGTAGAAACCATAGAAAACATAAACATAGATTTGACAAATGTCAAGATTTGTCAGTTTAAAATTTACAATCGAAATAAAACGGCCCAAACGCCAGGACAGTTTAATTTTATTTTTTAAGAAGCATTTTAAATTGGTTTTTGAACCTTCGAATCCAAGCAAATCCGAACCTTTTTTTTCTATATGTATATTGTGTAATTTATAACTCACTACTGGTCAACGTTCGTGTTTAACTATATACAACCACAGATTACTCCAGATGACTGACTTCATAGGGCGATTTTGTCCGGAGCTATCTCTTTTCTACACATTGAAACTAGGCGCATGACATCTTTGTCACAGATACCATGAGCAAATGTAGAGGCGCTGTAGTCGTTGCTAATGTTTTGTACCACCGCTAGATGTCACTACACAAATTTTTATTTAAATTCAAATAAGAGGCTCAATATTTTTACTATTTTAAATTTAACAATGTACAATTCCGTGTTTTTTAAAAAGCGTGACTGTTTCTACGCTTGTTGCTTTTTTTCCGACTAATATTTTAAAAACAGCATTTTGCTGCAATTATAATCAAGTCAGTAAATGTCAAAACTTGCTTGTATATTGAATTTGCGAAAAATTTTAAGCGAAAGATGAGTCTTTTTTACATTATTTGTGGTGTTGGTGAAAACTAAGCCGAGAAACTGCATTGTTTTCCAAAAAGTGAAGAAAGGTAAGGATGTGTTATTAATACAAGAAATTCAGGAAATGTAATTACATAATTCTAGAGCGAAGCTGTGGCAAGAAATTCTAAATGTCCAAAATTGCAATCTAAAGCAAAAGTGGAGGGTTTTTAAAAAACACTTTTCGGCATCGTTAGATATTAGGCTTCATTATTCCTTATTTTTGTGTATGAATTTGAAGAACTAAGCCAGGTTTCTCTACTAGTTGTCCGGCAAGTCTTTTAAAATTTCCATTATTATATAATAACCCCAAGTAATTATCATATGTGTAAGTTTTACCTATCTTAGAAATGTTAACATTTTGGGTATAATTTTGTTTAATTTAAATTATGTAATTAAATAAATTGATTTTTATAAAATTGTTTGTTTGTATGACGTGTAAATAATGAAGGAATATTTTATGATTTATTCTACAAAACAATTTTTTACATTAGTTTTGTAGAATAAATCATAAAATATTCAAAATATAATAGCATTTTTACTACCTATAAAGAGAGGAGAGACTATTTAAATTTGCCGCAAAATTTGATCGATGCGCCATCTGAAAACTGCTACATAATTTGAAGGTCGTTAAAGGTCATTCCGCCAAAATATTTGCATTGAGTCAGTCATCTGGAGTAATCTGTGATACAACGATTGGTAGGTCACAAACATATTATTTTTAAATTGCTATTATTATTATTATTATTACTTAAATGATGGGGTAAAAAAATTGGTACTTTAAATAAAATGTAAACATGTAAAAAAATTTAATGTAAACATTAATGAAAGACAATCCGTAATTAAACTGCAAAAACAAACAACATTTATCGCAATTGCTTTCGATTTTTTGCCGTAACTCGTCTAAACTTTTTGGCTTACTAAAATAATAAACCTTCCAACCTTCGAATCCAAGCAAACCCGAACCTTTTTTTTCTAATGTACATTGTGTAATATAAGTCCCTAGCGGTCGACGTTCGTGTTTAACTATACAGGCTGTTTCTTTTAAGGCGGCCATTAGAAACTTTTTAACTTTCTACAGTGCTATAAACTTGAAATTTGGAACACAGCCGAAAATTACCATTTTGAATCGAAAAGCTTCCTGAGCAACCCGATAATCCCGAGCAAAAGCTTCCTGAGCAACCCAAGAAACCCGAGCAAAAGCTTCCTGAGCAACCCGAGAATCCTAAGCAAAAGCTTCCTGAGTAACCAGATAATCCCGAGCAAAAGCTTCCTGAGCAACCCGAAAATCCCGAGCAAAAGCTTCCTGAGCAACCCGAGAATCCCAAGCAAAAGCTTCCTGAGCAACCCAAAAATTCCGAGCAAAAGCTTCCTGAGCAACCCGAAAATCCCGAGCAAAAGCTTCCTAAGCAACCCAAAAATCCCGAGCAAAAGCTTTCTGAGAAACCCGAAAATCGTAAGCAAAAGCTTCCTGAGTAACCCGATAATCCCGAGCAAAAGCTTCCTGAGCAACCCGAAAATCCTAAGCAAAAGCTTCCTGAGCAACCCGAAAAACCCGAGCAAAAGCTTCCTGAGCAACCCGAAAATCCCGGGCAAAAGCTTCCTGAGCAACCCGAAAATCCTAAGCAAAAGCTTTTTGAGGAACCCGAAAATCCTAAGTAAAAGCTTCCTGAGTAACCCGATAATCCCGAGCAAAAGCTTCCTGAGCAACCCGAAAATCCTAAGCAAAAGCTTCCTGAGCAACCCGAAAAACCCGAGCAAAAGCTTCCTGAGCAACCCGAAAATCTCGAGCAAAAGCTTCCTGAGCAACCCGAAAATCCTAAGCAAAAGCTTCCTGAGCAACCCGAAAAACCCGAGCAAAAGCTTCCTGAGCAACCCGAAAATCTCGAGCAAAAGCTTCCTGAGCAACCCGAAAATCCTAAGCAAAAGCTTCCTGAGCAACCCGAAAAACCCGAGCAAAAGCTTCCTGAGCAACCCGATAATCCTAAGCAAAAGCTTCCTGAGCAACCCGAAAATTCCGAGCAAAAGCTTCCTGAGCAATCCGAGAATCCCGAGCAAAAGCTTCCTGAGCAACCCGAGAATCCCGAGTAAAAGCTTCCTGAGCAACCCGGGAGCTTCATGAGCTACCCGATAATACCGAGCAAAAGCTTCCTGAGCAACCCTAAAATCCTAAGCAAAAGCTTCCTGAGCAACCCAAAAAACCTAAGCAAAAGCTTCCTGAGCAACCCGAAAATCCTAAACAAAAGCTTCCTGAGCAACCCGATAATCCCAAGCAAAAGCTTCCTGAGCAACCCGCAAAAGCTTCCTGAGCAACCCGATAATCCCGAGCAAAAGATTCCTGAGCAACCCGAAAATCCTAAGCAAAAGCTTCCTGAGCAACCCGAAAAACCCGAGCAAAAGCTTCCTGAGCAACCCGAAAATCTCGAGCAAAAGCTTCCTGAGCAACCTGAAAATCCCAAGCAAAAGCTTCCTGAGCAACCCGAGAATCCCAAGCAAAAGCTTCCTGAGCAACCCGAAAATCCCGAAAAAAAGCTTTCTGAGCAACCCGATAATCCTAAGCAAAAGCTTCCTGAGCAACCCGAAAATTCCGAGCAAAAGCTTCCTGAGCAATCCGAGAATCCCGAGCAAAAGCTTCCTGAGCAACCCGAGAATCCTAAGCAAAAGCTTCCTGAGCAACCCAAAAAACCTAAGCAAAAGCTTCCTGAGCAACCCGAAAATCCTAAGCAAAACTTCCTGAGCAACCCGAAAATCCTAAACAAAAGCTTCCTGAGCAACCCGATAATCCCAAGCAAAAGCTTCCTGAGCAACCCGCAAAAGCTTCCTGAGCAACCCGATAATCCCGAGCAAAAGCATCTTGAGCAAACCGCAAAAGCTTCCTGAGCAACCCGATAATCCCGAGCAAAAGCTTCCTGAACAACCCGAGAATCCCGAGCAAAAGCTTCCTGAGCAACCCAAAAAACCCGAGCAAAAGCTTCCTGAGCAACCCGAGAATCCCAAGCAAAAGCTTCCTGAGCAACCCGAAAATCCCGAGCAAAAGCTTCCTGAGCAACCCGGGAGCTTCATGAGCTACCCGATAATACCGAGCAAAAGCTTCCTGAGCAACCCTAAAATCCTAAGCAAAAGCTTCCTGAGCAACCCGAAAATCCTAAGCATAAGCTTCCTGAGCAACCCGAAAATCCTAAGCAAAAGCTTCCTGAGCAACCCGATAATTTCAAGCAAAAGCTTCCTGAGTAATCCGATAATCCCGAGCAAAAGATTCCTGAGCAACCCGAAAATCCCAAGCAAAAGCTTCCTGAGCAACATAAAAAACCCAAGCAAAAGCTTCCTGAGCAACCCGATAATCCCGAGCAAAAGCTTCCTGAGCAACCCGATAATCCCGAGCAAAAGCTTCCTGAGCAACCCGAGAATCCCAAGCAAAAGCTTCCTGAGCAACCCGAAAATCCCGAGCAAAAGCTTCCTGAGCAACCCGAGAATCCCAAGCAAAAGCTTCCTGAGCAACCCAAAAATTCCGAGCAAAAGCTTCCTGAGCAACCCAAAAATCCCGAGCAAAAGCTTCCTAAGCAACCCAAAAATCCCGAGCAAAAGCTTTCTGAGGAACCCGAAAATCGTAAGCAAAAGCTTCCTGAGTAACCCGATAATCCCGAGCAAAAGCTTCCTGAGCAACCCGAAAATCCTAAGCAAAAGCTTCCTGAGCAACCCGAAAAACCCGAGCAAAAGCTTCCTGAGCAACCCGAAAATCCCGGGCAAAAGCTTCTTGAGCAACCCGAAATTCCTAAGCAAAAGCTTTCTGAGGAACCCGAAAATCCTAAGTAAAAGCTTCCTGAGTAACCCGATAATCCCGAGCAAAAGCTTCCTGAGCAACCCGAAAATCCTAAGCAAAAGCTTCCTGAGCAACCCGAAAAACCCGAGCAAAAGCTTCCTGAGCAACCCGAAAATCTCGAGCAAAAGCTTCCTGAGCAACCTGAAAATCCCAAGCAAAAGCTTCCTGAGCAACCCGAGAATCCCAAGCAAAAGCTTCCTGAGCAACCCGAAAATCCCGAGAAAAAGCTTTCTGAGCAACCCGATAATACTAAGCAAAAGCTTCCTGAGCAACCCGAAAATTCCGAGCAAAAGCTTCCTGAGCAATCCGAGAATCCCGAGCAAAAGCTTCCTGAGCAACCCGAGAGTCCCGAGCAAAAGCTTCCTGAGCAACCCGGGAGCTTCATGAGCTACCCGATAATACCGAGCAAAAGCTTCCTGAGCAACCCTAAAATCCTAAGCAAAAGCTTCCTGAGCAACCCAAAAAACCTAAGCAAAAGCTTCCTGAGCAACCCGAAAATCCTAAACAAAAGCTTCCTGAGCAACCCGATAATCCCAAGCAAAAGCTTCCTGAGCAACCCGCAAAAGCTTCCTGAGCAACCCGATAATCCCGAGCAAAAGATTCCTGAGCAACCCGAAAATCCTAAGCAAAAGCTTCCTGAGCAACCCAAAAAACCCGAGCAAAAGCTTCCTGAGCAACCCGAAAATCTCGAGCAAAAGCTTCCTGAGCAACCTGAAAATCCCAAGCAAAAGCTTCCTGAGCAACCCGAGAATCCCAAGCAAAAGCTTCCTGAGCAACCCGAAAATCCCGAGAAAAAGCTTTCTGAGCAACCCGATAATCCTAAGCAAAAGCTTCCTGAGCAACCCGAAAAACCCGAGCAAAAGCTTCCTGAGCAACCCGAAAATCTCGAGCAAAAGCTTCCTGAGCAACCTGAAAATCCCAAGCAAAAGCTTCCTGAGCAACCCGAGAATCCCAAGCAAAAGCTTCCTGAGCAACCCGAAAATCCCGAGAAAAAGCTTTCTGAGCAACCCGATAATCCTAAGCAAAAGCTTCCTGAGCAACCCGAAAATTCCGAGCAAAAGCTTCCTGAGCAATCCGAGAATCCCGAGCAAAAGCTTCCTGAGCAACCCGAGAGTCCCGAGCAAAAGCTTCCTGAGCAACCCGGGAGCTTCATGAGCTACCCGATAATACCGAGCAAAAGCTTCCTGAGCAACCCTAAAATCCTAAGCAAAAGCTTCCTGAGCAACCCAAAAAACCTAAGCAAAAGCTTCCTGAGCAACCCGAAAATCCTAAACAAAAGCTTCCTGAGCAACCCGATAATCCCAAGCAAAAGCTTCCTGAGCAACCCGCAAAAGCTTCCTGAGCAACCCGATAATCCCGAGCAAAAGATTCCTGAGCAACCCGAAAATCCTAAGCAAAAGCTTCCTGAGCAACCCAAAAAACCCGAGCAAAAGCTTCCTGAGCAACCCGAAAATCTCGAGCAAAAGCTTCCTGAGCAACCTGAAAATCCCAAGCAAAAGCTTCCTGAGCAACCCGAGAATCCCAAGCAAAAGCTTCCTGAGCAACCCGAAAATCCCGAGAAAAAGCTTTCTGAGCAACCCGATAATCCTAAGCAAAAGCTTCCTGAGCAACCCGAAAATTCCGAGCAAAAGCTTCCTGAGCAATCCGAGAATCCCGAGCAAAAGCTTCCTGAGCAACCCGAGAATCCTAAGCAAAAGCTTCCTGAGCAACCCGCAAAAGCTTCCTGAGCAACCTGAAAATCCCAAGCAAAAGCTTCCTGAGCAACCCGAAAATCCTAAGCAAAAGCTTCCTGAGCAACCCGAAAAACCCGAGCAAAAGCTTCCTGAGCAACCCGAAAATCTCGAGCAAAAGCTTCCAGAGCAACCTGAAAATCCCAAGCAAAAGCTTCCTGAGCAACCCGAGAATCCCAAGCAAAAGCTTCCTGAGCAACCCGAAAATCCCGAGAAAAAGCTTTCTGAGCAACCCCATAATCCTAAGCAAAAGCTTCCTGAGCAACCCGAAAATTCCGAGCAAAATCTTCCTGAGCAATCCGAGAATCCCGAGCAAAAGCTTCCTGAGCAACCCGAGAGTCCCGAGCAAAAGCTTCCTGAGCAACCCGGGAGCTTCATGAGCTACCCGATAATACCGAGCAAAAGCTTCCTGAGCAACCCTAAAATCCTAAGCAAAAGCTTCCTGAGCAACCCAAAAAACCTAAGCAAAAGCTTCCTGAGCAACCCGAAAATCCTAAACAAAAGCTTCCTGAGCAACCCGATAATCCCAAGCAAAAGCTTCCTGAGCAACCCGCAAAAGCTTCCTGAGCAACCCGATAATCCCGAGCAAAAGATTCCTGAGCAACCCGAAAATCCTAAGCAAAAGCTTCCTGAGCAACCCAAAAAACCCGAGCAAAAGCTTCCTGAGCAACCCGAAAATCTCGAGCAAAAGCTTCCTGAGCAACCTGAAAATCCCAAGCAAAAGCTTCCTGAGCAACCCGAGAATCCCAAGCAAAAGCTTCCTGAGCAAACCGAAAATCCCGAGAAAAAGCTTTCTGAGCAACCCGAAAATCCTAAGCAAAACTTCCTGAGCAACCCGAAAATCCTAAACAAAAGCTTCCTGAGCAACCCGATAATCCCAAGCAAAAGCTTCCTGAGCAACCCGCAAAAGCTTCCTGAGCAACCCGATAATCCCGAGCAAAAGCATCTTGAGCAACCCGCAAAAGCTTCCTGAGCAACCCGATAATCCCGAGCAAAAGCTTCCTGAACAACCCGAGAATCCCGAGCAAAAGCTTCCTGAGCAACCCAAAAAACCCGAGCAAAAGATTCCTGAGCAACCCGAGAATCCCAAGCAAAAGCTTCTTGAGCAACCCGAAAATCCCAAGCAAAAGCTTCCTGAGCAACCCGGGAGCTTCATGAGCTACCCGATAATACCGAGCAAAAGCTTCCTGAGCAACCCTAAAATCCTAAGCAAAAGCTTCCTGAGCAACCCGAAAATCCTAAGCATAAGCTTCCTGAGCAACCCGAAAATCCTAAGCAAAAGCTTCCTGAGCAACCCGATAATTTCAAGCAAAAGCTTCCTGAGCAACCCGCAAAAGCTTCCTGAGCAATCCGATAATCCCGAGCAAAAGATTCCTGAGCAACCCGAAAATCCCAAGCAAAAGCTTCCTGAGCAACATAAAAAACCCAAGCAAAAGCTTCCTGAGCAACCCGTTAATCCCGAGCAAAAGCTTCCTGAGCAACCCGATAATCCCGAGCAAAAGCTTCCTGAGCAACCCGAGAATCCCAAGCAAAAGCTTCCTGAGCAACCCGAGAATCCCGAGCAAAAGCTTCCTGAGCAACTTAAATATCCTAAGCAAAAGCTTCTTGAGCAACCCTAGAGTACCGAGCAAAAGCTTCCTGAGCAACCCGAGAATCCCGAGCAAAAGCTTCCTGAGCAACTTAAATATCCTAAGCAAAAGCTTCCTGAGCAACCCGAAAATCCCAAGCAAAAGCTTCCTGAGCAACATAAAAAACCCAAGCAAAAGCTTCCTGAGCAACCCGATAATCCCGAGCAAAAGCTTCCTGAGCAACCCGAAAATCCCGAGCAAAAGCTTCCTGAGCAACCCGAGAATCCCAAGCAAAAGCATCCTGAGCAACCCGAAAATCCCGAGCAAAAGCTTCCTGAGAAATCCGAAAATCCTAAGCAAAAGCTTCCTGAGTAACCCGATAATCCCGAGCAAAAGCTTCCTAAGCAACCTGAAAATCCTAAGCAAAAGCTTCCTGAGTAACCCGAGAATCCCGAGCAAAAGCTTCCTGAGCAACCCGAGAATCCCAAGCAAAAGCTTTCTGAGCAACCCGAAAATCCCGAGCAAAAGCTTCCTGAGAAACCCGATAATCCCGAGCAAAAGCTTTCTGAGCAACCCGAAAATCCCGGGCAAAAGCTTCCTGAGCAACTCGAAAATCCTAAGCAAAAGCTTCCTGAGCAACCCGAAAAACCCGAGCAAAAGCTTCCTGAGCAACCCGAAAATCCCGAGCAAAAGCTTCCTGGGCAACCCGAAAAACCTGAGCAACCCGAAAATCTCGAGCAAAAGCTTCCTGAGCAACCCGAAAATCCCAAGCAAAAGCTTCCTGAGCTACCCGAGAATCCCAAGCAAAAGCTTCCTGAGCAACCCGAAAATCCCGAGAAAAAGCTTTCTGAGCAACCCGATAATCCCGAGCAAAAGCTTCCTGAGCAACCCGAAAATTCCGAGCAAAAGCTTCCTGAGCAATCCGAGAATCCCGAGCAAAAGCTTCCTGAGCAACCCGAAAATCCTAAGCAAAAGCTTCCTGAGCAACCCGAAAATCCTAAGCAAAAGCTTCCTAAGCAACCCGAAAATCCTAAGCAAAAGCTTCTTGAGCAACCCGAAAATCCCAAGCAAAAGCTTCCTGAGCAACACGATAATCCCGAGCAAAAGCTTCCTGAGCAACTCGAAAATCCTAAGCAAAAGCTTCCTGAGCAACACGATAATCCCGAGCAAAAGCTTCCTGAGCAACCCGAAAATCTTAAGCAAAAGCTTCCTGAGCAACACGAAAATCCCAAGCAAAAGCTTCCTGAGCAACCCGAAAATCCTAAGCAAAAGCTTCCTGAGCAACACGATAATCCCGAGCAAAAGCTTCCTGAGCAACCCAAAAATCCTAAACAAAAGCTTCCTGAGCAACCCGAAAATCCTAAGCAAAAGCTTCCTGAGCAACCCGATAATCCCGAGTAAAAGCTTCCTGAGCAACCCGAAAATCTTAAGCAAAAGCTTCCTGAGCAACCCGATAATCCCGAGTAAAAGCTTCCTGAGCAACCCGAAAATCCTAAGCAAAAGCTTCCTGAGCAACCCGTAAATCTTAAGCAAAAGCTTCCTGAGCAACCCGATAATCCCGAGCAAAAGCTTCCTGAGCAACCCGAAAATCCTAAGCAAAAGCTTCCTGAGCACCTCGAAAAACCCGAGCAAAAGTTTCCTGAGCAACCCGAAAATCTCGAGCAGAAGCTTCCTGAGCAGCCCGAAAATCTCAAGCAAAAGTTTCCTGAGCAACCAGATAATCCCAAGCAAAAGCTTCCTGAGCAACCCGATAATCCAGAGCAAAAGCTTCCTGAGCAACCCGAGAATCCCAAGCAAAAGCTTGCTGAGCAACCCGAAAATCCCAAGCAAAAGCTTCCTGAGCAACCTTAAAAGCTTCCTGAGCAATCCGATAATCCAGAGCAAAAGCTTCCTGAACAACCCGAGAATCCCGAGCAAAAGCTTCCTGAGCAACCCAAAAAACCCGAGCAAAAGCTTTCTGAGCAACCCGAGAATCCCAAGCAAAAGCTTCCTGAGCAACCCGAGAATCCCAAGCAAAAGCTTCCTGAGCAACCCGAAAATCCCGAGCAAAAGCTTCCTGAGCAACCTTAAAAGCTTCCTAAGCAACCCGATAATCCAGAGCAAAAGCTTCCTGAACAACCCGAGAATCCCGAGCAAAAGCTTCCTGAGCAACCCAAAAAACCCGAGCAAAAGCTTCCTGAGCAACCCGAAAATCCCGAGCAAAAGCTTCCTGAGCAACCCAAAAAACCCGAGCAAAAGCTTCCTGAGCAACCCGAAAATCCCGAGCAAAAGCTTTTTGAGCAACCCGAAAATCCCGAGCAAAAGCTTCCTGAGCAACCCAAGAAATCCGAGCAAAAGCTTCCAGAGCAACTCAAAAAACCCGAGCAAAAGCTTCCTGACCAACCCGATAATCCCGAGCAAAAGATTCCTGAGCAACCCGATAATCCCAAGCAAAAGCTTCCTGAGCAACCCAAGAAATCCGAGCAAAAGCTTCCTGAGCAACTCAAAAAACCCGAGCAAAAGCTTCCTGACCAACCCGATAATCCCGAGAAAAAGATTCCTGAGCAACCCGATAATCCCAAGCAAAAGCTTCCTGAGCAACCCGATAATCCCGAGCAAAAGCTTCCTGAGCAACCCGAGAATCCCGAGCAAAAGCTTCCTGAGCAACTTAAAAAACCCGAGCAAAAGCTTCCTGACCAACCCGATAATCCCGAGCAAAAGATTCCTGAGCAACCCGATAATCCCGAGCAAAAGATTCCTGAGCAACCCGAAAATCCCAAGCAAAAGCTTCCTGAACAACCCGAGAATCCCGAGCAAAAGCTTCCTGAGCTACCCAAAAAACCCTAGCAATAGCTTCCTGAGCAACCCAAAAAACCCTAGCAATAGCTTCCTGAGCAACCCGAGAATCCCAAGCAAAAGCTACCTGAGCAACCCGATAATCCCAAGCAAAAGCTTCCTGAGCAACCCGATAATCCCGAGCAAAAGCTTCCTGAGCAACCCGTAAATCCCAAGCAAAAGCTTCTTGAGCAACCCGAAAATCCCGAACAAAAGCTTCCTGAGCAACCCAAGAAACCCGAGCAAAAGCTTCCTGAGCAACCCAAAAAACCCGAGCAAAAGCTTCCTGACCAACCCGATAATCCCGAGCAAAAGATTCCTGAGCAACCCGATAATCCCAAGCAAAAGCTTCCTGAGCAACCCGATAATCCCGAGCAAAAGCTTCCTGAGCAACCCGAAAATCCCGAGCAAAAGCTTCTTGAGCAACCCGAAAATCCCGAGCAAAAGCTTCCTGAGCAACCTTAAAAGCTTCCTGAGCAACCTTAAAAGCTTCCTGAGCAACCCGATAATCCCGAGCAAAAGCTTCCTGAACAACCCGAGAATCCCGAGCAAAAGCTTCCTGAGCAACCCATAAAACCCGAGCAAAAGCTTCCTGAGCAACCCAAAAAACCCGAACAAAAGCTTCCTGAGCAACCCGAGAATCCCAAGCAAAAGCTTCCTGAACAACCCGAGAATCCCGAGCAAAAGCTTCCTGAGCAACCCGAAAATCCCGAGCAAAAGTTTCTTGAGCAACCCGAAAATCCCGAGCAAAAGCTTCCTGAGCAACCCATAAAACCCGAGCAAAAGCTTCCTGAGCAACCCGAGAATCCCAAGCAAAAGCTTCCTGAGCAACCCGAAAAACCCGAGCAAAAGCTTCCTGAACAACCCGAGAATCCCGAGCAAAAGCTTCCTGAGCAACCCATAAAACCCGAGCAAAAGCTTCCTGAGCAACCCAAAAAACCCGAACAAAAGCTTCCTGAGCAACCCGAGAATCCCAAGCAAAAGCTTCCTGAACAACCCGAGAATCCCGAGCAAAAGCTTCCTGAGCAACCCAAAAAACCCGAGCAAAAGCTTCCTGAGCAACCCGAAAATCCCGAGCAAAAGTTTCTTGAGCAACCCGAAAATCCCGAGCAAAAGCTTCCTGAGCAACCCAAAAAACCCGAGCAAAAGCTTCCTGAGCAACCCGCAAATCCCGAGCAAAAGCTTCTTAAGCAACCCGAAAATCCCGAGCAAAAGCTTCCTGAGCAACCCAAGAAATCCGAGCAAAAGCTTCTTGAGCAACCCGAAAATCCCGAATAAAAGCTTCCTGAGCAACCCAAGAAACCCGAGCAAAAGCTTCCTGAGCAACCCAAAAAACCCTAGCAATAGCTTCCTGAGCAACCCGAGAATCCCAAGCAAAAGCTACCTGAGCAACCCGAAAATCCCGAGCAAAAGCTTCTTGAGCAACCCAAAAATCCCGAGCAAAAGCTTCCTGAGCAACTTAAAAAACCCGAGCAAAAGCTTCCTGACCAACCCGATAATCCCGACCAAAAGATTCCTGAGCAACCCGATAATCCCGAGCAAAAGATTCCTGAGCAACCCGAAAATCCCAAGCAAAAGCTTCCTGAACAACCCGAGAATCCCGAGCAAAAGCTTCCTGAGCAACCCAAAAAACCCTAGCAAAAGCTACCTGAGAAACCCGAAAATCCCGAGCAAAAGCTTCCTGAGCAACCCATAAAACCCGAGCAAAAGCTTCCTGAGCAACCCAAAAAACCCGAGCAAAAGCTTCCTGAGCAACCCGAGAATCCCAAGCAAAAGCTTCCTGAGCAACCCGAAAATCCCGAGCAAAAGTTTCTTGAGCAACCCGAAAATCCCGAGCAAAAGCTTCCTGAGCAACCCAAAAAACCCGAGCAAAAGCTTCCTGAGCAACCCGCAAATCCCGAGCAAAAGCTTCTTAAGCAACCCGAAAATCCCGAGCAAAAGCTTCCTGAGCAACCCAAGAAATCCGAGCAAAAGCTTCTTGAGCAACCCGAAAATCCCGAATAAAAGCTTCCTGAGCAACCCAAGAAACCCGAGCAAAAGCTTCCTGAGCAACCCAAAAAACCCTAGCAATAGCTTCCTGAGCAACCCGAGAATCCCAAGCAAAAGCTACCTGAGCAACCCGAAAATCCCGAGCAAAAGCTTCTTGAGCAACCCAAAAATCCCGAGCAAAAGCTTCCTGAGCAACTTAAAAAACCCGAGCAAAAGCTTCCTGACCAACCCGATAATCCCGAGCAAAAGATTCCTGAGCAACCCGATAATCCCGAGCAAAAGATTCCTGAGCAACCCGAAAATCCCAAGCAAAAGCTTCCTGAACAACCCGAGAATCCCAAGCAAAAGCTTCCTGAACAACCCGAGAATCCCGAGCAAAAGCTTCCTGAGCAACCCAAAAAACCCGAGCAAAAGCTTCCTGAGCAACCCGAAAATCCCGAGCAAAAGTTTCTTGAGCAACCCGAAAATCCCGAGCAAAAGCTTCCTGAGCAACCCAAAAAACCCGAGCAAAAGCTTCCTGAGCAACCCGCAAATCCCGAGCAAAAGCTTCTTAAGCAACCCGAAAATCCCGAGCAAAAGCTTCCTGAGCAACCCAAGAAATCCGAGCAAAAGCTTCCTGAGCAACTCAAAAAACCCGAGCAAAAGCTTCCTGACCAACCCGATAATCCCGAGCAAAAGATTCCTGAGCAACCCGATAATCCCAAGCAAAAGCTTCCTGAGCAACCCAAGAAATCCGAGCAAAAGCTTCCTGAGCAACTCAAAAAACCCGAGCAAAAGCTTCCTGACCAACCCGATAATCCCGAGCAAAAGATTCCTGAGCAACCCGATAATCCCAAGCAAAAGCTTCCTGAGCAACCCGATAATCCCGAGCAAAAGCTTCCTGAGCAACCCAAAAAACCCGAGCAAAAGCTTCCTGAGCAACCCGCAAATCCCGAGCAAAAGCTTCCTGAGCAACCCGAAAATCCCGAGCAAAAGCTTCCTGAGCAACCCAAGAAATCCGAGCAAAAGCTTCTTGAGCAACCCGAAAATCCCGAATAAAAGCTTCCTGAGCAACCCAAGAAACCCGAGCAAAAGCTTCCTGAGCAACCCAAAAAACCCTAGCAATAGCTTCCTGAGCAACCCGAGAATCCCAAGCAAAAGCTACCTGAGCAACCCGAAAATCCCGAGCAAAAGCTTCTTGAGCAACCCAAAAATCCCGAGCAAAAGCTTCCTGAGCAACTTAAAAAACCCGAGCAAAAGCTTCCTGACCAACCCGATAATCCCGAGCAAAAGATTCCTGAGCAACCCGATAATCCCGAGCAAAAGATTCCTGAGCAACCCGAAAATCCCAAGCAAAAGCTTCCTGAACAACCCGAGAATCCCGAGCAAAAGCTTCCTGAGCAACCCAAAAAACCCTAGCAATAGCTTCCTGAGCAACCCGAGAATCCCAAGCAAAAGCTACCTGAGCAACCCGAAAATCCCGAGCAAAAGCTTCTTGAGCAACCCGAAAATCCCGAGCAAAAGCTTTCTGAGCAACCTTAAAAGCTTCCTGAGCAACCCGATAATCCCGAGCAAAAGCTTCCTGAACAACCCGAGAATCCCGAGCAAAAGCTTCCTGAGCAACCCAAAAAACCCGAGCAAAAGCTTCCTGAACAACCCGAAAATCCCGAGCAAAAGCTTCCTGAGCAACCCAAAAAACCCGAGCAAAAGCTTCCTGAGCAACCCGTAAATCCCGAGCAAAAGCTTCTTGAGCACCCCGAAAATCCCGAATAAAAGCTTCCTGAGCAACCCAAGAAACCCGAGCAAAAGCTTCCTGAGCAACCCAAAAAACCCGAGCAAAAGCTTCCTGACCAACCCGATAATCCCGAGCAAAAGATTCCTGAGCAACCCGATAATCCCAAGCAAAAGCTTCCTGAACAACCCGAGAATCCCTAGCAAAAGCTTCCTGAGCAACCCAAAAAACCCTAGCAATAGCTTCCTGAGCAACCCGAGAATCCCAAGCAAAAGCTACCTGAGCAACCCGAAAATCCCGAGCAAAAGCTTCTTGAGCAACCCGAAAATCCCGAGCAAAAGCTTCCTGAGCAACCTTAAAAGCTTCCTGAGCAACCCGATAATCCCGAGCAAAAGCTTCCTGAACAACCCGAGAATCCCGAGCAAAAGCTTCCTGAGCAACCCAAAAAACCCGAGCAAAAGCTTCCTGAACAACCCGAAAATCCCGAGCAAAAGCTTCCTGAGCAACCCAAAAAACCCGAGCAAAAGCTTCCTGAGCAACCCGTAAATCCCGAGCAAAAGCTTCTTGAGCACCCCGAAAATCCCGAATAAAAGCTTCCTGAGCAACCCAAGAAACCCGAGCAAAAGCTTCCTGAGCAACCCAAAAAACCCGAGCAAAAGCTTCCTGACCAACCCGATAATCCCGAGCAAAAGATTCCTGAGCAACCCGATAATCCCAAGCAAAAGCTTCCTGAGCAACCCGATAATCCCGAGCAAAAGCTTCCTGAGCAACCCGTAAATCCCGAGCAAAAGCTTCTTGAGCAACCCGAAAATCCCGAACAAAAGCTTCCTGAGCAACCCAAGAAACCCGAGCAAAAGCTTCCTGAGCAACCCAAAAAACCCGAGCAAAAGCTTCCTGACCAACCCGATAATCCCGAGCAAAAGATTCCTGAGCAACCCGAAAATCCCAAGCAAAAGCTTCCTGAGCAACCCGTAAATCCCGAGCAAAAGCTTCTTGAGCACCCCGAAAATCCCGAATAAAAGCTTCCTGAGCAACCCAAGAAACCCGAGCAAAAGCTTCCTGAGCAACCCAAAAAACCCGAGCAAAAGCTTCCTGACCAACCCGAGAATCCCGAGCAAAAGCTTCCTGAGCAACCCAAAAAACCCTAGCAATAGCTTCCTGAGCAACCCGAGAATCCCAAGCAAAAGCTACCTGAGCAACCCGAAAATCCCGAGCAAAAGCTTCTTGAGCAACCCGAAAATCCCGAGCAAAAGCTTCCTGACCAACCCGATAATCCCGAGCAAAAGATTCCTGAGCAACCCGAAAATCCCAAGCAAAAGCTTCCTGAGCAACCCGTAAATCCCGAGCAAAAGCTTCCTGAGCAACCCAAAAAACCCGAGCAAAAGCTTCCTGACCAACCCGATAATCCCGAGCAAAAGATTCCTGAGCAACCCGAAAATCCCAAGCAAAAGCTTCCTGAGCAACCCGTAAATCCCGAGCAAAAGCTTCTTGAGCACCCCGAAAATCCCGAATAAAAGCTTCCTGAGCAACCCAAGAAACCCGAGCAAAAGCTTCCTGAGCAACCCAAAAAACCCGAGCAAAAGCTTCCTGACCAACCCGAGAATCCCGAGCAAAAGCTTCCTGAGCAACCCAAAAAACCCTAGCAATAGCTTCCTGAGCAACCCGAGAATCCCAAGCAAAAGCTACCTGAGCAACCCGAAAATCCCGAGCAAAAGCTTCTTGAGCACCCCGAAAATCCCGAATAAAAGCTTCCTGAGCAACCCAAGAAACCCGAGCAAAAGCTTCCTGAGCAACCCAAAAAACCCGAGCAAAAGCTTCCTGACCAACCCGATAATCCCGAGCAAAAGATTCCTGAGCAACCCGAAAATCCCAAGCAAAAGCTTCCTGAACAACCCGAGAATCCCGAGCAAAAGCTTCCTGAGCAACCCAAAAAACCCTAGCAATAGCTTCCTGAGCAACCCGAGAATCCCAAGCAAAAGCTACCTGAGCAACCCGAAAATCCCGAGCAAAAGCTTCTTGAGCAACCCGAAAATCCCGAGCAAAAGCTTCCTGAGCAACCTTAAAAGCTTCCTGAGCAACCCGATAATCCCGAGCAAAAGCTTCCTGAACAACCCGAGAATCCCGAGCAAAAGCTTCCTGAGCAACCCAAAAAACCCGAGCAAAAGCTTCCTGAACAACCCGAAAATCCCGAGCAAAAGCTTCCTGAGCAACCCAAAAAACCCGAGCAAAAGCTTCCTGAGCAACCCGTAAATCCCGAGCAAAAGCTTCTTGAGCACCCCGAAAATCCCGAATAAAAGCTTCCTGAGCAACCCAAGAAACCCGAGCAAAAGCTTCCTGAGCAACCCAAAAAACCCGAGCAAAAGCTTCCTGACCAACCCGATAATCCCGAGCAAAAGATTCCTGAACAACCCGAGAATCCCGAGCAAAAGCTTCCTGAGCAACCCAAAAAACCCTAGCAATAGCTTCCTGAGCAACCCGAGAATCCCAAGCAAAAGCTACCTGAGCAACCCGAAAATCCCGAGCAAAAGCTTCTTGAGCAACCCGAAAATCCCGAGCAAAAGCTTCCTGAGCAACCTTAAAAGCTTCCTGAGCAACCCGATAATCCCGAGCAAAAGCTTCCTGAACAACCCGAGAATCCCGAGCAAAAGCTTCCTGAGCAACCCAAAAAACCCGAGCAAAAGCTTCCTGAACAACCCGAAAATCCCGAGCAAAAGCTTCCTGAGCAACCCAAAAAACCGAGCAAAAGCTTCCTGAGCAACCCGTAAATCCCGAGCAAAAGCTTCTTGAGCACCCCGAAAATCCCGAATAAAAGCTTCCTGAGCAACCCAAGAAACCCGAGCAAAAGCTTCCTGAGCAACCCAAAAAACCCGAGCAAAAGCTTCCTGAGCAACCCGATAATCCCGAGCAAAAGCTTCCTGAGCAACCCGTAAATCCCGAGCAAAAGCTTCTTGAGCAACCCGAAAATCCCGAACAAAAGCTTCCTGAGCAACCCAAGAAACCCGAGCAAAAGCTTCCTGAGCAACCCAAAAAACCCGAGCAAAAGCTTCCTGACCAACCCGATAATCCCGAGCAAAAGATTCCTGAGCAACCCGATAATCCCAAGCAAAAGCTTCCTGAGCAACCCGATAATCCCGAGCAAAAGCTTCCTGAGCAACCCGAAAATCCCGAGCAAAAGCTTCTTGAGCAACCCGAAAATCCCGAGCAAAAGCTTCCTGAGCAACCTTAAAAGCTTCCTGAGCAACCCGATAATCCCAAGCAAAAGCTTCCTGAGCAACCCAAGAAATCCGAGCAAAAGCTTCCTGAGCAACTCAAAAAACCCGAGCAAAAGCTTCCTGACCAACCCGATAATCCCGAGCAAAAGATTCCTGAGCAACCCGAAAATCCCAAGCAAAAGCTTCCTGAACAACCCGAGAATCCCGAGCAAAAGCTTCCTGAGCAACCCAAAAAACCCTAGCAATAGCTTCCTGAGCAACCCGAGAATCCCAAGCAAAAGCTACCTGAGCAACCCGAAAATCCCGAGCAAAAGCTTCTTGAGCAACCCGAAAATCCCGAGCAAAAGCTTCCTGAGCAACCTTAAAAGCTTCCTGAGCAACCCGATAATCCCGAGCAAAAGCTTCCTGAACAACCCAAGAATCCCGAGCAAAAGCTTCCTGAGCAACCCAAAAAACCCGAGCAAAAGCTTCCTGAACAACCCGAAAATCCCGAGCAAAAGCTTCCTGAGCAACCCAAAAAACCCGAGCAAAAGCTTCCTGAGCAACCCGTAAATCCCGAGCAAAAGCTTCTTGAGCACCCCGAAAATCCCGAATAAAAGCTTCCTGAGCAACCCAAGAAACCCGAGCAAAAGCTTCCTGAGCAACCCAAAAAACCCGAGCAAAAGCTTCCTGACCAACCCGATAATCCCGAGCAAAAGATTCCTGAGCAACCCGATAATCCCAAGCAAAAGCTTCCTGAGCAACCCGATAATCCCGAGCAAAAGCTTCCTGAGCAACCCGTAAATCCCGAGCAAAAGCTTCTTGAGCAACCCGAAAATCCCGAACAAAAGCTTCCTGAGCAACCCAAGAAACCCGAGCAAAAGCTTCCTGAGCAACCCAAAAAACCCGAGCAAAAGCTTCCTGACCAACCCGATAATCCCGAGCAAAAGATTCCTGAGCAACCCGATAATCCCAAGCAAAAGCTTCCTGAGCAACCCGATAATCCCGAGCAAAAGCTTCCTGAGCAACCCGAAAATCCCGAGCAAAAGCTTCTTGAGCAACCCGAAAATCCCGAGCAAAAGCTTCCTGAGCAACCTTAAAAGCTTCCTGTGCAACCCGATAATCCCAAGCAAAAGCTTCCTGAACAACCCGAGAATCCCGAGCAAAAGCTTCCTGAGCAACCCAAAAAACCCGAGCAAAAGCTTCCTGAGCAACCCAAAAAACCCGAGCAAAAGCTTCCTGAGCAACCCGAATATCCCGAGCAAAAGCTTCTTGAGCAACCCGAAAATCCCGAGCAAAAGCTTCCTGAGCAACCCGGGAATCCCGAGCAAAAGATTCCTGAGCAACCCGATAATCCCAAGCAAAAGCTTCCTGAGCAACCCGATAATCCCGAGCAAAAGCTTCCTGAGCAACCCGAAAATCCCGAGCAAAAGCTTCTTGAGCAACCCGAAAATCCCGAGCAAAAGCTTCCTGAGCAACCTTAAAAGCTTCCTGAGCAACCCGATAATCCCAAGCAAAAGCTTCCTGAACAACCCGAGAATCCCGAGCAAAAGCTTCCTGAGCAGCCCAAAAAACCCGAGCAAAAGCTTCCTGAGCAACCCAAAAAACCCGAGCAAAAGCTTCCTGAGCAACCCGAATATCCCGAGCAAAAGCTTCTTGAGCAACCCGAAAATCCCGAGCAAAAGCTTCCTGAGCAACCCGGGAATCCCGAGCAAAAGATTCCTGAGCAACCCGATAATCCCAAGCAAAAGCTTCCTGAGCAACCCGATAATCCCGAGCAAAAGCTTTCTGAGCAACCCGAAAATTTCGAGCAAAAGCTTCCTGAGCAACCCGAGAATCCCGAGCAAAAGCTTCCTCAGCAATCCAAAAAACCCGAGCAAAAGCTTCCTGAGCAACCCGAAAATCCCGAGCAAAAGCTTCTTGAGCAACCCGAAAATCCCGAGCAAAAGCTTCCTGAGCAACCTTAAAAGCTTCCTGAGCAACCCGATAATCCCGAGCAAAAGCTTCCTGAACAACCCGAGAATCCCGAGCAAAAGCTTCCTGAGCAACCCAAAAAACCCGAGCAAAAGCTTCCTGAGCAACCCAAAAAACCCGAGCAAAAGCTTCCTGAGCAACCCGAATATCCCGAGCAAAAGCTTCTTGAGCAACCCGAAAATCCCGAGCAAAAGCTTCCTGAGCAACCCAAGAAACCCGAGCAAAAGCTTCCTGAGCAACCCGGGAATCCCGAGCAAAAGATTCCTGAGCAACCCGATAATCCCAAGCAAAAGCTTCCTGAGCAACCCGATAATCCCGAGCAAAAGCTTTCTGAGCAACCCGAAAATTTCGAGCAAAAGCTTCCTGAGCAACCCGAGAATCCCGAGCAAAAGCTTCCTCAGCAATCCAAAAAACCCGAGCAAAAGCTTCCTGAGCAACCCGAAAATCCTAAGCAAAAGTTTCCTGAGCAACCCGAGAATCCCGGGCAAAAGCTTTCTGAGCAACCCGAGAATCCCAAGCAAAAGCTTCCTGAGCAACCCGAGAATCCTAAGTAAAACTTCCTGAGCAACCCGAGAATTTCCGGGAAATATTTTGCACTTTTTTTTTATCCCATAATGATTTATCCCATTGTCAACAAGGAAGCTAACCTAAACATGAACAGACTCGAACTGACACTTTGAAATTTTGCTACACTAAATTGATGCACAAAGTTTTTCCTTGGCCAACGCAGCCTCGTTTTCTTTTTGAACACACGTTACTAACTAGTTGTAAATTCAATGGTATAGTCCTTGGGGTATTACTGGCCACATAACTAGTTATACCTCTAATTCTTTATTTTTCAATTCGATCTTAGTGTTTTGTTAGGATCCCGCAATTCAGCGAAAAAGCAATTCAAATTGAGTTAAGAAAAATTAAACATTTTTATTAAGCAGTGGGAAAATAGTACAGAAATAATATTGCTAGTGGAGCACCCTAACTTAAAACAAACAAAATTATTCCTTCTTCTTTTTTTTGGTACGACTCTCTCCTGATGACCATCCCTCATCAGATTCGCGTTTATTTCCTTTGTTTTCGCCCTCCGACGCTGATCCCTCATCAACAGATCCTAGTTTTTCCTCCAATTTCGCTAAATTTTTTTTAATTTTGTTTGCATCAGGACTGTACGCCCACAAGATGAGTTTCGAGTGTTCCTCAGCAGGTAAATCGTCTTCCCAGAGGTCGGGTTTAGTGCTCTCTATATTTTTCAACAGTTTTTTCAGTTCCGTATTCCTTACGATATCCCAAGTCGGCTCGTTTTCGCCACTAGACACAGTCCTCAAATTTTTATACTCCCCTTTGGCTGCTTTGTACGCTTTAAAAAAATTCTCGGCTTTAGGGTCTTCCAGTTTGTACTTGTTTTTAAGCGGTAACAAAGCGCTGATTGCATTTAAAGGCAGGTACGCGCGATTTTCCTTCGCCAAACCATTTTTATCAAAATTTTTAAGCCATTCGTTGAAAATTGACATAGCATCATTGATGTTTTGCAGTTTATCCTTATCTTTGGTAACTGCAACAAGACCAAATAGTATTGCAACTGAAAATAGATATTTGAAATAGCACGCGTATAATTCTAATTTTGGCGCTCGTCGTTGTTGTTTCAAAAGAAACGTGTGTAAAAAACGTGTTTACTCACGTGTGAGGGTCCGCTTGGCGCGTCCTATCAGTCCCTTGATGGCCAGTTTCTGATAGTCCGGGTCACGTCCTTCCAAATTCTTTATCGTCTCTATAGCCTTGTCCTTATCCTTAAAGCCCAAACCGGGAACCGTATCCGCTTTGGTTTCCGCCATTATAATCGATACTGTCAGCACTCAAACAAACACAAATAGAGCTATAACGCGAGTGTGGACGGATGAACGCACAAAATTTAAGTAGAAATTCGTATTCAACTTCTTATAGCATACTTTGCGATGAACATCAAAGGAGCGGCGCCCGGAGACAGCTAAAATTAAAAGGATGCAGATGAAGGTCGCCTTATTGAAATTATGTACGCAGCATGACAAAATATCTAAACTCGGTCGTGGCGTCATAATTTAAAACAAGTTCTCGACATTAGTGGTGACTTTACTAATTTTTAATAATAAAAATCTCGTAACGGTTTTATGAATTATTAAAATTGTTTGTGTTTGTAATTTGTGGGAGCAATTTAAGTAGCGTAACCGCACTCGCTATTCATTTCCTCACTGTAATTAATTAATTAATATGTTTATTAGTTACGAGAAGACGTAAAATTCAAACGACAGTCAGCAATTTTTATTTATTTTTGTGTATTTGTTGGCCAGGAATACAACTACATATTGTCAACGATGATAAAACAAAGCGATTTTTTCAAGGATTGGAAACATAGGTTGAACTAAATTCGTATGAACAAACGTAACTCATATTTACATGTCATTCGATAAGCTCGCACTAGTAGTTTCCTTATCTGGTATGCATGTATACATACGAAAATTGGGAGGTGTACATTTTTGCACTCGTTGTAACTGAATTTTGCACTAAACACGTACACGCATTTTAATAAATAACATAGTTTGAATTCTAGAATTTCTACAGTTCGGTCGTTTCAAGTTTTCGTTTTGGCAGAGCTGGCGGCAATGTTTGGTACAAATTTTGAGCTCTGACACCATTCACGTGTTGCAAACTATTGCAGCGTGGAATTTCCTCACAACTTACCACGTTCTCATCAAGAGAATCGTGCTCAGAATGTTGGCTAAAATATTTCAACTAGAATCGTGTCTGGAAATCGAGCTGGTTAATTGTTACCTAAACGCGTCCGCGTTCTTGTACCATTCGTTCTCGTATGCTCGCAACCATATTGGGTTGCTACCTTCCATGCTGTGTTTATTGGTATTCGGTACTCGTCCACTCAACCCACTCAATCCCCGTCCGTCTATGTCAGAATCTGCGTTAGCTACATTTGAATTGCAAATTGTGTTTAATGGGAGAGCTCACCGTAAGCTGTGGCCGTCGCAGCTTTGAGTTTCCTGTGATATGTATGTCGCTGATTTATGGAGAGTGCGAGGCACAGCAGGAGGAGTAGAAACAGAAAGAGCGTGGTAGCTGTGAGCCAGAATGTTGTATTAGCTGATTTGGTTGCAGTAAGAGCTAAAGTTCCGCCTGGTTGAGTGTCCAAAACGTTGAACTCCTTGAACAATTCGTCCAATTTTTCAGTATTTTGATCGACCAATCTCAACACTTCATCCACTTCTATGATAGAGTTGTCCCGCCGATCCACGAGATGGAGATACAGATCAGTGCGAGTCTTGTCGATAGTTCCGTCGTGGTTTGCGTGCACGCGAAACTCGTCCACGTTTACGATTTTCCCAGTCACGTTTCCTAAAATTCTGCAAAACCTTTAATAATAATTCAGAAAAAATTGCACAATTTTACTGTCGAAATGCTTCAATTCGATTGCGCAGTTCTGGTGCTTGTTGTCTTAGTACGAAGCGCACTCTTTGGTCTTCTCTTAGAAGATATATAAACACGCGAGCCATGTCTTGGAGTCCACCAGTATCGTTGGCCAGGACCATGAAATCAAAATAACCCTTCATTCCTTGTTGCGGATCAAAATTTAGTTGGACCGCACCAGTATCTTTGTCGACTAAGAAAGGCTCGCGTTTTAAACTATCCAGGCCTTCGGTTAAGGTCATCTGGATTTTACCAATCAAGTGGTACGAAATAAGTGCGTTTATTCCGGAATCGGCATCTTCGGCCTGTAAATTTCTTGATATAATATGTATGTATGTACAACAAGTATGAAATAAGACATACTTTGACTTCCATGAATGTTGTTCCAAAGGTTGTGGCAGTGCTAACTCCACCTGTAAACACTCTGTGGATGAATTGGGGGGCATTGTCGTTCACGTCCGTGACTTTAATGACAACTTTGAGTTGAGTGTCATCGGCGGCATCGAAGAAACTTTCATTTCGTGGTGGTTTCGAGCAATCTTCAGTCGCTTTCACTAGAATGAGATGCGTATCTTCGAGCTCGCGATCCAGAGGTCGCGTTACAGTCAAAATGTGTTCAATAGGCCGCAGCTTGAACAAACCGTTTTCGTTTCCCCCTACTATAAAGTAGCAAATAGGTGTAAATGGTCCATCAAACTCCAGCTCGTCTCGGTCTACCGTATCGGGAAGCAGCCTGCTTTCTGCTTCGGCCGCTTTGTTTTCTGAGAAATTAATTCTAATTATCCTGCGATACGATTTCATGCCAATTATTTACCGGTAAAGTTTACCATAAACTCGTCAACCGTGAATTGAGGTTGGTAGTCGTTTATGTTGCTTACGTAAACTGTCAAGTCCAAGTCGGAGCTCAAAGAAGGTACTCCCAAATCGTACGCTTCAATCCGTATCTGTATCATCATCATTAAGATAATTACTGTTACTGTGTATTCAAGCAATAACTCACGTCGTATATTTTCTGCTTCTTACGACTGAGCGGCAGTCGCAGCTCTAAAATTCCAGAAACAGGTTGCAGACTGAACGTTTTCCAATGACCGGCAGGATCAGATTTGAGTCTATATCGCACGAATCCATTGGATCCGATGTCTTCGTCGATTGCCAAAATTTTAACTAAGGCACTTCCGACCGTTGCATTTTCAGGGATCCGTAGCGTGGAGTTATGTGGCGGTGCTACGAAGACAGGGGGATGATCGTTAAAGTCGATAACGCAGATGTGAAGAGGTTCTTCCACCAAGTGGCTGGGAGTCCCCAAGTCTTGTGCCCTCATTATCAAAGTGTAGTTACCATGACGCCCCCGTAATGAAGTGGTGGTTCGCAATTCAGCAGACCATTCGCTTGTTTGTTCAAGTTCGAAGTAGTTCTTTTGGTTGCCGTCGCTTATGTCGATTATTACCTAATTGGGGGGGGGGGTAGTTGTTAGTCAGTATGTTATAGTTGTCAGTAGTTTGCAAAATACATATAATAATCAATAATAGAAAAGATATGGGGTAAGATATTACTTGTCCGTTTGATGTTTTAGGATCATCGGCATCGGAAGCGTGAAATGTGGTTATGGTATTTCCCGGTTCGTGAAATTCCGTAATATTAATGCAATTTTGCGGAACAAGAAGTTGCGGAGCGTTATCGTTAACATCTAGAATGGTCACGCTAGAAGATGTCATTAATATATCTATCATCTTATCTGCTTTACTGTAGTGGACTCACTTGATGTGTTTGAAAGCGTTCCTGCTCTCTCCACTGTTGAAGCCGTACTGATAGTTGTCCCAAGCTTCGATTACCAGAAGATACGAACTCTTCTCTTCGCGATCAAGTTTCTCGGCGGTTTTCAAAATTCCACTTTTGGCATCTAAGCTGAACTTGCCTTGCGATGATATCCTATCCAGAAGATAGGTGATTTTACCAAATTCACCCGAATCGGAGTCGCGAGCTTCGATTATTGCAACTTGTCGTCCAACTGCTGTGTCCTCGGAGATGAGGAGGGATTGTGGCTCCAGGAGAAAGTAGGGATTGTTATCGTTTTCGTCCAGAATTTGAATGAAAACCTCGACTCGCGAAAATCTGGGCGGAATTCCAGTGTCGTTGGCTTTTATGGTAAAGTTTAACCAGTCGTAAGCTTCGTGATCGATACGGTTCAATACGATTAAATCCCCAGAATCACTATCCAAATGAATAAGTTCCGTGACTTCGTAGCGTCCATCAAGTGTGTACGTTATAGTTTTGTTCTTATCAGGGTCTTCGGCTATTACGCTTCCGATTAAAACACCGTTCTTGCTATTTTCAGTGATCGAAAATTTATAAAACGGGTGCAAAAATTTGGGACTGTTATCGTTGATATCCTCAACGTCAAATTTGATAGTACCTGGTGATAAATTACACAAATAAGTTGTATGATTTTTGATTTCGTGTCACTTACTGGTAGAAATTTGCGGGCCAGTTTCCGATGCTGTGTCTTCGACGATTAAACCCATTACAATTTTCTCAACGACTTCGCGATCCAGCTGTTTAGAAATCATTAAAACGCCAGTTGTTGGATGCAGGTGAAAAGCTTCCGAGCAGTTAAACTCGCTAGATTTTAGCAAAACTCCGCGTTCGTTTCTTGCGTCGCAAACATTGGAATCGATGCTGTATACCAGCTCGGCCGTGCTATCCAAATCCTTGGCTTTCAGCTGGATGACGATGCTGCCGACCTGAAACGATCAATAAAATCGAGTGTCGTGGCTTCATTTTAATAGTACAGCTGCGTTCTCGCGAATGTTCACACTCCCAGGCTCATGGAAGACGGGAATTTTGTTATTAACATCCAAGATTGTTATATTGACAGTAACTCCAGCGTGCAGTTGATTTTCTCCAGCGGCGCCGTCCAAAGCAACCACACTCAACGAGTAGCGCAAAGTTCGCGGCTGAGTTAAATCCGGGTCAAGCGAAGCACCTCTAGCTACGGAAATAACACCAGATTCGGCCCCAATTACGAATTTATCGGACGCCCCCTCTTGTATTCTGTAGACAACGCGATTGTTTGGAGCCGCTCCGTCGAAATCCCGCGCTTTGACTTGCAAAATCGCCGTCCCGCTTGGAGTATTCTCGGGCATAGATTTATTATAGAAGATGTATTCGAAGACTGGGGCATGATCGTTGACGTCTTGCACATATACATACAGCGAGACCTCGCTGAACAAACTAGGACTTCCAAAATCGCGCGCCCGTATTGATAAATGCAACTGGCGGATATTTCCTCCGCCCGTGTCTTCGAGACGTTCGAAATCTATGGGAGTTGTCGGCTTGATCACTCCACTTTTCGGGTTTATGGTAAAGTTATGGCTGAGTTGCCCGAACAGTCCGTACTCAATTTCGGAGTTCTTGGTGGCATTCAAGTCGGCGTCTCTGGCTTCTACACGCAGCGGTGTTTCAAAATCGTTCTCGTTTTCCATAAGTCTGGTCTCGTAACGCGTCTGTGTGAAAACTGGAGGGTTATCGTTGACGTCCTCAATGTTGATGATGAGTTGCACGTTATTGCGGTTGCCCTGGCCCAAATCGTCTCTCGCTTCCACTGTTAAGAAATGTCTGGACACTTGCTCGCGGTCCCAGTTAGATCCTCCTGCCATTTTCACAGTAATAACGCCGGACGTCGGATGAAGATTCAACCTGCTCAATTAAAAATTTAGTATTTATATTGTCATCAATTTTAACACTTACATATGTTGAATACTGCCGGAAAGTTGCGTGTATCGTATTCCCATCGTACCGAAACTACCAGAATCATCGTCGAAAGCTTGCACCCACGCTACTGTCGTCCCAACGTCGCAATTCTCAGCCACGAAGACTTCGTACACGTTTTTAGTGAATTCAGGGTAGTTGTCGTTGCGATCGGTAATGTGCACAACCACTGGAACTTCACTAAATTTCGGATTGTTTTTCACTACTTCTTTGGCGACGACTGTGAAATTGATGGTTTTAATTCGCTCGTAGTCCAGAAGAGACGAATTTTTTAGTCGGATCGTGAAAGTGGCTTCGTTTATAGCTTTGACTGGTGTTATCTCAAACATTTCGCTGGCGCCTTTCACGTAGAGCTGGAAAGTACCGTTGATCCCCTAAAATTATGACGATGAGCATAAATAACACGACAAATAATCATCAACCTGGTCGTGGTCATAAATCTCAGGTACAGCCGAATTTAAGAAAGTCAAAGGAGTATTAACAGGCGCATTCTCTCCTATTTCACACTCGTAGAACCCAGTACGAAACCGAGGAGTTTCGTCATTGACATCGGTGATGATTACAGTCACTTCTGTTATTGTTTTCGGAGGTGGTCGAACTTTACCACCAAACTCAGTCGCCTGTAAGATGTAATTAAACTCCGTGTAAATTTCAAGTCACCACTCACAGTGATTTGGAGGATGTAAGTGCCGGACGAAGATAAATCTTCTCGATCTAAATTGCTTGCAGTGAACACGGTTCCAGTGTCTTCGTCAATGGTAAAGACGTCGGAAACCCGGTCAATGGTATTAGAGACAATGGAATATTTCACGGGGTTGTTGACGCCGCGATCGCCATCAATTGCGGTTACTAAAACGGTTTGATGGTTTTCGGAAACTTTATCAAATAAACTACCTTGCAAAACGCTGCTGCCAATTGGAGCGTTCTCGGTAATACGCGCCACTGAATGAACCCGAACAAATTCAGGTGGTTGGTCTTCGACGTCTTCCACATTAACCAAAAGTGAAGCAATACCTGTATTGACGCGTCCTTGTTTGGCGCGGTCAACCGCCAGGACTTTAAGCTGATGCATGGTTTGCTTTTCATAATCTAAAGAACCTACCAAGCGGACTATAGCTTTCCCCCCGACCGTGCTAACACTAAACAGCGAGCTGTCTACGTCGGCATCTTGCAAATGGTAGATGACTTGGCCATAAGCTCCTTCGTCTTCATCTTTAGCTTCCAGACTTGTTATAATACCAGGTGCGGCATTTTCACTCAGCGTAATCGATGACTGGTGACTTATAAATATGGGAGTGTTGTCGTTGACGTCTTCGACTAGCAGCAAAAGGCTTTGAGTGACAAAATTGCCTTGGCCTAACCGACCGTCTGTTAAAGTCAACACTAGAGGATATTCGTCCCTTGTCTGAAATTTACAAAATATATTCGGAGATGTCGTGAGTGAGTAGCACCTCTCGGTCTAGTTCTTTATTGAGGTAGACGTCAGCTTCATTGGAAGATTTCGTCTCGACACGAATTATATCGCTGCCTGGCTGAGATCGCACCCCAAATGTTAAGGCGTCTCCGTCTGGGTCGTTACCGCGTAATTTATAAATTAAAGTACCTGAATAATATTACTTGAATGTTTAAGTACATGTGGTGTTTTTAAACTCACCTACAGGCGTTTCCTCGCCTTCTTTCAGTCTTAAAACGATTTCAGTTTGTCCGTTGATTAGAAACCTGGGAGGTCTATTGCACTCTACCGAACTTATAATGAAAATTACACACAACAGTAACTTTTTGAACCGCACTTTAACCAAGTGTCCACTGAAAGTCAGCAAAATTCGTTTCGGATCCATTAATCTTCGCGTGTCTTCTTCTTCATCATCGTCAAAAGTTTTCGGTGCGACTAAATTTTACCTGTACACTTTCACTGGAACAAAGATAAACGGTGGAGCGAAATTGAGGTTCCCTAGATTTTCAAAACGTAATTGCAAACGTTCGTGGAGTAGGTATTCAATTAAATGTGATGCCCAATAAATTTGATACAGAAATGTTGACCCACTGTTCAGGAAATCCATTTATTCGATTATTGACATGTAGAGGCTTCTTCTGTATCTTTTCGCGTGGTCATGGTGTTTGCGGACTCCTGGAGCGCGTCGAGTCGTGGAGTGCGTCGGCCATTGACCACGCTTGGAAACTACTGACCAGACGATTTAATGAAACGAGCTTTGTGGACACGTGAAAATCGTACAAAAATTCACACGACCAGTAGGTACAGTTTCGTAACTTGTGCTATTGCACTAGTCGAAATAACAATGGTAATTAAAGCGGCATGCTTCCTACATTTTAGGCATCATAGTCGTGTGAGTCTTCAATTAGCGATTTTTTGCTCGACCACAGAAAGACAAGCGCCAAATTACAGCAGTCCAGTGAAACTGAGCTAATCACGAATTGTTGAATTTCTCTTTAGAAGAAACACTGATTCTTTATTTTGTAATTAGGGGCAAATTGTCAAAGAGGAGAAATTCAATTTTTTCAACTATTTCTGCAGAGAAAAAATAATTGAATTGAAAGACAAGATCTGGGTCGGTTGTACATACATTATTGCGTAAGCTAGTCGCCGATTTAGTTCGGAATTAATCGGATTATTTATGAGATGTCCTACCATCTGAAATCTTCATCTTCCGGATATCCTTCATGTTTTATTCATTACCACATTTATAGGTGAGCGAAAAAAACGAGAAAAGTTATCACAGTAACGACTTCCGATTAACGATGGCCGATTTCCACTAAATTACTTCAATTTGCATCTGCTCAATGCCAAATCTTATGGCGCCGTCATTGGCCTCAAATTTCCAATTATGTGAAATTAATGTACTATTTTCTGTTAAAATATTATTTCGGTGGATGCTTTATAGTTTTGACACGGTTCAGAAAATTTGTAGAAACGTGTAAAACAGAAAGCAACATAAAAACTTTTCGGCTGCATTTGTTAAAATGCGGTTTCAAGCACTCAGCGACAGTGAATCCGCTTTTTACACGTAAATTGGAAGAAGGCATTTTTTTTCATTCACCCATCACGATTCGGCTTTTCCTCCTTCTTCATTGGAATTCATTTAATTACATCGACGCCCACATTAATATGACCCAAGAAAAAGCGAAACGTTTTTTTGCCATCAATCATCTCTTAGAAAGTTTTAGTTGCAATTACTGGCGGAAACTTATGATGGATAGGACAAGACGCAAGAAATAATGAAAACACATCCGTTAAGTCTTGGAATGTAAATCTGGTGCGTGGAAATCGAAGATTGGCACTTGCAACGGGAGCAGTCGTTTCAGATTTCCGAGCGCCTGACACAAATCTCAACATTCTCAATGTTAAACTTTTGTCTGACCCGCAACTAGTCCAACGTATGTCAAATAATAAAAAGTCAACGTATCGTTTGTTTTAATTTAATTTTTTTCAAAAATAATAATTAAACCGATAATGCATGTATGCATGTAAAATGCACAGCACTTGGTGCGCCAGATTTTGGAACGATTACAATTTGTTGGACCAGACTATAATTGCTCTTTGTTTAAGTGCAATTGTTAACTTTCTAAAGGAAAACAAGACCAATTATGATCAGCATATGAGTCCCGTGAGACTCGCGTCGAAACTTCGATGAAACTAAACCAATAAGTAAGCCGTTTTCCATTGTTGATTTGTTCGATTTATTTATCTATTTTGTTGAGGAAGCACAGTGTATGAATTTTCACAATCGCACGTGGATTATTCATGAGTGGCCTGTTGCTTTTTGTGATTATTTATGACAGTGACTGAGCTCGGTCATTGTCAACCTAAAGAGGGGTGATTTACCGGACGCACAGATGTATTATTGAATAAAGTCACACTGCCAAAAAATACCGGAAACGGCGATGAGGGTTCAAATATCAACCACCCATATTGAAAGGTAATAATCGCTCAACCGGTTTCAGATAACTAATTTAGTTTGTTTCAATTTTATTGCATTTCACTCACATTAAAGACATGTTCTACATTGCAATCACACTCGCATATAAATCGTTCCATATTCAAGCACCTGAAATGCTCCCGTTTGAGTAAAACTGATCAAATTATTCACGTCTGTAAACACGAGAATTTTTAAAATCAACGGATGTCAGTGAGGTCAAACGTGGAAGTGACCAGTGCGGCCGGTACAAGCTGGTAATTCAAAATTCTTTGTATTGTATTTTATTATACATAAGAATTAATTCAAAGCGTATAAAATAAATATTACAAAAATAAATAAAACAAAATATAAATGGGCTTGCTGAATAATTTTGCAAAATATTTGTATCAATTTGTAAATTAGTTTTAACTGAACTGTGAATTTGGTAAAAAAAACATCGTTTTGACTTACTTTTTGATGAGATAAGAGAGTAATCCGCGATTTCGAAATTAACTTCCGCGAGTTGCGGTAAATAATATTCGATGCACTCTGAAGCGAAATAAAGCGGCAGTGTCTGAAGCTGTACTGGCAGCGAATTGTTTTGTGTAAAGTAGAGCGATCACCAGACTGTATGTAACGTTTTCATGCATTTAGGGGGAGTTTCTCATGCGTGTCCACATCGTATATATCAGTCGTTCGTTACCAAAAACGATAACGCTCCAGTGAGGGTCTTGACAAAGCAAACAAAAACAAAAAAAAAACACATTGCTACAGTGTGTTTTAACTTTGTTACGTTTTTGATTCGACTATTTTACTACTCGTATATTTGAATATTCAGAGCGAAAAATTAAAAAACCAATTGATTTTAACGATATTTATTATTCATCTTTGGTTTTAATTAAAATCGAATTACTCCATTTTATAATATTCTCGAAACGGAACTGTAACGGAATTGAATGGATTTAATACATCTCGGGAATTGCTAAAATTTAATTGATTTACATTTTGATTCAACATCTTACAAAAAATTAACGATACACGTTTGCTATTCAGGCAAGAAATTTAGAATACATTTTAATATCATCGTCTTTGAAATTCAATATTGTACATTTTCGTTCCACTATCGAACATTGATCTATTATAATATGTGTGTTTAAACTACGACTTCCTAGCCGGACTTATATGATAAGGCCGAAAATGAATTTACAGTTTACGAGACTAGCTAAAAATTCTAAATATAAGAACGATTCTAAACTTTACACATCTACGAACGGAAATTAACAAAAAAAATAGCGCTTTAAAAATATCATCACATTTTACATAAGGAAACAATATCATTCCTATAAAATTGCTACCGAACTATCACATTTCTCCATTTTATCGTACATAAAACAAGGAATTTAAAACTGTTTGTTTAACATACAAGATCGAGACGATCGACGCTGTTAGAATAAAACTTGTACTACGTTTCAATTCTCTGCATTGCTTTTTGGACAGTCTTCATTTGATTTAATCCTGGATACAACTATGCACACTGGGCCCCTAACGATCCTCAACAAGTCGATGATGTCATTTGTGCTCAAGTGCTCCACACTTTCGTCGTTCACCTGTGCAACAAATCGTCACATAAAAAACATGAACGAGTATGTTTTTACTTTAATCACGCGATCTCCCGGCTTCAATCGTCCATCTTTAGCTGCCACACTGTCTGCGTGAACTGCACTAACGTAAGTCACCCCAGCAGCGCCTTGCAAGCTGAATCCTAATCTACTATTCCACCCCCGATTCAATTCAATCCACAGGACCTGCAGAATAAAAAAAAATTAAGTCAAGAGTTCAAAAAATAATAACGAAAAGAGACTAAGAGGCTGTCTGCTTTTACTTATTTTACATTATAACTAAAACTCAAAAAACTTAAACAAGACCTTAGAGAATTGTAAAAATAAACTGAAATAATAGGAGGATTAATTTGTAATTATCTAAAAAATCTAAAAAGCAATCTGAAGATCGAAAACTAGCCATAAAATTGTTAACTCTGTTTCAAATGAACAGATTGGGGCGAAAATTATTTAAGTACAAAATACGAGTATAATAATTGTAAAGCAAAAAGATTAAATTGAGAATGCATTCAAATAAATCCAAAAAATCTTAAGTTGTTATTTCTTATTTATTTATTTATTATTTCTAAGTTATTTCCCGAGTAACAACACCACAACGGGCAAAATAAGAGTAGTAAATGTTGACACCCAGAAGCAGACATTTAATTCATTTCATTTCTTGTAAATTTCGGAAGTTATCATTACGTTTTAATATTATGCTATTGAAATAAAGTGTATTTACCTACTTATAACTTCTAATGGCGCACATACGGTATTAAAAAGTTAGCGTCTGGTCGAAAAACAGATCAGTTTACCTCATATTCGTCCTTAATCGTCATCCTCGGAATATCGTTCTTTTCGTCGTGTCCGTTGAATGCCACCCCTTTCCACTTCTTCATGTTGATGTCGTCGTCCCCGCTCACCGGCTTGGTCTTGTCGTCGCCTTCGCCTCCGCATGGCGGATGCGCCGACTGATACGTCGGATTTTTGTGACTGAACGCTGGATTTTCGGTAGGGATGTGCGGCATGCTCGCTGGCTCCTTGGGGAAGCTGTCACCGCATTCTACCTCCGTGCTCTTAACGTCGTCGTTACCTAAAGCGTACGTCAAGTTTGGGGCGTCTAGTACGTCGGCGTCGAGGTTGTTGAGCTCGTAAGCGTTGTGCGCTATAGAGAAGTTGAAGCGGGGTTTTCTAGCTGCGACGGGGGTTTGGTTGGGGTTGTACAAGTCGAGAGAGCTGGGACGACAGGGACGGTCATCGTCGTCGGGCTCAATTGTGAACAAGTTAAATCCATCGTCATCTTGCGCGCAGTTCTTTAGGAGGCCCTCGTGAAATTGTTCGTAATTCATGGAGTATTTTATGGAGGAGTCGGTGATGTGGGAGGCGTCCGACGGACAGGCGTGGCGACGTAGGCGACGTGGGGATGAGGTCGGGGAGCAGTTGTAAGTTTGATTACCCGGCATTAACTTGCGGACGGCGATGTCGTTCAGCATGTCCACTGCCTCCTGGCGCAAGTTACTCTTTTTGGAGAAGGAAGTTCTTGGAGTAGTTTCTGTGGGCGAGAGCGCCGCCACGGGGGTTTGGGCCGAGTCTCGGTACAAGCGGAGCTTCACTACGTCCCCGCATTGACGCAGAAATTGGACAGCTTGCTCGTGGGACATCGGTGAGATCTCCACCTCGTTCACCTGCAAAAGCAAGACGAAATAAAAAAAAACAACTTTCAGAAATGAGACACAAAAACAATTTTTCATATTGTTCCTTATGAGATGAGATGACATTTAATGTAAAAAATCTTACGGCAATTATTTTATCCCCTGCTCGAATGCGACCATCGGTGAGGGCGGGTTCGCGGACCAGAGCCCGGACATAGTGCCCCAAAGCGCTGTCATCTTCTTTGCGCAGCGTAAAGCCCAAAGAGCCTTGTACCTTGGTCAGCGTCACTTCGAATTCCTAAAACTCGCATAATAACCGTGTCATGCGGATCGATGATTGGACTTACGCCATGGTAATAGTCATCTTCGGGAGTGCAGTAAATCTCGGACGAATGGAGGAGGCTAAGACTAGTGGGCGGTTCACGTCTCGGCGGCGGCGGAGGAACTTCAGAGATTGGACTCACACAGCTCAGAACGTCTGGGGGAGGTCGACACACCTTCAAGTCGACCTGATTAGGGGCAGTTCTTAAAACTTCTAAAGCCTCCTGTAATTTGCATATTAGATTGATAATTCGTTATCGTTTCGGAATCTTGAAACTGACGTAGTTTGTAAGGCCGGTAAGCGTAATTCCGTTAGCTTCGATAATGAGATCCCCTACGTTTAAAAGTCCACAAACCGACGCCGGCTGGTGTGGAAACAGTCTTTTGATACGGATTAAGCCCGGCCACGAGCCGCCGCTGTCTGTTCCACCCGTCACGCTCAAACCAAGACCTCTTGAACTCTTCGTCAGCTTGACGACGAAAGTGCTCTCTGCAAAAATTACAACACTAAAACAAAATCGATGCAAGAAGCAAGTTTCCGGTCGCTGCATAACTGCGAAACCCTGGAGGCATGCATCATGCAGTTGTTCCTGCAAACTTAGTAACACTTATTATATTTACCGAGATGCAGCTGAAATAGTGCACAGCCGCAAGACGAAAAAATTCACGAACGAAATCGATTTTGCACCGTAACGACGTCCTTAAAATTTTTTAATTAGACGCTTTTCAGCGATACGTCAAGAACGATTAGCTTATCGAATACGGCAAAACAATTTCTGGAGAGGTTCTTGTTGGCTGAAGATTTACGAAATAGCTTCAAGACGTGCTTATTAAAATTCATAGATCACAAACGGAAGAAATCTGAGAGATGAATGCGACGAAAACTCTGCAAATCCTCTCAATATTTGTGTCGGCAAATGTATATTTATTACTCGAATAATTACACTCGTATATTTGCAGCAACTGCGCTGCTATGATCTCGTTCCTCGGATTTGAGTCGGTTGACGAGTTGCCGAGCGCAAATTTCAGCGAATGTGTAGTTTTCCTTGTTTGGTTTTTGTAAAGGCTGCGTTTTGAAAACCCCAATCAGGACCGCGATTCCCGAAACAACACAACGCTCGGGTGTTAAATTCGATAAAGGTGGAATTTTACGACTGTAGGATTCTCACGACTGACAACGGCGCCACGAAACAACTAAGGCTAAACTCACACGGACCACAAACTTGCGATTATTTTGTAGTTGCACTGTTGGCGTACCGACCACGCGCGGACTGCAATTTAATGATCAATCATCAGTCGTCCATCAACCACGCGACAACCACAAAATAAGGCCTTATTGTCAAAATCAAAATTACCGTATGGAATTTGATGAAGTTTTACAAGTGTATGTACAAGAAAGATTTAATAATATGATAACTGTTCGTTTTTTCATAACAAGCCACTGCCATTTTTTCCACAGCATCGAATACGGATTCAAAAATAGAAAAAGATACAAAATCTCCAATTAGTTCCACCCGACCTGGAGTTTTCGCGAAAGGATGCTAATGGTGAAGCCCGCATTTCGTAACAGCTCTCGAGGGACGAAACCCTAGCTGTAACAGTAGTTTTACATGTTACATGTAGAGGAAAAGAAAAATTATCGTTTCGAGTCTACTTATTCACTCCAAACTGGCAAACCAACTTTAACGAAGAACAATTAGAGACGTTCATCATTATTCAACTGAAAAGCGGCGCTACTTTTGGCATACGAAACCACTACAAAATATTTTCACAACGGCGCTCCAATGCATGCCGAAAAGTATGTAAATCACTCCCGCTACTACCAAGAAATGGAAATTTATATACATCAGAAAATACATATATACATATATATATATAAAGCAAGAACTGCGATATTTTCTTTAAGTCGCTAACAAATGAAGAGTTCTTTGGAATACCTGGAGTGATGAAAGGGTAGCAAGCGTGAGGTTCCAGGTGGTGGTGATACTGGTTGTCGTGGTCCGGCAGAGGCGGCGGATATTCCTCTTCGGGGGAACGTTCCGAGCCGTAACCTTGGTCGCAAAGCGCAGTCTGGTTATCTGAAAACTTCCAGTGAAGCGGCGCCCCATCCCCCAGCGGAGGTATCCTATGCACCTGCAACGGCGCACATAAAATAAAGGGATTAGACAAAATGAAAAACTCTATTTATTGCGATTTCTTTCTTTTCAGTCAACATATGGGGGGAAACAAAAGTTTGAAAGCAAAAAATAAATAAATCAATTGATGGCGCCAATGGAATATATTGATCAAACCTCGTCAAGAGGCGGCTTTTCGCACTCCTGATGGTTGTTGTTACAGGTGGAGCCGCGGTCGTCCAAGTAGCTCGGAAGGCTCCCGCACACCTTCCCGTCCCCGTTGCGTCCCTTCCCGTTACAGATGCTCCCGCTGGATTGAGATCTTCGTCCCGATAGGCCCTTGGACGAGTGTCGGCTGACGTTGGCGCCCATCTTCACATGATCGTTGGATGAAAGACTTCGCACCAGCTGAAGTAAATCAGAATCGACGACGCCGTTTGGCTCCTTGGAATGCTCTTTCACAACTCGCGCTAGAAAAAAATCGTCGCTCCATTACGACGTTAAAAGCAAGATGGGAAAATCACGTAATAACGCTTTATGATTGCTAAATTATGCTTAACGAGTTTTGTGCCGGCTTGGCTTGCGCAAACTTGAAATTAGCTGGGCTTAATTCATTAACTTGAACTGAATCTGTGAATGGAGATTAAAACGCGAAAGTTCTTTGTGTCTTTGGGACACCTCCCAATAATGTCACGACAAAAAATAATTGCAATTTCAGTTAGCGGGAACAGATGTACTCGTCTACGAGAATGGAAACAGCTAGTACTTCTTAAGACCTTTTTGTAGGTGCTTATTTCAACTAACTAGTAAAGGTAAAGATAATAAACTTGTTGGAGACAATTAGGCGTTTGGTTGGAGCGTTGGGAACTAATTTTTGCAGCTATTATATTCGGAAATTGAATTGGAATTTTGAAACACTTCTCACACCTTCAGCGAAGTTCGTTTCATATTCGCGAGAACAAAATTAATATGCAAATTTTATATATAACGGCCCTCATATTTCTGCAATCTTACGTCGTACATGGGAAGAATGCTCTTTCGCTCGATGTCTCCTAATTATCATCCTCCCCGAAACATTTTCCAGTGTTTCCTTTTCCCTTCCCCTTTTGTGTGCAGGTCGATGGAAGCGAGCTGAAGAACTGCTCACGCATCTCCCGAGGTAGACACCCACTCGGTCTTTCGCTTGATTAATGTTAGTCGAACGCATTCTCCGCGTCCGGTGGAAACATGCAAGAAATATTTTTAATTTTTGTCATTGAGACATCGTTTGAATTTCGCTGTGAACAACGACGACTTTATCTTGATAATTGATGGCGTGGTTTTAGCGTCGACACGGAAAACCGGCGAAAAAATATGCAAAAGCGTCCCGATTGCAAAAATCTTGTCGCAAATTGAAGGTTGATTAGGTAAAAGCGGGCGTAACCCACCCACGTCGATGCGGTGATTGTGGTGGTGCTTACCATCATCGATGCAGACGTCACTAACTTGACGATTAACACAAATCACGGAGAACATTGTCGAAATTCAACGCTTGACGTAGTCGAGGAATGCGAGAATAAGCAGAAACGCGTAATGAATTAGATTCACCACGTTTTGCTTCATTACCGGAACATAATAACGCGAAATACGGATCGCTACAAGTGAACTCTTCGGAAGCCACCGGAGTTGTGCATTGTACATGATGAACCGTTCTGATTCACACGTTTCAGTTCCTCATTTATCAGCTTACGTTAAGACACTCGGATGACACAAATTCCTTCTCTTATCAATGATTTGTTTGGTACACAGAGTCAGCGCCTATCCAAACAACCTAAATTCGGACTCTAGATTCATTACAATGCGATTGGTTGATTCCTCGCAAAACTGACATTAGGTACTAAGCCCCTGACCATGACCAACCGATCGTGTAGCGATTTGCAGGGGCGTCCATAAACTCTCACTACTGTATAAATTGATAAAACTTTATAAAAAATATGTGCAACCCTACGATTGAAATAAATTTATTCGTTAACGATATAAAAGTTAACGAGTCGGACGAAAATGTTCACGCAGTTCAATGCTCTTAAACGCGCTCAATTTATTTATTATGCAGCTGAACGAACCCTCGTGGAAATGTGAAAATACGTTTTTATTAAGCCTGAGATGCAAGAAGTCGTGCAAGAACGTTATACTAGTAGATGCCATACTAGTATAAAATTCTATTCATATATAATCTTCGGGAAATTAAAACGGTAAATACATTTTCTACAAAAAAACTGATTCTTTCAATTGACACCTCTTATAAAGTTTAAATTGACAGATGCATTAGCTAAGGTTTTCTCACTCCTATCAAAATTCAAATACGTTCTAGGTTTCTTAAATACTCCAAAATTATACCTATAAATACAAACGTGTTTAGTAATTTTTTTCATATTTGTTTCCACCATTAGTCAAATCATCTTATTTCTTTATTTTTTACATAATGAGAACACTTTTGTTAACATTTTACAGTTAAGAAGGAACTAAAATGTTGAGATAAATGGTTCATGACACAATATATACTGTCACTCGACGAGAGATTAAATTATTGAATGGAATTAAACAGTTTATAGGAGTGCCAAGCCGGGAAAGCGAATCAATAAGCAACCCTAAACAATGAAATCGATCTAATTCATACGATCGGATCGATAGCTACTCGGTCGGATTTCGGTTGAGCGAAAAGATTTAGCAGATGAATTTGCATCCAACTCTATGCGGTTTGAATATTAATGATGAGATGATATGAAAGCAAGAGCCATGAAAGGCTATCTTTAAAGCTTTATAATCATAAAGATAAACTCCTAAGTATCTTTCTATGTAAATGATCATTTTAAATATGGCGGATGCCTCGAGAGACGAGGAACGTAATTCGGGCCGATATTGATTTCTTTATATTACCTAATAAAATAATTTATATAAAAACTTTCTAAATAAATTTTAATTTTAATACTCATTAGTATCGTGCCACACCAGTGTCAGATGGGTATGTTCGTTTCGGAACAGTTGTCAACAAAGAACCTAACCTAAAAATTTTCTGGCGGTCTCGACTTCATGGTCGAAATGTTGTTACACTAATTTGCTTCTCGAAGTTAATTCCATGACCCACGCAGCCTTGTTTTATTTTTGTACACGTGTTAGTTAACTGTCTGACCGGATTAGATCGGACGACGGCGAGAGATGAGTCATAGGAAAACATTCGTGAACTCAACTATACCTACAATTTGATGTTCAGGCAGCTGAAAAATTTCGAAATTAACAAACAATAAAATACCTCAAATACAATTTCTAAAGCAAACATTTTTTATATATTTTTTGGCCTCTCAACATCAATAATCAATTACGTTGAAATTGTATAATTTCAGCACCTGTTCTGAATGTCTCGGTCAACTGTTGGACATAAGAAATTATTATTGTTCCATTAGAAAACTCCGGTATAATCAAGAGGCTGTGAAGTGATCATTAAGCATTACTTTAAATAAAAGCAAGTTGACCGTTTCTGGCAAGTTGGTAGATTTAATGCGGAGAGAGCTTCATCGCAAACTCATAATTATGGAAATCAGTCCGTAAATTTCTCTCAAAATTTTTATTTTGCAGTTTGGAGGCGAGCTATTAAAGACTCGTTTATTATGCACTAGAATCTATTCGCCGTATAATCAGCACGTCAATTTGCAAGAGACAATAGTATTAACATAACCTGCGTAATACAATTTCCACCAATGAACATTTTATTCACCGTTTTCTTATCCCAAGCATTAATTTGGCTAATGAGCTCAAACGTAACTGCAAGTTGAAGAAAACTTGGGAGCAACTTTAAGCGCGTTGTTTGCTTCGATTATAATCACCGTTCTCGTTAAGGGATGCGAAATTTCACGATAAAAACTTCTTCCACTAAACGTTACGGCTCAATTAACGTCTGTCGTTCTCGAAAACTATATTTTCCTCTGATTATGTAAAATTAGTCATCAGCAAACTGTCAAATGTTGTTAACCATCAATAACAATTTCGCCATGTATTCGTTTAATATGTATGAACGTAGCTATCGGAATATCGACGATTAAATTAATTTGCATTCAAAATCGCCACTGGTATGAAAAATTTGACACTGAATAATAGTACAAGAGTATATATTTTAATTAGTTGTGGTCACGATATCCGTAAATTATATCCTGCTGATGGCTTGTTTGACAAAACAATGTGGGTTCAACATGTTTCTGCAAGACCAGCTGCTGGCAGAATTTTTAGAAATTTTGTTGTTTTGTATAGTTGCAGGTCTGCTAAACTAACGCTAACGCGAATTTGTTCATTTAATAATACATTAACCGCAATCATAATTTATATCGAGAGTGTAAAAAGTACATACTATACAATTGCCATTCATCGAGTTAATAACACCCAAGCAAAACGTCAGAAATCAATTTTATTACAGCAAAATTATTGCGGCGTAAAACACTGATAAAAGGGACTAAAGTTGAAACTTGTCCAATTTCTTTAAAAAACGGTCAAAAAAATTATGTTTTTGAAGTTTTTTGTTTTTAAAAATGTTATGGGTCCAGATGATTTGAAATTTCTTTCAAAGCAAAGACAATTGCAATTTGGATTATACATATATCCGCCCTATTAAAATTGATCTGAATTTCCTTGTCTTTAATTTATTTTTTCGCAAGTGCATCAAACTCAACACAAATTATGACGTATGTCATCTTCATATTTGTTTACCGCCTCAGTGTTTAATTTAACGGAAATGGGAAGTGTGCAAATAATTCCGAATACTTTATCATCATTTCAAGCTTATAAAACATTTGTTTTTTCGTCCTTTACCCGAAATTGTTTCCACCGTATCAATACTGCATAAAAAATGACGAATTTGCAATTCTGGAATTAACGAAATGGTAAAACACATATTATTGTCGCGTTGTCTTCCATTCCACGAATGCACCGACGAAACTTCCTCTTGCTTTCACCGCCCCCCTTTTGCAATTATAAAATTTGCATCCTTATATGAACACAAATTCACCGTGATTGCATCATAAAGTCGTAAAACGAACAACAATAGACGACGAAACTGCAGCTGCTCAAGAAAAAATTGTTTTAATTTCGAGTTCATTTAACAAGCCGATGAACAAGTAGGACGCAAATGAACGGAATGTAGTTACAAATTGAGTCGCTTTCGGCCAGTATTAGCAGAAGAACGTATGTATGTATGTACCATAATTATAATCCAGCATTGTTAATCAACACCGCATCACTTGAAATTTATTCACACAACACTTTCACCACCCAATATCGATATGTTTTCTCCATGTTTCCGTTGCTTCGTTCATGTCGCGTGTATGCTCCTCTCTTCGATCTCGTGTGCACTAGAATACTAGTACCACTGTGGCGAAATGCTTGAAAAAGGTTCCCAGAAACCGCTACAGAAGGTGGGGAATTCTCTTGAGTGAACAATACCGTCATCTCAAACCGTTCAATTTCTTGTCTCTGTGCGGAATTCGTTTCGCATAAGAAGCAGGAGACGTTGCGGCGACGTTCCAAATCGAACGAAATCAAAAGTGATCATGTTTTTAGGACAATCATCAACCGATGCGTATGATTACCTATTTGCATTAATCATACCGGTGCACTGCCAAATCTATCGGTCCCGAAAATTTTTTCAATGTGTCATTCGTAATTAACTTATATTATAATATTCTTCGTAAGTTGTAAATTATATGCATACAGCCATCCCAAGGGAACGCCCTTTGCCTTGTCATTAACTTGTTAATTCCATCATAATCGAGCAGGAAGGTTTGAGTTTAACTTTTTAATCTATATACATATACAGGGTGTTTTTTTTAAGGAGGCCATTAGAAACTTTTTAACTTCCTACAGTGCTATAAACTTGAAATATGGCGGCACTTCCGCTTATACCGGAAGTGGACGCCATCTTTGTTATTTTAAATGGAACACCCTAATTTTTATTTAATTTTCGAATGCCCCCTTTCATTTTGAGTATCCTACACCTATATTGTACTTATCAATCTGTCAAAGTTTTGGAGATATGCCCACTTTTACTTTTACAAAATCTTGCATTTTCGGTGGTCTATTCAAACATTTTTTTCGCAGGAACCAGTGGGAAAAGGTACAAACTGTTTTATGCAGTCGATCGCCAAAAGATTGCAGAATTGTCGGCTGGCCTCAACAATAACTATATCACATTCTAAGTACTTACAATGATTTAATAAAAACTCACAAAACAAAACGTTAATATTTCATTTTTTTTAAATGGCACCTACCAAATATTATATCTACAATCGATAGAAAATGAAATTTAAGGCAATATTGTATTAGCATGTCCTATACCTATCTCAATTACTTTAGGAGTTATTATGATTTATTTAGAAAATGAGTCTAATTCATGAGGGTGTTTAGTAGGCTGTGAACGTAAAACAATTGATATCACTGCAAAAATTGCAGTTGTCTTGTAAATCTGTTTTAATAATTGAGTGCAATGGATAATTACCCAAATCTATTGATTTTAGATTTGTTTATTATTCACGAAAGTTGTGATAAAATCGTTCAAAGCACATGTTAGTATTCGCACCTAGCCCCAATAAATAAACAAAAATTTTCCCGTCTTCAGAATCAATTTATCCATTCAGGAATAATACATATCACCAGAGAAAGAGTTAAAGTTGTTCCTAGAAGTAAAGAAAACCAAATCAACGTTTTGGGATATTTTGCCGCGTTTCCCCGTGCATAACGACGAGCTGCCGCTAAAAATTTGGGATTAAATCTGTCTTTCCAGACTTAGTGAAGTTATGCAAATTGGTTATTTTTGTGCTGTTTTGGGTATAAATTTACAACAGAACTGTAAATAAAAAAAACATTAAAATATAAAACGACAATACCAAAAATTCCAAACTCAATAATATTAAAAGAAAATGCTTACGCTTAAATCTATTTATTACATTAAATCAATTTATTACAACTTAAACGGCGACATTGACAGTCATATACATTGTTCACAGCCTACTAAACACCCTCATGATTACAGAATTAGACTCATTTTCTAAATAAATCATAATAACTACTAAAGTAATTGAGATAGGTATAGCACATGCTAATACAATATAGACTTAAATTTCATTTTCTATCGACTGGCGATATAAAATTTTGTAGGTGCCATTTAAAAAAAAATGAAATATTGACGTTTTGTTTTGGGCATTTTCATTAAATTATTGTAAGTACTCAGAATGTGATACAGTTACTTTTGAGGACAGCCCACAATTTTGCAATCTTTCCTCTATCAACTGGAAAAAATAGTTTGTACATTTTCCCAATGGTTACTGCAAAATCAATTTTTGAATAGACCACCTAAATTGCAAAATTTTGTAAAAAAGTGCGCATATCTCCAAAACTTTGATAGATAGATAAGTACAATATAGGTATAAGATACTTAAAAAGAAAGAAGGTATTCGAAAATTAAATAAAAACTATGGTGTTCCATTTAAAATAACAAAGATGGCGTCCACTTTCGGTATAAGCGGAAGTGCCGCCATATTGAAAATAATTTATTTCGATTCAGAATGGTCGATTTTGACTGTATGCCAAATTTCAAATTTATAGCACTATAGGAAGTTAAAAATTTTCTAATGGCCGCCTTAAAAAAATCACTCACTGATTCATAATCAACCCACAGCCCAAACCGTGAGGGCTGGGGACTTGAAATTTTAGACACGGGTGTATCATGTGCCGAAAGTGAACGCTAAGAAGGGATTTTACGAAATTCGGTCCGGTTCCTTTGTAATTCAATAAAAACCGGATAAAATAAACAATAAATGATGGGCTAGCGGAGACCGTGTTTATCTTAGAAGCACGTATCTATGGACGACGGGCCGACCTGTTTACATTAAAAGCACATATTTAACCTAAACAATTTCAACGTCGAGTTTCTGCTTTCGTGACCGTACTTTTGCCGTACCGTACCGTACCTTAAAATTACAAAAAATGCTACAAAACCATAGCAAACTATACCAAACTCACGTAAATTAGTTCCTGAGAATCCTGAGTAATTAAGCATCCTCACCGTCCTGAGCATCTGTGACTGCTGAGAGCTTAGAGCGTCTGGTCTTTCAGCTTTCAGCTGTCAGCTTTACACTGTCGGCTTTCAACTTTCCAGTACTCAGTAGTCAGAGCTTCTGGATTCTCAGGATGGTCAGGATAAGCTCCTGAGCGTCATGAGTGTACTGAACATCTGTGACTGCTGAGAGCGTCTGGTCTCAGCGTTCAGCGCTCAACTTTACAGCTCTCAGCAGTCAGAGCCTCAGGATGCTCATTACGCAGGTTTGGTCTGGTCAGGTTTTAATATAAGTTTAAGCCGTATAAGTCATGAACAATTAAAAATTAACACATAGCATCAACTCTCAGCTGTCAGGTCAGGATCAGGTAGGAAGGAGGGAAAGGAAGGAAGGAGGGGAAGGTAAAAAGTAGGGGAAGATATAAAGTAGGGAAAGGTTAAAAGTAGGAGAAGATAAAAAGTAGGGGAAGGTAGGAAGGAGGGGAAGGTAGAAAATAGGGAAAGGTAGAAAGTAGGGGAAGGTAGGAAAGAGGGGAAGGCAGAAAGGAGGAGAAGGTAGAAAGTAGGGAAAGTTTTGGGAAAAAATTGTTAAATATCAGGTAGGAAGGAGGGGAAAGTAAAAATAGGGGAAGGTAAAAAGTAGGGGAAGGTAAAAAGTAGGGAAAGGTAAAAAGTAGGGAAAGATAAAAAATAGGGAAAGATTAAAAGTAGGGGAAGGTAGGAAGGAGGGCAAGGTAGAAAGCAGGGGAAGGTAGGAAAGAGGGGAAGGCAGAAAGGAGGAGAAGGTAGAAAGTAGGAAAAGGTGGTAAAATTTTGAGTAAAAATGGTCATTTTTTAATGGTAAAATTTTTATCTAAAATAGTACAATATTTAGACTTGAAATTACTCTAAATGATAAAATTGGGAAAAAAAATGGCCAACGACCCAATCGCAAATTGCTAAAGTTTTGGGAAAAAATTGTTAAATATCAGGTAGGAAGGAGGGGAAAGTAAAAATAGGGGAAGGTAAAAAGTAGGGGAAGGTAAAAAGTAAGGGAAGATAAAAAGTAGGGCAAGGTTAAAAGTAGGGGAAGGTAGAAAGTAGGGGAAGGTAGAAAGTAGGGGAAGGTAAAAAGTAGGGGAAGGTTAAAAGTAGGGGAAGGTTAAAAGTAGGGGAAGGTAGAAAGGAGGGGAAGGTAGAAAATAGGGGAAGGTAGAAAGCAGGGGAAGGTAGGAAAGAGGGAAAGGCAGAAAGAAGGAGAAGGTAGAAAGTAGGGAAAGGTGGTAAAATTTTGAGCAAAAATGGTAATTTTTTAATGGTAAAATTTTTATCTAAAATATTATAATATTAGACTTGAAATTACTATAAATGATAAAATTGGGAGGAAAAAATGGCCAACGACTCAATCGCAAATTGCTAGTTTTGGAAAAAAATGTTAAATATCAGGTAGGAAGGAGGGGAAAGTAAAAATAGGGGAAGGTAAAAAGTAGGGGAAGGTAAAAAGTAGGGGAAGATAAAAAGTCGGGGAAGGTTAAAAGTAGGGGAAGGTTAAAAGTAGGGGAAGGTAGGAAAGAGGGGAAGGTAGAAAGCAGGGGAAGGTAGGAAAGAGGGGAAGGCAGAAAGGAGGAGAAGGTAGAAAGTAGGGAAAGGTGGTAAAATTTTGAGTAAAAATGGTCATTTTTAATGGTAAAATTGTTATCTAAAATAGTACAATATTTAGACTTGAAATTACTCTAAATGATAAAATTGGGAGAAAAAAATGGCCAACGACCCAATCGCAAATTGCTAAAGTTTTGGGAAAAAATTGTTAAATATCAGGTAGGAAGGAGAGAAAAGTAAAAATAGGGGAAGGTAAAAAGTAGGGGAAGGTAAAAAGTAGGGGAAGATAAAAAGTAGGGCAAGGTTAAAAGTAGGAGAAGGTAGGAAGTAGGGGAAGGTAGAAAGTAGGGGAAGGTAAAAAGTAGGGGAAGATAAAAAGTAAGGAAAGGTTAAAAGTAGGGGAAGATTAAAAGTAGGGGAAGGTAGAAAATAGGGGAAGGTAGAAAGCAGGGGAAGGTAGGAAAGAGGGGAAGGCAGAAAGGAGGAGAAGGTAGAAAGTAGGAAAAGGTGGTAAAATTTTGAGTAAAAATGGTCATTTTTTAATGGTAAAATTTTTATCTAAAATACTACAATATTTAGACTTGAAATTACTAAAAATGATAAAATTGGGAGGAAAAAATGGCCAACGACTCAATCGCAAATTGCTCAAGTTTTGGGAAAAAATTGTTAAATCTCAGGTAGGAAGGAGGGGAAAGTAAAAATAGGGGAAGGTAAAAAGTAGGGGAAGGTAGGAAGGAGGGGAAGGTAGAAAGTAGGGAAAGGTGGTAAAGTTTTGAGTAAAAATGGTCATTTTTTTAATGGTAAAATTTTTATCTAAAATAATACAATATTTAGACTTGAAATTACTATAAATGATAAAATTGGGAGAAAAAAATGGCCAACGACTTAATCGCAAATTGCTAAAGTTTTATGAAAAAATTGTTAAATATCAGGTAGGAAGGAGGGGAAAGTAAAAATAGGGGAAGGTAAAAAGTAGGGGAAGGTAAAAAGTACGGGAAGGTAAAAAGTAGGGGAAGATAAAAAGTAGGGCAAGGTTAAAAGTAGGGGAAGGTAGAAAGTAGGGGAAGGTAGAAAGTAGGGGAAGGTAAAAAGTAGGGGAAGGTTAAAAGTAGGGGAAGGTTAAAAGTAGGGGAAGGTAGAAAGGAGGGGAAGGTAGAAAATAGGGGAAGGTAGAAAGCAGGGGAAGGTAGGAAAGAGGGAAAGGCAGAAAGGAGGAGAAGGTAGAAAGTAGGGAAAGGTGGTAAAATTTTGAGCAAAAATGGTCATTTTTTAATGGTAAAATTTTTACCTAAAATATTATAATATTTAGACTTGAAATTACTATAAATGATAAAATTGGGAGGAAAAAATGGCCAACGACTCAATCGCAAATTGCTAGTTTTGGAAAAAAATGTTAAATATCAGGTAGGAAGGAGGGGAAAGTAAAAATAGGGGAAGGTAAAAAGTAGGGGAAGATAAAAAGTAAGGAAAGGTTAAAATAGGGGAAGATTAAAAGTAGGGGAAGGTAGAAAATAGGGGAAGGTAGAAAGCAGGGGAAGGTAGGAAAGAGGGGAAGGCAGAAAGGAGGAGAAGGTAGAAAGTAGGAAAAGGTGGTAAAATTTTGAATAAAAATGGTCATTTTTTAATGGTAAAATTTTTATCTAAAATACTACAATATTTAGACTTGAAATTACTAAAAATGATAAAATTGGGAGGTAAAAATGGCCAACGACTCAATCGCAAATTGCTCAAGTTTTGGGAAAAAATTGTTAAATCTCAGGTAGGAAGGAGGGGAAAGTAAAAATAGGGGAAGGTAAAAAGTAGGGGAAGGTAGGAAGGAGGGGAAGGTAGAAAGTAGGGGAAGGTAGAAAGTAGGGGAAGGTAGAAAATAGGGGAAGGCAGAAAGGTGGAGAAGGTAGAAAGTAGGGAAAGGTGGTAAAGTTTTGAGTAAAAATGGTCATTTTTTAATGGTAAAATTTTTATCTAAAATAATACAATATTTAGACTTGAAATTACTATAAATGATAAAATTGGGAGAAAAAAATGGCCAACGACTTAATCGCAAATTGCTAAAGTTTTATGAAAAAATTGTTAAATATCAGGTAGGAAGGAGGGGAAAGTAAAAATAGGGGAAGGTAAAAAGTAGGGGAAGGTAGGAAGGAGGGGAAGGTAGAAAGTAGGGGAAGGTGGTAAAATTTTTAGTAAAAATGGTCATTTTTAATGGTAAAATTTTTATCTAAAATACTACAGTATTTAGACTTGAAATTACTATAAATGATAAAATTGGGAGGAAAAAATGGCCAACGACTCAATCGCAAATTGCTAAAGTTTTCGGAAAAAATTGTTAAATATCAGGTAGGAAGAAGGGGAAGTAAAAATAGAAGAAGGTAAAAAGTAGGGGAAGATAAAAAGTAGGGGATGATAAAAAGTAGGGGAAGATAAAAAGTAGGGGAAGGTAAAAAGTAGGGGAAGATTAAAAGTAGGGGAAGGTAGGAAAGAGGGGAAGGTAGAAAGTAGGGGAAGGGAAGAAAGAGGGGAAGGCCGAAAGGAGGAGAAGGTAGAAAGTAGGGGAAGGTGGTAAAATTTTGAGTAAAAATGGTCATTTTTAATGGTAAAATTTTTATCTAAAATACTACAGTATTTAGACTTGAAATTACTATAAATGATAAAATTGGGAGGAAAAAATGGCCAACGACTCAATCGCAAATTGCTAAAGTTTTGGGAAAAAATTGTTAAATGTCGGGTAGAAAGGAGGGGAAAGTAAAAATAGAAGAAGGTAAAAAGTAGGGGAAGATAAAAAGTAGGGGATGATAAAAAGTAGGGGAAGATAAAAAGTAGGGGAAGGTAAAAAGTAGGGGAAGATTAAAAGTAGGGGAAGGTAGGAAAGAGGGGAAGGTAGAAAGTAGGGGAAGGTAGGAAAGAGGGGAAGGCCGAAAGGAGGAGAAGGTAGAAAGTAGGGGAAGGTGGTAAAATTTTGAGTAAAAATGGTCATTTTTAATGGTAAAATTTTTATCAAAAATACTACAGTATTTAGACTTGTAATTACTATAAATGATAAAATTGGGAGGAAAAAATGGCCAACGACTTAATCGCAAATTGCTAAAGTTTTATGAAAAAATTGTTAAATATCAGGTAGGAAGGAGGGGAAAGTAAAAATAGGGGAAGGTAAAAAGTAGGGGAAGGTAAGAAAGAGGGGAAGGCAGAAAGTGGTAAAACTTTGAGTAAAAATGGTCATTTTTTAATGGTAAAATTTTTATCTAAAATACTACAATATTTAGACTTGAAATTACTATAAATGATAAAATTGGGAGGAAAACATGGCCAACGACTCAATCGCAAATTGCTAAAATTTTGGGAAACATTTGTTAAATATCAGGTAGGAAGAAGGGGAAGGTAAAAATTAAGGGAAGATAAAATGTAGGGGAAGGTAAAAAGTAGAGAAAGGTAAAAAGTAAGGGAAGATAAAAAGTAGGGAAAGGTAAAAAGTAGGGGAAGGTAGGAAGGAGGGAAAGGTAGAAAGTAGGGGAAGGTGGTAAAAAATTTCATTTTTTTAATAGTAAAATCTTTATCAAAAAAAAATCACAATTTTTAGAATGCTCAGAATAAGCTCCTGAGCAATTAGGCACACTGAGCGTCATGTGCGTCCTGCACATCGGTGACTGCTGAGAGCGTCAGGTCCCTCAGCTGTCAGCTTTTCACTGTCAGCTCTCAGCAGGCAGAGCTTCTGGATGCTCAGGATGCGGGGCACGCTCAAGTTCCTGAGAATCCTGAGCAATTAAGCATCCTGACCGCCCTGAGCATATGTGACTGCTGAGAGCTTAGAGCGTCTGGTCTCTAAGTTCAATTCAGAAGGAGATAATTATGCTGAAAAGTTTGTTCATTCTGAAGAAAACTCAAAATCATCTACATACTGTTCTGTTTGTGAGATGACTGCAGCAGGAGAAATGTCTCCATTGTGTTTTCAACTTTATCATAACATTATCAGTTAATTTGTAAACTTCGATTTACCCGAAAATATTCGTTAAATTCGATTTCCAGGAATCACTTATACAACACCTCCAAACTGCGTCTTTGCCTAAAGAGTCTATTTAAGATTTTTAATCTCAGGTATCAAGCAAGGTATCCTCTTTGTCCAAATGATATTGAGGTACCCGGTCCTGGCAACGCAGGTTAATTTTAGCAAATTTGTTTATTTTGTGATTGGAAAAGCAGAGCATTCCTGTTTAATTGTATTATAATGTCCATTAGTCAACATCACCACATTTGTCAAGTTGCGTTTAAATCTAATGTAATTTAATAACATTTGTGTTTTATTCAAAACCAAATAAAAAATTGTGTGTACATATATTTTTATTTATTTGCATGAGTGACAATTAAATAAATAAAAATTCGGATTTATACTATGTATAAGTTTTTGAAAATATTGCAGAACATCCATCATGCACGAATTATAATCGGCAAATGCAACTATAAAGAATCTAAGATGGGAACGCATAATAATTCAATTAATTAAGGAGAAGGCTTTAGGTGCAAATCCGGTAAACGTTAATTTTCTTTAATTCGTTTCCGGATGAAAAATGATTCCGCGATGGCCAGCAATTTTCGGTCATGTTTTGTTAATCCAGTTTTTGATTTATGGACCGCATTAACAAAGTTATCCAATTACACATAAGTATAACATTGGTGGTCGAAGTCCTGTATTTTTTAACGAAAAAACCGTGCGTTTTGTTTGTTCAGCGTCTCCAGTCTTGTTCTGCTCGATAATACCACAAATTATACCACACTAGTTGTCCCGTGGGAATAATTCGCACAGAATGCGTTTGGGGAACTTAGATTGTCAAAAGATGGTGCTATAACCAAAATACGATTTTTAGTAATTTAAAAGGAAACATTAACATTTTGAATTTGCACAGTTTTGATGAAGTTTTAAAGGAGATATGGCGTACCGACAAAAAAACATGAAAAATAATATACATATAGACATAATATAGTGTTGCTGTCTTATTGTGACGGCTGCAATATTTAAAAAATACTCTACAAACCATTATAAGCTGAATTTCGACAACAATTACCGCGACGATGTAGATAAATTCCACGCGAAGAGCTAGCTCACTTTGCACCTGACAAATTTTTTAAAAAACTTCCGGATTAAAGTTCTTCCAATGCCATATTTACGCCGAGCTCGTAAAACAAAGTACGCCCTGCTAAAACCGTGTAATAACTGGGCGAAAGCTCGACCGTTTTAGCTTTTAAACAAACACTGATGATGCGAGATTTGTTGGCCATCTCAGGTAACCAGAATCCACAGTACAGGTTTTTGTGGTAACTCGTGATTAAATATTTGATCAAGTGTACAATGTTTGCGTGTGCAGCTTATAATTTGATAATTCTCACTTTTCAAAGACCCGAAAGCAATATTGTGTTGACAATGTACGAATTAAACTTTCTTGGAGAATGTTTGTTTCAGTTGAGCGCAACATTTTTTTTTTCAACACGGGCGCATCCAAGACAGCAATAAAACATGCTTCCTTAAATATTTCATCCATCTTTTTTTCGGAAGGATTAAAATTACGGTGATCGGGATATTGTCAAATTTTAAATGACGTCCTTGTTTTTAACATCACGTTATCCGTTAATTAATTCGGTAAAGTTCAGCGACAAGTTAACATACGAAACTATCATCATTATGAAGCAACACCTTGTCTGACACTAATTGACGTGCAGATATGAGTCTGAAATTGTCGTTAAATAAACCAACAGATTTTCTTCAATCGTGAGTACCTACACGTTTTGTCGAATTATAAGTGAATGGATAATGCAGACCTGTTTCCTACCTAATCTCTAGCGGAGCTTCCTCTAATATCATCCACTGCATTAAAGTGGAAAGAAATTAAAGAAAGGACATAAATGAGTGAACAAGTTTATCAAAAATTGATTCTGTCGATGACGAAAAGATGATCACAGGATTCGCTGTGATACAAAATAATGGTTATAGCACCAAGTACTAGATTTAATAAGTTAAATATGTTATTATAGATTTTTTACCCTTTAGACTTTACTTAGATATTTCAAGAATTAAAATTGTTCCATCACAAGTTGCCTCACTTTTGTCACAGAACCTTGATCAGATGCGTCAAGCGACGATTAATAACGGCACAAACATCAATGTTATATAATTTTGTAATAAAAATTACAAAATAATCAAATTTGTACCAGGGTTGCCTTACTTTTTTCCAATACTGTTTATTGATTACTACGAGTACATCGAAGAAAGACGTTTCCACGTGTTCCTCTGCTTGGAAAATAATCCATACGGTTAAATTTCATTTTCAAGTGTGACATTTCTTGTATATAATTAATATTCTACAAAAGTTGAAGACTTTCAGTTTAGCTATTTCCACCCTACAACTTTCGCTTTTATTCAATTTTAAATCCATTAATACATGTCTTACTGCTATTTACAAATCTAATCCGATTGATTTATGTTTCTTAATGATGTCTTCTACTTGCCGGTTCCTTGAATGAATCGTTAACTAAAATTTAGTTGCATCGCTTTTTTCGATCTAAGTAATCGTGTAATACCTTACACTCATTTGACAAGCTAGACACATTCAGCGCAACAAACTAGTAAACGAATCATGCTAAGTTTGTTACTAATCGATTCAGACGAACTTCTGCCTTCGAAACTAGAATAGATGGTGTCCATCAACTTTCACCTTCATCCAGGGAGCGTCGAAGTTTTCTTGGCAATTGTTTCCGTCTGCTTGTCATGTTAATTAAAAGCAAATACGACAACTCCGATTACATGTAAAAAGCAAGCGGGGAACACGATCTGTCCAAATAATTTATCACTGCCTGCATGCGAAATACATTTGCAAACGGCGGAATTAATTAATTAATTGCAAGTGTAAGACCTGTGTGTTTATAAATGTACAGGGTGTAACAGGATCATTGTACGCCCTCCTTTTTTCCCCGTAATTCCCAAGATAAATTTTGTACATCAAATATGCAAATTTTTACTTTTTTAGACTGAACTGTCCAGTTTTACTTTTTTCGGAGTGATCTATCAAACTATTTCATCCTATAACCTAATTATATGGGCAGTTTGATAAACTATTTATCTTTTTCATTAAATCTGTCGTTTGCCACATGAATGCTCGGTGTTTGAATTATCGCTATAATCCATTTGAAAAGCTCAAAACAGACGCGAAGACGCTTAATATTAATTTTGAAACAGAAAGTTAAAAAAAATTGCTTTTTATGCCAAAAAGAAACAACTGGCATGCATATTTGATGTACCAAATTTGAAAAAGTTATCTTTAAAATTACCCAAAAAAAATAGGGTGTACCATGATCCTGTTATTACCAGTATACCCTGTTTATTAATGGAAATGGACAGAGGAGAAATATTTTTAGCAAGCTTTAATTGTACAAACTGTCGTTGAGATAAAACTCACGCTTTATTAATATTGTTTTGTATGATTTCTTTGGATCAAACGACCCTTCTAGCTCTATGTATAAACTCGAAGCCTTTGAATTCGTCGAAATCTCGGCGTATTCTCAAGAAGCGAGCGAGTTTGGCGACGATACAAAATATCCAGGGTCAGTCTCGAAAACATGACAACACATTTTTCTTGTAGAATTATGTAATCCTGCACCTATTTAATAAATATAAGAAGCGGTGACAATGGCGATCCAACCCTAAACGTTTCGCCGATAGTTATCGTAATAAGTCGGTGTTCCGAAATTGATAAAGCATATTTCAGCGATCGGTAACCGGACAATTATACCTCTATATTCTGCTGCAATATTAACTTTCGATGCAATATCATTGTGTAAATTATTTATGGCCCGCATTCAGGAGTTCGTTCTGATTTATTCCAAGTAAGGATTCAACCGCTCATGATGTATCTTAGTATCTTCTCCACGAAGTGTCCATAGAATTGCGGGTTGAAATATTTATTTGATCCCTATTCGTGTGTGGAGATGTTTAATTATTAAAATGCGGATTCAATAAACACATGCAACTTCGCTAGGATAAGTACACTTGAGACAATTCGGTTATGGTATGAATCGGAAAATGAAGCGAACCGCTACATCTTCTCAACTCGCCTGCAAATTATTATAAGTCGATAGTTTCGAGCGGACGCCGGCAAAATGTAAAAGTTAGATAGATGTTTTATAGCCGAAAGTATAAATTCGAGGGGGATGCAAAAATAATTTTCAAGTATGTATTGACTGAGATAAATTTAATCAGCCGCAACTCCAAAGGTTGCTCTTAATATCTTCAATAAGAGATTTGTGATCATTTATATTTTATTACAGCATCCGTGTAAGTTGTTTTAGACTTTTTCGACATAATTGTGTATTTGTAGACCGAACGTCACTTGTCAATTCCACAAGGACCACATCATCATCATCTATTAATCGCGCACCATCGAATAGTGAAAGCCAATCATGGCCGTCACTGATAATAACATTGCCGTAAGATAGGATGTGACGAATTCGAATGCCGGATGGAGGGCACAGACCACCGGAATTGGACATACTCGTAAATACCATCATTCATTGTTTACGGCTAATACAATAGACCGTCATTGCAACAAGCTGTCGACCGCCTTTTGCACCCTCTCTTTATTTTTTATAACAATATATCGTGAATATGGACAACCGTAGAGATTTTATTGCTTCTGAAACTGCCACATGTACACTCTACTCCACCACTACTAACGATTATTACCGACTGCCGGACTAAAGGGTTCTTGCTCTTATCCCCTAATTTATAGTCGCCATTGGGGGAACATTCACTGAGTGAATTGTATAATGCAACGTGGCGCTGACTATTCGGAAAAATTACTATTAGTTATTTAAGAGCAAAAGAGTGAAGTCATTAATCTTCGGTGTTAAAAACGATGTCTGTGGCACATGCGCGGTTAAAAAATGTCGCGAATTAATCCCAGCCAGCGTAATCCTCGAGATTACGGTTTTTATAAATGATTATCGATCTAGTAAAACAAACACGTAAAAATGCAATCGCTAAACTAAACGGACGTCTAAGTTTCGAGACATGGAAACATCATCGATCCAACACCCTCTACGATTGGTGTCTGGGGTTTGTTATTCGAGTTACTGGACGAATTGATTGATGGCCTTTGCCGCGCACAGTGCGCACCATGTTAAAAAATATGCTCTACGAGTAAGATTGTATTAATAAAAGATAAAAAAATAGTATAGGTATACTGATATATTCCAGTGCGAAATTCAATAATAAATAATAACCACTGTTCTTGCTGGAGCAGATTACGCCAAGAAACATAACGCAATAGCTACGATAGTCAAGAATATCAAAGAATGACGAAAAAACTACGAAATGTGATAAATTACGACTATAATACATAAAAATTAAATCTGAGCAATCGTATATTTGAACAACGAAAGAAAAACTGTTTTCAAATACATACCTATGACATACCTATTGAAATAAACCAAGAAAGAAGGAAACTTTTATATTTGCATATACTAAACAGAAGAAAAGAAGCTGTTAATCAATACTCCCTTGATAAGACTAGAAATTATAGGCAGTGCTGGACGATTGGCCTAAATCAATCACCCGACAAATATAATATATAATAAAATCTTTAGAAGAAAAACAGTTAGGATATGAACATGTTACAGAAGTTCGAATATACCTACCTACAAATTGAATATAAAAAAAACATTTCAGCAGGAAACCGCGTCTTCAATTGAATCTTGCACTATCCATAACGGGTTAAAGAACCCAACAGGATGCTGACGGAAATTGTCCGATCTGATAGATTCTCTTACATAAATTACACAACAAAATCGATTCGCATTGTTACAGAGTTAAATTCTTGGAGATTTTGAGTGAAAGAAAACATGATGTGCACAATTAAGGCCCACAGAACTATCTTTATGTGGAAATATTCAAATGACTTTAGACATTTGTAGTCGAGCATGCAAGCAGATAGCCATCTTGGCGGTTTTAAACACGCACATAAATTTAACGTCAACGCCATAAATTGCAACAGAAACCCAAATTCAACTTTGCAAGAAACCACTCGGAGATTAGACAATCATTGAGTGTAATGAACTTTTTTACGAGATGTTTGACGGACGAAATAATTCCATCGTGGTGACGGTCGCTTTTTTTAAACGAATTGTTGGAGCTATTCAGCCGAATTGTTTATTCAGGAGGGCGAATAGAAAATGTAGGTCTAAATCCACCGGGGGAAATAATTCGGGTTCCCCTCTATAACATAATTACCCCTATCAGTTATTTACGCCCTGACCCCTTGACCTTACCTGCTTATGCAGTTCCAACGATTTAATTTATGACCGACACGCGATAGTTTCCCAACCCGTCCAGATTTGGAAAATTACTCAAGGGTGGCGCCTAGTCTGCACCCCAACGCCGCTGCTATTTTATCGATAATCGAGAGTGGGATTTTTAAATGTCGACACATGTGGTTTAGAACAGGGTTGCTTCGTATTTTAATCACTTGCGATAGCACCGAGCCAATTTCTAATCGTATTTCAAGTCGGTTCATTTTTTACTTGCAAACAGATCAAATGAGTTATTGTATCGATTATGAATGACGTTTTTATGTTTAAAAAGCGTAAGATAATTTGATATAAGTGTGTTAAGTACACATCGGCTCTATGGACTTGAATGACTTCCACACAATGCAAGATAATTGTTAAGACAAGACACTCAAGACACCTGATATCCGCTTGCCATTCACAGGTATGTAAATACATATGTATATATTGGCGAAATAATGTTAAGCCATCGGCCGTTGAAAATATTTTCGGGATGAATCATTTCAGGCTCAGGTATTCTTGCTCCCGGTCGATTCACCAAGTAACTTGTTTAGTCTTCCAAAACTAATGACCCGAATATTCATAAACATTGTCGTTAAATAAAAATATCGTGAAAGCCTACACACTTTTATAAATAAAATAAAAATATCCCTAAGAATATCCTCCGGTTTCCCCTTTCATTCTGACGGGACGGTTTGAATGATTTTCTGCAGGAGGTGTGCACCAATTCTTGAAAAAACACGTACAATCAAACTATATTTTCACAATTACGTCGCGTTATCAGTTTAATAATTTAGCAAGGCCGATTGGAGTGATAAGCCAAAGGACGGAACGGCATTTCGATAGAAATACGGATCAGGACTGCACAGGTCGTATATTAATGGAGGTTGTGTTTCTGATCAAACGCAACATTAATTTCGCCACAAATTACAACAAGCGTAAGCTGCACAGGCATAATGGATGATTAGACAAAAGCTTGCCGGCTGTAGTGTAATTGATTATCATTCGGCTGGGCCTGAATTCCAGCCGGTTTCCAACAAGCTGTTATTTTTCGAAAAATCTCAACAAAAACGTTTGTTCCGACTACATCGGACGAAATCCAGCGGTGCATGGACAAGAGCATAGACAAGAAGTGCACTTAATAATCGAATCAACGGTCCGAGTGACAGAAAAAATGTCAACGTACATACCTCTTCCATGGATGCGTACATAAATTACGTCACACCGGCACCCACCACCACTTTTGACTTTTACAATTTGCTCGTATACACGGTGAGCTTGCAACGTGCGAACATCACACTCAGCACAACGAAACTCACAGCCTGTTTGATGATGGAAGAAGGTGAAGAGGCGAGGTCGACCGGCGGTCCTGCGCCAGCGCAAAGCACCCGGGGTGCTCGCCGGGACCGCTAGGGTTGATGGCGCGGTGGTGAAAATGCCGGGGATGTGCTTGCAATGCTCACGCGGTAACGAAGCTAAAGCGGCCACTGTTACTTCAACTCTATTGGTAGAAAATGACAAAATGCCTAGGTTGCTATGCGTGGACGATTCTTATTGGTGGGGCATTAAACTTCACACGAAAACGGCAAGGTTAAACGACCAGTGATCTCCTAAGGCAGTTAAACTCAAAGTTAGCAACACAAAGCATATTGTATGACAAAATTTTCATTTATTTATTTGTTTTCAAACCATTGTGAAAGGACGCGACATCTAGCGCTATTTCGCAAAGTGTACTGGTTAGATTTGACGAAGAGCGCAAACCTGGATTTACCAGTCACTGGTCTAAGCATCTATATACATATATCTGAATTGGTGCGAAATGATCGCATGAACGCTACTTATTCATCGATATTTTTGGTTTATAAAAATGTATTATGTCAGGATTATAACTAGCAATATTTCAATAACCTTTAAGTGATATACAGAGGGAACATATGTAGGAAATGTTATCATCGTCCTCGGACGCAACTAGTATTTTTCCGTGCCGTACGAAACATTAACATTAAATCTGATAAAAATGGGAATTTTGACACTAACGTCGGAAAACGTGTCAAATCTCATAAAACTGCGGCATTTCTTCGGCTTTCCAACGGTACTGGAAAAAAATATTAACATGATTACTTCGGTAAGAATTTTCAACTTTTATGTTGAAAAACGGGGCTCAACACTGGGAAATACGCATGTTCAGATGGGGGGGGGGGGGGAGGTCAAAATTTTAATTTGTTTGATGTTTATTATTTTCTTATTGCCTTTAAATTTTTAATATCGATGGCCATAAATTAGATTATATTGTGATATAATGAAGCATAGTCACGGTTTTAAGAAAAAACAAAAAAAATTGACAACGGGTTGAGATAAGACAAGTTCTCTGGCGGCGTTTTACTCCATTTCCAATTTTTTCTTAGCAACTACCTGCGGTTCACCCTATGTATACAGTGAGTGATTGATTTAAGACGGCCATTAGAACCTTTCCTACTTCCCATTAGGATAAAAATTTGAAATTTGGCAACCGGCCAATAATCCTTTCGAATTGAACAAAATACTGCCATCATTATACCGCTTCCGGTTTTAGCGGAAATAACATCAACTTTTTAATTTCAAATGGCGACCCTACTTTTTAAAGTTATATTCAACGATCCTAATTTCGTTGGTCTACTTGCCACGGTTACCTATATACAAAAATTTTTGTTTTTGGTTCCTATGTATAAAAAATGTATCAAATGCATTACAACATTTTCATCCGCACGATATATCGCTTAAAGTTGTTAAATTATTAAATGATTTGATATCGTTCGGAAAGTAAAAATTACCTTTGATCCGGACACTCGTTTTTATAGTTATTATTTTCTAAATTCTCTTTATTAATTAACGCCCCTTAGATATTTGCCGTGCAGTGCAGTGCAAAAGCCTCCATAAGACCGGAAGTTTTCGACAAATTCTACATGTATGTGTAATAGAATTAATTACCATTTGTCAATAAATATTTTTTTGAGCTATGAAGTAATTTATCGATTCGGCTCGACTGAGCTGAGCCAGAGGCGAACATAACAAACAGTTTGTTCAATAGTTTTGTGACGACATTGTCGGTTTTACACTTTCAGGAGTCAGTATGAGCTTTTCTTTTCGAATCAATCTAGAGTAGCTGTTCATTCTTAACTGGAACGATAGGTGTTACATGTTGTATAGTATTATTGTCCAAATACTTGCAAACAAATCACAAGGGGGCATCCCATTCTCTTGATAATTGAGTCAATAATATGACGCGAATAGTTTACGACGCCTAACAAAAAAGATTATTCATTCATATGTGCCGCTAATAATTTACATTCTTACGTTGGCAGACTGAAATCACCACGGTCCGGCTTCGCAATTATTGATCAGTATTGTTGGCGAAAGCCTATTCAAAGAATCCCTCAAATTAACCTCACAATACTTCGTCCGCCAGCTCTAATAGCACGATAATTAAACGAGTTCTAAAAATAATATTGTATCGAATATAAACCAAAATCATTACCGACAGTTTAACAGTTAAATTTGTGTAGATCCATATTCAACACACGCCGGAATCGGATCTGTTTGTCTAAAGGAGATTGAACTAATATTGACTTTGACATGAACCTCGATCTAATATAAATCACAAAGGTTTGTCCGTGTGCATGTTTATTGACTCGAGGGGGTGTGAAATGGAAGACGAATATATCCATCTAATTATCGAAAGACGCCGGAGGTGTTTGAACAAATTCATAATAACCGATGGCGCTTAAAACAGCGGGGTACGGATTTTTATGATTTTATTGCCCCAGTTAAGTGTTTATCGAATGGAATATCGTCCCTAATAATATAAGGCGAACGCGAAGGTATCAGGGCGTTAATTCAAAATAAGATGAGTGATAGAAATAGTTTTTACAATTTTTCGGGTGCGTGCCTTAAACACAAAAATGAGGTTACGTCTATTTATTGCCGGCCGTAAGAAAGCACCCCGGGTAAGGTCATTTTTTTAAATTATTGTGGAGCTCTGTTATTCCGTCGATTTGCCATTAAAAATGGATTAAAATATTTAAAATTTAATTGGTCATACCAATAACGCTACATTTTGGCGGATGTGCCGGAAAAATGGGCGATCTGATTTTGTCCGACGCTAATAAAAAGAAAGCAACAAATCAAGCGTCAATTTGAGCGCCGAAATGTAATAATCTCGTTCAATTCCGCTTACCTTTAGTCCCGCTTTCGTCTCTTTTTTGTTGATGTTTCTTCTCGGATTCGAACTTTGACACATCGCGGCGTCGCCTCCCTTTTTGCCGTTTCTTCATTTCCGTTTTTCCATTAATTGGTTCGGTGTTCTTGTCCCTATTACAATTAGACGATAAGTAATTGCATTTATCCATATGGTTCCTGTGATTTAGTATCCACAACTCGTCCACATCTTGCAACTTAAAATTGCAGTTATCAAAAACTCTTTGTCCCGACGCAACGGTCCCGAATCGATTTGCTCTTCGCCCCATCGTCCTTGTTTCGAGATTTACCGGATAGTTTTGTCTAGCATGCAAACCGTGGGTCGTGTTCTTCGAAGCCGCATTATTCTGGGCGTTGTTCGAGTTTTCTATTGACGCGTCTCGACGGCGACGGCGTCGCTGCTCCCGCTTGTTAAAACTTTCCTCGGCAATTATTAACGTGCCGGCACTACTCGTTCTTGTTTTGTACCTGTTGCCTTTCAGGAGGCTTGCCTCACCGATATTAGCACCGTTATTGGACAATAAAACATTCTCGCTTTCGCACGCAACTCTCGCCTTTAGGAAGCTTTTGTAGCCGTCCGTTTCGGCGCGTTTTGAACTTTCTTCGTTGTGTTTTAATTTGCGATGAAATAGATCGTCACTTCGGGGGCGACGAAGCTGCGGACATTGGAACTTTTCATTCGCGATTGCACTTATCGCTCCATCTACGAACATATTGCAGAATGTAAAATCACTACATAACATGGACATTTACCTATAATTATCAAACATAAGAGAGACAACGACATGCATACAACTTCAGAAAGGCGCCGTTAAAAGGTAATTTATTAAAATATGCAATAATATTTGCAGATAAACTCACGTATTTTAAAAGTTGATCACTTAATTGATAGTAGTGAATTATACATTTTGTTGGTAAATGAAATCAATTAATAAATAGATGAATCACAATTTCCTTAATATGTATGGTTTTCTAAATTACTATAAATGGACTAATTCTGATAAGCACTCACATCAGCACCTTTTCCATTTCTAAATTATTGCTTTTTCGTTTACTGATTGCCATTTTAAAATCATGCTTCCCTCTCATTTGCTACAGATTTGAAACAATAACAAGACATTGTTTTTATCATTATAAAAACGCTGTAAATGAATTGTAAGCCCCGCTCAGGGATTTGAAAGGCTTATTTGTGCGTTTGAGCCCATCAAAATGCTTGGCGTTATGTTTTTACGATCTGGTGCGCTTAATATTTAGTGACGCTCTCCATCTATTGTATGTCAGTTTGGAATCGAATGCATTCATTCATTCTTTCCGCCGTAAAATAATTACAAAAACCCGTGTCGTAACAACAAGTTTCATTTATTTAAATCGAATCCGGTTATACGGTCCGCGGAGCGCTATACAAAATATATAAAAGTAAAACAAAACGAAAAAAGCCAGAGAACGCACAGTTGTGCATTGTTGCGACTAACGGTCGCAATTAAAAAAAAAAACTCGTCGCGGTCACTGTTTATTAAACATAGATTTGTGCGATTTTGTGCATTTTTAATAGCTCGGCTTGAAGAACCATCCCAATTCTATAAATTCTGCTTCGATACACAATAGTATGCACGATACCTATAAATATGTCAATCTGATATAAATTAATTGATGCAACAAAGCGCTTGCACGACTGTACCTGCCAAAACGTCGCTTCTTGATTTCTTCAAATCGTAGCTCCTGGAATCGTAGTACGTTCTGCATATCCAATCGCTCGAACTCTTGTTTAGTTTCTTCGGCAACGGCTTTTCCTGCTCCTTGCACCCTCGTCCGGCATTTGCGGTGGTGCTGTGCCAACGCTGACGGTTCGTCGCTCCTTCATATTTGGTTTGTAGCATCAATTGGCCTTTAGAATCATAAAGTTGGATGACGGGCATGGAAATATGCGGCGAAGATTTCGAGGTGGACAGTTCCCAATTCCAGTTTTTCGGCTTTTTCAGTTGTAACTTAATTATTTGCTCGAAAAGATCGGGCGAACTTTCAACCAAGTTCATCTTGGCTGAAAGAAGTTTTAATTCATGCGGGTGCGCTGCATATCTTAGCTTAAAAGTTTGAAATCGGGTTATATTTTTAGTTAAAACCGCGAAATTTCAGCGATTTCCAGCCCGGGCTTTATCCAAATTTATGACCGATCGTGCACAAAACACCTGAGGTTTCGTTTGTTTTCGACTGCGGAGACAGATGTGGTTCCAATTTGGAATTTTGATTGTTTTCGTTTTCGAAATTGTACTATTTGTAAAACCAAAGCTATATCTATAGTAGGTATACAATATCTATTAGGTAATGTCAACTTTTTGTTAGTGTTAAATTCACAAATGCATCATTTATAAGTAGAGAGAATTGAATGATCTGTAAAAATGTTTTTTTTCGTGTCCTGTACGCACCACAGAGTGGAGCTTTACAGAAGTGGCGCTCAGACAAAGCGAACGGAATTAGAGAAAAACAGAAGTTCTATCCAATTTAGCCCGCTGCCAGCAATAGCGAAACAGCAGAACAGTCAAACAAAATCAAGCAGGTTCTCCTTCCAAAGACTGCTTTAAGAAACGGAAATCAAAATATAACTCAAATAGTGTCTAAATCGCATTGTTTCAAATGTCTTCTCAGACCATCATAAGACATTTACCGAAACGTCCTGAACATAATCTTTACCCTAGAGATCCAAATGAAAATCGAATAACAGTAGAGAAAGTCCCATCAATTAAATGTTACTGAATATGTATTTGGAATATGTTTTTTTAATTTTGAATGTGTCACCAAAATTTTACAAAAAAAAAAAAATTGTTGCTAACAAAATTATATCATAATTCAAATTTATTTATGTAAATAAAAACAAATAAAATCAGGGACGTTCTACGTAATATTCACGTATGTGGCGGCTAGTGGCGTTTGAGACTTTGCATCGTGAAACATTCAAATAAACATAACGCAATTAGCAGAAATTAAAATGTCATTTAAATTTTAAAAACCAGCGCTTTGAATATGACAAACAACACATTGCCCGAAAAACTAAAAATAAATCCTTGTTAATGAAAGCTGTCAACTAACTACCTTGCCATTTTCAATTTCCAACAGACGCTGAAAATGTAAAGGCGGATGAAGCACAACTTTAAAAAATCGAAGGAGAGAGAACCAAACCTAAACTCCAGTCGAGCTGAATTAATTGCAGTACCACTATTTTCCATTAAATCCGAGATTGAATTTGGACCATTTTATCATCCGTATCTTCACTCTAGCACATCTCACTATGTGTTCGATGGAATTGTATGCTGTTGTAGCGATAGTCCGATTTGAACTGAATTAGTTTTGGCATCGAGTCAAACGACTTGTTGGTTGTGGTCGGCGTACGAAATTGTTGTGCAACACGTTCAGACTCTTATTTTAGGCCGTTTCAAATTGCATCTTCGTTCGGATCTTGAAATAGATCTTGTTTACGCGAGCCCTGCGTTCTCGATTCATTGCAACATGAAGATTGTGATATCGTTTCCAACTATTTACCTTTCAAGATTTCGGGTAAGCACCCAAGTTAAAACTTAAAAATAATATACTGTTTTGACAGACTCAAGTTATTTTCAGGCGGCCACATTACTTGTAAGTTAAAAACACTAGCCAAATTAGGTTCGTGTTTATATTAAAATGGAAGTTTATAATGAGGCAATCAAAAATTTAGGAATGTGATGGAGCGCCGATGACCAGACAAATTGTACGGAATAACGTAAATTAAAAGGAAATTTAATATAGGTTTATGAAAATGCCATCATATTTTTTAATTCGACGTTGTATTAGGAGAACGCGTGCGTGGTGGGATTTTTTCTTAATTAGATCGTTTGTCATCATGATTTATTCTAACATGGTCATTACATCAGGTCTAACACAAACTAATGCAATAAATTGTGTCAGTTTGGATAATCAGATAGTTATAAAATTATGATTAGGCACGGTCGTACATTGGCCTTACTAGGAGCATTCTAAGTAACACGTTAACAAGAGATACTTGAAGTTACGGAGGGTCCAGTCATTTCCATCTGACTCAGTCGCCGCAAATCTATCTATTTAACGAAAATAAATGATTTTTCATCCATCCACCCTCCTTTCCCTCTAGTCCCTTGGTTGGTTATTTATTATCCAGTCACATGAAATTATAAAAACGATGTGGATATATACAAACGAATATCATCGTTAAATGCTTATTGAATAACTCGTCACTTCTGGTGTCCCTCAACGATATATATATATATATATACATCGATCGAAAATCCTTAACTCCTTTCACTCCTATTCATATTCAATTTGAAGCGAACTCAACACAAACAAGAGATTATGTATTCGGCACTTAACATCTAACTACCTACGGAAGCTCCAATTACATATTTTCATATACAACATTGGTCTATTCGATTTTTATCCACGAATTTATTTCTAATATCACAATACAATTTCTTCGACAGTTGAACGTGCGATGGTGTCTCTTATTCGTCCTCTGCGAATTTCCCGTTGTAGTAAGGAAGATACTTTAAAGCTGCTCTCCAGTCCGAAACATATGCAACCAAAAGCACTGACGTCAAGCTGTAGACTATAGCGCTTGGTGTTAATTGCATCATTGCCTTGACGTGTTTAGGGCCGATAACGCGTAACCAATGGGGAAGCTCCAGTAAAGGTCGCTTGTGACCCTGCGTCATTTTCGGTTCCCATTTGCCAGTTTTGTAGTCACTTTTTTGCTCGGTTTGCAAACAGTCCTCCGTCTCTATTGTTGTGTGTTTTTTCAATTCGCTTTTTTGATCGTCCTGGCAGCCTTCCATTTTGATTGACTTGGAAAAAAATGTGACGTGAGCCGGCTCGATTAAATGAACACTTGATCGTCATCTGAACTGTAATTGATATCCGGTGTCTTCTTTACTGGAGTCACTGGATAACGCACGGGCCCCCTCCACTTCCGACCAAGACCCAAACTTCGAGGTAGTGGGATAGGTGGTATAGTAGATTTCTGTAAATCGTCATCGCTTTTACGAAACGTTCCGTCCAATGATCTGAAGTCGACGAGGTTTTTAGTCGTTGTCCCACCTACGTAAATTTGATTGCACGACTTTGAAAGAGTTTTTTTTAGAGACTTCTTCAACATCATGTTCTCGCTTTCGGATTCGATTTCGTAGCGGATATGTTTGTGATATGGGACTTCTGTGGAAGCGTACTTGTGGTAATTGGAGAGGTCTAGGCAGCTTTCGGTCACGTGTTTCTCTACAGGACTTCCAATTTTATCGCTGGTCGCTTTGTTATTGGGGCATGATAAGCGTTTAAGCTTGTTCATGGTATCCTCTAAGCGTAGTGATTTTAAATGTGCCTCAGTCATGTCTGTTTTCAGTTGATCTGCCGCCAGTGATATTCTACTAAAAACAAACTCAACCTTCTGACCGGTATTCGTCAGCAGATTTAGAGCGTTTTTATATTTCATTCCCAGCAAATTGCAGCCGTCCACTGCAACCACTTGATCTCCGCTCAGAATATTTCCCGCCAGATAAGCTGGTCCTCCTAGAATAATTGACTGGACATAAACGTTCCCATCGGATCCCTCTGTGATCTGTACACCTAAACTACCCTTAGAATCACGCTCCAACGTAACGATCGATAAAATCCGCTCTTCGGCAAATGATAACTGATTCAATTTATCCACCAAAGTTTCGTTCAAACTCTCCTGGAAGTCGGGCAACATACACGATTTAACCGACGCGTCTATAATGTACGCTTCAGTGCTGGGAGATCTGGAAGTCGACGTTGAGCTGCAGTGCAAGGAAACCGACTGCAGAGACATCTCTTCCAAATAATCATTACTTCCCGCGTTTACAGCCTCCATGGATCGAGAGACTCGAAACATCCGGGTGCCCATCTTAACTCCCCTCCTCTTATCTGGATTAATTCCTCCCAATCCCGACAGGTAGCAACTATCCAATACTAAACCACATTGTCTAGGTTGCTCGTTCTCCTTGTTTTGAAACTTCTCAAGGTCGCTCATGGCGACGAAATCGTGAACGCTCTTCGCGCGTCTACACTTGGGTTCGTTTGTTTTGCTGCTCGACCTGGAAGAGGCGCGCAAGTCGATTTTAAATTCCGTCTCGGCGTTGATGGTAGCTTGATCTAAATTCATGTTCGCAAGTGCTTCCAGCTTACACAATGAATTCGTTTCGTTTTTGATGTCTTTCAGTGGAATTCCAAATTGTTGGGAGAGTGTCTGCAGGGAGGTGTACTCGGTACGCAAACGCAAAAAGAACTGGTGATGCAGGGAAGCCAACCTGAACGTAAAATAACTCCTGAAAATTAACGACGGTTAGCAAGCAAACGTTCTAGTATTACTAGAATTGTTAATACTTTTTGTGGTCCATCTTCAACTTGTATTTTTTCAATTTCGAAGAATGCAGAGTCTTGGAATGAGGAAGAATGCACAAGTAATGTTTGCTGTAACACAAAGTTTGAATGCTTCGCCATTCAAACATTTCGTACACCTGTGGCCCGCAATTAGTTGCTGTGTTGCGTTCGTACAAATTGATCCCTTGGGCGCTGATGTACAGCCAAACGTCTTTGCTATTATTGTCTTTAAGAATCTGAAACAAGAGGCTTCATCTCCGTCGTAACGTCGATATTGATGACTACCCAAGTTGCAGTATAGAAATGGCCCCCGTAGTGTGTAAGATTTTGCGCCAGTATTATAAAATCCTGTTCGACTTTGTCGATGCTCAATCCTCGTTTGGTGACGTGGGACTTGATCAGTTCCTGTCGTAATTCGTACTGATCTTTAACGACGTACGACATCGTCTCAGGGATGTAATGTTCCAAGAGGAAATAGTCTCGGGCACCGTGCTCCTAAAAAGTACGTGTAGCTTGATAAAATAAAAAAAACATGCTTTGCTGTAAACAGGCAGTTCCCTAATCAAAAGTATAACAGGTTTTCGGTTTGAACGTATTGCGCATTAAACTTTTTGCATTATATTAATACTGCCAAAAATCCAGAACAGATGTATGTATAATAATTTTCTGTAATAGTCTTCTAATCTCGAAGCACTCGGCAGGCTGATTTTAGGACTACAACAGAAATATTAGCTTACAATAGCCGCAACAGTTTCAAGAAATTGAAAACGCACTTCTGCCAATTTTCCAAAGCAGTTCACAAACTTTAATTAAGAGGATACCCTTTGCTAAGGGACTTGACAGAATTACATTGTGAAAAAATGTCTCACGACTAGTAAGTGAGAGGTACATACAAATATTATTCAAATTTTTAGTGTTCATAATGATGTAGATCCAAGATTTTAATTAAAGAAAAGGTTACAAGTCCAAGGTTACAGTTTCTCAACATGAATAGATTCAGAAAAAAAATCTCTCACAAAATGGTAGAATAAAATAAGAGTTAATTTGAATTTCAAAAGTTGAGGTGGCCAACGGTGAAAATGTCTTTTAGGCTCACACATTTGTGGTGAAAATGTGTCCCCTTGTGACTTGACAATATCAAATTACCCCAAATTATGTATAGATATTGGCGTGAGTATTCAGTCCACAAGAAACTTGGGTTGAATTTTCATTTGCTACGTGTATGATTTAGAAGTAATCTGTAAAATTGATGACCTTGGCGATGTACTTTGGTAATTTTTTCTGACTAGTCTAAATAACAATTATGAGAACCTTGCGAATGTACTGACCCTTTCATTATAATCGCCGAATTCAGCTTGTAAAGCCAAACCGTCCAACTCGATGAGTTGAGTGAAAGAACAAGGCAATTGGTGTTCCAAAATCGATCTTCTTAATTGCAGATAGAGCAAGTGTCGTGCTTGTGGTCCTCTGATGCCCCGCAAATTAGGAAGAAAGAAACGTACTCGCATGAAGAGGGTCAGAGTGGCGTTTTGCGATCCGCCCGACTGCACCGCTTTGCAGATTCGCGTGTCCGAAGGCAGGAAAACGAAATCCCCAGCGATAAGTGCCGACAGGCCTAGCATGAAATTCTCCACGATGTGCTCCTTCTGTATTATCACCTGACACCCAACAACGGATTACATTTAATAAAGGAAAAATTATTATTTCTCAAACACTCCATTGCCAACCCAAGTTGGCATCATCGAAGTAATAACCCTCGAAAATAAATATTTAAGGTTTGAAAAATATTATTTTTAAATAATGAACAAATTTACCTCGAATAACTGACCAGCGGTGGTGGAATTCGGATTGCAGAGGACGTCCAGTTTCTGCCCGTTCAACATGATAACAGTGATGTGCTTCCTGGCGTATCCTTTCGGATCCGGAATCGCGATTTGCTTGGCGAGAAGCGACGCCCTCACCACAAATTCCGGCCCCACGCAACCCCTCACCTCGTCGACTTGCACGTAAGCGTTTGCCTTATATAACCTGGAAGCAGCCCTATGCACCGGATTCTTCCTCATCCTGACTCTGCGATTTTGCGCGTTCTCTTCGAAACCTCCGAAGTGGTGTTCTTCGGGCAGACAGAACGATTTGGGACGACTCACGCAATCCGGCCTATCCGACATAGTAAACGACAAGTCTTCCATGCTAGTGCTGGCCTCCTTGGTGGTGAGCTTAGGCTTGGTGAGGTTAATCCAGCGACGCGGAATCGTACCGAGTACCTCACCGTTGGATTCGTTTCTGGCGACATGTAAATTACTGCATGGACGACACGTTCCAAGGAGATGTGTGCGTGCCCCGCTTAATTAGGATGAAATTACCGTCATTTGAATTTGTTTACCTGTTGCGAGTTCGAGGACGCAATTCCGGCATTGCTGGAGGTCCCCAAGGAGTGTCAAGAGCGAGCTCGATGGCCGCCATCGCCTCCTGGTGCAGATCCATGACTATGTGGGAGAAGGGGCGGGTCTGCTGGCGACGCTTACAATAATCCGAAATCACCTAAAGATAATCGTGTTTTCAAAATTTTGTTTAAATTAAACATATCTCCTATTGGGTCGCTTTCAATTATATTTTCGACGTATACAACCCACCAATTCCAATCAACCTATTTATTTCGACATTTAACATTTAGAGCGGCGGTCACCATAAAACCGAAAAAAGCTTCAAATACAAATACATTATTGCATCCCAACATCTCCACTTTCATTCGGATAGGATCGATACATTTATTTTCGAGTTCTAATCGGCATCTGCCTAAGGCACCACACGCACTGAATCGACTCGGACCGGTCGGATCGGCACGGTACGATCGGCACGGCAGCGTATACCGCGCATTGAATCGGCACAATCGGCACAGTCGGCACCTTTGGTGATTTCATCAGCTCATTTAGTACAGTTCGTTTTTAACAACAATTTATTTAATATATAATATATAAAAATATAATAAAAAATATGCTCTTATAGATGTCTTATGTGGTTGTTGAATGATTAAAATCGGATAATTAATAACAGTTTAATTGTATCGTGGTTGTTTTTTCGTAATACAGAGTGTTTATGTTGATCACCTTATGGTGGTGGAGGCAGCACGGCTATTTTTTGGATGCATATTTACATTTGCAGATTACTTTACAATTGCAGATGTGGACCGAAATGCGGAAAGCCGTCGGACCTTTCGGCAGTTTTTGCCTCTTCGATCATTCTCTGCCGATGCCGAGACGATCCGACCGGTCTGAACCGACCGATCCGATCCAGTGCGTGGGCTCTCATTTAATTTCATGTATACCAAAACATGCCGATCGTGCCGTGCCGATCCGACCGAGCCGAGTCGATTCAGTGCGCGTGGTGCCTTAAACCGGTAAACGAGATTCGGAATCTCGGACGAATTCTGCTGCGATTCCGTCGGCATTCTTTTTTGACGCCTGTGCAGTTAACGCAATCTTAGACTGAAGTTGTAGTTAGTTGGTGGGTATACTTATTATAGTTATTGTGGGCTGGTGATTTTGCGATAAACAATCGTCTTCGGTATCACACAAAGTCGCCGAGCGACAGCAGAATTCCCGATTCATGACATCGGTAGCGCGATGCTGAATGCGATTCATCGCTCGTGTAAAAGTCCCCATAAGGCACAATGTAAATGGTGAATCCCTAACTCGCGAATGCGAGATCAGAATCTCCGCGTAAAAGGTATGCAATGAAAAAAGAATCCCCAACGAGATTTGGAGATGCACCTGATTGTCTTTTTGGTTTCTTATGGACGCCATAATAATTATGCTATTAGATAAAGAAAAAATGAAGCAAACTTTCATTTGAACAAAATCATAACATTTTTAATTTAAAATTGAAAAATATGTTGAACAAATATAAAATTGATTAAAAATTGTACAAAACAAAACTTTGAATTAGTTTAAATATCTAAACTTTCTACCGTAATTTCGGCAGCGGATATTTATATTATTTCAAATTTTCTACTTAATTTTGTTGTAAAAAGCAATTAATCGGCGCCCAATTCGAAATGAAAGACGTAATATCCTGACAAAACCCCGGTGGCAGTATTTACGGGCAGAAATCCACAATTCGTTCCGATATCGGATGATGTCGCGCCTCTAAGCCGTTATTTTTGATTCCGCACCCTTTAGGTGTTTAATTTATCGCCGACAGTACGAAATAAATCCAACGATACGTCCGCTTTTAATTAATCGTACGAAATCGGTTAAATGCTTTGACATGCGAAAGTTTGTTCTGCCGACCCTGTTTTGATAAAACATGGCCTCGATCATCCTAAATTCATTAACTCCGATTTACATATAAGGTTCGCGAAATAATTGACGACGTGTTTCACCGACATTTAGACGGCAAGTTCGCATGACCTAAGTTCGTTATTATTAAGCGTATACTTGTCGGCGCACTCCTCACCATCATCATCATCGTCGTCGTACCTAGTTCTTTTACAATTCGCTATCCAAATAAGGCACCGGACTGTTTTTTTAAACTAATTTACTTGAAACATCGTTGATTAATGGCGCAGAAATCGAACAAGATTGATGAACCTCTTCTCGCTTTTAACTACTTACTTCCAGCAGGTACATCAACGAGGCCCTTGTCGATACTTGAATTTTAGTCATGTCGATTAATATTTGGTAGAGTTCGCCGCTCAATCGCAAACTCGCAGCAGGACTGGTCAGTGTGACCCTTTTCATAGTCTCTCCCAAGGCGTAAATCCACATCTGCAAAAAAACATCACCAATTAACTCCGCAACATTAACATGATTAACATTCAATAGGACTATCAAGCGGTGCCCCTCTAGGAATTCGATTAAAATAAATTTCGGTTCTGACAGTCGGGAAACATTTCGACTAGGATTCCTCGGAGCTGGCAATTTCTGTTTTCTAACTGCTGTAAACTAAAGGACATTAAATGTTTCGTATCCTGGCTCGCGGTGGCATACAACGTCAACGGTTCAGTTAAATCATTCCGCAATCGCAATATCGAAAGACAATAGTGATCACGTCTTTAAAATGTTATGTTTATGTCGACTTTCAATTTTAAGCTGTCCAATTAAAAATTAAATGGTTGCGTCCGTTTGGTAATTGTTGATGCGTTTTTATTAAGGGTCATCCAGGCCGTTGAAACTTATCGCTTCTGGACGGAGCGTTTTCGATTAGCAATAACCTTTTACTGGCAATCACACAGGGGGACCATTAGCATTGACCGTGAACGGGGCGGGAACATCACCAAGTTACATGACGGTTCCATGGTGTAATGGTTAGCACTCTGGACTCTGAATCCAGCGATCCGAGTTCAAGTCTCGGTGGAACCTTTACTTTTATTTTAGTACTCTGAAAATAAGCCTCGACGGTTATTAAATTTGTATTATCTTGATAGGTTTTAAATTTTGGAATACAAAAACTGAACTAAGCAAACATCATTATTAAAACGGCCCTCAATGTTTTTCTTTACACACCGACCATGTTACCAAATAAACTAATCGATTCTATTGTGGGCGGATTAAAATACTATTTCTGTTTTCAACGACTATTAGCGGTTTTTAACAAATAAAGGGTTGTTAAAATTATACTTCTTACATTGCGGTTGATGCAATATTGAAAAAACGCAAGGTGATATACTCAAATAGGTATTGTTTTCCAATTTTTGTTTTGCCGCTCTGAGAATATATTGAAAGAACGGATCCGGCCGCAATTCAGTTCAAGTAAGTCTTAATATGCGCACAAAATATTGCTCCAGTTTTAAGATAAGACAATATCTGTACTTGGAGGCATTTAAGGATAACGCGAAATTTATGACCAATTAAAATAGTAAATGAGACGAAGATGTTATTGATCGAATACTATTAGCAGTTTTTAACAAACAAGACGGTTCCATGGTGTAATGGTTAGCACTCTGGACTTTGAATCCAGCGATCCGAGTTCAAATCTCGGTGGAACCTAGATTTTTATTAAATGCTGAATAATTCTTTTAAAAAAATTGTTTGCAAATTGAAAGGAATATATTGTTGTTTATATTTTGCTGTTAACTTTAATTTATCTCAAAATCTTTTATTTATTATCTGACCTAGAATTTGTATGTTATTTACATTTATATTTTATTATAATATCTTTTTTCAGCTTTCCGACAAGTTATTAAAAAATAATAATAAAAATAATGACTCCATTTACCTTTTCCGTCTCCGTATCGGTGCATTTCTTATTTGGTCGGTATTCCGGTGCTAAATACCCCGCCAGGTGTGCTTGGGGACCGCATCCAAACAGAGCTTCGCTCTCACACAGTTTCACCCTTCCTCTCGACGACAATATGAGGGTTGATGGTGTTACCAACGGAATGCACGAATCGCTGGAGGCGTCATCTGCAACAAACAACACTTTTAAGAACTCATCTCAAAGGGCTACACCTCAAGAGTTGAATGGGCGAATGTTAACTGTTCGATGAGAATCTTCTGAGATGCCTGCATTTGTTTCCATTCTTCTACGAAATCCGGCGGCTGTATTTACAGGCATCTCAGAAGATTCTCATCTAATGATGACTTCGCAACCACTTCAATCGAAACAAATGTCTTCCCATTCCCCGGTAGCGATATCATTAATTATCAAACGTGATCGATAAACGACGAGACTGCAATTTAACCCCTTCGTAACATGTTGAATGTCAGAAGTTAACAAATGATATTTAACGACGGGGTATGTTCACACAGGACATTGTTTCGTCAACGTTCGCTTCTTGAACGCCTGCCAAAATTATTCCGCTGGTACTAATTAGGTAGAGATTTATGGCTTTATCGGCAATGGCAGCCAAAGGTTTGTTACAAATTAAAAGCTAATTCTGCGCCGATTCCATTCTCTTCGCGAGCAAAACCTTTTCACTTCTTTTGATACAATACTGCCATTATGTTGCTTAGAACAATGCGCACTCAAACTTGCACTTCGTTCCCGTAGCCTTTCGCCTAGATTTTTACGTACGTATTCGTCCCTTAACGAATTCTATTATTTAAAAAGAGTCGAACCGAGTAACCCTGTGAAATATGGCGGGCCAATTTTATGCGTCGAAACAAAAATTACAAATGGAGCCATCACGCTTGTGAGGGGCTTGGAAACTTGTGCAGCAACAAGGCGCAAACTTCTAATTGTACATACGAGGCGGAGTTGAAAGCCTTTCGATTAGACGGATTTGTCTCGAAAATCCGCCGAAATCAGGTCACTGCTATAGATTTACTAAAACATTTTCAGCAGCCTGCAACCAGAACAAGGTATCGTGGGCGTGAGTGTGATTCCAACCGTTGTCAAAAAAATGTTGTTGTTTGTTACAGGGTCATTATAAATGATTCTAGTCAAAGTGTGCTGTGCTGTGTTACAACCCCATATAAACAATGACACAAACATTTGTAAATTAATATATATTACTAATATACTATTTTCGAATACCTTATTAAAAAATAATTATACTTTGTATTACCTATTATGGACCTAACTTCAGTTGTTTTCCTATTATTTGACATTTAAACCAACAAAATCCCGTTCTTTGAAAAATAGCTGCTCCCAAACCAATGAGTTGGTTTGATATTTTGACAGAAAATTTTCAAATATATTCTAGTTCATTATGATCCATTCAAATTTTGAATTGTAGTAATTTAATATACACAGTTGCTCATGAACGCAAATTGTTCATTTAATCAAATTTTTCAAATGGAACACTCTGTATATTTTGGTATCATTCGACAACATTTTTGATGACGTTTTTAATCATATAATTTAATAGTGGAATATCGCTAATTTGGAAACTAGTTAGTTAAGAAGTTGAAAAATGATCAGTTATAAGAACGTCATTGGATAGCTTATCAAAAATGCGATCAATTGATACCAAAATATACAGGCGTTTCATTTGAAAAAATCGATTAAATTAACAATTTGCGTTCATGAACCACCATGTATGGTAAATTATTAAAATCTTGACCACTATAAACAAGACGATATTACAAATTTTCGGTCAAAATTTGAAGCCAAAATTCTCATTGGTTTGGGAGCAGCGATTTTTCAAAGAAGGGGGGGATCAAGGATCAAGGAATCAGAAAATAGACATCCTATATGTATGTAATTTGAACAACTGTCACCAGTTTATGCAGTTTATTGAAATAGTGATTTACGAATGTTTCGTCTTCAAAAACTTAACGGTTTATCTACTATTTATCTTAAATCTAAATTATCTCAAATTCGTAATACAACATCTGTCAAAGTAAACAATGGGGTGGTATATTTATGTATAATTTTCGTCAATCTACAGCTGAGTATACCTTCTTCGTAAGATTTAATCCCTCGTAAATAATGATCTCGCTGCACAACTTCCGATAAAAAATATGCGAAACGTCTTTCGAGCTTCATTACTTTTCCAAGTTAATAACCAGAACAAATGAAGCTCGGCTAGAAACAATTTCCTGCACTAGGCGCAAACATTTTTTTTAATTAAAAATATACCGTAACCATATGATGGGTCTGACTACAAATATAATATAATTCAAGAATCAACAATTTGTCCGAGTGTTCTGTTTTGAAAGTGGTCTGGTAATTGGATCGTTTCAGATACGTTTAGTCAGTCGTTCTACACCTTTACTTTCATATGTTTCTAGTTTCCGTGGTGCAGTGGTTATCACATCCGCCTAACACGCGGAAGCTCCCCGGTTCAATCCCGGATTGAAATACTTTTTTCCACAATTTAATTAACAATAAACATTCGAAGGCTATACGCGGAGAATTCCTCAGACCGTTTGACAACTCCGACCGAAAATATAGTGGTTAAAACTGAACTTGCAATATGCAAACCCTAGCTCAAGAGCTTCGTGCTTTCAGTGTTTGAGGTTTTCTTTCGCTCCGTCTGGATGGCAGGCATTCCGAATAATTTATCGCAAGCATTTCTATTAAAAATATATGACTTTTCATCTTCCTTCTTTGTGAGATGCGTGCGCAACGACATGCCAGATTTGATTACAAATTTACGTTGGTTGTTTTTCGGGAGGTGATAACTTAATTACTAAAACAAAACGGACACAACAAAAGCAAATAGTGAATGTTAATTAAATTTATGCCGCATGCAGTTGAAAGCTTACATTAAAACAGCGATTGAATTTTAACATTTTTGTATGTGCATAATCACAATGTATTGCTCAAATAGGGTGTAATTAGGTATCGATAAATAAACAGACAAACGCCACTTTTTATATGACGGGAAAATACCAATAAATCAAAAAAAAGTTACGCAAATAAATTCCTAATCAAATAAAAAATACACAATACAGAACCAAATGTAGGTAAAATGAAACCTCAAAAACAAAACTAATTTTAAAATACCCGTAAACAGTCTACAAAAATCACCCTGTATATTGTATAGATGACGGCACATTCTACTTACAAATATAACTTGCGTTCAAAAATAAAACGAGGCTGCGTTGGCCATGGAATTTATCGGCTTTCCAGTGTAGCAACCATAGAAAACATAAACATATAGATTTGACAAATGTCAGTTTAAAATTTTCCATCGAAATAAAACGGACCAATTTTATTCCAATTGTTTATAATAAATGCCATCGCTCTCATAAACATACTCCTTCACGTCCATTTACTGAAATTTGTCCTAAAAAATTGTTTTCATTTAATGTTTTCAAGCAAATCGCTGGGACTGTTAAATTTTATTTTATAATGAGCCACCTTAAGACCTAAAAATGTTATTTAGGACGTCATGTATTTTTTGCACAATGATGTCATCATTGATTTTTGAACCTTCGAATCCAAGCAAATCCGACCCTTTTTTTTCTAATATATATTGTGTAAGTTATATCTCCCTAGTGGTCGACGTCCGTGTTTAACTATATATACAACGATTTTTGAAATATTAATTGAGAATGCAGTTGTTTTTAAACTGAATTGGTAGGTCTCGAGTTGCGCATAGAGACTGATGACCCATGAAGGTTGACGGGACAAACTGAGTGGTGCCCAAATATTCTCAAAACATTTCTCGGTTTTGTGAATGACTCTTCATCTATCTATTCACGACTTACAGTAATAAACGAATTAATGACCCGTCCTGTTAATTCAGAAATGGCACGACCACCATTCCAGAATTCACAGGAAGAATCATGATTCGCCTCGACAGACAAAAAGAGGAGATACTGTAACAAAGAATAGATTGATGATTGGATTCACAACGAAAGCGGGAAATGTTTTGCACTTTTTTTATCCCATAATAAAAACAATTTTGATTACAATAAAATATTGAATTATCTCATTATGGCACAACAAAATTCAATCTACATTCAAAAAAATTCAAACGTACTCGAACGGCGAAAATCTCTGTCTCGAACCGACTGTTCGACCATATTAAGTGCAGATGAAATGCCGAGAAGTCTAAATTGGCGCCTGGAGAATTTGATAAAGAAAACACTAAATATACGAAACCAATGTCAACAAAGAACACCTAAACTTGAACAGACTCAAACTGACAGGTCGAAATTTTGCTACACTAAATTGATGCACAAAGTTTTTCCATGGCCAACGCAGCCTCGTTTGCTTTTTGGACATATGTTAGTTTATAACTAACGTGCGTTCAAAAAAAAAAACGAGGCTGAGTTGGCCATGGAATTTATCGGCTTTCCAGTGTAGAAATCATAGAAAACATAAACATATAGATTTGACAAATGTCAAATGACAAGAACTGTAAGTCTAAAATTTTCCATCAAAATAAAACGGACCAATTTTATTTAAATTGTTCATTATAAGTGCCAGGACATGCGTACATCGCTCTCATAAACATAATGCAACCCTCCTTCGCGCCCATTTTCTGAAATTTGTCCCAAAAAATTGATTTTGTTTTACATTCTGTTCCGAAGTGCTTCGGAGTTGTTATCAAGTGTTTTGTAAATGAATTATACCACTTCGACCACAAGGTAAAACCGGAAACTACGATATCATTGGATCCAAGTTCACGTTGTAAGTTCAAATGATTCCTTGCATTACGGCTAATAACTCTGGTAACCAAAAATTTGCTTAAAAATTATTTCAAAACAGCATATTAAGTGCAGATGAAATGCCGAGAAGTCCAAATTGGGGTCTGGAGATGAACTTGATAAAGAATATTGTATATTATATTATAAGAACCCAACCTAAAAACTATCTGACAGATTCGAACTGACAGTTCTAAATTTTGCTACACTAAATTGATGCACAAAGTTTTTCCATGGCCAGCTCAGCCTCGTTTTTTTTAACGCACGTTACGAGTAAGTACGAGTCTTTCGTAACTGTGACCAAGATCCCAATAGTTGAAGATGCTTATCAACAAGCGACGAACAAATAAAACTCGCTGCTGAAAAATTCACTAAAGAATTTAATTATCAAAGTGGTGAAATAAATTCAGCTTATTACAGCAATCCTTGTAAGTACATCGAAAACTCCTAATTGCCCGAATCCTGCCCGAATGATAAACTTAGCTAATCCTACGCCCATTAATTGTTGTTAGTTACTCTAATCACCGAATGTGTCTTTACTTGCACATTAGATTAGTTCCCCATCTTGCAATACAACTATTCCGGAAAATGTGCGCCGAACAAAAACTTTCCCACCCAACAACACCTGAATTAATTTTTCTCGCACGATTCTCGTTAATTTATTCCGTCAGACAATTGGTTGAAAATTTCGGTCGTCGGCCGCTTTTTCGCGCTTTGTGGGCATATCAAATTGAATGAATTATTAAAATCAATAATTTGGTCTTCAATTAAATTCCCGAGGATTTTCGAGCGAATATACCGTTTACAATTGACGCCGGTTTAATCCCACTTGAGCGTTCCATCAATCTCGATAAGATGACATGGGACCATTTTCTAGAATGACATCGTTTGTCTTTCGCGGAAATAGAATATCCTAACATACATAACAGAACCATTAAATTCTCGGATAAGACGATTAGCCGCGGAAAACTTTCTGCACGCAAAAACTGCACAGGCCGTTATCAATGCATGTAAATTTAATCATAAGTAAATTAAATTCCTTGAATGTTTAGCAGGTAGTGCCTCAAAGGAAATCTACACATAATAATGTGGCACGTGATCGTATAACTTCGTCGAAAACGAACACAGCATCGACCGCAAGAAATTTTTGTTTGCACCCGAAGACTACGAATGGGATAAATTTGGCAAACCCGCCATTCAGCACAACAGTGAATAGTAAATGAACAGCCCAAGTTTGAATGCCTTTACTGCTATTTTGGTGGAGTAGATTAAATAAACAATTCCTCGGGGCCATCACTGTCATCGCTATAATTAAGAGAATTCGTGCCAAACCGGAATTGCTGGCATTGACACACGAAATTGATGCTTGTTGACGTCTTGTATTGTTTACTTACACTACTTCGAATTCTTCGTTGCCTTCATTAGATAAGGACGTAATTGAAGTAATTATTAAGTATTAAAACAAACAAAAAAGTGTTAGTCAATATGACTGCCAACTTAACTGTTTTTCTATTTTAATGATGATAAATTGGATTTTTCTTGTAGATTTTCTATCAAATATTCAGATAACTGAGTATTGCTTTAGGAAATGATAAAACATTGCAAATAAATCATGGTAAATAAATTTAAAGCCATTTGTAATAATTTGTTTAATTTATTTCAAAATAATTGAAACGTGGCATGTGTATAACCATTGTGCTGGAAAGTTTTAATCGATAAATAATTTGATAAAGACTTTTTACATTAATAATAAAGGAGCCCTCCATATTTTCTGGTCAATTCTGCTGTTAACAAGATAATTTAAGATCGTTGGTTCCAAATTTGTCCACACAGCCTCTATTCCATTTTAAAGTTCATTATTTGTTGCAAATTGCTTGTTAACCTGAAAGACTTTGTTTTTATTAGTATACAGGCTGTCTCAAAAACAATGGTATTAATTTTAACCAATATTACAACTCAGCAAACCCAACAACATTTCTTAATAACTTTTTCTTGTAAACGTTTGGTTAACAAGTTAATATTTTCGGAAGATTTGACTGTTATTTGGTTACCCGCCCATGAATAATAATGCTCCATGTTAAATGCCGATAAGCGCAGAACAAAAAACAAAAGCAAAAAAACGTTCCCTACTTTTTGGTTCTTTCCACCGTAGCCACTGTAAGAGGGCTACGTTTCGCCGCAGCAACACATTAATTTGACCGTTGCTATTATAATGTTTTATCTACTTGCCTTTGCCGCAGCAAGGAAAAAAACTTCCTAACAAAACGTGCATAATTTCTTATACAAGGAGGAAAAAGTAATATTCCGGGGAATGTCTCTGGTTTGTCAAATCGATAAGCAGCTCGTCAATTTCAGAGAGAGTAAAATGCTAAAGTGCGAATTCGATAAAATTGTACATAAAAAAGTGTTTATTTTGACAAGTTCTACTACTAGTATTAATTTCATTATTTCTGGGACAGCCTGTATAAGTGGGTAAAATATTCGACAGTTTTTAACACCTTGTATAAGCAGCAGGTTTAAGTTGACATTTCGCAAAAATTAGTGTAACAAAGCGAAGGTTACCTGATAAAAATAAATCCTGGAGTGTTTGCACAGCTTGACACAAAATAGCCCAACACTCGGGCTCCTTAAGGCCCGAGGGACGCGCTGTCAAGAGTTCTCCCAAACTTGGACCCCCATGAAGACGAGTTTCTTTAATGCAAGGCCTTGACATGCTGAAACAAACCAAACGACTATTGAATTCGAAACAATTTCAAATTGAACCTGTCACTCAAATTATGTAAGCATTTCATCGATGAATCACCCGGCGCATCCACCAAATTTTTGCACCGACCCGCACATTTTCTATATTAATCACGCGATAAACCAAAACCATTCAAATTTAATCTAGAGTTTGTTAAACTGACTTGAATCGCTGTTGTTCGGCTATAGATAAAAAGTCAATAAAAAAAAAAAATATACAGTAAAATTAAATAAAAACTAGGGTGTTCCATTTAAAATAACAAAGATGGCGTCCACTTCCGGTATAAGCAGAAGTGCCGCCATATTGAAAATAATTTATTTCGATTCGGAATTGTCAATTTTGACTGTATTCCAAATTTCAAATTTATAGCACTATAGGAAGTTAAAAATTTTCTAATGGCCGCCTTAAAAAAAACAGCCTGTATATAGTACAGTCTTTTGCAATGGAAATGAGACTCATTAATATACAAAAACCCCCATAAGTCCGCAATCCAAATCGCAACGGACTCTATTTTTATTACGCTTTCTGTCACTTTATAATACGTCAAATTTAAGGTTAGTCTTCTGTTTACAAAATTGGAAATGATGGACTTATGGGGGTTTTTGTATATTAATGAGTCTCATTTCCATTGCAAAAGACTGTACTATATATGGCTTCACCTTGGATTCTTGCAATCCGAACTTTATGTTGAAATATATACATATGTAGTGGCAAATCGATACCTTTTTTTTGACATAAAACAAGTCGTTCATTCAATAATGCAGTAAAAGCTCTTGTCTTGGGTCAAATTCAATTAGCAGTGTCAAAGCTTTTGTCAGACTTGTGCGTCCGTTATTGATTGCCGCCATTAACCTCATCCGACAAATTAAATTTTCACCTATTTCATATAATTGCTTCAAATTTACTGCGTTATGTGACATTACTACGAGTATAGATGTGTTCATTTGCGTTACGTTCATCATCTGCATAGAAATTCGTAAAAATGATGATAAACGACGCGTTCCAAAAGAAAAACTGAAAATTCAGACAAGCGTTGCACGGTTTTTCTTCACGGCATAAAACTTTGACGCATCCGCCAGATTAATATTTACGCTTGACACAAAAAAGTTTAATCACGTCAGTACAAACCGATTTATCAAACTTTTCCCATCGCACCAACATCTTCAACCTTTATGATTGTCTTTTTTTATTAATCGATTAAGAGTCGGTATTTTCACTTTTAAATAAAGCGAGAAATAGTTATCTGATGAATAAAGTTATCTAGCAGTGGGCGATGGGATGGGCAAACTTGCACCTCTCCTTTACTCATGTCCAGTGATAATATATCTCTGTTGCTTACTGACGGGCCAATCAAAATCGCGGAGCTTAATCGTCAAATATCAGAATTGGAAGAATTAGCAAAGGTGCCTTCAGAAATTAATTGTTGAATCATTTTGTGACCCATATAAGTTATAAAATTTTTTGGAGTGACTGCAATAATATTAATGATAATCTAGTATTGCTCAATATATTAACTGGGCCAGGTTAAAAACTACATATGATATTCGTAAGAATTAATAGAAAGTTTGTTCCCTTTAGGAAAGGAAAAAAATTTATACATCAATATTACAAATTAGTTTTATATATAGGTACAGAATTGATCTTTAAGTCGGATATGCAAAATATCATTTTTACTATACATGGTCTGCAATAATTCGTGTCGAATTACACTGTTTTTAAATAAGCTAAACTTTAGTTTTTTAAATGGCACACCTACATTTAAATTATATATATATATTGTATATTTTTGTATTCCATCGAAGGCGTCTGGCTACGTTTTTTATTAAAGTTGTTCTCTAGCTAAAATTCATAATTTACGAGATATTTGATGCACTGGAAAACTGATGTAATAATTATGCTGATTAAAAACTCCAGAAATATAGTAAACTAACGGTAAAAAATTACGATAATCTGCATCGTCTGCTGCTCCTACGTCTCCTTAAAAAAATTTATTGTGATAAAAGAGAAAATAGATAAGATAATAAAACACAAGTCAAAGTGGTAAAATTATAAAAATAAAATGCACAAAATCAATAAATATGTGGAAAAAAATTAATATTAATAGTTTAGTAATATTTTATCGAGAATAAAACCTTTGGAATGATTTTTAAAAAACGAAGAGCCTTGTGACGCGCATGCAAATGACAAAAAACCTACTGGCCATTTTCTAGACGTGATCAACAGGAGAACCCTGGACATCAGCAGATGTGACGGTGACATAGCACTGAAGAGGTCGATCCTCAGGTTCGGGTCGTCTCCCAGGCAGGTAGTACACCAAACATGTGACTCCCACCAGGAACAAGAAGAACACGAACACGATGTCGAACATGATGAGGGAGTTCCACGTCAGCAGTCGCATCACAAGCGTACAATAAACGCATCGAAGCACAAGATTAGGCGAAACAACATCGTCGGCTTATCTTATCTTTATCTTTAGATCTTATCTAAAGCGAAACGAATAGAGTACCATCAGAAACGTATATACGAAACCTCACACCCGTTGGTATCCCAAACAGGGGGAAATCATAAATCGACACATAATTCAGCGTTAACGTAATTACCCCCATCGCCCAACGTTTTTCTCATGTAAATAATTACTTTTTGAGCCATATTCGAAATAATATTGATGACGTGCATACTTCATTTCCTTTAATCTTTTAATGCAAATGGTGTGCTGTATTAGCTTGGACTGAAAAGTAGATCAGAGGGCGCAAAAACACATCATCTGAAGTACATCTGAAGTGCATAGGAGATTTCTAACATTCCCCGTAAACGTTAATGGGTGAAGGAAACTCAAATCTGCATTTTAAACGTGGGCATTGTTAACGTTTCAACTTTCTTAAAACGCGTCGGCAGCTGAATGGAAAAATGTGATTTAATAAAATTTTGACATTATTGTTTGAAGTTTACAATTTAGCATCCCCGAAACTCGAACAGGAAATTTTTTTCTTGAATAATGTATGAATCTACATGCAAAGAAAATAATGATTACATAATTCCATTACAAAGGCATTTTGCACGTGACTTCTACGAGTCTGGTCGACATGTTGAGTTATGTATGAAGGAAGAAAACCTCTCCGGCATAAACATTCACGATTTGCCATTCATCGCTGAAATATTTTCAAATAATTCTAGAACTCCTGCAACCACAAAGTGGAAAACGCAGCAAAGTTCATTTGAATACAATGAAAAGAACACCGATAAAAGAGTAATAAAGTCGGTGTTGACAAACGCCCGATATCTGTTATATAGTAACAGATCAAATATTTAATCGGCCCTTGCGGATGCGTGATGTGAAAGATTTCGTTCTAATATTTATCGCTGATAACGAAAAACCCAAATCGATTCCGTATTGGCCGGATTAACGTGCATCAGGCTTTCAGACGTGGGTCATATACCCCATTATCCCCATTTATATTGATGGTGCTCGAAAAAACCTGACACATATTTTCTGACATAAATCAAAAGAACCGGCCCGGTAATTTATACAATACAATTATGATTCCAGGAAAAAGGTGGTAAACGGCTTTTATATTACGAAATAGACGCCTGGTTGAGACGTCCGTTCGTCCGAGGGCGTCGTGAAAAATCTTGAAAAAAAATTTGCAAAATTAAATTAAAGTTGTGCGACGATTGCACTTGACATTTATACACACACATTATCCGAATTTCCGACCGAGACGGAACAACCAATATTACGATTCAACCAAAAAATGTTAATCTAATAATCTATAATACGACACTTCAAAACGATTTATCCATAAGGTTGAGGTGGGGTGCTAATGTGTTCGAAAAAAATAAATTCTACAATAATAACGTCAATTAATAATGTTTCACACCCAACATTAATTACGAAGCCGAGTAGAGCACAAAATTGAATTTTGTGCTGTCACTTAAATCATAGTCGAAATCTTACCGCGAAATAATTATGTATTATGAAATACATTCATTCCTCGTTCATTTTGATTCCGAAACGATTGACTAATCTGTATTTGCTTCTAAGATCACAATCACTAACCTTAAAAACAAATTCAATTGGTTCGGTAATGAAAATCCCCTACACGGGGGCACAGATGCGCAAAAAAATTGCAAATCTGGTGAAACGGCCCCGAATTAGCGAAACACATACTTATGCCAAACCAAGCGGCTCGATGCAATCACGCAAATGTCACAACCAGACGAGGGGTTGAAACACTTGTAGAATTAACAAATCGCGAACGCCAAATACATAACTTGGCACGAAAAGCTATGTGCGGTCTTTACTCTTTTTACACATTTCTGATGGTACAAAAAGCATTAAAGGCGTTTTGCAAAAATATTTAAACCGCCTTGAGATATCGTGTGGCGCTGCCACCGGAAAATATGGCACGTCCGCACCAATTCGATGCTCGAACGAGACTGATCTGCGGGGGCGGCGAACCATATACCGTCCCCGCCACCAAACTCGAATATATCATGCGTTCCCGGACCGCCTCCGGTAACTGTTGCGAATGATTGAGCTGCTTTTCTGTTCCGGAACCGAACTGCTCTTGGACTTGTATAAGTTTTAAGTTGTAAAAATTATGTCAACAAAAACCGAGCTGTGTTTGGTGCGCGCTGAATTATCCCTTGGCCTGTTGTGCACGAAACCGGCGACGCATGATTTTTATGCTTTTCCGATAGAGCTCTACGAACATATAAAGTGTCTACGACGTAATATTTATTTGCCATAAATATTACGATGAGAAATTCTCGACATTTTAGAGTCTCCTATTAATTTCTCCGCGAAATAACGTGAATTCAGTAGCAATCCTTTTTCTAAACAGAGTTGGAACACATATCGCATTACTAAGCATTACATCATTGCCGCAATTAACTCAATTAAAGAGAACTCGTTAGCGGTAACTGGATCACTACTCCTCGACATTGCTCGTGCAGAGGAAACGCTGCTGCATTGGATAACGCAATTAGACCACATGTGTGAACTTGCCAAAAGTGATTCTCCGTCATTTTATGCAACAAATTTGAACATCTGGTACGACAGACGAAGGATGCAAAACGCTTGATGCTAAACTTTTTGTTACAAAACGCTTGATGCTAAACTTTTTGTTACATCGTCGACGGCGACATTATTTGAGTAAAGGTTCTTAAGAATCGAATTTACGCAAATGTGTTTGCACAATCATGGTTGAGCGTGACAAGGACTCATGACTTCCTGAAAGACCTTAACCTTTCTTAAAAACCTTAAAGGCCCAACACATTTTTTTCAATTTTCAATCATCCTACAAAATTTTCATTTCATGTGATGCTTCAGGAGATACAGTTCTAACAAGTTAAACAATGTAGGTACTTAAAATTTGCCGAAAAATTGGAACGTATCGATTCGCGATTACTACTGAGCAAACGGAGCGAAATACATCTTTTTCCATAAAAAAACTTTTCGAAAAACAAATACGGAATGTAAAAATCCATACACCAGTACAAAACAACAAGAACTCAATTAATGTCAAAACAAAAATTTTAGTGGAAAACTTGTAGCTCAATATTCTCTAAAATATTTTTATTCAAGGTAGGTTAAGAGGCAAGGTGGAGTATCTTTATTTATTTTCTTGATTATTTGTCCAAATCGCCTAACATGTGTTAGATTTTACATCTTCAATACGATTTGGCAGATACTTATTCAATAAATATTCAAAAACAATGTGCCGTGTCCTCACGGGGAAAGCAGACGAAGCTCCGACGGCTGCTGGGGGGTTGTTGGCAAGCTGGGCCCCGGTCTGGATTCTTGGACCATACTGCGATAATGGGCGCCACTAATTTTTTCTCTTGAATTGGAAGGGATGCGGTGCGATACGAAAGCGATAACTGAAATGTGAAGAGATGAACTGAAATGACGAGATGTCTGTCCTAGGGCGCGCTTGCGACGGTAAAATTCTGTCGAGATACAAAAATACACTATATGGCGATAAAGAGGGTAAGAGAAAAGGCGACATTAAATATAAGGGGGTCGCAGCTCGTCTTGACTATACAACTACCAATGCTCAACAACGGCGAAGAGTCTTGTACGCAGACTCTTCCAGAGTCGCGAACAAGGTTCTCGAGAAGACGAAAAGAAGAAATGTTTCCCATATTTTTAGCGAAATGCACAGAGGACCAAAGATATGCGACATACAGTGACATTTTGACTGAGCACTTCGGGGATGGATCCTTGAAGCATTTGACTCCAACTACAATTTAGTTAATGCATTTCATACACAATGCAGTATCGTAGCAAAACAAATTTAATTAACTCTTTCGCGCGTATGCAGATTGTTGTGTTTTAAGGAGAACGAGAACGCAAGTGTAAGCTCCCGACTCTTATTTGCGAGCATAATATTTGTCGATTTAGCGCAGCCTACAGTTTTATAGGACGTCTGAGTTTTATACCGAAAATAAAGCAAAAAGTATGAACGGAATTCAGAAACTAGCGGCAGACTTAGTACATGCGCTTTCGCGAAATCGAATTAACCACCAAACAAGACGCGAAGCGAGAGAAAAACACTTCGGAGTTCAATTTTTCATTCTTTAGATCACTTCCGTTGTTCCGTTATTTACAGAATGCCTGAAAACGAGCGGGATTATCGGAAAAATTACAAAAGCGCCATTCCTAATATAAAAATTTCCGTTTGAACACTCCCTTATAAATTGACAATATGAATATTAATAGAGATACTTTACGGCGTCTGGTTTCAATACAAACTAGGAGAGTCCACAAAAATACATATTAGTAGAGTCCACGGGCCTATAAAAGTCGTCTAGAAATGATTTTCGTTTGCACTTTGAGGTTAAAAGCTGAAACCACTATCTGAAATAACTATCGAAATTCACAAGTCGTCAAGAGGTAGTCCTGTACGGGGTGGCTGCGGGGGATGAAATGTGAAAAAGTGCAAAAATTTTTTTTTGCATAATATGAGTCATCCGTCGTCTATCCTTACAGATAATCACTTTTTAAATATTAGTTTGAAATATGCACTAACCATCCAATATTATTAAGCAAACTTATCTTAATCAGCTGACTAACGAGTTGAAGAAAGGTTTCCAGAAAGGTAAAGGGCACGAGAACACAACAGTTTACAGAAGATTTTTAGAACTTGGTGGAGCTTGCCTCAATTCGCACACCAAAAGTATTCAACATAATATAAGCTTTCGAAAAAGCAAAGCAAACAGAAGAAATATCGGACATTGAATCTGATTAATCGTCTTAATTTAAATCTAAACCTTAATTTTTCACATTATACGACTATTTTTAAGCATTATATGAATAACAACCTAAAAACAGTATTTGTAACACCTTTCACAGTGTTTGTTATCGAACTCCTCCGAAAAGACTTGACCGATTTTTATGAAATTTTTTGTGTATATTTATTTGGTAGGTCTGAGAACAGGTTGTAGGCTATTTTTTATACCCCTATTTTTTTTCAATTTTTTTTATTAATTCTTTGTACATAAAAATGTTAACGGTTTGTTCCGTTTGTTCAAAATGTATCACAAATAATCAATCAATCCCCATTAATCGCGCCCTATTTAATGATTATCGACAGAAGTTCGATCAGTGTAAATTCATCGTTTTCTTACAACGGATTGTTTGACTTGATAACGGAAAATATCATAGTAAAAGTGTCACCGGAATGAATAGTATCATGTTTTTGTAGTTTTTCATGAATTTTTTTTCACCCAGCCTTCGTGTAGACAAACTGCCCACATAGGTTATATGTATACATAGGTAAAAAGTGTTCATGAAGTAGTTCCTGACAAATCAGTCCTAAAAAAGTAGAGTTTGGCAGATGGGTACAAAAAAGTACGAGTTTGACAGATGTGTACAAAATAGTAAGAGTTTGACTTTTGTGTACAAAAAAGTAATAATATGCAGATGCGTACAATAAAGTAAAACTTTACGGCCACAAAAGTGGCCATAGAATAAGCATTTTTGTAATGAATGCTTAAAAAGGAGTCTGCGGCCTACCTCTTTTGCGACCGTAAAGATTAACTTTTTTGTACACATCAGTACACATCTGTCAAATTGTTATCACCATTTTTGTAATCAACGCCTAAAAAATGTTTAACGGCTTCGTCAAAAATTCTGTAAACCATCAATTTTTGTACATACAATGTCAATGCAATGCTGCTTACAAACACATTACGCGGGGTACGCGTTAGCCGTTAACGATAAATTATTGTCCCGCATCGACACAACATATATGAATATAAATGGCGCCATTACAATAATCAAGCCTCCATTTTTGCATTGTTCCTTGACGTCGTCGTCTTCAAAAACAATCAACGCGGTACCGTTCCCGATTATGAATTCGCCGCTAAACATTTTAATTTTTATAAGTATCAGTCTGCATGGCTCGTTTTTCTCGTGGAGCACCACAAGTAAGCTTAATTGGAAAAGCAGATGACAGCGGCTCCAGCATGAAATATTTCTCGTTCGGTTGGACGGGTCCAGGTATGTAAGAAATTTAATTAGCGGAAGGCGTTTTACGAAACAGGGACGCCGAACGCTTTACATATTTTATAACAATTAACGACACCTCTTATTAGCGATTGTCCGCCATTCGACAAGTAGTATTGTTCGGCTGCCTGAATTTATTTCAGCCTGGCCATACCTAATACTTTGCTGGCATTCAATTAGATTGTACTTTCGACACCAGTAGGCGAACCGATGATTCCCTTCGTTTTAGTTCCAAATCGTGTAAACGCGCATACTAAAATTCGCGCCGTTTATGTTTAGAATGTAGATTTAGACCGGCCGCACATTTCCGATTTTCAAATCCGATTGTCTGAAGCGATTGTCGGAACCGACAACCTGAAGTTCTAGATAGCATTATATTATATGGGGTACCGCACACTTCCGATTAAAAATCGGAATCGGAATCGCTGCTGGACGGACGGAAATGTGCGGCCGGCCTTAGTCTTTTGATTGAATTCGTTTCTACTGTAGAAAAAAATGCATAACCAAATGGTGAATTAAAATTTTCGACCCGTGCCATCGAGAAAATATTTTTTTCTTTTTAGAATAACTATTTCTTGCACTGAAAGCAATGTGCAATTGGTATATTATTCTGACAAGTCAAACAATTACTTATGTACGTAACAGGGAAAATATTTCAATCCGGCTAATTCAGTATACAATCAGTACAATATCAGTAGAGGGAACAGGAATTCTGCCAGTGAAATGCCAGATTAGTATAATACTTTGATCACTCGTGACACGCCCCAAATTGAAATCAATTAATTATTAGTTTTTGTTGACAGTTCCTGTCAAATGTCATCATGTGTCAATATCAAAGGTCTACACGGTATGCCATATTTTCTTCAGCAATTTTATGACAAGAACTTGCCTTCTTATCATTGGCAGTCTATTCCGAAACGCGGAAAAAATCTTCATTCAAGTACAAGTTCACGTGGCCGAATCTAACGATATGACTTTGATTTCCCAATGAATTTTTATTATGAATTTAATTTTAAGACACATGACAGCCTGACTAAAATCGTATCAAAACTTCTATATTGCGAACAAATGAAGACTCACATTTCCATATAAAAAACACAGAATGACCCTTTGCTTCTTTGCTTATTATCATCAGAATATACGCAAATATGACTATGTACTGCCATTTGAAAGGCATGCTGGGTAAAACCACCACCCAAAATATGTCACTATCTCCCGGTCTATAACTGAACTTCGAAAACGACGTTCGATACTTTCAATTCGCTCCGTTATTAGTACTCGCCTGTGTTCGTTACCACCCCCTGAAGATACAAGCTATGGCATTCACCACTAATTTTGGTATATTTTAATACGTACATTCGGAGGATGCAAATGTAAATAGCGGACTCGGCATTTGCATAACTTTTAAATGTACACGGCTCGCGTATCTTAACTTTGTGATTAACATTCGACAAAAAATGTGTACCTACTTAAAATCCCTCCTCGTCAAATTAATCTCTTAAATTATTCAAAAATTACCCAATTTTACGGCTCCAAGTTTCGCAAACTCTCTAACGACTTGTTTGAGTAGAGCTTAATTTTATTATGTGTGTACATTTGCGAGTTTACCAATGCATCCGCCTATAACTCGGTATATGTACAGTGGATCGTGACGAAATCGCTGTCAATATCCGCCATTGCAAATGCGGATATTGCAAATCGAATGTCTAGATTGGCACTTAGCGGTGCTCGCAAGAGGGGACCGGCGATAGGAGCTCTGCTGCATTTACTTATCAAAACATTGGTAATTAGATTTCGCACCATTTCGTGTGCAATTACGATGTGAAGTGGGCCCATATTAGATGCAATTGAGGATGCAATTCGTTAGAAATAGGCCATCATTAATTAGCGGCGAAGCAATAAACATAATTGCTTTACCGTTATAAAATTGATTTGACTGGCTAAGTAATAGTGAAATTAAGCCGACGTTATCTTAGAAATAGACAAATTAGTACAATCGGTTAGTAGTAGGATAGAAAAAATGCTACGCTACGCGTCTGCCTTCAAACGTTAAGCACAAAAAACTCACTTTTGGGCCTAATGACATAAATAACTATTTCAATACAAAATTGAAATTTGTACGCAGAGTAAGTTACGAACACAAAAATAAATTTTAAAAAGCTGCATCATACACATGCACACTTGAACAAAGTTGTGAACTTATTGACAAGACTCTTCTTGGTAAAATACTTTAGTAAAAAAAGTATGGCTTTTACTCCTTTTATAAGTTTTTATCCTGACCATTCTTTGCACAAAAAGTTGTGGCAGCGGTGGGATTCGAACCCACGCCTCCGAAGAGACTGGTGCCTTAAACCAGCGCCTTAGACCGCTCGGCCACGCTACCTCTACTTTATCATTTCAATCACACACGAGGACAATTCACGCGTTACTAATTGATACGACTCTGCAATGACAATATCAATACCCACAATGGAAAACTCATGAAAAGCAAAACGTTCGTATTAATCTGCAACACAAATAAACAAAGTTCCATTCAGGCGTCAATGTGACGGATATGTAAGAGAGATGATGTCTTTGTGTTGAAAAATGTAAAATTTTACTATCTGATTTATCCTCTTAACAAAGTTTTTTTGAACACTACCACAGCATTGGAAATGGCATTTCAAGAGCCGATTTTATTGCGTATGTAAAAAATCGAGCAACCGCAACATCCACATAATTTACTGTTCACCGATACTAAATTTTCATCATTCCGTAATTATTACCAATATTTTTTATCGATAAACTCCAATTTTTTAAGGCAGCACTCTAAGTGCCATTTCACATGGAACGTACCGTCAGTGCGTATAACCAAGGGCCAAAGAAATGGGTAGTTTTACGGTGTATCCTAGTGTCGCTGATCCATTTCAACCCATGGCCCTTGGTAATACGGGCTGACGGAACGCTCCATGTGATACGTGTAGAAAACCATAAATCAGTCAATATAAGCATTTCGAACGTTATATTGCACATGAAAACGCAATTAATGTAAATTGATACCACAAATTCAAAGTTTCTTTCTGAACATTGTACTCCGCAAAACTACTAAAGACTGCATCTTTGGTTCCCGGGCCACAAATTATTAAAAAATTAATAGAAATGTACGTTACAATTTCGAAACGGCGCGACGTCCCCTTTATATTATAGATTTTCAAACCAGTTAACACAATCTGGAACCCACCTGGCGAACCCAAATTGCGAGGCTTCATCGGCCTAATTAAATTACGTGCAGTGGGACGTGAGTTTTGTAAGGCGAATGTTATATCTGCATTAGCGCACGGTAAATATTGAGCCAGCACGATAGCTGTCGCTAAAGTTTGAATTTTTTATTTTTAACGGCTTTACTTAAACAGTCTATAATTTCTGTACGTAAAATAATTAAAATTTTTTTACTATTAATGTAGTAAGTAGTAAATAATGTATACTACAGGCATATAACTACATACAATATTTGAAAACAGAAATAAAATTTGGTGATTTATTGGGACATATGAACAAATTCGGTAGACAGCTTAATTATTGCAATGATTAGCAATATTATTGCCAATTATTATTGTAAAGCACCATTTTTTTGAACAAATAACTTTTAACAAAAAAAAAAACTATTGAAAACGTCAATATTAAATAGCACTTTAGGTGGTGTGACCATTTCAATTTCTCATTTTACAATGTATTGTTTTATACAGGTTTAACGTGTTACATGTATAGTTTTGTGTTTAATGTTTTTGTGCATTAATGGAGGTTGTAATCCGAAACTAGTTTGCAACATCAATAAAAACACTAAGTAGATAATGACCAATTCGTGACCGCATGAAGAATATTCGGCAGTTGTGGTGGCTAACGCAAACTGAAAAATATACCTAATCATTGTTTTGAACGCACCTTTCGCATAATTTCTGCATCCCACGTCGCTCAGCTGCATCTATAATTATTATGTCTTGAGACAAACTCCAATATTTCTAAACAAAGAAAGATTCGTGCGGCATCTTTATGGAAAGCAGACTATTTCACATGATTTTGATATGACCTTATCATATTTTCAAATTACTCATTATGGATACAAGATTTCAACGTCATATCCAGATTGCCAAGAAGCCTCTAGTTCTTTCTAGTTCATTTTTCAGCAATTATAAATTTTAATATTAAGATTTTTCTTTCGTTAGATAGAAAATTTAATTTTTTTGCAGAAAAATGTAAATATCTTCAAAACTGTTGCAGATAGATATAGGGATATTTACATAAAGTGACACTTAAATTATAAGAGGAATTAGAATAAGTAATAAAAATAGGCATGTTCCATTTAAAATAAGGAAGTTAGTGCCCACTTCCTATATAACCGGAAGTGACACACACTTGTAATTATTTTCATTGAATTGGCACCATCAGCAGTCGTAGATCCACAAATTTTTATACATTTCTATTGTATGGTTTGACCTGCATTGATGGCGTTCCCGTTGGGACACCCCTGTATAAGGAACCACTGATTGTGAAAAAATCATACTTCATAAATCGAGTCTTTGGAAACTAGTTTCTTTATAAAATGCGTGAAGCAAAGGTTCCGGAAGTAAAATCGCACCCTCGCCACGATAACAGGCATAACTGATGTAATTTATATCGGAAGCGATTTAATGAGAGCAGACAACTTCAACGAAAAATATTGAAAAAAAGTCGCAAACTCAGAATGAGTCTTTGATGCATACAACCTCCAATTTATATATATTATACATAAATTGTGCGCGCTTATCTGTTCCTGACATATCCATTTGCAAAGAGTGGTGGGTTTTATCGGGTCACTTCATCTTACAGCAATGATAATTAAGTTATGATGCACTGTTTCCACCCAGCGACTCATTATCAATGGGACTAGACTCGGGCGACGATGAGACGAAACGACCGAATCTCCATATATCACTTACTGAATTAATTAAGGCAAAGTTGGAGCGCGCAAAAGACGAATTCCAGGCAGAACTCCATAACTTTTAGGGATTCAGAATGTGCGTCAAATATATGTATTTAGTTTCAAATGAGATTAGTGTGAAAGCTCGTCAACTCGGACTATGGGGATTCACTGTTATATACTGTTTAGTTAATGTTCACTGCCGTTCGCTACCACACCTCTTAGCATCTGACAGGCGGTGGCAAAAACTCTGATTTCCGTACGGGACGGCGACAAAGCGGTAAGCAAATAACCAATACCATAATTATTCCGACACATCTTACGGCTTTATATAAATAACGGATAAAAATAATTTCATTTTAAAAGTTCCATTTACTTTATTCACTTCTCGTCCGTGAAGCATATTTGCTGCCAGCGCTTGACACTATTACATGTAAAACTTAACGAGACGTCTACGACGTGATCTGACCTCGGAGACTTTAATTAAAACCTTGAGTAAAAAAGTTGGTATTGCGACTAGTAGTTACCGAACAGAATGCTGTTTGTTTCAATCAGAGCAGGGTTTGCCAAGTTCGCTCAAGAATTGTATCAAAGTACCTCGAACATAAGCAAGCTTTAATTAATGAAACTTAGTTAGAGGTGGTACGCTGTTTGAAACTGATAGGGTTTCCAAATTAGAAATATTATTTAGCGAGAATTGATGCAAGTGAAGCAATTTACTTTATTAAGCGTTATTTTTCAGACAGAATGGTAATTTCTAAATAATATCGGTTGTAATGAAGAAACGTCAGCGCGAGATTACAGCGAGAGTGAAGAAAGTGGAAAAGGACGAGACGCCCGATTCGGACGACGACACGGTTTTTTCCAAGTGGCTGAAGTCTAGCGAAGGGTTGGGAAACTTGAAGCTATTCGTGGTCGGCAATTCCATACTGATTTTTCTACTGCTATCATGGCCCAAAATTAAGGAGACTCTCGAGCGGGCTTACTACATGTATACTGAATAACAAACACACTTGAACTGCACTTCCGATGTTTAGACTGATCTTCCGAGGATTTTTCTTTCTATTCGTAATGTTTTGGTACACTGTAGGAATATGGAGTTTGGTGAACAATTATTTCAGACAAGAGCTTCAAAAATATTTGATTAACGAAACTAATTATAGCGTTGCAATGTCGGTCAATGGAAATGACCCAAAACGTTCTGTCCTACGAATTTACATGGAAAACAAGAATTTACTCTATTTGAATGCGATTTGTTATGCCAAACGTAACCCTGATCTACCACCACAAACTTGTGGCAAATTAAATTTGCTATAATTATTATTTCCAGCAAGAATAGTGATTATCTTGGGTATTATGTTTCGAGCTTGGATCTTAAATAATTACCTTAATTTGTGTAAATTCGTAGATAATCTGTAAGTAAAAAAGTTAGGTTATGTAAAACTCAATAAAAAAAATGTGTTTCCAAATGACGTTCATGCCTTTGGACCAGATTATTACCTGGTTGGAGCAGAGTTTCTTCAAGAGGCCCTCGTCATACTTTTTGTACATGTGATATCAAACATAAACCACAAAATTTGAACACAAAAACTAAACAATTATATGGACTATCATTGGCTGAATAAACGGGCCAACGCCATCAATGCCCATAGAGGACGCCACCCTCTAAAATATGAAATTTTTCTAAACAACGGCATTTAAAATAGACAGCTTTCAATCATAAATGAAGCATACCAATTTGACAAGAAATGATTGGTCTTCGGGTTGACATGTTTCGTAATGCTTTTAATTGTTAAATGTACGTAGTTATAATAATGCTATGAATATTAGAAATATTAAAAAAAAGATTAATAATTGAATTTTGAGCACTTTAACCCATTCGTTAGATATTAGGTAGATACTATAAAAGAATCTGTAATTTAAAACTGAAAATTTACAACATGTAGGGAAGGACGTTGTTTGAAAAGTGGGCTTTGATTGTTAGACAGCCGTTTGAATTTGTACATACCATCCACGGTTCTTATACTCATAGCATTGTTTAAGTATATACTTAATACTATATATACTTAAACAATGCTCATAGCATTGTTTAAGTATATTCTAGTTGGACCACCTTATGGCAGTTTTACTTGCCATATTTTGGGAGGTTTGGGACACGAACGCTATGGGGGCGTGGGACAACTCAATGGTAAAGCTACTGCTCCCTAGAGTGCGCAACAGTTTCAGTCGAATTTGTAGTGATCTATAAATGATCGGTCCGATACAAGTGCTTTTCTAATTTTTGTTTGAATTTCTCTCTACGTCCAACTATTTTTACTAGACGTCAGCGGCAATAGCGGTGGATAAGGGATTCTCGAAATGTAAATACACAACGGCCGGTCATAAATACTGCCTCTCAATTTGGAAGAGAAAACCAGGACCAAAATGGAATTATTAGTGTCGGCCTCCCGGATTCTGCAAGATGCTGAGTATGAGCTTTTTGCGGACTTGATGAATTTCCGCAAATTCGTTTTACCGAAAGAAATTTACTTAAAAAAACTGTTGTGTGCAATCAAATCCTGCTTTGTCATATAAAAAAATTTGATTCTTCGCTGTTAAAAAACACATACTGCTTTGCTGGAGAATAATTGTTTGTACAACTTTTTATTCATTTAAATTACATTATGTGGGGGCTTTTAGAACTCGCGCCGCAGAGAAAAATGGTACATACCTACTTGCCGACGACAATAAGGCGTCAAAAAATAGAAGAAAAGGATATGCTACTGTTTACATAACCGAGTTACAAGACTTGCAATTCTACCAATCCCAGAAGGGCATTTCGAGGTCTAATGTTATTTCTACCAAATAAAGCAAGTTACTAGGTTTCAAAAAAAAAATACCATCAGCTACAAAAAATATTTGGTTTGCCGTAATTTTAACAATACTAGATTTAACTTTTCAGTGTCAACAAATTTAGGCTAAATAATCAGTGGCTGAATAGATTATTGTAGAGACCCTTTCATGATTTTAACCAAATCAATAAAGGTTTTGTCTTTTTTATATGAATTTAATTTGACACTGACATCATTCGAAAACCCCAGTCGCACACATTTATATTTTAAAGAGGTTTTTTTAATAAAATCCTAGTAACGTAAAATTAAGGCAAACACACCTTGAAGGTGTAGATCTCTGATTAGTCAATTTTAAGTTGTCTTTTCTCGAATATCTTTGAAGCTAGATTTTTTTTAACTCTCAACATACCTATTCCCTATGTTCAATTTAAAAAAGCACAGGTCAATCTATTGTAAAATTTTTGACTTGGTATTATTGCAATGTTTTTTTTCTGCTTTTTTTTATTTGAATTATACATTGTTTTAATTTATTGTATCACAATAATAATACAAACTCCACAATTTATTTTATTGTCAGGTAAGGTTTTAGGCAATTTGCTAAAGTTATATAAATCTATGACCATGCAATGGAAAGAACCATTATTTTGCAAATATCGGGAATTTTGCATATTTCTTTAATGCAGTTTAAAAGTTATGATTTTTCCAACATACCCATGCAAGTGGCCATTTTTCTAAAAGAGTTGTGATATTTCCGTAACCATAACAAATAAGTAAACATTACTAAAATCAAAAGTGAAGCAAAGAATATAACGGCGTCAAAAAAAATAGTCTAAATAAAATAGGTTGAAGGCTACTTCCAGTATAATCGGAAGTGCCATTTTGATCAAAATATGTATTTGAGAAAGAAAGATCGCGCGGAACAATCAATGACCGTGTGTCAAATTTGAAATTTCCATTTTTTTTATAATCCGAGAAATTTCTAATGCACCTATTAAAAAATTAAATTAGAAACATCAAAAGAGCTCCAGTTGAGAACGGCAAATTTGACTCCAGCTCGCAGACGAAGAATTGATGATTCCAATAAACTTTTTCCCCAAAATTAAATATTTTATTGCTTGTAATTATGCTAGTGGTAAGAATACACTTTTCTCGATAAGATAGGATTCGGGTCTACATTTAGGGAAACATACCTGCTACTTGATACCTGATAGTGAAAGACAGCCAGTGAAGGACAGCACATTTCAGTATGAGATGTGTATTATTTACTACTTGCGGGCCGATTAAATGTATCCAGACGCTGACACAACGAAATCAATTTGGCCGAAACTGAGTCAGTGCAATACGGAATTCTAAAAACCGGGACAAATTTGTATCATTGGAGACAGGTACCTAATTTACCGGCTACGGAAAATATTTATCTCCGCTATTGGCTGTTAGGGGTCCGCCACCTCCTGGTCAGTATAAAGTCTGAAAAATATATTCCTATCCTTTTCTAGACGGGCAAGTAAAAACTGCATTGCATGGTCCAACTAGTATATACTTAAACAATGCTCATAGTATGAGTATAAGAACCGTGCATACCATCCTGTTAAAACCCGTTGGTAGTTCAAGCATTCCCTCACAGATGGCGTCAAGAAGTTGCTGCTCCGATTGACAGGATTGTAATTAAATATGAATAGATAAGAAGCGATGAGTGGGACGCGAAACAGATATGAAATTAAATCGGCCAAAAGCCCACTATTATTATTAATAGCGGCTTATAACGTGTGTTCAAAAATAAAACGAGGCTGCGTTGGCCATGAAATTTATCGGCTTTCCAGTGTACCATAGAAACTATAGAAAACATAAACAATTAGATTTCACAAATGTCAGTTTACAATTTTTCATCAAAATAAAAGGGACCAATTTTATTTAAATTGTTAATAATAATCACCATCGCTTTTATTTTATAATGAGCCACCATAGGACATAAAATTGTTACTTACGACGTCATGTATTTTTGTACAATGACGTCATCATTGGTTTTTGAACCTTCGAATCCAAGCAAACCCGAACCTTTTTTTTTCTAATGTATATTGTGTAATATAACTCCCTAGCGGTCGACGTTCGTGTTTAACTATATATACAACGATTTTTGAAATATTAATTGAGAATGCAGTTGCTCTTAAACTAAATTGGTAGGTCTCGAGTTGCGCATAGAGACTGATGATCCATGAAGGTTGACGGGACAAACTGAGTGGTTCCCAAATATTCTCAAAACATTTTTCGGTTTTGTGACTGACTCTTCATCTATCTATTCAAGACTTACAGTAATATAGAATTAATGACTCGTCCTGTTAATTCAGGAATGACACGCCACCATTCCTGAATTCACAGGACGAGTGATGATTCTCCTCGACAGACAAAAAGAGGAATTGCTGTAATAAAGAATATATTGATGATTGGATTCACAACAGAAGCGGGAAATGTTTTGCACTTTTTTTATTCCGTAATAAAAACCATTTTAATTACAAATAAAATATTATAGGAATAATTCATTATGGCACAACAAAATTCGATCCAAATTGAAAAAAATTCAAAAGTATCTCGGCGTTCGAAAATCTCTGCCTCGAATCGACTGTACGAAGTGTATTAAGTATTAAGTACTGAATTAAGTGCAGATGAAATGCCAAGAAGTCTAAATTAAATGTTAAAGAAAACACTAAATGCATCGTATACGAAAGAAAGCATTGTCAACAAAGAACCTAACCTAAACATGAACATACTCGAAATGACCATGGCCAACGCAGCCTCGTTTTCTTTTTGAACACACGTTATTATCAAATGAGATTATTTATCCACAGTTTAGCCTAAACTGTTTAGGTATTATATCTAAACTGTGATCACACTGTGATTTAGCCATCAGAAGAACTTTTTTATCCAAAGTGACATCTCGTGGGAGGAATTCAAACTTCGGAGGGAAAAAATTACGATTTTAACGATTTGAGCGCTACCGTCAAAAGAGTCGGAACTAAATTGCGACGGCTCCTCTTAAACGATGGCGGCGCGCTATAACTCGGCGTCATCTAGAGGATCATTTGGACTATTAAAAGAAACCTGCAGTGTTTTATTGTTACGATAATATGTTACTAACTACAGTGTATTTTTACAATAGCTCATTTTCCTCCGGCAGCTTTGATGTTTGTCTTGGGATACACCGGCTGCGATGCAGCAGCTCCCGCAGCTCTGTACACCGCAGCACTAGCTTTAGTAAAATTATTTTTTTTATTTATTTTACTTTAAGCATAATTGTTTTATTAAATATTAAACGCTTTATCTACGACTAGCTGAATGTACCCGGCGTTGCCCGGACGTAGATTAAATGAACGCAGTGTTGACTAAAGTGGTGATGTTGACTAATCGACATTATAATACAATTAAACAGGAATCCTCTACTTTTTCAATCACAAAATAAACAAATTTGTTGAAATTAACCTTCGTTGTCAGGACCGGGTACTTCAATATGATTTGGACAAAGAGGATACCTTGGTTGATATCTGAGATGAAAAATCTTGAATAGACTCTTTAGGCAAAGACGCAGTTGTTCTATAAGCGATTCCAGGAAATCGAAATTAACTTTAGATAATTTTCGGGGAAATCGAAGTTTACAAATTAGCTGATCATGTTATGATAAAATTGAAAACACAATGGAACCATTCCTTTTGCTGCAGTCAACTCACAAACAGAACAGTATGTAGATGATTTTGACTTATCTTCAGAATAAACAAACACTTCAGCATAATTATCTTCTTCTAAACTGCACAAAAATTATTAAAACCTGGCCGCAACTGGTTGGACAATTACAGTGCGAACCTTTTGAGCTCCCTTTCCAGTATTAAAATTTTGGTATGTGGTAAAATGTGGTATTTGGTGGTATTTGTGCATCGCTAGATTTTCAAACTTGTCCATCTTAGTTATAAATGATGTAAAGCAATAATGAACACAATGTATTTACGTAAAATAAATAGTGTAAAACGCGTATCAATGTCAGTAAAGTCTGATCCAACGCTGTAAATTTTGGATTTCAGCCGAGGCAGATTTGGTGAAAAATAAAAACAACATTATCATTAACTGAACGGTCCGGTACGACGATGGTGATTGGGAGCAAATTTGGTTAACGGCAAAATTAACATTCTATATAAAATAAATAAATATTTTGACGGGAATATGGTGGATGTAAAAATCTTATTCGGCTTCTCCGACGAACTCACACTTGTTTACATTAACACAAACTTGTTGAACAATTAAAGTGCGAACCTCTTGTGCTCCCGTTCCAGTATTAAAATATCAATACCAATACCATAGATATTAAAAAAGACAATTTCCATCACCTTTCATAATACGGTGTGGTAATTGTACATCGCTAGATTTTCAAACTTCTCCATCTTAGTTATAAATGATGTAAAGCAATAATGAACACATTGTACGTAAAATAAATAGTGTAAAACGTGTATAAGCACATAATTATTAAGGGTATGAATGTCAGTGATGTCTGGTACATACAACGGTGAAAATTTCGGATTTCAGCCAGGGCAAATTTGGTGAAAAACAAATACACCACTACCATTAACTGAACGTAAAAATTAGCGTACAAATATAAGTGGAGTCCGGTTCGACGCTGGTAATTTTTCGAAAATTGATTGGGGGCAGATTTGGTTAACGCGAGGATCAAATGTTAAATTAAAATACTTTATTTGATAGCGGTAGACCTTCGAACACTGATGCGTCGCCTCATCGAATTTGGCGATTTTGCGAACAGTTTCCGACGCTGGAGCAGCAATTTTCACAATTGTAGTTGTGTTAAAATTAAACACCGCGATCGAGTACTGCTCCACACGCTGAACCAGCAATTCTCGAATTCTAAGAAACGATAAGAAAGGCTTATCCAATGCTTGGAATGTGCGAATTTCTGCATAGATATTGAATAAAACCAAATCGAGCATCGCCTTTTCACGTTTGTGACCTTGCCCTTGACGTGGCAGGCTCAAGCTGCTTCAATAATGTAAAAATCTTATTCGGCATCTCCAATAAACTCACATTTGTTTACATTAACACGCATTCCTTCATGGACTTGTGACGAATTACAAACAAATATTGCAACTTCAAGTGTTCCATTTAATTTCGTTTCTGGGTGCAAGCTCCTTTCTTTTCACTCTAGTCAGTCTGAACTTATTACACAGAGTGATATTTTCAAATCCAGGCGCCCCAAATAATTTTGTCGTTGTTTTCAAAAGTTTCAAGAGAAGGAGAGTTGACAGAGAAGCTAAATTATTCCAAATTATTCCCATTTAGTTCTCTGACAACGTTAAAGACAATGTTGAAATATATAAATACAAAATTTCACACCATAAAAACGAAGTATTTGGGAATTACGTATAAAAAAATATTAGGTTGATTTGGGGTTGTTTCGGATGATATGGGTTTCTTTGAGGATTGTTTGGAATGGTTATTGATGGTTGGCAGGGTTTAGCTTTGGCGGATTAAACGAAATTTTTGGTAATTATAATGTGATTGGGCTTTGGTTGGCTTGGTAAGAAGTGGTTGGGGTGATTTAGGGGAATTCGAAGTCATTTATGCGAGTTTGGCGTAGTTTGCTTAGAATTCGTAATTTTTTTTTAATTATGGGTTGACCTGGAGTAGTTTTGAATGGTAAGTGTATGACTTTTAGGGATAGTTTGGAATGGTGCGTTATGTTTGGGGTGTTTAACGTATTCAGGTAAATTTTACAAAAATTTTGGTAATTTTAAAATGAAGAATTAAAGTGCGAACCTCTTGAGCTCTATTTCCGGTATTAAAAATGCAATAGGAAAAATAGTAAAAAAGACTATTTCCATCACTTTTCACGGGAATTATACATGGTGGTATTTGTTCTCCGCTTACTATTAGATTTTCAAACTGCTCCATCTTAGTTATAAATAATGCAGAACCATTAATGAACGCAATGTACGTAAAATAAATAGTGTAAATCGTGTATAAGCACACAATACTTAAGCGTATGATGTCAGTGAAAATTTCGGATTTTGCCCGGAGCAGGTTTGGTGAAGAACAAATACACCACTATCATTAACTGAACGTAAAAATTAGCGTACGATAATAAGTGAAGTCCGGTCCGACGCTGGAAATTTTTCGAAAATCGATTGGGGAGAGTTGTGGTTAACGGCAAGAACAAATCGGGAATATCGGGAATAAAATAATTTATTTAATAGCGATAGAACTTCGAATACCGATGCGTCGCCTCGACCTTGGCGACGTTGAATACCAGCGTTCCAGATGCTGAAGCAGCAATTTTCACAATTATATGAGGTGCACGTGCCTAGTGCGTATAAAAACAATTTGGATAACAAAAGAGATTAATTTGTATGTACCAAATAATACTCGCACAGGTGTACTCGTATGGCCCGTCATAATTTTCACGAAATGAATTTAAGAAATTAACATTCTAAAGTAAATAAATATTTTGACGGGAATGTTAAAAATCTTATTCGGCCTTTCCGACAAACTAACACTTGTTTACATTAACATGCATTCCTTCATGGACCTGTGACGAATTACAAACGAATACCGAAATTTCAAGTGTTCCACGTCAGTCTGAACTTATTACACAGTGATATTTTCACATTCAGGCGCCCTAAATTATTTTGCCGTTGATTTCAAAAGTTTCCCTGGAAGGAGAGTATTCAGCAAGGGGCTCGTCAGGGGTGGCAGAGTTGGCAGTGCCACTCCAAATATAAATTTACTATCGAACACAACAATAGTTCTGTAATTCAATTGCAGAATTTCGAAATTTTCAGATATTTTCACGAAAATCTAGGGTTTACTCCGCGTTTATACCGCTTTAAAGTTAAAAACCATAGAGCTGTTTATACAAATTCACGCATGTTGAGAAGGTAGGGCTTGCCCCGTCAGCGTGTTGCAATTCAGAAATACGTTTATGTTTGCATCTCAACTGGAACAAATAATTATTGGAAAGTGGAAGAAAATCAAAATTGGTATTAGCAAATTTAGTGTTCAGAATAACGTCTATTAGTCGAAACAATATGTTTTATGTGCAGATATTTATTAATATTTTATGATTTAATACGATAAGGCATTTATAAATGACACAACCAAATGGAAGATTTTGATTGAAAATGATTATTAATTTATGGTAACCGAAGTAATTTAGGTGAGTTTGGCATAGTTTGCTATGGTTTGTATCATTTTTTGTAATTTTAAAGTGATTTGGCTTAGTTTGTGGAGGTAAGGGGTAGTTGGGGGTGATTTATGGTAGCCGAAGTAATTTGGGTGAGTTTGGCATAGTTTGCTATGGTTTGTATCATTTTTTGTAATTTTAAAGTGATTTAGCTTAGTTTGGGGTGGTAAGGGGTAGTTGGGGATGATTTATGGTAGCCCAAGTAATTTGGGTGATTTTGGCATAGTTTGCTATGGTTTGTATCATTTTTTTTAATTTTAAAGTGATTGGGCTTAGTTTGGGGCGGTAAGGGGTAGTTGGGGGTGATTTATAATAGCCGAAGTAATTTGGGTGAGTTTGGCATAGTTTGCTATGGTTTGTATCATTTTTTCTAATTTTAAAGTGATTGGGCTTAGTTTGGGGCGGTAAGGGGTAGTTGGGGGTGATTTATAATAGCCGAAGTAATTTGGGTGAGTTTGGCATAGTTTGCTATGGTTTGTGGCATTTTTTGTAATTTTAAAGTGATTGGGCTTAGTTTGGGGCGATAAGGGGTAGTTGGGGGTGATTTATGGTAGCCGAAGTAATTTGGGTGAGTTTGGCATAGTTTGCTATGGTTTGTGGCATTTTTTGTAATTTTAAAGTGATTTGGCTTAGTTTGTGGTGGTAAGGGGTAGTTGGGGGTGATTTATGGTAGCCGAAGTAATTTGGGTGATTTTGGCATAGTTTGCTATGGTTTGTATCATTTTTTGTAATTTTAAAGTGAGTGGGCTTAGTTTGGGGCGGTAAGGGGTAGTTGGGGGTGATTTATAATAGCCGAAGTAATTTGGGTGAGTTTGGCATAGTTTGCTATGGTTTGTGGCATTTTTTGTAATTTTAAAGTGATTGGGCTTAGTTTGGGGTGGTTAGGGGTAGTTGGGGGTGATTTAGGATAGCCGAAGTAATTTGGGTGAGTTTGGCATAGTTTGCTATGGTTTGTATCATTTTTTGTAATTTTAAAGTGATTTGGCTTAGTTTGTGGAGGTAAGGGGTAGTTGGGGGTGATTTATGGTAGCCGAAGTAATTTGGGTGAGTTTGGCATAGTTTGCTATGGTTTGATTCATTTTTTGTAATTTTAAAGTGATTTAGCTTAGTTTGGGGTGGTAAGGGGTAGTTGGGGATGATTTATGGTAGCCCAAGTAATTTGGGTGATTTTGGCATAGTTTGCTATGGTTTGTATCATTTTTTGTAATTTTAAAGTGATTGGGCTTAGTTTGGGGCGGTAAGGGGTAGTTGGGGGTGATTTATAATAGCCGAAATAATTTGGGTGAGTTTGGCATAGTTTGCTATGGTTTGTATCATTTTTTCTAATTTTAAAGTGATTGGGCTTAGTTTGGGGCGGTAAGGGGTAGTTGGGGGTGATTTATAATAGCCGAAGTAATTTGGGTGAGTTTGGCATAGTTTGCTATGGTTTGTGGCATTTTTTGTAATTTTAAAGTGATTGGGCTTAGTTTGGGGCGGTAAGGGGTAGTTGGGGGTGATTTATGGTAGCCGAAGTAATTTGGGTGAGTTTGGCATAGTTTGCTATGGTTTGTGGCATTTTTTGTAATTTTAAAGTGATTTGGCTTAGTTTGTGGTGGTAAGGGGTAGTTGGGGGTGATTTATGGTAGCCGAAGTAATTTGGGTGATTTTGGCATAGTTTGCTATGGTTTGTATCATTTTTTGTAATTTTAAAGTGAGTGGGCTTAGTTTGGGGCGGTAAGGGGTAGTTGGGGGTGATTTATAATAGCCGAAGTAATTTGGGTGAGTTTGGCATAGTTTGCTATGGTTTGTAGCATTTTTTGTAATTTTAAAGTGATTGGGCTTAGTTTGGGGTGGTAAGGTGTAGTTGGGGGTGATTTAGGATAGCCGAAGTAATTTGGGTGAGTTTGGCATAGTTTGCTATGGTTTGTAGCATTTTTTGTAATTTTAAAGTGATTGGGCTTAGTTTGTGGTGGTAAGGGGTAGTTGGGGGTGATTTATGGTAGCCGTAGTAATTTGGGTGATTTTGGCATAGTTTGCTATGGTTTGTATCATTTTTTGTAATTTTAAAGTGAGTGGGCTTAGTTTGGGGCGGTAAGGGGTAGTTGGGGGTGATTTATAATAGCCGAAGTAATTTGGGCGAGTTTGGCATAGTTTGCTATGGTTTGTGGCATTTTTTGTAATTTTAAAGTGATTGGGCTTAGTTTGAGGTGGTAAGGGGTAGTTGGGGGTGATTTATGATAGCCGAAGTAATTTGGGTGAGTTTGGCATAGTTTGCTATGGTTTGTAGCATTTTTTGTAATTTTAAAGTGATTTGGTTTAGTTTGGGGTGGTAAGGGGTAGTTGGGGATTGATTTATGGTAACCGAAGTAATTTGGTTGAGTTTGGCATAGTTTAGTATGATTTGTAACATTTTTTGTAATTTTAAAGTGATTGCGCTTAGTTTGGGGTGGTAAGGGGTAGTTGGGGGTGATTTATGGTAGCCGAAGTAATTTGGGTGAGTTTGGCATAGTTTGCTATGGTTTGTGGCATTTTTTGTAATTTTAAAGTGATTGGGCTTAGTTTGGGGTGGTAAGGGGTAGTTGGGGGTGATTTATGATAGCCGAAGTAATTTGGGTGAGTTTGGCATAGTTTTGATATTGTTTGTAGCATTTTTTCTAATTTTAAAGTGATTGGGCTTAGTTTGGGGTGGTAAGGGGTAGTTGGGGGTGAATTTTGGTAGCCGAAATAATGTGTGTGAGTGTGAGAATAGTCTGCTATGGTTTGTGTCATTTTGTTTTATTTTAAAGTGATTGGAGTTACTTGGGGTTGCTAAGGGGTGGTAAGGGATGATTTAAGATAACGGATCTAATTTGTCAGTTTGGCGTAGTTCGGGAATTTTTTGGGGTTGATTTGGTAAAGTTTGCAATGGTAAGAGATATTTGAGGATTTTTAATGTAGGCGGATTAAATTTGGAGTGGTTTGGTAATTTTTAAATGAGTCACGGATCGGGGACATTATAATTGAAATCAAAATTATAATTGAAATATCTGCGCCTCGCTAGGTACGGCAAAAGTATGATCAGGAACGCAGAAAGTGAAAGTGCTTTTAATGTAAACCGGTCGCCCGACGTCGAAGTTGTTTTGGCTAGACACGTGCTTCTAAAAAAAACCCGGTCTCCGCGAGCCGATCATTTTTTGCTTATTTTAACCGGTTTTTATTCGGTTTTTATTTAAATACAAAGGAACCGGACCGAATTTTGCAAAATCTCCTTATTAGCGTTCATTCTCGGCCCTTGATAGACCCGTGTCTAAAATTTCAAGTCTCCAGCCCTCCCGGTTTGGGCTGTAGGTTGTCGGTGAATCAGTGAATGTGTAGATGTGTAGATGTGTAGATGAGTAGATGAGTGTGTCAGTGAGGACACTTCGCTTTATATATATAGATTACAATTTTTTTTTCTTTTATTTCTTTTTAATAAATAAATAATTACCTATTTCAGTGTATGATGTATATTTGTTAAGGATTGTTTTTGTAATCTCTTTTTGTCCTGTAATTGAATCTGTCTGTTGGGCAATAAAACTTATTATTATTATTATTGTTATTATTAACAGATCTTCAGCATGATCCCAACTCGCATCGTCTTATTCCCAACTTTTCTCTTTTTTTCTCTGCCGAGATTAAATGTTACACTTGCAGCTTCCAGTTCAGTCATAACATAAAATTCTGACAGAAATTAAATTTGGCGTAGAGTAAATTTTCCAAAACCGCCTCCTACGACTGATTAATAAAGGAAGTCATGTTACGTGCCGGCCCATTATTTTATTAAGATGCTCCTCGACTGTCGCGACTGCAACGGATCGCCCTACAATGTTCATTCATTAAGCCCGTGTTAAAAGAAAAGGTAAAAATTATGGTGCCAGCTTTTGCCACCCTGAAACGCGGCAGCATTCAACTGCAGCGTGCCGCTAAAGTTGTGAACGGTAAATATACATATTATAAAATAAGCGAGCACTTTCCATTTAATCGAATTACACCCAATTTAGATCAAATCGGGTCGAGGCAAGTGCTGGCCGTGTTCGTCATCACTGGTTTTGTTCTTTGTGGTGTTGTGGAACAAAGTGCTTCGGTTGCTTTGAGAGCTAACAGTACGTCCTCGTATTCCGATGCTGAGTTCGCTGAGTATGTGGAAAACACGAGTTACATCACTAGATATTGTCAACCGCCATCCAACAAGTCGACGGTTCATGTCGTCAGATCGATTCCACACATTGAAGTTTGTTTGAATATTTATTATTTGATTTATTTATTATTTAAATTTTGTAGATTCCAATGACGCGGACAGATGAAACTGAGGCAGTTTTAAGACAAGCGTTCATGTGGGGAAGTCTCGTCTCGCCTTTGGCTGCAAGTAGAGTTGCTGCAAGAGTTGGAGCTGAACGATTGTTTGGAGCCGGAGTGCTGGGAACCGGGGTTGTAGCCATAATGGTACCGGCATCGTGGCTAACACCCAGTCACGTAGCTATTAGAATCATCCAAGGCGTATTTGTCGTAAATATTAAACTTAATTATGAATTAATCAATTGGAGATCATAACTTGCAGGGTGCTACTTTCCCAGCAGCTCATGTCCTTGCGGTGACCTGGATTAAACCCAAACATGTCAGTGGATTCATCTCGCTCTACACAGCAGTAAATCTTGGCTACGCAATTGTCGGTATTTTAGGGACTCTGCTAGTTCGAAACTTCGGCAGGGACTGGTTAAGTTACATCATTGCTTTATCATCGTTTGTTTGGTACTTCTTGTGGTGGCGCTTTGTTGAAGAGTCGTTACATCCAAATCGGCCCAAACGTGACGTGAGTTTCTCTTATTTTATACAAGTTAAATAGTAACAAAACGAACACAGGAACATAGAAACTTGCCTTGGAGACGTCTCCTGACTTCAAAACCCGCATGGGCGTGTGGGATTGCAGTTGTGGGAAGCCAATGGGCAGATGCCACGCTCATGTTAGGTGTCACAAAGTACCTCAAACTAGTCTACGGCTTTTCGATCGAATACGTACCAAAACAATTTGTTTCAACCGCGTCTCTATTTTATGATATTTTAGCAAGACATTCTGCAGTCTTTACCGCATATCGGCCATTTCATTGCAGCCATCACTTTTGGTATAGTCGTAGACCACGTACGTCAGTCTGGAATTGTCTCTACTACAACAGCTCGCAAACTATTCGTTTACATTTGTTAGAATTCAAGTGAAGTATTCTATGACTATCTTACTGTTTCAGCTCATTTTCCTCCGGCAGCTTTGATGTTTGTCTTGGGATATACCGGCTGCGATCCAGCAGCTCCCGCAGCTCTGTACACCGCCGCACTAGCTTTAACCGGTGCCACTCCTGCCGGAGTTTTCTCAAGTGCTGCAGATATCGCCCCAAATTTTGCAGGAACCGTTTTTGGGCTTTGTCAAACGGTGGGAGCTGCCGGACTTCTTGCGGCTAACTACGTGGTGTCTGAAGGACTACACGGCTCGGTACTTAGAACGAAAAATCGATCATTACGTTTTTTTAAGTTTGCAGGCTGGTGGCGGTTAGTGTTCGGTGTTTCGTCGGCTGTGCTTTTGACAACTGCAGCATTCTTCATGGCGATGGGAAGTGGTTCGGTGCAGGATTGGAACGCTCCCGGTGATATCGAGTCCGAATTGGAACCGATAGAGGAACCTTCGAGATTAGAGTCCGTTCTTGAGTAAAAGTGAAATTTGGATCGTGTGACGGGCATTGTTACGAGATTTGAAAAATGAAACTCTTTGCATATTCATTAACTGTTTTATTGTAGAGGTAAGTGGAAACGTATGGCGGTTCCCACGTTTGTATACATATCTTTGGAGATTCTTGCACAATATTTATACAATTGAAGCATGCAAACAATAAAAAATATAATAAATAGCTATGCACAACTATACAAAAATATATCGTGACAAATTTTACGTACAAATAATATTACTAGTTATCATGATTATGTCTAATAAATATAATGAAATACTTGCGTTATGATGGTTCTGCTTGCTGTATGTACTTACTCTAGTTAATAACCACTAGCCTGTAACTAGTAGTAATCCATGCGGCCGTCTTTGTATCCCTTACTTTTTCTAATTTTTTCATTGTCTACTTCCTCGCCCAAAATTTCGACATTCCGGACGGGAACCTTTTTATACTGAGGAGCAGTTGTGGTGTCTTGTACCAGTTCATCGTCGACTGGAAGAGCCGGATTTATAGCGAGTTGAAGCATCCTCAACAGCAGCATTTCTCTCACATCTGGTGGAAGATACTCGTCTTTGATTTCCGGTTGATTCTCTTGTTGAAGTAATCGCGCCACTCGTCTCGTAGGAAGATACGATCGACTATTTTGGGAGTAATACTGTTCTGCATCTTGCTCCTGTGCTGGAACATGAACGAATTGTCCTTGCCGTGCTTGTGGGTTGTTCTGCTGCAAAAATCGTACGGGACCATTTGGAGGGGGTGCGTAATATGAATCTGGTCTATAAACCGGTCTGTATCTTGGTTGGTACAAGTCTGGATTGCGTGTTAGAGTACTTATTCGTTCCAAGCGTGTCTGACGCAAGATCAACTGCTGAAGGAGTTTCTGGAAGTCCCTGGTACTGACTGGTGGACTGATATTGTCAATATCGTTGCCTGGATCTTCGTATCTTTGTGTCACGGGTACCGGAAGCGGATATGGTGTTGGGTTAATTGGTCGGGGTACTTCTCTGATAAAACCGTTTTCGTCCACTTGGACCGGGATTGGGCGGAATTGTGGCGGTGGCAATCGCCGGACGTAAACCGGACGTGGTTCCACTTCTTGGCTTGGTTTTACTCGATCTTGCTCGTTGAAGTCAACCGGAAGGACACGTCCTTGTAGTTGACTCAGTGGAACCAAAATTGTGCCTGTTTGGAACGGATGTTTGATGGCAACAAGAGGTTCCTGTGGAGCTCGATTTGGAACCGGCACTACCGGTACTATGGAAACTGGGGTTGGAGTTGGATTATTTACTGTCGCTTCGGCTGTCGTTGTTTCATGAATGCTGTCTTCCAAATCACGAAGATCGTTGCGTTGATAGTTTTGCGAGTACCGAACTGTCGGTCGTGACACTACTGTTGGCAACATTGTGGTACTCAGCTGTGCTCTAGGCCTTGCAGTTGTGGTAAATAAAGGACGAGGAGTACCCGTGGTAACGGAAGCACTATAGACGTCTGTGGCATCGCTTCCTAGTGCTTGTTGCAATTTAAAAACGTGTTGTTGAGGATCAAAATTTGTCTTCTCTTGTACGAGTTGTCTCCTAAGTATATTGCCTCGCATTTCCGACTCAGCCACTGCCTGTTGCTTGACTGATCTGAATAACGATAGTTCGGTGGGTTTTGCCACTATATCAGGTCTTACTAGCTGTCCTTCAGACTTTTGCATTTGAGTGGTCGGAGTCGATCGTACTAACGGTCGTCCTTGCAGAAGAATCCTCGGGTTTGATGAAGTCCTCGCCAGTTGATTGTCCATATTGACTACGTCAGCATAATTTGGTTTATCTGTAGTGCTAGTCGTGGATGAACTCCTCAGTTTCGTCAGTTTCTGAAGTGCAGTTGTACTAGACGGTGTTGATTGAGGTGTACTGTAAATGGGACGTCTAGTCGTGTATGTTCGGTTAGTTTTGGGAATTCTTTGCACGACTGAGGTCAATTCCTGTTTGGAGATGACTTCGCTGGAATTGCTAGTGCTATAAGAAACCCTTTTGATCTGCCCCAAATCGTCTATATACCCATACGTTCCCTTGATGTTCCCCAAAACATCTCGACTTTCTATTTTGAACGAGCCATCGTCTGCTTCGTATCCAACCGTGTACGAACCATCATCATTAACTTTCTTGATTTGTTTGATGATTTCAAGTTTACCGTCTTTGGATTCTGACTTGACTAACTCTTCATTGGAGTCGTATTCCGCACTGATTGCATTGTGACAAAGCAGAAGCAACAACACGAATCGAGTTATCTAAAATAGATAATTAACCTCAATTGGTAAACAAAAATGAAAACTATTTTGGGTGAGCTGTTAAACGTTAATAAACTTGTCGCGTTTCGATTACGTAACTTGAAGAAACTGAGGTAACAAAGCATGGGAAGCTAAACGAAATGATTTAATTACCGTCTGAATGATCTGCGTAGAAATGAAATTTTTCTCAGCGTGTTTTGCAACAATCCAAAAAGTTCTGTTATATGAAATGACCGAAGCGTACGATTGTACGATTATTTGGCTTATTATATCGTACAAAGTTTGTATGTACACATAAGTTTATAATTAAAAACTCCTTGATCGATACTACATAATACATATAAGGTCTGTTCAGGACAATTTGATTTTTAAGTACAAAATCAATAGTGTTTATACATATATATTTATTAATTATAAGGAAAAAAAGAAAATCCGTTCGATATAATATTATATTTAGGTGCGAAACTACAGGACAAAATTACAGTACACTACAGTATATAGGACCCAGTTACGTCTATTACACGATCTCCTTAATGAAAGGCCGCCCGTTTGCTAAGATCTCAGTAATGCTTCTCGTAAACAAACTGTTAAGAAACCGGAAAATCGCACTAACCCCGAATTTAATTTCGAACGTTACACATAGCGTGCTATACAATAGTCTAAATTACAAAGACGAGCCGAGTGAAATCTTGCACGCTTTCATTCCCGAGATAAAATAAAAACATACCTTCAAATCTGGCATTATTATAGGTGTAACACAACACGTGTCCACACAGACTGATCACTTCAATCCACCAGTCCCCTATATAACTTAAGACATTCCGAGTCTTTAGATCTGGCGGGAGTGCGATCTTCTAGGTCGAGCTTTGTGCTACGGGAAAAGTGAACCAAATTGAATGAACTACATTTTTTCGTTGCATTTTATCTATGTATTAAAATCAAATCGATGGTGGTTGATGGGCGAGAAATTGGTAATTTATTGATTTGTCGGTTTTGAAAATTGTTTGCAATGTTTTTGAAAAGAAGACAATCGGATGTCCTATTTCACACGATTTGGATGATTGTGCTATATTCCGATTGTTAGCAAATAAAAAGGTCCATAAATATGCATTTTGTATTAAAAGGAATGTTATATAACTGAGATTTGGAATAAAGCGTGTTTTCACAGGGAAGTAATTTGTTCTGCCGCTTTTCAATTGAGTCGTAAAAAATGTTTTTTTTTTGACGTCAAACTTCCTTGCACCTTAAATTGTCGATTTTGATCAACACAAGAAAATTGTCCTAAAACACGATGCAACGGTCCTCCAAATAGTTTCTACTAAAATTGAGCTACTTTGAAATTACATAATTTCTAACATTATTATTAAGGTAAAACTTGTTGCTGTTGCTCTTTAGTAGCGTTCAATTAGAAGTAGTCTTATTGGGGGCGAGCGCCTCGAGGCGCTAACCCCCGCAAGTGACCCCGATCAAATCCTCCTCAACGTTTCGTCGACGACTGCGGTAGACATCCTCGGTGGCGGTGTAGACGTGGACTTTTCTTGTTGTCTCAATCGCGACTAAGGTCTTCGGGGCGCTCGCTACATCCACCTCAATGAAACAATATCTAATACCTAGAATGGTCATTGAAGCCGAGAAACACCTATCGAAAAAGCCTAGACTCTTTCATAATATTCAATATTTTTTGCTGAAAATGTAAAATTATACTTTTTCTTACTAACATTCTTCATTATAAGAATTTTCAGAAACCGGTCTTGCGTTAAATACTCGTTCTGTCGAACTGTTGTGTTCCAAACTGGACGAATGGACATTTAGGTGATTGTCTTTCAAAAGGATAAAACCCATCCATTTCCGAACAATATCTTATTTACGCATTGCATTTGTATTATTTTTCCAGATAATGGAATCCGGACTTCCGTATTAAAACGTATTCTTCAATAATATCTCAACTTCAAAATCATATAATATTTTATGAAACATTTTACATTATATATCTAACTTCTGCAACAATCCTGTATGTGATAACTTGTTTAAATAATTTAATGAGCAACTGTGGGACATCCAAGATTAAATATATAAAAAGTTTAACAATGACAACTGTTGCGACACACTTTTTGTATGAAACTTTTATCATCAATTGTTTCATTAAGGCACCACGCGCACTGAATCGACTCGGCTCGGTCGGATCGGCACGGCACGATCGGCATGTTTTGGTATACATGAAATTAAATGAGGGCCCACGCACTGGATCGGATCGGTCGGTTCAGACCGGTCGGATCGTCTCGGCATCGGCAGAGAATGATCGAAGAGGCAAAAACTGCCGAAAGGTCCGACGGCTTTCCGCATTTCGGTCCACATCTGCAATTGTAAAGTAATCTGCAAATGTAAATATGCATCCAAAAAATAGCCGTGCCGCCTCCACCACCATAAGGTGATCAACATAAACACTCTGTATTACGAAAAAACCTCCACGATACAATTAAACTGTTATTAATTATCCGATTTTAATCATTCAACAACCACATAAGAGCATATTTTTTATTATATTTTTATATATTATATATTAAATAAATTGTTGTTAAAAACGAACTGTACTAAATGAGCTGATGAAATTACCGAAGGTGCCGACTGCCGACTGTGCCGATTGTGCCGATTCAATGCGCGGTATACGCTGCCGTGCCGATCGTACCGTGCCGATCCGACCGGTCCGAGTCGATTCAGTGCGTGTGGTGCCAAATACTTGTTTGCAGAACAACTAATTTATGGTTCGGTTAACATAATTGCAAATTTTAGATTCACGTATATACAAAATATTTGCTGCTGCAACGGTACAATAAAAATTATAAAACAGCGTAGCTGGACAATTTACTTTACGTAATGAAGGCGGGAAACACATTGTTTATTGTCTTAAAATGAGATTTGAACAGCGGCCTGAGAACGTCCTAGAATTAGAAGACAGTTTACAAAATTCATTAATTTATACTGTGTGCATACCTAATATTACAAATATGTTTCAAATTAGATCTTGTTAGGTTTGAACTAATCGCAAATGAATCAGTACTAGACTTGTGCGTAGGCTAATGGCAAGAGGTTATCAGATGCTAATAGATGACCAGAAATACAGTTCAAGTAGAAATAGACCTAGAGAGAGACGAACGTTTTAAAATTGTAGGTGTTGAATATTTGGTTGCCTAATATGTACTAAATCCAAAATTTGGTCGTTGACATAGACCACGAAAATATCTACTTATACAGGTGGTCCCACCGGGAACGCCATCGATCGATATAGGTAAAACCACACAATAGAAATTTATAAAAAAATGCGGATCTACGACAGCCGATGGGACCAATTTAATGAAAATAATTACAAGAGTGCCTCACTTTCGGTTATACCGGAAGTCGGTACTAATTTCCTTATTTTTAAGGGAACATGCCTATTTTTATTGCTTATTCTAATTCCTCTTTTAATTTAAATGTCACTTTATGTAATGTCCCTATATCTATCTGCAACAGTTTTGGAGATATTTACATTTTTCTGCAAAAAATTATATTTTCCGTCCAACGAAAAAAAATTCATAATAGTAAAATTTATAATTGCTGAAAAATGAATTTTGGTCAATTCGCAGCCATAACTTGAAGCTATGTCCACATATAGAATGGCGCATAAAAGTTAAGTTTTTAAAATAGAACATCCAGTATAGTACGCTATTTTTGGATTCTTTGGCAAAAAATAATTATACTTTATATAACCTATTAAGAACTTAACTTCTCTTCTAATAATGTTAAATGATCAGCAAATTAACAAAACGCAGGATATAATATAGGAAATGTTTATCAATAAAATAAAACATTTGGTGGCAAAATTAATCATTCCGTAATAAACAATATATTGTAAAATAAATCCATTTTATAAACTATCTATTAATTATCTATAATTTGAAGAATATCTAAAAATAGAACACATAGCGTGCTATACAATAGTCTAAATTACAAAGACGAGCCGAGTGAAATCTTACACGCTTTCATTGCCGAGATAAAATAAAAACATACCTTCATATCTGGCAATTAAATATGAGTCATAAACTTAATTTCTTTTAGTTAAGACATTTCATTCCTCGAAATTTTTATTTTTTTAACAAGATAAATTAAAAAAATTAACTCAGTATAAATTACATACCAATTACATAAATACAATATTTCATCCTGCAAATCTACAAAAAATACTGAATGTTTTCTACATTTAATAGTGAGCATTTAGTATTTTTTAAAGCACAAAATGATATAAAACAACATGAACATTTTTAATTTTAAATACCACATCAGATTTAAACATACATATGCCCAAATCAAAAACAGATACGAAATGTTTTTTCTCTGAATTGGTAGCAAATTAGTTTTCTCAATCAACGATTTGATCAACATTCAGTAATAATTTTAAAAATTAAACCTAAACCAAGAAATAGTAAACATTACAATTTTCAAACCCAACGTCTACACACGTGTTCATAGAACCCCTGTTCTCTGCGTGCTGCATTGCTGCACATTCTCTTTCTTTTTTAGCTATGAAGATCAGAAGGAAGACGGTGAATATACTTCATTAAACAAATCAAACTATGTGTCGAAGAAATTGTAATGTAATAGAATAAATGTGGTGCTTCTGGAACTCGTTTCTTTCCTTTGGTTTGGTCAGATTCTAACAAATGTTGAGAATAGGATTTTTCGTGTTTTAATGCTGTAGTCCATTGGAATAACTTCCTAAATCTACGTTTTAACAGATCGTATCAGTCTGGCAATTACTTTCGCACACGATGATCAACTTTGTCAGCAAACATCATACCATTGTTTAAGTATATACTTAAACAATGATCATACATTCTATTTTCGTAAAATAGAAAATTTGGCACATACCTACATATATGTATATACAGTTTCCGACATTTTCATGTCACCATGTAAAAAAAAGGCTGTTTTTCAAACAACTTCTTACTATAAACGTGTGTAGCCTTTCACGGTCGGTGTTGTCAACTACTCCTGTTTAATTAGTAAACAACGAGTAAAAGGCACAAAAAAGCCTAAAATTCTATATTTCTGAAGATATATGATATAAGTAGGTATGTCAGCGGTAATTTTTAAAATCTTTAAAATAGGCCACACCCGGCAACCTTTGACAGTTGCAATAGACCAAATCGCCCATACTCTCTATCTATCAACTCCTTTTTCGTATGTAAATGCACTTGTTCGAATCACCCCATTCTTACACAACAAAATCGAATGAATAATTGATGAAAAAGTGAAAAATTGTTTTTGGTGCTATAGTCATGATTAATGATTCGTTGGAATTTAAAAGATTCGGAAATTGATTAATAATTGCATAAGAGATGCTCGTAGGTGCGCGCGTGAGGTAATCGAGGAATTTAATCTGGAGCAGGAGAAAGGTTTTGTTATGTTACTACGCCTGTTTACATAACTTAATCTTCGGCAGCACTCGCGCAACAAAAACAAAACACCGAATATTTTCCTCGATGTCCTTCTGTGACGAATGAAAACTATCACCACGGATATCCTAGCGCAAGTGGTTGACTTTCACGTCCATACAAAAGCGAAGAGTGAGGAAACAATTTATCTCCAAAACTGGAAAAATGCCGAGATCGAGTATGATGACATACATAACGCACATACATAGAAAGTGGTTTAAATTTTGACTAAAACGACTCCTTCATGGTACAACTTTCTAACGAAGAACAGGAACAACCACATCTTACTTATATACAGTATTTATTTCAAAGAATGAGCTTACATAACAAAGTACAAACATTACAATAATAATACTACATTATTACACGACTAAACCGTTGTGTTATTTACACAAAACTCATTTCCACTTGGCCCACCTTGACGCCGTCCTTGAATGACAGTGAACCAAGCGAAGCCATCAATCGCAAAAGTGAAAACAGAACGCGAGCAAGATTACATATCAGCATCGTATGGTGGTATCACTTTCGCTAGTCAGTCTTCAGAACTAAAATTGTATATTGTGACCTCTAAGGAAGGCGTCGATTTGCCCGGAGGCTAGTGGCTGATCCACGGAAGGTTGAATATAATAGAGTGGTTGCTGCACTGTTTGCTTTTGCTGCTGCTTTTGCTGTTGCTGTTGCTGAAGCCTCGCCCTCTGTGCGGCGTACAACTCGGCAGAGTTCTGGAACTGTAATCCGGCTTGCTGCTGCTGATAGTCAGCTTGGGAAGCAGCCGACTTCACGTACAAAGAACTGTGTTGTGGTACCTGCTGCAGATTCAACAAGGTGCGTTGTTGTTGGGGTTGGTGAACGTAAGGTTGAATACGCTGACTCAACGTGATTTCTCCTTCGGTTTGAGGAAGGGTTTGGTAGAGTTGTGTGTTGTATTGTCCGGAAGTGGGATCGAAAATCAAAGCAGACGAGTATACCGGATTCGTGGTGATGGGTTTAGTGGTCTTAGTGAGGGGTTTGGTGGTCGGAGTTGAGGCCACAATGTTGTTCTCTTGTTGGAACTTCTGGAATTCCGAGTCGAAATCGACTTGACGGGACGGTACTGAGCTGCTGGCTTTAGTATAAAGAACTGACGGTCGTGGAGTTACGGAAACTTGAAGAAGTTGCGGTCTGTAAGTAGTGGCAGGGAGTTGAGTTCTGGTCGTGGGAGTTGGGGCTGGTCGTGGTGTGATGCTGACGCTTTGAGCCCTGTGCAAGAAGGACGAAGGAGTGGCCGCTGAAATGAGTTGAGGAGATCGGTACCCTTGAGCTTCTCTAGTCGGTTGGACGTAATTTGGACGAGTTATATAAGTCGGGCGACGAAGCTGCGAAAATGTATTGCTTGAACACGTTTTAGTACGAGGAAAGATTAGATACCTGTTGTGGTCTCAACACTTGTTCCGGAATAGGTTGTTCTTCTTCGGTTTGATCGTAGTTGTTTTGAAACAAAGTGATTGCAGGCTTTGGGGTAGCAGTTATTGGTCGGACTGGTCGAATGGGTCTTGTCGGATAATTCGCTGGAACGTTTTCGGCTTCGTTTTCTCTTTCAGCTTCGCCTTCCGCTTCTTGCTCATCTTTCGGCGCATTTGGGTCGCATGGATTACCAGAAACGTATGTAAATTCTCGTTTGTTGCCATCAGGATCAATGTATCCGTATTTGCCTCTGACCACGCAGTCAGTACCACGAGTTTCTTCCTTGAAGCTACCGTCAGCTGCTTCATAACCAAAAGTAAACGACCCATCGTCGTTCACTTTGTTGTAATTTCTTATAGTTTGAACTGGCGGTGTTTTCGCTGGTGGTTCCTTCGCAACTCTTGACGCTGCCGCTTTTCTGGATGATGTAATATAGTTATCCTGGGCATTCCGGGACGAAGCAGTGGGTTGCCCGTAAAGTCCATTATACTGATCAGCAGATGAAACTAACACTACTCTTTGTCTCGGCTGTTCTTCGTCTTGTGGTTCGGCCGCATAGTACTGAATTGTTTCTTCTTCTTCTGTATCTTCCACCCGTACTCTTCGAGCTTCCGTGAGGAAAGTTGCAGCGCACAACAGGAACGGCATCCACTGAAAATCAATTATAAATCAACTCAAGGAGAAGTGAGCTTTGTTTTCGTAACAGAATCACGAACAAGAACAGAAAGAAGTGATTAAGGATACTGCAACATGTGGGATTTGGGCGTGGTGAGGCGGGTCGTGAGCAGCCCACAGTCGCGATTTTGAAACAGGCAATTTATGGCGAAACCCAATAGAAATTAAAGACGCGTGTTATATTTCCTTCTAGTAGTTTGGCGTTTTGTTGTGTAAGTTGGCAAATTTAATTCAAACGCATAACCTAGCTAAGCAAAACCAGTTCCAATAATCGTGTCGGTTTGTTGCTGCAAGGTTGCCTTCTGATTGCTTTATCCATAAGTACCGGTCGTACCGACAATGGAATGAATCCACAGTTACGTCTCGTATAATTAAAATTAATTTGCCTGGAGCTTATGAAAAATCTTGGATGTGTTTTAAAAGTCATGAAACGCCGGGGCCCCGGGCGAAGGACATTTATGAAAGGCGTCGACGGTCGTTATTCATCTACCAAAAGGATTAGTCGTAGACGGATCCAAGGCGAAAACCTATTGTCCTGAGATTACAATACAGAGTTGGTGACGATTGGATTGACAATGCGGAAAGCGACCAATTTTCTTATGGTTTACTCGATTCGTGGGAAAACGTATGCTCCAATCGAACCAGTGACCTTTGTGGAGCAACCGATTATGCAACTGTGCAGCATGTGATTTCGGAAAAGAGTTTATGGAGATTTAATAAATTGTCGAGTAATAGGCGATCGCGAGTCATTGTCACCCTTTACCAAATCCCAATAGGGGACGACAGGTGGTGGTGGTCCACGTTAATGAAGCAATTTGGTTTTCCGGCGCTTGTCAGAAATCGTAAAAAAAATAATTTACATAACTGACAAGGTTTCCACGCAAGTCGATGATGGACGATTGCATATACAGTAGAAAAATGCGCATTGGTTCCAGTGCTCGACAGCTTGCAACAATACTTATTTCTGCTGCCGTGAGTAAGTTGAAGAGCTCTTTGTGTTTCGACGCCAATCGAATACCTAATATTTGCATTTGCAAGTTAGATTGCATTAATTGGCGGGAAAGTCTCGTTGTTTTTCTTATTAATTATTTTTACTATGCTATATATGCATTATGCAGACGTGTTACTTCCGTTGGTGCGATGAAACAAAAGTGAAACTGTCTTATCCAACAATTAATAACAAATGAATGGAAAAATGTGGCGTCTTTCCAGTGAATGCATTCTGCAGAACAAAACAAATCCTTTCTAAAAAGAAAAACAAACGACCTACTTGACTGTGCCCCTGCTATACTTTCAAATAATTTCAAGAATTTGTGACAAATCTGCCAATTCAAACAATTCGTCCTTACCACGAATGTAGTTCATAGTGCAAATGGAATAAAAGTAGACGTCGACCTTGCTACAAATATTTAAATAATAACAAGTTACTAGAACCTGTAGCTATGTAGATGTGTCATTTTATAAATATTTGTTTACTGCCATTAGATTCATTGAGTAGTAAAAGCACAAAGCTTTAATTGAATTAACAATTAAAACGACGCACTTTGTGTCTGACCTCCTTAAATCACACCAAGTTGACTGAAAGAAAACAATAAAAATCCGTCTTATTATAGTCCTATACTATTATGTCCAATATTTTTCTACTTATGTTTGTCCGGGCGTTTGCTCGAATTCACAACTCCGAGGTTCAATCGAGTCGTGTTTATTAATTAAAGTTTCATTGTGAAAGATATATAATATATTTAAATTGACATTGCGAGACACCAGTTTGTTAAATTAACTACACATTTTTATAAAATGAAAAGTTTTTCTAAGAAGCTTTTAATATTTTTTAAACCCCTTGCACAAGAAAACTATAAATTGACAAACAATAGCGGTTACTAAATAATTTTCTTTTGGTGAGAACACTCAGGCAACAATAGCTGTGGGTGTTTCGACAAACACCAGTCGGTTTTCGAATAAAATAGCACAGTTACTAAACGGTTGTGCGGGCGCGAGTGTATAATTGTAATTTTTGCTAAAGTACTAAAAACGTGTATAAGGATTTTATACGTTAAGGGAGAAAGTGGCAACAATGACACGAAGGAATCGAGGCATGAACACTAAACATATAAGCATTTTTGGCAAAAAGCGTGCAAAATGAACGATTGCTCTACTTACAACAAGTCGAAGCCGCATTTTGTCGGTTTGTCTAAATCCCAACAACACTATAAGCAACCACTGAAACTGGCGAAAGTAATAGTAGAAATGTCTTTAGGTGGATTGGAGCACTTGCCTTTATAACCTACCTACGCGAGGCGAAGAGGGGCGCACTATTACCGAGTCGTGTCAATTTGGAACCGTTTTTGGGGAACGTTTCCAAATTAGCATACATACATACATACTCACACTATTTATGTGATAGGATTTTTGGCATTGTATGCCAAACTGCATCAATCAACTGTACTTTCAGTCATTCACACCTTGCCTCGCCGGGAATCATAAACTGATCAATGCGAAATGTGGAAATAATTATAAAAATATTTCGATTTATTTAAAACTCATCAGTGCAACATTTCCGTCTTTCCCTTTTACGCTTTGCAGTTGTCTTCAATGGAATGGAAGCATTTCGTGTCAACTCTAATAAACTCACGCATGCGGAGTTTAATTAAAAAATTATGCATGGAAACACGTAATTGCTATATTTCCTAGCAGACGGGAAATATATATTTTTTTAAATATTTATCTAACAGTCGGACTTTCTTGTGACGTTACAAATAACTGCAATCTCTGGACCCCTTCCAAATACCTATTTCATTAAACAAATAAAAAATTGATGGTGGATTGTCTTCTTTAATACGAATATTCCTTTTGAAACGTTTTAAGCGGTTCTTTTTGCTACAGAATTTCACTGAAAGCATATTTAATTTATTGCAATCCCGTCATTGTTACATGATAAAATCAATGATTCAAATTGTAACTTTAAAAATTGCTTCGTTAATTATTGATAATGTTTTAAATTCTAATCGAGTTGGAACAAAAAATATCCGCCTTTCTTCGTTGCGAATTGTCCTGGTATTACTCGTATTTGCAATATTTATGTGATAACTAATTACAATTCGGTGTCAAGAGCGGTAAATGCGAGAGATTTTTATCATTTTTAATTCACTTGAGAGAGCTGTGATGTAATATGTGAAACTCTTGTGAACTTGATACAGTTTCACATTCGAGTCACTATTATTATTTGACTATATATTTTAGTTGTAAGATATTTATTATTAAAAATATTAGATACTGCCAAGTCGGGTAAGGTCGGGTGATGTAATAAGGTCAAATAAAACATTGATTGTTTTGTATGATATAGTTCATGTTTTATACATGAAAACATAATACAAACATATACAAAGTATAAGCATAAAAACCGGGCGAAGAAAGTTAGATTATTGCGAATTGTGCAACTGGGCAAAAATCATTTCGTCGCGTTGATCGGTATTTAATTGGGAATGTCGTTTTTGCACTTGTGCAACAAATAACGATGAATAGTAAAAGTGAAAATGGATCAAAGTTGTATGTAAATCAAAAGAAAGTGACATCGTATATTTTCCCCAAGACGAATAAGGCTTCATAAATTGGTAGCATTAAAGTTTCATTCTTGGGGTGAGTTTGAGACGTCGATTTGATCAATGACGGAAATTAAACGAAAATCTCACATTCTACTTAAAATGTTTCACATTCCCTAGTGCACAATGCACAGGAATCATTCTTGCAAAATCACAATACACTTTTCAATACCTTTTTTTTATTAATTCTTTAAATGGATGCGATTTTTAACGCAAACATCACGATTCCAACCAACAAACCGAGCCAGTAATGGAGTAACAAAAGCAAAAGTTTCAGAACTTTCACTCAGCCATCGTGACGAAATATTAGCATATTACTAACGGTATTTCTTCAATGTCACTAATATAGTTTATGGGAAATTCAGTTCAAAGTTTCAATTGTAATCGATTTTTTCACGTTTGACCTTGCCGCCGGAAAAGTCCAATTTTTCTTTTCACCCTGAACCGCTTCATTGAAAACAAAATTCAAATTGCACAAATAAACATATACATATATAATGAAGAGTACTCTGCATAAAGGCAAGCTAAATAGGTACTCTAAGTTCTCAAATTATATTTTTTATTCCAATGTTACAATTATGGTTACAGATACATAATTTATCATGTCGAAAATATTGCGAATCGTGGGCAAATAAAATATTTGTAAAGGTCAGAGTGAGAACTGTAGACATAACATACGAAGTATATCAAAACGTGTAGGTTGATCTCTGCGATGTATTTAATTTATCAATATTGCAAATTTTTATAAAATTAATGAGTTATCGACACCGTGAACCAACAATTTGCAAGAATTTGACAACTAACTAAAGTACTAAAATCCATGATGTTTATTCCTGTTATTTCTTATGTAAAAACAAATTTAATTTTTGTTGTCACTTATCTGATAATTTAAATTCTGCCCCTTCTAAATTCGAAAATTCAGTACATATTTTTATTTTTTATGTATTGATAATCTATTTATCTACAGGTGCTTCTCTTCAATTTTTTTCATTTAAAATGCCAAAGCAGCTCGTAATATACTCGCAATTTAATTTTAGTATTTTAGTGCAAATAAATATTTTCAGTGCCTAACGTGATGTCGATAAATTGCGATCTTTCTGGGAAAGTGAACAAGTTTTTAAATGGCAGCCTTTACATAATTTTATTTATCGGGATGGTCGAATTTTTGGCATTACATAACGTCCAACCTCAATCCGATACATTTTTGTAATACACATTTCGATGCATTTTAATGATGAAAATTGCTTGATTTCGATGCCAGTCAGTCTAAATGAAGTAAGAAGCATTAAAACAGTGCCGTAATAGTTGTTATCGGCAAACAGGCCAATGTTAATTGCGTCCGTGCAACTTCTTAATATTGTTAACTTGTCTTAACGACTCATTCAAGAGTCTACATTATTCATTTTTACCACTTGCAAAATTCGCATAAAGAGGTGAGCGTGGAACTTTTGTGCAATTTGTACTTGTGGCTTTGTATATAACTTGGGAATATATTTGTCGAGTTAAGACTTGCATTTCACTAGATCTTTGAAGATGATTTATTAAAATATGGGAATTTTCTTCAACAATTATTACATTGTAATAATATAATTTTAGTTACCTGTACATAATACATAATATGTGTGAAAATGTTTTCGTTTTATTTTCAAGATTTCATTTAACACGCAGGAATTTTTTTAGAATGATGTGGCACAAAGTTCGAGTTGAATTAGGCAATAAAATATTTAAAAAAATGTAATTTGAATATAGAATGCGCGCAGCGAAAAACATTATGGCCGACATAAAATTTAATTTATTTTTATATGTATGTACATACATATAATACATAATGTGAACTGAAATTACATGCAGTGTATCCACATAGAGAGTGGCGCATAAAAGTTGTTTTTTTTAATGAAACATCCACTACCTATATTACGCTATTTTCGGATTCCTTATCAAAAAATAATTATATTTTCTATAACCTATTATGGACCTAACGTCAGTTGTTTTTCTATTATTTGACATTTAAACCAACAAAATCCCCATTTTTGAAAAATCACTGCTCCCAAATCAATGAGAATTTTGATTTGATATTTTGACAGAAAATTTTCAAATAAATATTCTAGTTCATTATGATCAATTCGAATTTTGAATTATAGTGATTTAATATACCGAGTTGCTCATGAACGTAAATTGTTCATTTAATCAAATTTTTTTAATGGAACAGCCTGTTTGGTATCAATCGATTACATTTTTAATGATATGATTAAATAGTGGAATATCGATAATTGAAAAATGAAAAATGATCAGTCACAAGGACGTCATTGTCAAAATGTGATGACAAAAATGTGATCGATCGATACCAAATATACAAAATTCTCATTGGTTTGGGAGCAGCAATTTTTTAAAGAAGGGTTTTTTGTTGATTTAAATATCAAATAATAGGAAAACAACTGAAAATAAGTCCATAATAGGTCCATTATAAAATTATTTTTTGATAAGGATTCCGACTTTGTGGTCGAAGTGGTACAATTCATGTAGCGATGTATACATGTCCTGGCATTTATTATAAACAATTTAAATAAAATTGGTCTGTTTTATTTTGATCAAAAATTTTAAACTGACAGATCTTGACATTTGTCAAATCTATATGTTTATAGACGCAGCCTCGTTTTATTTTTGAACGCTAGTTTATAAGACATTGTTTACATTACAAACTATTGGTTTTTTGCTGCCAACATTGTACATTTTCTTCGTTTTTTACTTTAGAAATGAAATGGTCTTCAGATATTGAATTTTCTAGTTTAACTTTGTTTTTTAACATTTGTAAAAAATTTAAGAAGTCGTAAAATAAAAATAAAATGAAAATAACGGTAAAATGTTTAATAAAGAAAAGTAGTAAGTATGTTTTTCAAATTTCACTGCGGTTTTACTGGCTGCCTGGCCATTGTTATAAATTCATCAAAATTGATTTTGTTTTTCATTTCATTGTTAAGAACTTAATAATTAAAACAAATGATTCTTATAGTTTTTATTTTTTGCATGAAATTCAGTATTACAAGTTATAAGACAAATAGTTAAAGTTTGTCTCTCTTTGAGCAAGAATTTTAAACGGCCCCCCAACATTTGACTTGCTGATTTAAATTTGAACTTTCCAACAACATACATAATATACATATACATATAGTAATACTAAAAATTAAATTAGGAAACAAATCGTAGTCTTTACTAGATGACCGACTAATCTCGCCTCTAGACTGGTGCGATTTATAAATTGTTCAAATCGCTACTATATAATTCAATTCAATAGTAACCGAAACTAATGTCGTGTAACGGAGCGGCACCGCCTTGTGGAAGTGCATAATCTTTGGACAGCTGATCTAGGATTCCTCCACTACGTCCGATGGGACTTGGTTGCGGTCTGGGGGCGTACTGAGGTGCCGGTTGCGGTCTGGGTGCATATTGTGGTGCTGGTCTTGCCGCCGGGGCAAACTGGGGTTCGCTGAAATGTGACCTGGAGGACGGCAACGGCGCGGGTTGCGCAAAAGTAATCCTGGGTTGACTTCTAACCGGTGCAGTCTCAGGCTCGCCGAACTCTTCTTCAATGGGTGTGGCCCTGGCGAACGACGATGGAGTAGGACGATGGGTCAGTTGCGGACGAACTGGGACCGCAGCTGAAGGTCCAAATTCAAAGTTATGAGTTGTAACAGCCGGCGCGGCGCCAGGAATATTGGCTCTGGCCGGAACTGGCGCTGCGCTTCTTTGCGGAATAAACTGCTGAGGACCGGAGAATTCGAAAATGGGTTCTGAACGAGATTGGGGTCTGGGTTGGGGACGAGGCGTTGGCGTAGCTCTAGCAGGAATAGGTTGCTGGTAGTTGTCGTCGTAGTAGGCCCCGGCGTATTCTGGGTTAAGGGTGCCGTCTTTGTTGGTGGTTTCGTCGACGAGAGTTGGAGGAGCGACAGTGATGCCTTCACCCACTGGTTGAAAACCGTATTTGGTGGCACCGTACTCTACGACGCGAACTTTGCCGGTGTCGTCCACGTAACCGTATTTCCCTTTAACCTCACCGGTAGGAAGTTTAGTTTCGATTTTGAATGAGCCGTCGGCGCCTTCATAGCCATAGGTGTAGGAACCGTCTTCATTATGCCTTTAAATTTTAGTAAATTAATTAGTATATAATTGATGAGAACAGTTTAAAGTCGTATATATTTTTTTAATTGCCTTTATTTACCTGTTGATTTGTTTTAAAATTGGTACGGGTGTTGGTCGTGGAGCAGCTGGACCACTGTATCCCGGCTTGACTCTGGAAGGTGCAGGTCTTGGAGAATCGTAGTCATAGTCTTGGGCTAAAGCTACTGCTATGAGGGCAAACACAGCCACCTGAAAAATTGCGTTTCCGATTTCCAGCAATATTTATATTTAAAACTATGTACAGCCATGGACAGTCAAGAATAACACCCGTGTCATGCAAATACCGACTCTATGAGATATTGTCATTGAGTCGGTATTTGCATCACACCCGCCGGCTAAAGTGTTATTCTTGACTGTCCACGGTTGTACATATTAGGTATATAACTATGTATATTGAACTAAAAACTGGCTAAAAAACCTGCGTGTGTGAGTTAAGAATAATCGTTGTAAAAAAATACACACCATAATTTAAACAGGTTATGGTAATAGAGATCTAAATCGGTGATAAAACTATTATTTGTAATAGAAAAAAATTTTTATATGAACATAGAAAACAATTTTTTGATACGGTTACAATTGTTACGACGATAAACTGGCACCGCCGGAACGCCTACGATTCTTCTTAAATTTTGTATTCAAGATTAAGTAAGTAAGACTAATCAAGGAAGATCCGGTTGCGATCCTGTGCGATGAGTTAGTTGTGAATGTAAATAAGAAAAACAGAAACATTTTAATTCATGATGAAACAGAGATAATCAAGAAGATAACCATCTGAAGCAAAATACAACATTCATGTTAATTTTCAGATATTACGTTCAAAAATTCTATGAAACTGGAAACTGGGTATACATATATCCGCCCTGCTTATTGAGCACGTAACGAAAGTAAAGATTAAAATTTGTGATCAGCCAAAGAGACAACTACGAAAGAAAAACTCTTACGATGAACTGTGAATAAAAATGACAAAAGTGGAATCAAAGCAAAGAGAAATAGTGATCGCCGTGTGGGCGTCAATCTGGACCGATTTCTCAAAACTTATGTAAGAACTGTGTGCAGTAGCGCTCAACTAATAAAACAGTTGTCCTCAAATGTGCAACATTTACCGCACCGCTGGCGTTACGGAATTCGTCTAAAAACAAACATGTGCAAACACTTGACTTTCAACTGTGAATTCGCTCAGTTATTAGGTAATTCAAGCGTCGATGAAAGTAAAAATGAGACAATATTCTAGCAAACAAGCGGACCACACCTTTTCACACGTAATCTAGCTTTCAATTTTTACAAATTGTTACAATTGTCTGTTGACGTCGCGGAACTAATCTGCAATTAGTGTTCAAATGGCATTGAAATTTTAACAAGAACAAGGAGGAGTTGCCCAAGAATGGAAACCTATAGAATGGTCTCAAGGTGATTTCCTCTATGGTGAAATTATCGTCGATATTAATGTGGTTCCGTGTCTTTCACATTCGATTCAGTTTCAAAGCAGCATCACACGGCATTCACGCGACACTTAAAAAGAATTCTACTCACGTATCGTAAAAGCGGCATGTTTTGTGGGCTGAAAGACACTGCACTAAAGTAGCGCGGGAGTCGCCATTTAGCTTTTATAAGGTGAAGGAGTCCGTTAAGGAAGGGGACAAGGTCCCGGAATCTGGCCGAACTCCGGGCCGGTTCCTGGAGCCCGAAGGACCTTTCACTGTCGGTTCATGCATTTAGAGAACTTTAGAGGGCGGCAGTTAAAAAATTCCCTAGTGCCCTAAATATAATTTAAAAACATTGCCACACTACTTGGTCCTCTAAGTTGAGAAAGCAGTTGCAAGTGTACTTTCCTAGTTCTTATCTTTCCGTTTTTCAACATTTTATTTCAACCGTAAAGTTCAAGAAAAGCCGTCTTACAGTGATTCATATCAGAGACCAGGCTAAAGATAAATTTTAATATCATTTTTATTTTGCTAATGGAAACCTTAGAAGGGACAATGAACTTCGAAGGCTACAAAACAAAAACCAAGACTTTTATGGAATAATTTTTTTTTTTTTATTATTTTGATATAGTTTCCTAAACCGGGCCTGTGTATTATGTAACGGTGAAATTCGTCTTGGAATATATTTAAATTCATTGAATTGATTTCTACAACATCTAAATGAACACTTTTTGAATTTCTAACGAAGAAACTGACGCGAACGGTTTGAAGTCAAATGTTACCTTATAAAATGTCACGGAAACAATAACTGATACATATTTTATACAAAACCAGTCCCAAATAAAATAAATTCGTTTAAAGGTCGCAGAGCCTGAAAAATGTCAAAACGAGTTCAAGAATATTCTAGAAATGCAAAATAAATTAGGGACCGCATCATAGTTGTGAGCTGAAGAAATTATGTCAAATATGGAAATAATGGAGTTATGAAACAAATAATTGTGGAACTGGTGCAATTTGACCACATTTGCGCCGCCGCGTGTCGCGCGATTAGGAGTAATGAAGAAAGTGGTGAATCGGTACACATGGGAATGGGTACTTTTGCATTTCTTCGTGATTGTTGATGTTTTTGTATAATTGACTGAGCTCGGTTGGAAACGGGAGACTCAAGGATAGCAGAACTTTCCTACCGACTTTGCATTTTTATTAAATGAATATTATGTCTCCACCTTTGTCACACACCCACCAAGACCCACCAAGGGCGTCGCAAGGGTTTACATTATTAGTACATTACTCCCTACTTAGCAAACGACTTCAGATTACAGAAGAATTTCAAAGAAAACCACCTCGCGGTAGGCGTCCATAATTAGCACGTTGATGTACTTGAGATCAAATAAAACTTTACTGAAAAATGAGTTTTTGAAAACGCTTTCGACGCACGTTAGACCACCGCAATGACTGGTGCGGAATGCTCAAGGCTTTTCGACTCCACCCAAGAATCGGTCATTGAAAATTCTTGGGATCTTACGAAACACTTTCCAAAGTCACTTGGTTTATCACATTTTATTGAAAAGTACACAACTTATAAATAAAAATACAAATATAGTTCAATACGACTAGTGTTGGTTTAATATAAAGGATGGGAACGAATTAGCGATAGTTCACGCTATAGGAGCCGCTGACGATGTCCACGTTGGTAGCCGGATGTCCTTGGAAGGGGCGGTAATTGGGATAGGCAGGTGGTGAAGGAGGGTTGTAGTAATTCGGTTGGGGGTTGTAGTTGAAGTTGGGTTGTGGCCTAAAAGTAGGTTGATAATAAGACGGCTGTGGTGGTCTATACGTGGGTTGAGGAGTATAAACAGGCTGTGGGTTGTAATAATTGTTTGCTTGCGGCTTGGCATAAATCGACTGAGGGGTGTTGTAAACCGACTGAGGATACCTAGCATTGGATCGAGCAGAAGGATCGTTCTTGTAGTAAACGCTGGGGTCCTCCCTGTACTGTCCATCATCTTCCTCGTTCGGCCCCAGCGGTCTTGCATAATCATTGTTGACTTTAAGAGTGGGAGGAGGGACTTGGATTTCATTGCCTGCAGGTTCGAAACCTCTTCGACTGGCGCCGTACTCCACAGTCCTCAGTTTACCCTGATCGTCCACATAACCATACTTTCCGAACACTTCACCATCTGGATATTTGGTCTCGATCTTGAAAGTACCATCAGCTGCTTCGTATCCGTAGCTGTACGAACCATCTTCGTTGTGTTTGTTGATCTGTTTCAGAATTGGAACTGGAGTGGTGTACTGCTGGGCCCAAGCCACAGTTAACACCGCAAATAAGAACTGAAAAAATAAAAGGTTTTACTGGTTTCGCCGGTGAAAGTTGTCAACTTTCAAACAAAAAGGCCATCAAGGATAAGCACCAGGTGCTTTTTTAGATCAATTGTGAAACCGACATGTTTGTCCGTTTATTAAAATTTAGTTTTTTATAGTTTTTACTAATTCATGGATAAAAAAACTATTGTTGATTGGCTTTTCCTTTATTGATTAGATAAAAACTAACAAGTGGAATGCATCCAAATGTCAGTCAATAAGTTTGTTTATACGATATAAAAAGTTTGCTGAGATGAAGGTTGCGATAAAACTCAAACATCGATTTTTTTATCTAAACTTATTAATTTATAGCAGAACCTAAAGAACCTATAGTAAAATGATTATTTAAATATGAAAAACCGAAATTTTAATATTCATGTCCTCAAATTTGGAAAGCATTTTAACAGGAGCATTAACTTATTTCAAATATTTAAAAATTTCGATTAGTGAACATTTGTAATTGATTTATTTCTATGAGATTGTGATTTCATCAAATTTAAATTTACAAAAAATAAATGACCTTGTTTTTAAAAATAAATGATTGTTTTTAATAAAAACAAAAAAAAAATACCACAAACCGAATTCGTGTAGGTACATTTTACATTTAAATAAACAAATAAAATACTCACATAAATCCGCATCTTACTGGACACTGATAATGTAGCTTATGAAGAGATAAACAGCCGCGCCTCTGCGATCCTGAGCTTATATAGACTTTGTCCCCACGAGATTTTAACGCAAGGCTAAGACACGCTCGCGGTTTCAGCAGTTCATAGGGCCCTCGTCTCCCACCGGAACACGAAACGATTAATTTAACTTAAATATGGTATGGTGACAGATCGTTTGATAACGATTAACGCATTTAAATCGCTGGTAATGTGTCCGAAATCGGTCGAAATGGGATTATTATAAACGATTATCTCTTTTTTAACATGCGTCACCTTCAAGAAATTTAAATTCAATCCAGTAAGTGAAGTAGCGCGTATTGAAGCTCAGATAATGTGGAAAATGTCCATCGGGTCGTCTTTATGTAATATAAACATTGCCAAGACGCCCAATAATTATAATCCAACTCGTTCGAGAAAATGCTAGAACTATTCAATATGCAATTCGTTCTTCCTACTTGTTTTATTTCCGATGTTGTCATAAATTTGTGCCAAATAACTTTATAATGATCATCCCAAACGTTTTCTAGACCGATTTATATGCAAAGCTTGGACCTTCGTTTCACGCCCAGTTGAATTGTTAAGTGTCCTCGTGTTGAATGATATCCGGGCCACTTTCGTTCGTTCCTAGGAAGTGCGAGAAATAATTAACCGAATTAAGACATTTTTCATTCCAAATTTCCAATTAATTTAAGAAAATTGGCGTTGATTCCATTCATCCTGACTTGACTTTGTCTTAATGGTTTTATTGAAGTATTTCCATCCTTACAAGAGTAGGAATCTTATTTAAGCGTTCTGATTTAATGAATGCGGTTCTGTTTTAGATAAAACGTATCGAAGAACGATCGAAGCTCCACCTTGTTATTGCGAATTCCACTTTGCACAAATCGATATTGTTGCAAATCCATATTTAGTCCATCACATCTTGTCGGGCAAACGTGGAAAATTTGAAATGATACGAATCAATAACCATAAAATCAATTTCTCAATTGAAACGTTGGAAGCATTTCACACGGCCGTTATTAAATGTAACATTTCCAAACAAACATTTTCGTTTTACTTCCGGTCTATAACAACGCTGTTAAACCACTCAATTGAGTGGGTTAACAGCTTTTTGTGCTTCGTAGTAGAACTAGTGTAATTTAGTTTTTCTAGGGTGGTATGGCATGATCATAAATGTAATGTCGAACGTCAAAGTAAACACCAACACAAAACGTTACAATATTTTAAATTAACTTTTCCAATTATTTAAAACATTAATCGTTACGTTGTATTTATCTTGAGCCCTTAAATTAATTCCAGGTAGGTTGTTTGGCACAATATTTTGCTGAAAATTATTATCACCGCCAACTATTGCGCCGGCTAATTGTATTTGAAAATTGAAGTTTCAATTTTGACAATTTTCAACCAACCCATGCAAAATTCCCCAAATTTTAAAATTGCAACGTTTTAATTAAAAATTGCATAAACGATGCAAAGTTGAGAAAATAGTATAAAAAAGTCTTTCATAAGGCTATATTGGCACTCGTTCTTTATAAAACTCGTACTTGGACACGTGCAATAAAAAATGCCTATATAATATACTATTCAACTGAAATCACTGAAAAGCCGATGAAGGCGATTTAGTAGTGGAATTTGAATCAGGGGTGCGACCTCGAAAGACGTCTTAAGAAAGGAATCTCAAATTTATTTTAATAAATAAGGAAAACGTTTTGGTCGTGGAAAATTTCACGTAACGATCACCGTTCATCTTGCTGCGAGCATTTTGTTGATAATTATAAAGCACGTTATAGTTTTAAAGAGCAAGTAACAGGTTTGCCCCTACAAGCAACTAAAACGTTTGCTTCTTTGCACAAAAACATGAGTCGAAAGTAAAAGATTATTTAGTTATCATTGACTGGCTGTGTTTTATTGGAAATCCCTCACCTTTCACTTATATTCATATTTTTTGTTAAATTAAAAATTTCTCAAGGACGGTTGTTGAAGAATGATTTTTGTTGCGTTATTAGAATGTGTTAATGGCCATAAATATGCAATTTAACAATTTGTTGTTTCTGTGCAATTCTAATTAAAGTAACAATACCGGTATTTCAGTTAATTCTAAAGTTGCCATAATTATTTTAAATTTAATGAGCTGAAAAAAGCACTAAGAAAATTTGTACCTTTTACATTTGAAAAATTATAAAATACTTTAAGGCAAATATATGTATATAAAATAAATAAAAGTTCAAATTAGTACTCTTTGCATGTGTAAAATGTTAATAAAAAATGATCCTGATGATGATGATAATGATGATGAATTTCCTTAGAAAAAATATATACTGTAGTACTGCAAGAATTAGAGTATTTTTGCAATGTACTTGTAAGTTTACATATATTTTATAGAGTATGCAATTGATTATACATCCATGCTCCGTAAAACCATATATCATCTTATTACAAAGCAAAATTGCTTCTAATCATGATTTTTTTTAAAGAATTTCTTGTATATATATAATATCAGAGCCAAAATTTGTTGAAACCGTTATGTAAAATTTAAAATAAAATACCAATTATAAATATTTTATATCCTTCATGACATTAAACAAAAGCTAGATTCAATGGCCTCTTCTAAATCCTTTTTTATTTGTACGCACGTTGCATACATATAATTTTTTTTCCTGGCCTGCAAAGTCCAGGGGGGTCTAATGTTTTCGTTGATATCACAATTTTTGGACGTACACGTGCTACTAGCAGTGGTGGTATTTCCCGAGCTCGAAGACCGTGTTCTAAGACATGTTGTTTCCTATCTTGGAGAGGTAGCGACCCCCCCATTGCAGAGCTCAGTCTTCAAGCTTCAAGCCCCAGAAATACCACTGCTTCTAATTTACCAACTATGTATGTGTGTATCGTGGAGGAGTGACGCACTCGAAGGATACATTGCATTTTTCAAATAGCTCATTCAACAGGTGTATACCGAAGCTCGTAAAAATATATTGCCGCGAAATAAACCACGTTTGACAGCTACAAGTACCCAGATAAGACTGCGGATTCCCGACAGATTTCCTGTCGAGAAAAACACGTGAATAATGGTAAGTTTACAACTTTGGCACGAATTTATTTGAGACACTTCGCAGATGCGAACACGCCTTATCGATTCCATAAATACAAAAGACACTTGAAGATGTAATACGGCGCCGACCGCCGAATATCTCATGACTCTCGCCTTACGGGAGATAACATCTGCAATGGAATTTATTGCGCGGTTCGTGTGGTTGTAAATCACTCGATGTGTTGCAAATTGCAATTTATCAGTCCATATTTTGGAGGAATGCTTTTTATTTTATCAAAACCAATTGTCAAAAGTTCGAAAATTCGCTCTTTATAATATACAATATTCTGTTTACACAAAATATTGCGTGGATCAAATCATTGACCAACATCGTTATGTATTAATTAACTAAAAAACTATAAATAAGGAAATTTTAGGGCAAGGGAGAAGAAAGCTATAATAACTGTCAAAAAAAATGAATAAAAAAAAATTGTCTACATTCTTCGTATGTCCTATAATTAACCCTACCACATGCTTTTTAAGTTTAATTTGTAGCGCAAATACTAACGGAGTTACTGAATTTATTCCTTACTTAATTTCCACACTGTATATTATAGAACAAGTTCCATATGGCATATTTTATTGCACGAGCCGAAGTGGCAAAGCCGGGAGTTTTTTAAAGAACGAGTGGCATAATAGCCTTATTAAGAAATTTTTTATACTCTACTTTTTATCTCCTTCGCATCTTTTATGAAATTTTAGAATTACAAATTTGCAATTTTAAAATTTGGGGAATTATGCATGGTTGGTTTTTGTCAAAATTGAAATTTCGATTTTCAAATGCAATTATACGGCACATGGGTTGACGGTGAAAATAAACATCCAACGACAAATAGGGAAAATTAATTTCATTTAAAAATATTGTAACGTTTTGTGTGCGTGTCCACTTGGTTGTTTGACATGACATTTCTCATTATGACATACCACCCTAGAAAAACTAAATTACACGAGTTCTATTACGAAACTCAAAAAGATATAAATCACTCAATTTAGTGCTTTAACAGCTTTGTTATAGACGGGAAGTTTATAAAAGCTTTTATAATACATTCTCGTACAAATTTAATTTAATGTAAACATTTTCTTACGAAGAAGGAAGCACAATCAATTTTAATTCAGAAAAATATATAATACCTAATTCTGATTAGAATCATTTCCGAATTTTTTACATAAATAAAAGCTCTCTGTTCTAATTACATTTATTTCACCATCCAAGTTTGAAAAACCGGAAAGGGCCACAACGGTAAATCATGCGTCTACTAATACGGAAACTGTAACGTTTATCCGGCCTTGACATTATAAATTCCTCTTATGCAATCCCACGGATGATTTACAGAAACAATCATTGTGGTGTACCACGCTATAAATTATTTATCTATATATATATAGATACAGTACATGTATGTATGTACCTACATCTAAAAAAGGTCCTAATATTACAACCAATAATAGTATCTAAATAATGTGTATTATTAGCGAAGAAAGGGTGTTCGGATTGTTCAATTAATAACGTCTTAGCACAAGTTTATTTGTCCGAGGTCTGATACAGTCTTCCTTCTATTTCCATTTCTCATATTCGTGTAGTTCCTACCCGTATCCGATACGATCTGATACTTCTAAGTACCGGTATTTTGTCTACCGATACGATACTATATTATCAATTATTAGCCTGGATCGTATCGTTAAGTCGTATTTTTATAAATAACAATTGACAAAAATAAATACGAGAATGTGTAACATGTAGAAAAGTATCAAACGCGCTTTTATTATAAAAAAAGATGGATTCCAATTCCATTTTGGCGACGTCAAAAACGTCAAAACTTATGAAAGCGCGAAGCCTGACCTGTCAATTGGAACGGCAAAGGACACTAATGACAATTTGCACTGTCACCATAAACCTAGGACCGAGAGAAAATTACTATAACTGTTACGTAATAAATATATACTTACATATTACATGTTAGCAACTTTTTTCATAACGTAACCATAATACGTAAGGAGGTGTTTACTTGCAATAGATTTAGGGCATAATGGAGAATCTACTGCAAGGGAGTAGAAAAACATTTTATTGATTCTTCATTTGAGCATGATAAGTTGAATAAACATTAAGTGGTTGTTTTACGACTCCACGTTACGAACTTTTTAAGATGAGAGTAAACCGGGCTTAACGCCGCATTTACGGCCATTACACGGTAATTTTTTCACCAAATCATTAAACCTTCCATAGAATCCGATTAAATTCATAAATACGCCCGAAAAGAACATCGGCGGTGAGGCGAATAGTTTTCTTTCACATTTTATAATGAAACCAACAGACAATCTTTATCTAAGGTTAAAACCAATAAGATGTGATGATTTGTAATTCGTATCTAATTTCAGGGGCAGTTGAAGTGATAGTGATTTAATTTCACTTTTTCAGTTCTTTTCGTGATAAATCGATGAGCTAGGGGATATTTTACTATCCACTCACGGGTAGTTACACTGTAAACCAATTCATTAGTTACGTGTATAGCTTTCTTATCTTTAAAATATTTCTCACGCTGTTGCGATTACCACATTTTTTTAACATTCTTTCTATTGTTGTACCATTATAAGGTAATTAGGTAAAATATGGTTTTTAGTAACTCGTGTTTATTAATGAAATTAGTCGAATGTTGATGATGTGGCACGTTCAATGAACGATCACCAAAATGCATGAGAGTCATAAAGGTACGAAAATTAAATAATTTTTCGTAATCATTATACAGTTAGAACCGGGATTATCCGTGCGCGTTTAATCCGGGCGGCGGATTATCCGTTGCACAGGTTAAAATTTATCCGCAAGAAAATAATCTTCCACCAAAAGCCGTACTGCGACTGGATAATGAATGCACCAGCGCATCCTGATGCAGAGCATCTAAAGTCAGAAGAAGGGAATATATTGGTAGCAGATTTTTCCTCCGAATGTTACATTTGTGACTTTATAGGGCTTTGGAAAACTTTGAAATTGAAACAAGCAATTTATGTTGTAGCCCGTGTCTGGAGTGAAGTGAAGGAAACTAACATTAAAAAAGCATTTTATATCGTAATGACCTTAGAAGATACAGTATTTGAAGACGATAATCACTAAAAATGAAGGCGAGTTATCGATTGAATACATAACATCTATGGCCTCGGATATCAAAGTTTTGGAAGAAATAAACAACGAAAAAATACAGGAATGGATAGAATGTGATCACGAAGAAAAAGAGTATCAGATAATGGATGATGAGGATTATTTAAATAACCAGACTTCTGCAGAAAGTTCTGACAAAAGTAGTGATGATTGCGTCATCAAAAGAAGTCAATAAGAAGCAAAAAATGCAGTAAAAGTACTCATCGAATATTTTTAAAAACAACCTGACACTGATGGCATTGATCTAAATCAGCTTTTAAGGAGCAAAATTTGTACATAGTAACTAGTTACATAGTATGTAAATACCTACAAAATGGCCAAAAACACAAAAATGAATGTTATTGGAACTAATTGTCCAAAAACCGGAATTCAGTAATAAGATGTCATTTAAAACACACAAATGCAGTTAAATTCAGTGACAACTTGTCAGCTTTCCTCCAAATTCTCTACGTACTGATAGGTATATTTTTTTACAGATTGTCCTAATTTAGGAATTATTATGCTCGACAAAATAATAGGTAAACGTGCGGCTAAACCAAAAACCGGGAACGGTTGCCTTCTTGAACGAAATTCTCCGCAGAGAAACCTCGAAAGCGAGCCGTTGTAGGTGCGACAGAGGTTACGCTGTTTTTCTTACAAAATCAGAAAATTCATCGAGTCGTAATGAGACAAAGTGTCGTTGTTGAAGATTCCAGTGGCTCCGCCTCGCACGCATTGTGGGTGATTGGGGTTCGTCTCCACCCGGAGCGACTCCGGGTGAGTGCACCCAAGTGTGAACGTCTCCGGTTCGCAGTCGCAAGCTAGTATTAGTGTTGTTTCAGTGTCTCGCGAAGCTCGCTGGGGCGCGGACGGGCGAGTGAGTGACGATGATGATGATGATGTGAATAGGCAAACATGTGTGCCTCCGTCTACTCCTCCCTGTTCCTTCTCACCCTCACCACCGTCTCCGTAAGTCGACCGACTTTTAACCCCACGAAATCGTTACAAAACGCCATTAAGCAACCCGAATCGGTCGTATCTCAATTTTTAAAACCCCCGGATTATGTAGCAGTTTAAAGAAAGAAATTATTTAAGAACATCTCAAGCGGCGGGTTTGAAAAACGTCGATACTAATGAAGGCAGTGACATTAAATATGGTTCAGTCGGACCATCGGCAATCGGCGTGAGAGAAAAATAATTCAAGACCGGAGTAGTAAAGCCAAATCGACTATTACTTAATTAATTGAAGCAGCGGCTAAAAGCTGAGCTTTGCATAATATAGTATTTTCTCGTCGACCCAATTGGTTCGAATTATAATAATTTAAGAGAAGTAACAACTGTGAAGTATTAAACCATTTGAAAGGCAATTCCGTACTTGAGGAACGTTTGTGGCGGCTGTTATTCATTCCAGTTAAAGTGTCAAGGACAATGGTTGACATTTCTCTTTCTTAAACTCGTACGTTGAGAACATAGGTCCAAACAATAAACATTGCTGTATATTAATATTTTTCACCAACCAGTTAGATATTTTCCTAAATTAAATTTCGACGAAATTGATTTTTTCAGCAGAATCGATTTAACTTTAATAATATTCTAAAAGTGTCAAATCATTGGACAAGGCAGCCACCTGATGATGATGGTGCTCACCGCAACACCTGCTCCCATTATGCTGATGATGAGTCTTTTCCAAAAATCTCTGCAAGAATTTCAATTGTGTACATATTCTCCGAATCCTTGACGCAATAATAAAGCTTGGATTTAATCTTACGATATTGAACGCCGATGGTATTTTACAGTGGATGGATTTTTTTCATAATGCGAAAAAATATCAAATCCACCTTACTTTGAACCCCATAAAAAAACGATTCGGATTAACCCTACACGTTCCAAAACTGTACAAATAATCATTTCTCTAGCTGTAAAAAGAACTTGTGAACAATTTGTAATTAAGCGAGCATACGAGTATTTGTGCAAGGCGGTTACCGCTCTTCTCCTTTGTTTACAAAACTTGAATATGTTATTAAGTTTCTGGTGGAACTTGTTGTTTGTTATATTTTTTCCGTCTAATGGAGTCTATTAATCAAAATCTTGCCCAATTACTTCATTACCACAAGCTAAACCAATAAGCTTGTTTTAAAGTCTATAGAGTTTGAAACTTACATGGAAATATGTATCATGATCTTTACGAGATGGAATTTTGAACAAAGAGCAATTCAATTAAACCAGATCATTATTCATCAGATCAATTTCTTTTATTTGTCGCATTAAAATGAAGGAGCACTTCTTTGATGAAGAAAAAGTGTCACACTGCTTCAACTAAATTCCAAACAATGTAAGGAGCACTTCTTTGATGAAGAAAAAGTGTCACACTGCTTCAACTAAATTCCAAACAATGTAAGAAATTATAAAATACCAAAGGATTTTTATCAAAAATTATGAAATTCTATTACTACAAAGAATACTGTCATCTTATTATCATTGTTTATTCACTAATTGTTACGAACTTTTACTGTGTTAGAATAGAATTTCGTCCAGTTTCGAGCATTCCACTTCGACGCTTAAAACAAGCTTAATTTTGTAGTATTATTTTCTACGTGTAGAAGCTTTTCAATAACCATAAAGGTTATCAATGCATTGTAAACATTAGAATTGCTAGACATTCTGCCATCACTAAGAAGTTTTTACCAAACGATTGCGGCAATAAATAATAGCACCAACATAATTAAAATGTGATAAGTTGACAATAAGCACTATTATTTTGCAGAAAGTGTGTCGTCGTCATGTGACAACCTTTAATGTAGCAGGAGTCCACTGTTCATGTGTTAATATTTGGTCAGTAAGAGCAGTTTGACACGGCACGACACAATTGAGTACTGAATTTAGAACCTGCTGAAACTGTGCGCGCATATTTAGCTTAAAAGTTAGTACAAAATACGAAGATGATGGATTTGGAAAGCAATGATTTTAATATAGAACTTGTGCCAGCACATGCTCGTATTTTGTAGGTACTAACTTTTAAGATAAATATATGCGCACGCACTTTCAGTACTAAATTCTCTTTAGTGGCGTGTCAAATGGCTCTATCGAATGCGCCATTATTCTAAAATTTGTATAAAAAACAATAGCTTCCAATCCATCAAGATACTATGGTATTGTGCACAGCTGGCAATGCGAGTTGTAATTTATTTTTATGAGATTGTATTCAATAAAGATAATTTTATTAATACGGAACACACTTTTACTGTATTACTAATACGTGCAATTACTTCATAAACCTTAACCTTTATCCGACGTTAATATCGAACGGTTACAAGTGGTATTTGAGTGCCGAAAAATGTAAACTAATATTTAAATAATTGTGTCAAATTTTGCAAAGCCAATAACATCACAGCTGGTAATAGAGCTATAAATAGTACGTACACACGTGGAAGTGGCTTAATTGAATTTGCTATAAATTTTCGGAATTATGGATAACTCCTATCATTTGATAGTCACAGGAACAATTCATGGAAGAATGCAACAGAACGAGTACCGGGCTTTATAAATTACCTTCCTTTTTTTGATCCGTTAATCGACCGCCGAATGCAAAGTCGACGAATTATCAGTACTATTAGATACAGTTGACAACGGTCTATTTTACAGGACAATTAAATGGTGCCTGAAAATGTTCCCCTGAGAAATTTCCAAATTTATTCCGTTTTCATGATCCGGAAATGGAACTTTCCTTACGTCATTTCACAACTACCTAATTAATCCGACAATGAGTTCCATTTTGTTAAGGTCAAACCACGCCTCGTTTTTGCAATCTGTTTATATAATTCAGTTTATCCTGAACTGTATCAGTAACGTGAACCTTCCGAAATGCAATTTGGAGCTTCAGCCGGGAAACTGGTGTAGGATGAATTGTCAGAAAATATAATAAGAGTTTTTTATTTAGAACAAAATTCAGTATTTATATCGGTTTTTATGCGTTTAGTTAAAACGACTATAATATATAATTGATATAATAACAATAAATAATATTAAAGAATACCAATACTAAACCATAAACTAAAAATGCGTTTACATAAATTACCTACGTTTATTAGGCTTGTAGTACATACTCGTAGTCAAGAATAAATTAATAGTATTTCTAAAAAAGATGACATACCATAAAGTACTCCATAGTTTATCCAAAATTTCAATATTTAAGTTAGTCGAAGTAACTAGTTATTAATTATGCAATAAGAAATATTATTTACAAAATATGAAGAGCATTAGTCGAATTTTGTTTAAAGAACTACTCAGTTCATTTTAGAGGTTATTTACCATTTGTGATTTTTATTTGTTGAAAAAAATATATATATACACATATATTTAGTTATTTTAGAATTGTTGGCTTTGTCTTCTCATTTTTTATTTTGTTTACATTTCGTACACAACCGACTTATTGATTTCATTCGCAATCAAAGTAAAAGTTGTAATAAGGAGATTAGTATAGTCATTGTGTGTTTGTATAATCAAACGTTCTTTATTAGTTCTAAGGAAGATATTACTCATTATGATTATGTACGGTGGAAAAAACAACAATAACCCGGAAAATGTATCTAGTTTCAGTTTTCGTGTCTGAAATTCCGCAAACAATCGCAACGATTCATTTGTTATTGCTGCAGGTGTGAGTCCTGCTGCAAAGGTCAACCTGAAACTGAATCTAGCCACTTCAATAGCAAAAATGCAACTCGTTAAATCCTGCAAAGTGCAACGTACGTCCTTGCCATTAAACGACTTTAAATCATAACGTCTACCGGTCTGAATTGTTAAAATGCTTGTCGTCGAGGCTAAAATTATTTCTCTCTGTTATCAAAATGTGGAAACCGAATCTTTTGTTGTAACTGCAACGCCTACAACTGGAAGTGGTGCAAAATCGGTGTAAGGTTACTGAATATGAAAGTAAATATCGCTTGATTACACGCTTTATATAACTCTATGAATTGTGGCGGAATGCCAGTTTCGACGAGCATTTTTTGCTCTTCACTTACACTAATTGTTACAAAATTGTTGTGGGTATATTTTTCATATCGGGGAATGTTGTGAAACGTTCAGTGGCGAAAATGCGTCAAAAATCAGTGCTAAAAATGAAAAGATCTCAGAATCATGTCATTTATGAATTATGTAAAATATCACTTATATAAACTCGTTCCTGAGCTAAATACTGACCTCGGTATTTGTTCCGAACGCCGTAATTCATCTAATTAGCGCCCGCCACACAATCGAGATTTGAGCGTTCGTTCCACAAAGCGCGGCCTTGTCAAGGCTATGTCTTGTCCTGTCATTACGACCGCAACTCTTCCAACAAAGCTTTACATAGTAGACAATTTGAAGCACATTTTTACTTTCTATCTGGCCATGAATATAAATATTTTCGTGTGGCTACTGGTAAATGTGCTGTTGTTGTTGGAATCGATGGAGACATTAGATAAGTGTCGTTTAACATCATCTCGTCGCCTCTCTTGTGCAACCAGTGGCGATGGTGGTTCCATGTGAAAAATATTTTTTTCTAACCGCGTGTGTGGCCACACCTCTCCCTGACCTTTATAACGCGGATGTCGACAAAGTAGCGGGAGTTTGAACAATGCCCTCCGTCTTGCTTTTGCTTCTTTATATAGTTATACATAAGCGTTGGATCTGTGTGCGGCTCAAAATCGTCAAAGACCAACAAATCTTCATTATTTAGATACGTATTGTGCCGCTTTCTTTATTAAACAATTTACAAACAATGCCCCACGTGCTGCCGGCTACAGCTCTCCACATCCCCATCATTTGTTCAACCATTTACAAGAGATAATTGCCGAGTTTGCACCCCTACGATGGGCGACGTCGACTTCGCGAAGGCGTCCTTGAACGCGGCCGCCATGTTGGGGCTTTCGGTCTCGATGATCGAAACGATTTATATATATATTTGAACACGCCGTGAATGCCAGTATAAATGTCTAACGCCACCCACTGATCCTAGTTTTGCCGCTTTTGGGCGTTTCGGGTGAAACCCTTCGGAATTTCAAAACAATATATCAAGGAGACGAGATGTGGATTGATTAAGTAAGTTGACCTTCTAATGCGAAGGGATTGCTCACCATTATTGGGATTGCAACAAGTGAATTAGTTTAATAGGCGCAAAATTTAAAATTTATTTCAGTTTTGGAAACCGTGATTTATTATTTGTTTACGTTTGCGCTAAGTTACTCTATCGGAATTCGATAACCATTGCCTCATTTTTTTTCTCTATTCGGTGGGCGTCACGCAAGAGGACATAATATATTTATTTATTTTCTGAAAAGCAATTTGCTCAAGGAATGTCGTTGCATCTCCCAAGATGTATGTACGTTACGATAATCTGCATTCAAAGCGAATGACGTCCAGAGATCGGAGACAACCTGTTGAAAGAACGACGACCCGTGTATTCGCATTTAAATCCGTTTTACATATAAAGCGGTGGAATCCGTCGAGTGAGGCAAAAGAAACAAAACCATCGAAACCTGTCAAAACGGTATTTCATGTGCGAGATTCGGAATGATAAATAAATGAGAGAGGAAGGTTCCGTGTCGCCTGTTCCAAAATTGCTTAATTAAGTCGTATGGAAACCTCCTTTCAGGTTTTCGCCGTTTCCGGATTCCACTTGAAAAACAATTATTTGGGTCGGCCACTATTGGATAATCGTTGGGCAAGTCGCCAACACTTCTGCATCTTTCAAGAACATCGACTAATTTTGTGCGTTCTCGGTTTGTCATCCGTCGCTCGGAAAATTAAACTCAGAAATCTTCACTGGACCAAATCTCGTAAGATGAATTTGTTGTTGCATCATTTACATAAGAAGTTGCTTCGGCCAATTTTTAGATTCAGTGAGCATGATGCCCACAATCAGTTTATCGAAACTACGTCTTACATATTTAAATACTTAATGTAATAAACTATAGTAGTAGGAACAGTTGTTATAAAAATGTGCTACAACAGTAAGTTATTGTGTGTGTAATGTTTATATGTATTAATAAAAATTTCATTCTAAGCGGTCCTGTAAGTGTAACAGACAGACAGATTAGAGTGGTCAAACGCAACAATTACGAACTTTCAATAAAGTTGTAAAACCCTGAATTTTATGAGTGTCTACTGCCCTACTACTGTAACATTCTGGTTTTTATTTTTCAGATGTTTTCACGGAGGATGACCACCGAAGGCCTGCCACTTATGAGGCAGGAGCGCGGTGGCGATCGTGGACTCCTTGCAGGCGCCGACTTCCTTTCCGTCTTTATGAGTTCCTCATCTGACCAGGAACCGACCACCACCACCTCGACAACCCCCGAATCATTCACAGAAATCGTGTCACGCGCCACTCGAAGCACATCGAACGACTCTAGTTCAAGGGAAGTGGGCGTGTCGGTAGGTAGGACACTCAAAAACCAACTCGAAGACGTATTTGGCGAAGCGACGACTACGGAATTTGCGGATCAGACTGTAGTCGCCGCCAAGGTGCATCTTAGCTTAATAGCCGAAGCAAACAAGAACGAGTTTAGCGTGGAAGAGAGCGAGCCGATCACTACGAATAGCGAAATCAACGCGGACTATTCCAGAAAGTATCCGGCGAGTGTTCAACCACTGATCCACCAAAACAGTCAGTTCAGTTTCGAGTTGAGAAAAGATGAAATTCAGCCGCTACAGCACTCCGTCATCTACCATAACAATCCAAGAGAGCCTGGTCGAGGTCGCTCTGTTTCCTACAGCACTGTCATTCAAGAGATCCCCCATGTCGTAAAGCCATGGGAAGAAGATAAGCACGAAAGACGCGAGCGACACTTCGACTCAATCACCGCGTATAACACATTTCAAAACGAAGACAAAATCAGACAGAACGATACTCAAGCGGAGAAGACGCTCTCGACTGAACGCAATTGGGAAATCCGGGAAAACACCCAACAGCGCCTGCCCACGATTTACGGCAAGCCCGAGCAGAATTACGAAGTAGACGAGTCGGCGAGTGTTATGACCAACGGACGGGCTCACGGAATCCAGCCGCATCCAACTCTTCCTTCCAAACACGAGATCAAAATCGGCGAAAGCAAAAAAGTGGAAGACAACCAGAAAGTTGGGTACGTGGTGGAGGGACGCAATTACAGGAAGTATAGAGTTGAAGAGCGTACTTCGGATGGGTTCATCGTTGGGGAGTATGGAGTAGTGAGCCACGACGACGGTTCTCTCCGAGGAGTACGATATACGGCTGATGGAACCATTAGTCCTAGGTTAATATACGACGCTCTGATGAAGTTCTTGTCGTTGTGATACACTACGGTGCCTTATCTTGCAAATATTTGCTTTCGTACTGATTTAATCTAGTTCCTCCGTGTGCTCGGTCTTTTTCAGGCAAACGAGACTTGAGTGAAGTGGACACAACCTCGACGCGTGCTAATCGGGCTTCTTAATCGACCATTTGCTCATAATTATTGTATTTAACTGTAACGAAATTTCTAATTTAGGAAATAAATTTTTATCAATCATTTGTTCCAGTCTCGTTTTTAACACACTTTTCCGTTTGGTAAACATTCGTCAAATAATATTAAAACCTACAAACCTTTTTGACTCAACTTTCTGGTTATTTCACAAAACGTTTTCACTTTTTAACAAAATATAAATGAGCTTAACCGGTTCAGAAGTTAGTATTCACCTTGAATACTGTGCTTCAACCTTACTAAATTATATCAATTATTTCAAATGCAATTAAAATGTGTTTTGCAGAATTCGCCTTGGCGACAAACAAACGCAATGATATAAATTCAAATGAAAATAAATATACTCTCCAGACTCCAAACGATGTTTATCACCAATCCGAGAATTTCTTGTACTAAATTTTTAGCGAATAGCTCTATATTAAATATTAATTGTTACGTTCCTGCTGGCGGCCTTGCAGGGTTGTTGGAACACAACAATTGCAGCTTTTCGCAACGGTTTCATGCAAATCTTTTAGACCGTTGAATTTGGTATTATTTTTACAAGGTGGGTTTAGGGAGGGACGCGATTTTGGGATGGTCAAACAAACTGTTTACTTCCGCTGGAAAGTTTTTGTAAATAGGTTTATATCTTTGAAACATCCTGTCGTTGGTATTTACACTAAAGCGTAATTATTTAGAGATTTAGTTTTCTGGATTTCTTCTCAATTACATTGTCGGCATAGTTAGAATATTTGCCAAATGGCATCATAAATATTCTAAATTTTATTACCTGTTCCATTTCCACAGGTTGAGTGTACTACCTGAATATACCAAACTTTTCTGGATACTCAAAATATAGCTGTGTTGGATAATGCTGTATTTCTGTAATTTATTTTGCACAAATCAATAGTTATTTTGATTACATAAACTAAATCAAAAAAAATAAACAAAAAGTAATTCCTCCTTCGAGCCGGATTTGAACCAGCGACCTATGGATGTCAGCTTAATGCAACCTCTACAGTCCACCGCTCTACCAACTGAGCTATCGAAGGTTGATTTTTAACTTACTTTTTCAGGTAAATAAACTACCACTGCTATAATTTCATTTGAACAATTTTTATTTAAAAATATTATCATTATTAATATTCAATAAATCTTTGCGAAAATTCTTTCAAATTTAATTTTAATCTTAAAGATTATGCAAACTTTTATTTTGCTAAGCACTAGCAGTTGCCTACATTGTTAAAAATGTGACATCCTTATACAGGCTGTTTCACGACGAAAGCCGGTTATAGCGAAAGTTGGTATCAACTTTGTTTGTTATTTTAAATACAACTTACTTATTTTGAAGGTATTTTCGGATTCTACATTAAATTCTGTGTCACTGGGTATCAACGTTTTTGCACATTCTTGCATTGTTTTAGAGAAAAAAAATATTTATTTTTATATAAAAAAGGCGAAAATCCAGTGCAATAAAAGATTAACTATTAATAAACCCTAAGTCAGGTCGACGAAACTTGGTCAACGATTGGACAAAAGGTTTAGCCATCTGTGAGAGTGTAAACATTTTCAGGAATATTTCTGCAGGAGATGAAAAGTCAGCTTCAACTCAATAAACCCAAAAAGTATAGTATAAAAGTCGATTTTTTCAAATTGCACTTCTTTTTATTACAACTTTCCATGGAGAACTTTATTCTCGATATTCCTATTCTAAAAATAGACGGTTTTTGAGTTAACTTTTTCTACTTTTCTTTACAATTAAGATAAAATAATTGAAGTAGGCTTATTATATTCTCGAGTCAGCTGTGCAAATAGATGATATATTTTTAAATGTAAGCAGTTGTGGGATTTGATTTGATTTCTAATTCACTTGTAATGCTACGATTACAAATACCTTACCATTCAAGATAATTTAAATTTCTTGTTCGTTCACTGCCAGAAAAAATTTTCACAAAATTTCTTAGTGATTACAATCTTATCTTTAAATTTATCATCTGAATAAAAGTTAATTGATCAAAAAATCCATAAACTCTGTATTATTAAAAAAAACTACACAAAAATAATTATCTATTTATTTTAGTAAATGCTCAAATATTCCTTCATTTTGTTGTAAATACTTTTAATTCGAAAATTGCATTTACTTTAAAATAATAAATTAAAAAATAAGAATGTTTGTGAAGATTATTACCGACAGTGTATTAACAGGGAATTTAAATTAAAATATCAAACCTACTTTCAGAGGTAATTCGATAAGATTTTTATATGCCTACTGCGCTTATTTCCTCATAATTGTAAAGTAAAGTAGAAAAAATCAAATAATTCAAAAACCGTCCATTTTAAGTATAGGAACATCATACACATCATCAGATCGAGAATAAATTTCTCTATCGAAAGGTGTATCTAATAAAAACATGTTCTCTATCGAAAGTTGTAATAAAAACAAGTGGTTGCAATTTGAAAAAATTGACTTTTATGCTTTTTGGATTTATTGAATTGCAGCTGAGTTTTCTTCTCCTCCAGATATACCCTTGAAAATGTTTAGAATGCTACACATATCTGAACCTTTTGTCCAACCGTTGACCAAGTTTCTTTTAGGGTTTATTAACGATTAATTTTTTTATTGCACTGGATTTTCGCTTTCTTTACAAATTTTTTTTTCTTTAAAACAATGCAAGAATGTGCAAAAACGTTAATACCCAGTGACACAGAATTTAATGCAGAATCTAAAAAAACATTAAAAACACATATGCTGTATTTAAAATAACAAAATAACAAAGTTGAAACCAACTTCCGGTATAACCGGAAATTGCACAATCATGGAAATATTTTCAGCAGGTAGATCTAATAAGTTATATAAGTGTGCAAAGTACCAGTTGTCTCAGTTTTTCCGTTCTCTTTAGCCGGCCATAGACACACACTTTTTCCCAGCGTTTTAACCGCCACACTTTTTCCCAGAGTTTTGCGCGTGGCGTTCCTCTTAACGACCTCGGCCACTAACACACAGTTAAAACTGCCGGTTTTGCGCGCCGCACGCAAAAGTGTGTGTTTATGGGCGACATCCAGCGTTTTAACCGACGGTTTTGCGTGGCGCGTGGAACGTTTAAAATTTTAAAACGCCACTCCGCACGCCGATCCACAACACAGTTCACAATTTGTAGCGAGCGTTGAAATGACGGTTAGAAATGAAAAACGGAAACTAGCTATTGTTAGTTGGTTAATATATTCGGAAGTGATTATAAATAAGAAGAAAAGAAGAAAGCATTTCGAGCCAACTAAATAACTACATTTTTATATTATTTTGTATAAATTGCAATAAGAAAATCTCTAATCGTAAACCCAGCTATTCGCACCTTATATCGCCTATATTTTAAAATTATTATATACGCCGAATAACAAATAAATTTGATCTATTTAATAAAGGAAAATAACGGGCCACACGGACCGCCAATTCTTAACGTAGCGACAACACCGCTACACACAGATGGAGGATTTAACTATATTGTGCGTGGCGGTTAAAACCCTGGGAAAAAGTGTGTGTTTGTGGCCGGCTAAATTTTGCCTCGCGCAAGAGAAAACTGTGGCGTGGCGCGCTGGTGGCCACTAACACACAGTTTTAACCGTAGAAATTGCGCGTGGCGGTTAAAACCCTGGGAAAAAGTGTGTGTCTATGGCCACCTTTTATCTGCCTAATAAGCCCTCGTCGTGAAAGACCCTGTATACTTAGTGATCATTTGAAAACGAGCCACCGCACGAACCGTTCCAGATTTTAATTTGCTTTAAATTGACCTTGTCAAGTCACTCGAAGAACACATTTTCACAACAAATGTGTGATCCTACAAGTGTTAACCACCCAACTTCAAATTGAATTTCTAATTGCACTTTTATTTTCTAAAATATAATTTTTTCTGAATAGAATATTGTTGAGAAACTGCAACATTGAGCGTAATTTCTTTAAAAAACAATGTAACAACTTTAAATCATAAGGGGCGTTTATCAGATAAATGGATTTTGGGAATGCGGCTAGCAAATGAGATGAGGTAATTGATAAAATTAAGAAAATGGACAAAAATAACCTTCAAGTTAACCACTGACAGAGTGCAATACCCGCGGAAAATGTAAAGAGAACATCTTATAAAGCGTGGTCTGAAAGTAGAATTTGGTATTTGCAAAGTTAATGGCAACCATTTATTATATATTAGGTATATATAATAAAAGATGGCAACATTAAAAAAAATTAATGGTTTTAATCTGTAGGTCCGGTCTAAAATGTGGATGAGAAAGTGCATTTCTCGACGGAATTCTCAAATTTCAGGATTAACTCTACATGCATTGAAGTTAAAAAAACGATTATTTTAATGAGAAATTGAGATCTACCGAAATAATTGTGCAATCGTGCATCAAGGGCTCCAAGTCATATCGTTAAAAAAATTATTGTTGAGGTATTTATTATTGGTATTGGTACTGGAGATATTGTGTTGATTCAAAATTGTAATTACGTTTACAATTTCCTGTTAGACCTTCTTTTGCCAACACTTTGAATTACTACTAATAAAGCACTAGGACAAATTTTAAAAACAGTCGGCGTAAATTTTGAATATGGTCAGACTACTACTATTCATTTATGGTCCTAAATTGATTATTTCAAATGTTGTTTCAAGGAAGCGCTATGCTTGTTCCTTATTTCATCACACCGCCATCTACCACTTATTTAAGGTAGCACTATTACGAATTAAGTAAACATATAACATATAACTACAAAACCGCAGAATCCAGAACCAAAAATAATCGTTTATGGTGATGGCGAACGAAGAAGGAAAAGGGTAGAAGGAACCTCTCACTTTTAACAATACATATATCTACTCACGTGGTATAACAAACAATAATATGAAAATTTAGCTTACAACTACTTACTCGAGTAAGGCCGGGTCCATTTGTTAGTTATACATAAAAATAGTTTTGACTACAATCATTGATTATACAGGGTGAGTCATTAGTGAGGGATCGGTCCATGACTCCTAAACCATGTTAGATACAAAATAATTTTAAATACAATTTGTATACATACCATTTGTCAAGCTGCACAATCTAAAAATATTTTAACGTATACAGGGGGTTCCAAAACTTACGCATGCTACACAACTTTGTTTTTTCAAATACAACTACCTATATTTTATTTTACTGTTCGAACCCATTTTGGCATAGATTTATGGCGGTATAAGATATTTTACATTTTGGATTACCGTTATCAAATTACAATTTTTTTTTCACATTTTTTGTCATTTGCAGAGGTTCACTCAAAAATGTACTGAGAGACCGTCTTAGCAGCTATAAAGCTGAAAGTTGGTAGTAATATGAAGAAAGGATTGCTCTTTAAGCCCGATATTCAAAATATAATTTTTACTATACAGGATCTATATCATAAATACCATAAATACCGTGCTTAAGACAGCACTTCCGCCTTTACAATCTTTTACAATTGCGCTTCCAAAAACTTCTTATTTGGATGTATTACCTGTTTTGAAGGGTAATGAAAATCGGCGGTTGCAAGATGAATAATTTGCGGAATAATGCAACATAGCTTTTGTAACATAACATTTGATATTTTTAGCATGTAATACATTTAATGATTATGTAAATATGTAAATAATCATAAATAATGATGGAATTAAAAAGTTATGGAATTGTAAGTGAAATATGAATATGAAGTTGAAATATCGTAAAACATTTTCAATAATTTAACCAACTTATGAAATCGCCCGAAAAAAATTCATAATGTACATATTCTCTTAAAAGTTCCTATTTAATTGTCTTTCTCTTAAAATTAACGCTACTCGAAGTCGTAGGTATGTCGAAAACATTAAAATGTAATGTATATATATATTATATTTCAATGCTTTCGACTTCAACGTTTAAACTTCGTAAAACAGAGAACTGCTAGAATAGCACCAAAAAGCTTGTCTTTCACCAACAAATACAATACATATACCTTAATCTTCGAAAACATCTTTATCCGCTTTTGTTGCCTTACAAGCAATGTCCAGATTATCGGACTCCATCTCGAGGCTGAAGTGTTGACAACTCCCAATATATGTTCTTGATTCGTATCAAGAGACAAAATGTTAAACCTGTCATCTCGTCTCATCTCGATAACAGCTATAATTGAATCGGCCAACACTTTCAAATATAATACCGTAATTGGAGCATAGCGACGCCCTCATATACGCTATTAACAATGCAAGGCTTAAGTTACTGCAATTGATTGTCCCCCCTTTTACAAAGTGATTGCTCTTTTGGTGATTTCATTTATTCGATGACGTTATCGGGAATTTTTCTAACAAAGCGAAAAAATCACACGAGCATTGAAAAGACGGACTGAATGAAGATGTAAAACGATACCAAGACGAGGTATCGTCTTACTCTAGTTTAAATAATGGGAATGTAAGAAGGGATGAGCGGCTTGACGGAGACGAACAATGACTCGTAGTTGAAGTCAAAGGGAAAGATAAAATGCAGAAAACAAATATTCGGAGATTGAGATAGCGTTGCTGATTCTGCGTCAACATGAAGACATATTGTGGCCGATTTGTCATTACTTGTCAAACAAATTGTTACCATTCGAGCCAGGACGCACATTTACCTGACCGCTATTCTTCGTCGAAGAATGGGCAAAGACCTAAATTATGAGCAAATGATTGTGCGACACGGACTTACCTGCATTCTTGCTGCGAGTTAAATTTTTATAAACTCGCCCGGATGCGATGTCAAAGCTTCGAGTCTCCCTCACCTGTGCTCGTTGCAGCCCATTCAAGCGCTGAAAGCTCTCGAGCTTTTGTCTAGAGTTCAACGGTTATGTCCTCATGGGCGTTCTCCACCTGATATGGCCCATCCGATTGCAGACAAGTCTTATAACTTACAAGCTTGTTGATTACATGTTAAACGATCCCCGATTCAACCGAAAGTTTGTCGCGTTTCCGGTCCCAACATTTCTCACTGCTGCTTTTTAACTTTGGCATTAATGAGTCCGAATTCAGGTAAAGTCATAGGGGCACACCTGGATAGAGGATGCGCGATTACTTCGGAGCGCATTTCTAAAGAATTGACCTAACTCTGGTTATCCTCATTTGCTGGTTGGAAGAATCGGGACAAAAGGGATGACGGCAAAGTAAGGGATGCAGCGTTTGGGTATAATTTCGCTTCAATGATGCACATATGCTCATTGCATCAGGGGTGCTCAAAGACTCAAAGCTAAATCGTTTATAGATCTTGCACTATTTTAATAACTACGTTGTGATGTGCAAATGTGACTACCAAAATCGTAGAAACTTTCAGTTGAGATATTTCTGCACATTTTGCGCTATTTCATATACATATATGTATATATAGGAGCGCCCATACGCGCATAATTTTTTATAATTTTTTCAAACAAAAAAATATACTTATTTAAAATTGACGTGGAAGTGTATAGAAAACAAAATGTGCACATGTCTTCTGCCGATTTTTTGCCCTGTTAGACAGCCCTGTTCGAATGTATGAAAAGACAAAATGGCTGCCGAGTCGGTTAGTTGCTGAACGCTCTTGCCTTTGTGCCTTCGCGACTAAATACCGGATTATCTTTGGTAAAGACCGACCGAAAGGGTTTTAGAGTGTAGTTGGGAGCGTTTTAACAAAAAATATACTTGCCCAGATACACATCGCAGATCATTTCGGGTTGTTTGTTTGATTTAGATTAAAACGCGCGTTTGTTTTAGAGCGGTTTAGATTGTATTCTGGTTCTTTTTAACTTGTAATCTGATTGTCGTTAGTATTGTGAGAGACATCAACGGCATGTCAAGAAGCAAAACCCTCTTATGCTTAATCATATAACTCGAGTTTTATTAAATCAAAAGGAACTTCTTCAACTTGCTTTACGTTGAATGGAAAGCGGAGAGGTTATGAAGAATCTGAAATTAAATGACCTAAACAAACTGCTTCCCACGCCTCGAAAATGTAGGTAACATAATCGTCAATAAATTATCTTCATACATGAACATTTGATGTGAAAATCTCATCACACGTTTTACTAAAAACCAAATATACAGGCTGTTATGCATGAATACATTTTTCTTATACTTTATGTTGATATATTGTCTTCGTACAACAGCTGAGCGTTTGAAAAATGTCTTACTTATCAACTTGAAGCTGTTATATTTCTTTAAGTAAATATGAACCCTAATAAAATGCAAATTTTCTAAACAGTAAAGGGGCCGACAAGCTAAATCTCTTTGTTACAGCTTTCAGTGATAATAGGTAAATAATTCTAAAAGTACAATATGTCTCCAGAAATCGCACTCGAAATTCATTGAACTTCGGCAAATATCTAGGTATATACAATACAAATCGATCAACCACTCGCTGTTACATATATATTTTATGAATTTGCTGAATGGTATTGATTTTATTTAATTCTGAAGGGCTAAACATTTCTGCTTAGATCTTCATTCACTAATAGGATACGGCCAATTGTAAGAGAGATTCAAAGGAAAATCCATCCATAAACTCTGCCAGACACCGGACTTATTTTATTGCATCAATTAGACCAAAATTCTGGAATAAGTTGACTCATTACTATGACGCTGTAATGGCACTGAAACAGTTACTTCAGTACTAAGATTTATTCGCTCGGAGAGATAAAACGATGAAGCCGGCTGCACTCTCTTACAAAACCACGATTAGCATTGTTCTCATCATCCAACTGCCCCATAAAACGACCGCAAACCGTCCATTTGATAAGTGATACGCGATTTTATCACATGTTTTCGATAAGGGTTTGATGCCGAGGGTAAAATCACTAATCGCCGCGTCGATGGATTCCCACGCATCACCTAACAAATGACGCCGAATTGCTGAACATCCCTGATCAAATATATGTAACATATGCTAACGACTCTCACCCCGTGAGACAATTTTACAACGAATCCATCCGACATCGTGTTATTGCCTGCCGGGACATTTTTTTGACGGCCATAGTTTCTTGCGATTTTAATAACACCGCCGCTTCAAGACTTTGCCAAATCGTCATTACGAGCGTTAATAATAGTTCTTATTAAAAATGTAAGCAAGGTAAATGACACAGGTTGTAAATTTCCGGCCGTGCCCTGGACCACATGGCATCACTTTTCTACCCTCTCATCACGCAATTCGAGTCCCACGCCCAGGTGCGCGGTGCTAATCACCCCCCAATTAGATTTTTGTGTTTTTTCATCTCGCGATAAGCAGAAATCGCGATCGTTGAATAATTTAATCATCTGCTTGATTTCGTTCAAGGGATGCAATGAAAACGCGTTCGGAATTTGGTTATTAATATTCGGAATATGGTATCCGAACCCTTAATACACTCGGCACATGTTATTGCTCTTTATTAAAAATATTTCGTTGACGTTACTCAACTGGCGTTTATAGCAGCAGAAAATTGAGTCAATTCACGTGTACGAGATTTATAGGTGATTTCATTCATCGCCGAACGTGATACTTAAAACAATAAGTTGATAAGGCGACAGAAATCGCTGATTAAATTGGGTAGGGGTGAACTCTGTGTTTGCGTTCTAATATTGCTATAAACTTCTTGCATTTTTGTTATCAATTGTATGACATCTAAACTTAATGGCTTATGGGACCGTCGGACAGGAAAAAATTGGAAAGCAAGAAGATTTTTTTATCATTACAGTCGGATTATTATTATCATCAAAAGTACGGCATGACGAAACAACTTTAGGTGTTGCAATCGAGTTAGAGAAATTTGATAGATAATGGGACAAAGTCAAGACGCTCGATAAGCCAGAAAGAAATCAGATTGCAGTAGCATGACTTGTAGTTTCGTGTAAAATGGCCAAAACGCCAATTTTTCGACACAACTTCAGTAGCAGTGAGTAGTTCTCATTTTGTTGTTTTATCGTGTGAATAGTTCCTACTCACTGATCACTAAAAACAACTCACAATACCACTTATCACTAATTTTTCGTAAACTTTTGTACCAAATTACCAAATTTCGCACTCTTTTTATGTTACTTTTGATATAGAAATAAACAGAGATGATATGGCATAAATAGAATTCGCAAGCGGTATCCTTTACATATCAAAACATAGTCGTAATCAAATATATAGGTACAAATATATAAATCAAAATATATACGTAATCATCCACCTTTTTCCTACCCATCAACTTTTACCTAAGTCATTTTTGTTATCTGTCGCAGCCCCCGCCTTTTTACGTTGAATAACAAACGGAAGAGGGTAGGGCTTAAAGTAACCCTGAATCGGGTAGGGACCGCTCCACCAATCCGATTTGAACAAACGCAGTCAAAAAGAGATTCATTCATGTCGCGAATTATGAAGCTCTGAAGGGTAGAAAAAGCTTGTACAATCACTTTGCGAGTTTTGATCGAAGCGGTCGCGAGTTAATAAGTGTGGACGAAATGAGTGATATGCAAAGTTCAGAAGGTGCGTTGATCCACCTGGAGCACCACAGGATGGACGTGAACTCGCATTCGCCTCCATCTTCCAGTAAGTCATATTTGCCGAAAATCTGTGTTATTTTATTTGCGGAGCTTAGTTCGTTTGATTCGATTAGATATCACGTTTCACCCTCAACCCCAATTTTCGTATATTGTCGGGCCGGAAACTGCTCATTTCCACACTTCCTGCCCGAGTATTACAATAATATACTTGCAGGTCGTATCCTCGACATTCCCTGCAAGGTGTGCGGCGACTTCTCCTCCGGGAAACACTACAACATCTTTGCGTGCGACGGTTGCGCCGGTTTTTTCAAGCGCTCGATCCGAAGAAATCGCCAATACGTTTGCAAAGCCAAAGAGGAAGGCTCATGTATCATCGACAAAACCCATCGGAATCAGTGCCGTGCTTGCCGATTGAAGAAATGCCAAAACGTTGGTATGAACAAAGATGGTAAGTAGATAGTTGCCAGAGGGTATTCTCAAAAACTCCAGACTGTGCAATAAGTTCCTAACTTTTATTGTTGTTTCAGCGGTGCAACACGAACGGGGACCGCGTAATTCGACGTTAAGGAGACAGCAAATGTCAAATTATTTCAGCGACAGGTCCATTGGATCATCGCCGACGGCTCTTAACCTAGCGATCCCAAAATACGAACCCATGGACACACCGATCATTTCTACTCTGCCTTCCAACAGTTTCAATTGCAATAATTTCTTATCTCCTCCGCAACTGCCACTGACACTGTCGTCAATGTTTGTGCCTTCTCTCCTTAACCCGTCGGCAATTTGCGAGTCTGCAGCGCAACTCCTCTTCATGAACGTCCAATGGGTTAGAAGTGTACCAGCATTTACTTCACTTCCTCTCAGCGACCAACTTCTTCTCTTGGAAGAAAGTTGGTTAGATCTGTTTCTTCTCGGCGTAGCGCAGTTTCTACCGCTCATCGATTTCAGCGTTTTAGTGCAAGCCTGCATTTTGCAACACGACACCAAACGCAGCGATATCTTCGTAAAAGAAGTGAACGAGTTTAAGGAAACGCTCAAGAAAATCAACCAGTTCCAGCTAGACTCGCATGAATTTGCCTGTTTGAGAGCGATTGTTCTTTTCAAAACTACATTGAACCAGCCCGGAACTTCAAACAGGACGCTGACGGAAAGTGCAAAAATCGGTGCCATCCAAGACGATGCCCAAATGAGACTGAATAAACATGTAACAGTGTCGTATTCGAAACAACCACTGAGGTTCGGGAAAATTCTTCTGCTGGTCAGTTCTACTTTTCGCGGCGTTTCAGCTAGTGCCGTCGAGGAACTTTTTTTTAAGAAAGTGATCAGAGACACACCGATTGTTGCCATAATTTCTAACATGTACAAGAATCATCTTATTAATAATAATAATGCAAGGTCTTGTTAGAGTTTGCAATATTTTAAACTGCACTGTGATGTAAGTAGTTGTTACGTTTTTAAATTAATGCAGAAATAATTTGTATACCACACAATTTGAAGAGTGCATTTATTTTTTTTAACCATTTATCATGTTCTAGTCAATAACGAAAAATACTGATTAATCGGGCAGATAATTTTTTCGGTTGTAAACCTGCGAAATTATATTGTATCTTCAATTTTACTAATTTGTAAAGCGTTTTATTTATTTCTAACAGAGAAATGAATAACTATTAACACTTATGATCACAAATCCATGCGATAAATTCTGGCTTTGATATCATTTAACATTTTTAGCACTTAGCCTCTTTCAACGTTAGTATTTTACTATTTCGATTACAGGATTGAAAAAAATGAAGTAAGAATTAAGTCGTGTTTTGAGTTTACAAAATCTGATGGTAAGCTAAAATTGTAATCAAATTACGATCGCTATTTTTCTTATTTAGTTACAACATCAATATCAATATCATTAAAGTTACCGTAAACAATTCATTCGCAAATAAGGACTAGAAAAAGCGTCGCCACCGAATCAGTACAATTTTTTTGACAGATGTGCTAAAGAAGCATCCCCTTCTAAAAATATGATCCCCGCAAAAGGGATTACGTAACAAATAAGCGGTGGTTGACATTCAATAATCATTCAAATTATTGTTGGTATTAGTACTCTAGCTGTCACGTGATTATGACATCTATTTGGAATAAGATGAGGGGTGAAACCGCAGCGCATTTTAATTCTGGTAAAATTATGAACATCTTCGACAAATGTGGAGTTAATACATGTCCGAGCTTTGTCCGAAGATCACAGACGCCGCCATTTGTTTGGCATCAGGACAATGCTCATTAGTGATGGCTTTTCTAGCTTTACTTACCTGACATTAGCACACAAAAGCCGACTCAATCTTTTACAAAAATCTTTTTGCTTTGCCGTTTACTGTTTCCGACAGTTTCTAAAGAAACCCATAACACGCCTATTATCCACTTTCAACAGCACAATTCGTATGTTTTTCGATAAATATATTTGAGACGATAAATTCTATCAAAAAATATACACTCGATCGTCATAATAGACACTTGAAGCTCGGGGATATGAGTGTTGCCACTTGCGGAAACGGAAGGGCCCGCATTGTTTATCTGGAGGATGAGTTCCCGTGGGATAGCTAAGTTAGCACTTTCCGGGATTCTGCGAGCACCAACGTGAACAGATCGCTTCCGTTCTGATTTTTCTGCGAAAATGAAGGACGTTGAGTTTCGACAAAGCCATCCCGTCAACAATTTTCTGAAGTGTGACCGGGTAGTAATTAGTTTCTAGCAGTGTCGATCGTGACTCCTCTGTACGAAAATCGTGGAGCGTCTTCGATCTCAATGTCGTGGAAAATTTCATACTGATTTGTATATTCGTCGTACCAAATCAGCTGTGATAAAATTTCTAAAGCATGTCTGACCCGAAGAAGTTGTGGCCAGTTATTTGAGCATTTATATTGTTTAATGTTTTATTCTGCACCACTATAATGTAAGTTTCATTAGTGTTCAATTTTAATTTGTACGCCTCCCAATCCGGCTATGGTTATTTTAATTATCAGACTACTTCCATAAGGCGAATAATTTTCCAACAATTCATCATTGCTTCTAAAAAGACCAGTGGCCTCTTGTAACATCCGTCCTACAAAGTCCTCTTTATGAAACGTGAAACGGTGGGTCATTTAGCAATTCAGAAACAAGTGAAATTTTTACTTGTTTTCGGAGTGGATAACATCAGACAAAAACAAATTCTCGTACCCCGAGGAGCCGCTTACATTCGACAGACTGTTCGTGTACGTTAAAATTAAAAGAAATCCACAGATAATGAAAATACTATAAAACACAAACGAACACAAATCGCGACATCTTGTCGATTCCACTGACATATTTCTGATAAAAATCCGTTATCAGTGATGTTGATAAATTGATTTGTTATTGAAATTATCTTTGTTTGATTTTTCCAACCGCTTGATTGCGCGAACAGTAACAAATTAAAACAAAGCTTGTCGAGGGTGCTTCAGATATGGAAACATTAAAGTGGTTGCTTTATCCCGACGGGTTTGTCGCATGAAAGTTTTTGATTGTTTGAAGGTAACAAAGCAGCAAATTTATTCGGTATGGATTCGGTAATCGAAGTCTCTATAGTCAATCGTCTGGTGAGAGAGCACTTGTGTGAACCCTTGCGGGACAGCTGATAATTTAAGAGCGAAGCAAACTTAAATATTCGAGGTGAATTAGCGGTAAAAACCCAACAATAGATATAAGAAGGAAGCCGTCTCTTGGTTGGTTAGGTCTTTCGGATGTAAGCAAACGGCACCGATCAGTCTCTATTAGGTGAATCGGAGTTTATGTAAAATTTTCAAAAACTTCTTGCAACTTGCTCCTCCTCGAACCGGATAAATTATGGATCGTCCAGTTATTCAATAGATAAGCCCCAATTTTGCCTCCAGATAAAAGACAGAAGGGTTGTACAAGAAATGTAAAAAGTACACTGATTTTTGTATCAATACCTCGGGGCGCACTGCCGCAAAAAATCGATCGTTCCACTTTCACCCCTTGCCGCCACTTAATTCAGACATTTTGTCGATGCGGTCATGACTGCGAAGAAGATGGCGGCTTAGCATTAATTGAATTGTCGCGCTTAGATAGTGACACTGGCCGCGCTTTCAGTCCCCTGCGAGCGAACAGTCTAATGGACGGTTTTAGTGACATCCAGGATAATGTATGGCTTAATAATGCAGTGTTGAAAAGGCAGGTCACTTTGTACCAAACTTCATTATTTGATCCCGTTGGTGGCGGCCTTTCCACGGGGAGATTTCAACGCGGCTCAAATCAGCACACTGTGCGGATGCTGACTCGCTCGTTGCCATCTCCGAGTGGTAAGGGGGTGAGATGGCACAGCTGTGTGTCCTAAGCCTGCTATTGAGTCTATGTGTGCATATGTCAGCCCGGTTTTGCGGATGGCGTATGCTGTGAATGTATTGTTATGCGATTTGTTGCGATTTCTTTGCTATTTATTTTGTAAATAAAAGCGAAATGGAAGGAATTTAGCTAATGTCGATGTCACGGTGAGCTTTCGACGTCTACAGATTCAATTTCTTTCTGAAACGAAATCAAAAGGTTTATCACAATAAAAAAAAACGTCGAATGAAAGAAATTGTAGGTACTCTGTAAATAATCGCCTTCATCCAAATAGACAACATTTTCATAAGTCATGCAACAGTTTTTAAAACGAGGATAATTACTTGATGATTTCAAAAACCCTTTCAAAAGTGCAATTTTTATTATTTTAGCCACTAAACTTTGTAACACGCATTAATCAATAATCAAATAAACAAGTCAGGAAAACAAATAATAACAATAATTGTGTTATATTGTAATTACAGAAGGTGATCACTAACATTGTTGCCACAGCAGGAGAAAAACATTGAACGATAATGGTATAGAAACTTCTCAATTCCTTAGTCACAAACACTTACCTTGCAAGGAAAGATCTAAACAAATCTACCTGGAACAAGAGCGTATGCAGAAGTACAATTATTATTGAAACATTTATTGATAATTAAAAAGAAAATCAAATTCTTATAACTAAATAATCGGTGATGATGATGATGACACTGGCATATTCATCATATTTTAAATGACAGTGCTTAGAATATCTCATTGCGAAAAGATGGGAGTGGCCACGTAAAATCACTTAAACTATTGGAAACATAATTTATTGTAAAGTATAAACATGCTTTTAGAATACACCCCCAAACCTAGCACAATCCCATTTCAAGCGTCGTAAACTTCGTTTCGCGAAGAATACGTCGGTCTCGGTCTCCGCGCCTCATGTATCTCCGGTTCTCTGTACTGAGCACTGTACTGAGGCCTGAGTCGCTCCGAGCGAGCAGAAGGTCGCGTCCTAGGAACGTACTCTGGCTCGGATTGCACATACTGCGGATGCTGTTGTGATTTTTCATACTGCGGCTGCTGGGGTTCTCCGTATTGGGGCCCCTTGTAGGTTCTGTAATTCTGTTGAGGTGGTTGATACTGTCTCTCTGCAGCTGGCTCTGTATATCCCGGCGCCACTCTCGAACCTGCATTGTAGTTGTAATTCACTTTCAAGCCAGTGGGGTCCGTGTAAGAAAAACGTCCATGGATCACTCCATCGGGGTCGCCCTTAGCGGCATGCGCAATCCCGTCTTCGGTTCGGTAAAGAAACCCGAACGTTCCGTCTACTTTGGGAAGGTCACGGGTATCCTGAAGGATTGTGGGATTGAAATTCTGGGAAACGGTGAAGTGCACAAGCACGGAACTCGTCAGGACCTGAAGTTGAATAACTTTTCATAGTTACGCGATATCTGATCTGATCAGTTTTATAAAATCATCATTAAGCATCAAGCAATTCCATTCAGTTAGGGAAGCAAATTATTATTGTACTGAATGGCAACGGCTGGACAATTGCGCAATGAGGCGTTAAAATACAAGCTGGAGTTAAATATGAAAGTTGAATATTATGCTAAAATGACGTGTTTTGAAAACTATATCAATTAGTAAAGTGTTGAATTATTTATAAAAATGTAATCGACCGGTAATATATATTTATGCCGACCTTTCAAACTTGAATTTTTTCATAAATATTTTTTATAACGATATTAAACAGCCAGTTCCGCCATTCGGCTAAAATGTCGTAAATGCAAATAAAAATATCATAAAACATATCAAAATTGTATGTCTCATTTACCTACAATATAAACAAACACAAAACATTACACCATGTAAAAAATGAAAAATTAATCTTGTTCATAGAAATATATAAAACCTGTGATAAAACTAAGTAAATAAAGGCCGTCTGACACTATGTCAAATTTTATATAAAATGTTATTTAAAAATATATATATATAAAATTTTGTATATAAAATCTGTACAGAAATTTGTGTTGCAGCACATGCATAAAAAATTATTTTCAGAGTATTTCACGAACTGATTTTATATAAAATTTGGCATAGTGTCAGACGGCCTTAAATTGAAAGAGAATTAATGACCAGACACTCTCTTTACAGTTCAATAATCATATAATTGAAAATTTAATTTCAAAACCGACCACGCGTTAATTCGCCTTGTATGCACTGTCTAAACTAAATCACCTCTAATGCAAAATCATTTTAAAATTACAACGGTTCGTAAGACCGAAAGGTCATTATCACTTACAAAGAAGAACAGTCCTAAGAAGTGCATCTCAAATCACCAATCACTCTTTCAGCAAACTTTCAGCGAAATAATAAAATGAAATGCATCCAGCACGTTTATATAGATAGGAGTAACCGGCGCGCCTAAGTCAATGCTGACTGGTTAGCAGGAAAATTCCTGCATGTGTATAGTAGCATTCACGCCAGGTACTTAATTAAAAACTTTTTTAGCTTTACTTTACAGGGGTGGGTATTATGGCCGAAAATGACATTTGTAACAGTTATCAATTCTTATTCGTTTCTAGGGGGAGTAATATTATTTAGAGTAGGTTGTGGTTAGGGTTGCTAAGTAGAAGAATAAAAAAAAATAACAAGATTTGTACTTGACTTCTAATAAGTGTGAGTTTGTTACATAATTGGCGCCCAACTTGCGGCCAGAAACCGACCCAGAGAGTTAATTGTGAGTAAGATAAAGTGCGTGAATATTTCCACGTCGCCGCCAAGCCGCCATCGCTGCATCATTGTAGTTTGATCCGATGTTCTAACTTGACGCGCCGCACGTTGCGTTTATCTCCGAAATCTCCTCTACCGGTTTTCACGCCGTACCATTCAGCGGAAACGAAGACTACCCCTCTGTCTTCAACCCGCTGCTGCTGTAAACACAGCCACTCGCGTTCCAAACGCGCTAACGAAGGCAAACCAAGATGCCACCCAAAAGAAACCCTGTCAGCGAAGACAACGACGATCGCTTGAACGTTCCTTCGCCGACAATCGCCATGTCGACCGAACAGTTCGCCATATTTCTTCAAACGGTCCAGAACACGGTTTTGCAACAAACCGCTGACTTTCCGCGACCATCGCAAGTCACAGCTCCGACGCATAAGCAGGGATCGTTCGCAAAATGCACCGCCAGGTTTGATGGGAAAAAGGGCAGCGATGTTAACGCCTTCATTGACGCGATCTCCACGTTCAAAGAGGTCACCGACGTCTCAGACACGAACGCCTTAAAAGGTCTATCGCTCGTCCTGACAGAAAACGCAGCAACGTGGTTTCAGGGAGTCAAGGACACGGTTGAAAACTGGGATGAGGCCTTGACGGCCCTAAGACACACATTCGGTCCGAGAAAACCGCCTCACCGCATTTACCGCGAGCTCTTCTCCACGGAACAGAAGGCCACAGAAAGCACCGACACCTTCGTGAGCAACGCGAGAGTTTTACTAGCGCAACTTCCGAAAGGAACACTCCCGGAAATAGTCCAACTGGACATGGTGTACGGGCTGTTGTCAACACAAATACGCCGACACCTTCCCAGGGACAAAATTTTCAGCTTCAAGGAACTCCTTGACGAAGCCAGGCGCATCGAAGAAAATCTCCAAGAAGAAGAGACAGTGCAAGAGGCCAAGCCAAGAGAAGCGAAAAACAGACAAGAACAACAGACAACACAAGCAGATCGCCGTGAAACCCATGTAATTCCGACTTCCAAGCAGACTACAACCCAGAATCAAGGAAAATCTAACATTTCGTGTTACGGATGCGGAGCGTCTGGTTATGTTCGGTCCATGTGTCCAACATGTCGTCAAACGTCATCAAAAGTTAGCTCTTCCGCTGTGGAACTTTTCATGTCTACTCTTGGTGATGCCAAACCAGCAGCGTCTCGCGCTCTCGTACCCATCACATTGTATGGAAAAACCGGTCACGCGTACGTCGATACTGCTGCCGCACGTACTCTTGCAAGCCGTAAGCTCTACGAGCATCTATTGGACAACGATGTTCCATATAAATCGGAAACTATGAACATGACATTAGCTGATGGACAAACGTCACGTGTTGATGCTCATTTATTCGATGTTCTAATCACAATCGCGACTCGTGCTGTACCCGTCACCATCATCGCAGTTCCCGAACTCATCGATGCCAAGACCTTACTTGGGGTTGATTTTATTACTAACGCCGCAATGGTTATCGACCTTCTAAATATGAAATATAATTTTGTTGATGAACCAGACAGAAAACTACCATTGATCCCTGATTTAATAACCAAACCAGTATCTTTGGGTAGTGTGGACTTGTCGCTACGTACAGAAGAAGCTACTGAGCTGATAACTGAAGAGAAACATCAGCTAGAGGCGATACTTACCACATTTTCGACGGTTTTCGAAGAATCTACCGACCCCACTCCTTACGCTGAACATCAGATCAATCTGACGACCAAGGAAAACATCGCAGAACCACCCTATAGAATGTCTCCGACAAAAATTGCGATCTTAAAGGAGGAAATGGGAAAAATGTTAGAAAAGGGGATCATAGAAGAATGTGATGGCCCCTACGCTGCTGCGGTTGTTCTCGTCCCAAAAAGACAACCGAAAGCCAACACCGTACTCGTGTTACGTAAAAGATGGCTTAACGTTACAAAAAATCCTGGATCGTCCCTCACGGCCAATCCAGAGGGGGAGAATGTAACAGTTATCAATTCTTATTCGTTTCTAGGGGGAGTAATATTATTTAGAGTAGGTTGTGGTTAGGGTTGCTAAGTAGAAGAATAAAAAAAAATAACAAGATTTGTACTTGACTTCTAATAAGTGTGAGTTTGTTACACATTTCATTATTTGAATTTCATAAGTGTGAAAAAATGCAAGCTTGGCAGGGATTGATGCCGGCGACCCAAGGTGTAATCTAACATTAACTATCTCACAAAAAAGACACCGTTCCCAGAAGCAACCAAATCGAAAATTCAATAATCTATGTTTTTTATCGACGTGTCGAAACATTTGCAACGAAATCACTTCCTTCTCTCAAAAATTTACGAATTGGCCATAAACATACATACTACATTCTTGGCGTCGTGTCAATCAATTAACCGCACAGACATTGCCACTGGCTGTTTCAACATAATATGCATATAATTAGGTGTTAGATATACTGCCAATCGTTGGAACTATTGACAGTTTATGGTGGATAAAATAACGACAGACCATTTTAATAACAAATATTTTATTGCTTTAATCATTTAATGCGGCCGAGTATTTGTGTCGATTTCGACTAATTCCATAATAGACCGATCCCACCTAAAAAGTTAAATGTTATAATTAGCATTTACTTATACTGGTGCATTAAAACTTTGTTGTAATTTCTAAAAGTTTCTATCAAATTGATCGGAAAGAATAATTTTTTTCTTCAAAACGATGTATTGCGTATTGTTCTCCTAGGTCACGACGTTATTCCTGAAGTACACCAATTCAGGTATGTAAGAAATAATCACACGCTGTATGATTGTATGTATTTACATACATTTATTTATTTCCAGCAATTTTTTTAATTTTAATTTTGAATATAGATTTTCAGTTTTATTAATAGCATGTAGTAGTGAACGCTATATGATTACAGTTAAACGCATAAAACATTAAACATAAACATAAACATTAAAAATAAACCATTTGCAAAATATCGACGTTCGCAGAAATTAACAGGCAAACAATGCCTGAACAACAAAATATACAGAGAAAGAGATCAATGCAGTTGTTTCTATGCTCAATGCTATAATTTCGAGTGGATTTCACAAGCCACATATACAACTGTATGTATATATGTACATACATAACATACATACATACGTACTTACGTACGCCAAGATAAGACGTATTTTACAATCGTTGTTTCATCTTCAAGTAGATTGCTTTTTTCGACATTTTATTGGTGTATTGTATATAAGTAAATAGTAACTATAAAGATCATTAACTAATAAAATACATACATTAACCATTCTTCATAGAATGAAGAAATGAAGGTATACTTTGAAACTCGTATTTGCGTTCGCTTGGTTGTCTGTATTGTTAAAAAATATTTTATTGAAGTGTTTTGGTGATTTATTGACTTTCATTTGATTTTTTGCTAAAATGTAGTTTTAATGAATTACCATATTTTGTTACCTAACGTTATGTTACTTTTAAATTTGTGATATTAATTTTATCAGGTTTTAGTCTACTTTTGGTTATATTATTTAATACCAACTGTAAATATATAATTTAAATTCGACTTATATCCTTATAGTTTTTAGAGTTGGAACGATTTGTTTTTTCTACTATTTAATAGTTATACAGACGCTTTACAAAGATGTATAACTAGTGGCATATTTATAATTTACTTGCAAAATTCTTCAAAGAGTAATTTTCTAACAAATAAAAAATATATCAAAACCTAAACAAATACCAGTAAACATTAATTAAAGTACATGATGTAAGATAAAACAGCTAAATAATGTAACAATTGATACCATGCATACATGCATTTCATTTACATTTCATCTACATCCAAAACATCATAGACATCTTTATTAATTTACCACACCAGTTCGAATGTAAGTTTTTACTCAACCCATGCTATGCCCATGAACATATTAAAACGTAGAAAAGTATCATTAGGTAAATGTTTGAAAGTAAAATTTATTAAATTGATTCAAATTGTTCTTATATTAGTAAAAAATATTTTTAAAACTGTAAATAAATTAATACAGCATTATTTATATCTTTCCTTTATTTAGTCATTATATAAAAACATCGTTTGTTATACTCGTCTGTAAACAAGAATATTTAAAAGTTTGTTTAAAAACGGTTTAGGGGTTTGCACCTAATACGTTTACCTCATCAACTGGAAGCGAGCATGGCCCTGGAACATCATCTCAATCGATACCAGCTCCATAAATATAATTAATGTATTATCTTACCTCGTATGTAAATATATACATACCATTACTTAATAATGCGTTTTCATAATTCAAAAAACCCTTTGCTGCTTATTCATATAACAGATAAAATAAAAGTGCTGAGTCACGAGAGTCACAAAACTTGAGAAACTGGAAATGATCGTCGATTTGGACGAAGAGTTCGCTGGCTTTAGTGCAAATATCAACAAGTCAAGAGTTCAAACGTGAGCTGCTCATCCCGGTTTTGTTATTAACGTTATAGGAGTCACGTTGATTTCGTTTTCTTCGTTTGGAACTTTCCAGTCTTTCCACATGGGCGTGAGCGGATTCTGGAACAGCAGATCACCTTCCTCTTCGACTGCGGCCATCGGAAAGGTCGTTAGACTCGCAGCGGAACTTGCGTACAGTGTATTTTCCGTTTTTTTGAGTGACATATCCACAAGCAACAAGCAAGGTTCTTCTACGACGTGTGCATGTTGCAAAGAATTATAAAGCTAACAATTTCACAAATGTGGTGAAATTGGACCGCGTTTAGTGCCCCGACGAAAAGAACACGAGGAAGATGAGCCGCCTGTGTACGCGGACAATGCTCACTTCTTCAAGGGAGTGTTCCAGGGTCGCACTTGCCAAGGTTGGCCCGCGGTATAAAACCTAACAGAGTGCCGTGAGAGGGCAGTAGTCGCAGTTCGCTTCCATCCACAATGCACGCTCTAGTGAGTATATCAAATTTGATGATTCAGTGATCGAGTGTTGTTTTCCAGGTGGTTTTAGCCGCGCTCGTGGGAGCCGTCTTCGGACAGGCCTACAGGGGAGACCCGCAAACCGCCGCAATTCTCAACGAACAGAGATACCTCTCTGGCGACGGGAAATTCGGTGCGCAATACTCGCAAGAAGACGGCGTCCAGTTTAAAGAGGAAAGCGACGCAGACGGTACTAGACGCGGAAGTTATTCATACGTCGATCCGAATGGTCAAAGACATACAGTGAGCTACACTGCAGGAAAGCACGGCTTTCAAGCTACCGGAGACGGAATTCCTCAACCTCTTCCCACGACCCTTCCTGTTGCTCCTCAGCCTCAATACCAGCCACTCCCGCAGTACAACCCTCCGGAGTACCGCGATCAGTACAGGCCGCAACCGCAGTATCAACCACAGCCACAGTATCAACCACAGCCACAGTATCAACCCCAGCCTCAGTACCAACCCCTGCCCCAGTACCAGCGGCAACCCCAATATCAACCCCAATACACGACGACTCCAGCTCCACACAGATTCTATCCACCCGGCAAACTGTCACTCAACAGATCGCCAGACGGCTTCAGCTATAGCTTCCAGAAATCGTAGATTTATTTAGTCATTGTATTTGAATTTATTCCTAATAAAAAATGTTTATTTTAATGTTTATGTTTTTGCTTGGTAACAAAGAAATGAAAGTGCAGGAGGATAGCCTTGAACGAACTTGCTTTCAGTGAACCGGTGCTTGCATCATATGGTTGGCGTTATTAATAAGTGGGTTGGTTCCGGATTTGCACAGGTAGAGGTTTTGGTAAAAATCCAAACAAGTTTTTATTTAGAATTGGTCGTTCTATAATTTTTCCCAGGTGAATCTAAATCTTATTTGGTAAAGATCAGGATGATTTTACGGGAATGAAACCTTCACAATAAACGCGATCTTGAACCTGAACTAAGAAGTCATCAGACTTTGTTGTAATACTATGTTTTCCTATTATTTGACATTTAAACCAACAAAAACCCCTTTTTTGAAAAATCGCTGTTCCCAAACCAACGGACAAACTCGCTCCCTGAAATTGGGCCTGCGGGCCTGTTGGGAGGTTGTCTAAACCACAAAAAAATTATAATCATGTACTCGTTATAAAACCAATTTATATGAAATAAAAATTAATCATCCAATAAACCATAAATAGGAAGAATGAAGAGCAGATCACATAATGTTTTTATTGTTTCTAAATTAATGTAGGCCCTGTTTGCCGTTCAGAAGTAATTTTATAAATAAAACAATAATGTTATTGTTATAAAAAATATTTTATTACGCGACAGACGTATAAAAACTTGAACAATATGCTTCTACTATTTGACTACACTACATAATTTACAAAAACCTGTACAAACTTTCGCTAAAACATGTACTGATAATCGTACCTGTGTACCCCAATCGCCACATTAACACTGACATAACTAATGGTTCCGTCCTGTAATCCGTAAGCGGCAGCATCCCTCGCTTCCTCTTCGAGCGCTTTCGTGTAATTCTCGACTTGTCCGGGTGTCTCTGCAGGTTGCTGCAGCGTATTCGGCGTAAACAAGTCGACAGTAGGTCGAGCAGGTGTTTGGTGCAAGTCGTCGCCGAGAAGGAATTCTGCGGCGGTAGGATTGTGAGGCTGGAATCCTGCGAAGAGGCTTCCGTGATAAACCATCTCGCCACGATATTGGGCCTTGACTAGGATAGAAACGGTCAATGTCGTCCAAATGCTGGCAAACGCTTTCTGAAATAACTAATAATTAATAAGAAACATCTTGTATATGGTAATTTAATGTTACGCATTTAAATTATTATTTATTTTAGTAACTAGCTAATCGGGCGAACTTCGTGCCGCCTCGGAATCAATAAATGTTGTGTTAACTTGTTAGCTGAATTGAATGCAGTTTTTTATGAATCAGAGACAAGATATGAATACTCAAAATGAATTGATGAACACAACGTCATCTACTGGCATTACCGGAACCGGCATACAACGCCATGTTCATATTTGTTTCTGTTCTGTATCAGAGATGGCGCTGTAAACGGATTTAACTTTTGTTTGATTTTCTTACTTTTCTAATGCGCAAGGAAACTTCTCAAGGCCGAGACAAATAAAAAAGTTTTTGTCGGCAATCCATTCTCGATATATCATCAACCCGCTCCATACAAAATGGACAAGAGAATCCATTTTCATCATATTTTTTTTCGTAAATTATTCCGCTGTTTTACTCATTATTCTGCTATTCGGGGCGCAGACAAATTTAACAAATCAAAGATCATAAAAATCGGTCCAGCCGAGTTAAAAATGGTGTAACTAACCCGACTTCCTTTCATATACAGGAAGTCATTAGTGTGGGATCGGTCCATAACTCTTAAACCATGTAAGATACAAAAATATTTCAAATATTATACAATTTGTACACCGTTTGTCAGGCTGCACGTATACAGCGTGCTCCAAAACTCACAAAAACTATACAACTTTATTTTTTCAAATAGAACTACCTATATTTTATTTCACTATTAGAACATTTTTTGACATGGATTTATGGTTATAACAGGTATTTTACATTTAGGACTGCTGTTATCAAATTACATAGTTTTGTCACATTTTTTGTCATTTGTAAAGATTCACTTTAAAATTTACTAATACCGATATTCGTAAAAAATTCAAAAACAACACGTCCGATTTAATTTAGAGATCAGATCGAATGTTTTACAATAAAATAAATCCATTCTTTCTTTAGGCAAATTGTTATACATATTTGAAACTGTTCTTAATCTGTCGAAAACATCTAAACAGGAATTCTGAAATGCACACCCTTTTTTGCGAATCAAATTCAACGTGGAATCGTCGAGGAAATGGTTGCCAATATCTAATCCAAATAAAAATTTGATCTGAAAACGACTAAATTTGGAAAGCTAAACCGTAAGTCATCCATGTTATTGTTGAAGTTGGCTTCAAACTTTACCGTTTATAATATAATTTCATTGGTAAATTATCTTTTGTATTTTTACAAACATGCAAGTTACACAATTTGGTAGACAATAAATGTCTTGTCAAATTCCGATGTGTAGATTTCACCACTCACACACATAGTAGAAGCACTAACCATGATGCACGTACCAACTGTAAACTTTTACTGGCTTGGAATGAACCGAACGAGTATGTCTTATCCCCTACTTTTATTTGAAGTATTGCTAATTCATTGCTAGTTCATTGAAATGGGCAAAAAGTTCGCCCGTCACCGCCCGTGTCAAAAATTCAACTTTCAGAAGAATCAATAACATAGAGATGAACGTAGGAATTTTGTCAACAAAAAATTAGCACCGGGACAGCCACGACTGATGTTTTGTATAAAGAAAAATATTTCAAAAAAAAGACATTTTTATAAATTTATATTAGTACAAGTTCAAACATTTAGTAAGGCTACTTCGAACTCGTGTATTTGGTAACGGCCTTCGTTCCTTCGGAAACCGCGTGTTTGGATAATTCCCCGGGGAGCAGAAGGCGAACCACTGTTTGTATTTCACGACTAGTGATGGTAGATCTCTTGTTGTATTGGGCCAAGTGAGAAGCCTCAGAAGCAATGCGTTCAAAAATATCGTTCACATAGCTGTTCATTATGTTCATAGCTTTGCTTGAGATTCCGGTATCCGGGTGGACTTGTTTTAGTACTTTATAAATATAAATGGCGTAACTTTCCTTACGCCTCCTCTTCTTCTTCTTGTCGTTTTTGGAAATGTTCTTTTGAGATTTTATCGCCTTTCTCGCACTTTTCTCTGCCGCTTTCGGTGGTGACATTACATTAGCAAGTTTGTTGTTTTTCAAACACGCACCATGGTTACCTTTACACTAAAACAAAACACAGAAATCCGATACGATGATATGTCTCAATTACAATACAAGTAGTTATTAATAACGAAAATTTAAACGGCTAAGCTTAATAAATTATTTGGGAAAGTAATCACAAATCAGGTCTAAGGTCATATTTCTCATTGTTGCTCAGTTGCTCCATTCAAATAAAATGTCAGATAGTAAAAATGTTAATTACGAAAACCCCTCTCACTGCATGTGCTGTCAGTTAACGAAGCAAAAACAATTTTTTAAATCAAGCTGAGCCGAGTCAGAAAGTAAATCTTCAACCTTCGTCGGTCTCTAGACATTATTTTTAACATTGTCAAAATTAATATACGGTTACTCGATTGGTTATTTGCGGTTTATAATTTTTTCATAGTCAGGGCATTTCTAACTGAAGCAAGGGCTTTGTTTTTACTTTGTTTTTAAAACGAGGAGAAGTGTGTCTGTGACGTCTTGGTTTTGAATAAGATACGAAAGTAAGTCGACGTTATAGCGACTTACTTGCCAATAGGATTTCATAGACTTAATGATGGGAATCTAGTTCATGGTGTCAACCACTGTCTGCTATCTGGGTTCTTCTCGTTACATATATACTATTATAAGATTGCACAATAAATTCGAATCAGTGGTTAATTGTAGGAAGGTGCAGCACGGATTGAAAAAAATTACACCACGTTACGAGTACATTATAATTTTGCGTGGACAACAAATAATCCTGATAATAATGAATAATAAATTTGAATCTATTTACAGACTAGTATATCTTGAATTACGCATTCCAGCTCGTTTCATAAGACATTGTGTCTTATGAAAATTGTGTATACTGTATTTGTACATGTGATGAAATCTGTTAATTTTCGTATTTCAGTCAAATAACGAACGAGTACAAATCGAACATTTTTCAAAACTGTTCACCCATTTTTCAAAATTAATAAAAAATATCGGCACAAAAATATAGAAGCCATGAAATGTATATAAAGAGCTTCTTTATATTTTGCAAAATTTTTTCTCTAAATTGCATGCCATGAAATCAATCTTGCTCATTGAATTCTTTGAAAGTATTTGCCGTATTTCAGTCAAATAACGAACGCGCACAAGAGTTTTTTGATATTTTGCATTGCTTTCCTATTCTTTAATAAAATGTACTAACTCACTAGCGGAGCAAAAAAAACGCCATTTGGACTACCTGCACGGACCGGAAGTTATCCAATTAGTATTTAGATATTGGGCAATTACAATGATAGAACCAGTTTTGCTCTTTGAATTGTTAGAAAGTGCGTTGTTTTTTCTATCAAAGAATAATGTTATATTTTTTATTTTATGCAGGATTTTCGAATACAAGACACATCAGTTGTTCCAGTCACATCGGTAAATTTAGAAAACATTTCAATCTAGGCAACTAACAAAGCTACACTAAGGTCAATTATTTGTATGACTTATGGAGGTTGTGACTACAGCTATCCTACCGAGCACCTGGGTAAAAGATAGCCTGGTTATTTCGACCAGACCGACCATTTGCGTAATGTCACAGTAATGTCAAAATGTCAGAGTGCCCTCTATCTAGCAATATCGGAGTTAGATGGTTACGGCGGCGCGCGTAACGACCGCCGATCTGAAAAACCGAGCGGCCTTCTTTACCGGCACGTTCATGTCGTCACGGAAGTGATCAGTCATCTTTTCTGGAACAGAAAGCTTATCCCGTACTCCCGCTCGAAGGACTGCTTATATGTGCCGTGGACATACGTTCGAAGATTTAGTCAGCCCGAATTCCGTGCGTTTCGTGCAGTTTGCGTGTGTGAAGAATCCGTCAAAGTCCGGTTTTGAGCAACGTCGTGTGTGCGAGTTTTGAAGGTGGCCATCTTTGCAATCTCCTATCAGAGGTCCTTGGCTCGAGGTTTCATTGTCTGGTGAAAAGCCAGTATTTATTACACATACACACGGCCCAATGGCGTTAAAACGAATCAACAAGGTACGTTAGAGTTTGCGGTAGAAGTGTTGTTCGCGACCGATGTTTGGGGCGCGTGTCCGAAGTGGTTTTACGTTGGGCAGAACGCCCTTAACATTTTGCAAGAGATCGACGTGAATCACGACGAAGTACCGTTGGGGACGCGGTTCTCGGCCGGATTTGTGGCCCCGAAGTGCCGTTTTGTCAGCAGCTGACAGTTTTTTCCCGTCTCGCCTTATCGAGCGAGAAAAAATATGCCGGATATAGCAACGTAGGTCCGTTGTCGTTGTGGTTATCAGAACGACGAATTCCCAATTTGTGCGTTCTACAATAGTTCGGTACCCGTTGCCTCTAACCTCACCACCATATTAGGGCCCTTACTTTCAGGTGTCTATTATTAACCGCGTACCTGCTTGGATGATTTTCACTTCTCTCATATTTCTTCGTTGCAGGAATTACAAGACCTCGGCAGAGATCCTCCCGCACAATGTTCAGCAGGACCTGTTGGAGATGATCGTAAGTGTGACTATTTCTCTCTTGTTTGCACTAATTGTAAACCCTTTTTTTTTGTTGTAGTTTTTCATTGGCAAGCCACAATTATGGGACCAGTAAGTTTGTTTTCTCTGTTTGCTTATCATGTCACCTCGATTTACAAGTGCGTCTCACTGTAAAATAACACTTGAATTCTCGTTGCAGCCTGACAGTCCGTACCAGGGAGGTGTTTTCTTTTTAACAATTCATTTTCCAACAGACTATCCATTTAAACCACCAAAAGTTGCGTTTACTACAAGGATTTATCATCCAAATATTAACAGTAATGGTAGCATTTGTCTTGATATATTACGCTCGCAATGGTCACCAGCTCTTACAATTTCAAAAGGTATGTATTTCATATTTGAAAATTTAACGCATAGCTTTTCCTAAACACAATTATTAAGTTGAGACACATTAGCGGGTTTATGACAATAACTATTGTTTAACATCTATGAAGCAATATGTAATTAATAATTAAATTAATACTTGGGTTATCATTTTATCAATTGCCCAAAAGTACAAAAATTCACAAAGTACTGAACATAATAAAATAGGTTTCAGAATTCTGAAACAGGTTTATCAATTGAATGCAAGCTGCATCTATGTTGCTTCAGAAACTTTGATCGTTTTCTTTTATTCATTTGCTGAATTTCAAACGCAAACGGGCATGCGAATTTGTGATTTTCTTTATCATCAAAAGCTATAAAATCTGCCTGTTGCAAACTTGTTAGGTTTTATATTACTTTTGACCGCCGACTTATTGGAACAGTTTTGATTTTGGACCTGTCCCCTTGAAAAATGTGCATCTGATAAATTATGCAAAAAAAACACTTAAGAATGGTCGTTTAAATTTAGTAATGATTATGGTCAGCTTAAAGGTCAATGACCTCTTGGAAATCAAAATCTTATAAAGAAGGCATGTATTAAATTTAATCAAATCTTTATGGCATTTTGGCAAACCCATTGCCAATTGGACTTGATGTTGCTAGCAAAATGACAGAGCAACGAGAACGAATTACAAAATCAATTTTTAAATGATGCGTAAAATGCAAATGTGATTATTATGCAGATTTCCGTGTGGTAATCGTGGGCCCATTTACACAAATTCATCTCTGTGGTACATATCAAATGTATGGACTTTTCCCTTATTGTCGTTTACAGCGGCTCTTTTAATGTTTAATGTATCGGGTAGCTAAGTGTACTCTTTGTATAATTTTTCATGTATTTTTCCTACTTTTTATTTTACTTTCCTCTGCCCGGTCATAATCGTATTCGCTCTTGTTATGTAACGGAAATTCTTGTTTACCTCATTAGATTTATTTATATTGACGATTTACTTGAACATTACAGAAAGTACAGAGCTTGTTCGTTTTTAGTTTTTTTTCATCTCGTTTCTTGTTTTTGATAAATTTCATAAACCAGAACGTTCGACACACACAGTTCATTTTAAAAAATGTCAAAACAAATTAAATATAGTGTTTAAAGCAACATTAAAATATAGATAAAAACCGAGTACATAGTTGTTTTTGGAGCAGCACTGAAGTAAGACTTGTACACGGTAGGTGATTAATTTATCAACACCGCTAAATTGTAATATTTGTTGCAGTCCGAGTAAACGATGTCTAATTTTAAATATACATATTCGAAAAATATTTTTTCAATAGGCGACTCGCTGTGCGTTGCTATCCCCCCCCCCCCCCTTCTGGACTCATTTAATAATAGGCGCGTGCGATTATTCGGTAATTTGTTAAGGGAAGTGTTGAGGATTTTTAAAACTTGGCAAACTATCGATTCGTTATTGACCGGCAGATGGCGACGAGCGTTGTCGTAACGTCCCCCCCTACTTAATTGGTTTTGTGTTTTTCTATGTTTCAGTACTCTTATCAATCTGCTCACTGTTGTGCGATCCAAACCCGGACGACCCACTAGTTCCAGAAATCGCTAGGATATACAAAACCGATCGGGAAAAGTACAACGAGCTAGCGCGCGAGTGGACTCGCAAATATGCTATGTGATGCTCCGGCCCCCGAACCCCACACTTCACAATTTAGATAAAACCAACTTATTTAATTGCAACACTTGGGAGGGTCGAGCCAGCGTCGTTCATTTATAAATAAATCGTCAACTTGTATATTTTTGCTTTAGGCCGTTCGCCCTCCGCCACTTACTACCACAGTATGTACGCGATTGGGGTCTTTTGAAAAAGCAATGAGTTATAATATAAACAGTTTTCTTTAAAAAGCATATCTTATTTTTAATATATTGTGGTTGTAAGAAGAATCAAAGTGTTGGGTTGCGTTTCGTTTTTCCACCCACATGCACCCCTTGCGAGCGAGAGAGTGTGAGTAGTGAAAGTGCGTGCCGTTATGTTTTCGCAGGCATTTTTGGTACTCGGGTCCCGGATTTTCTGTCCAACGTATGGACGACGACACTCATATACTAATATAATTGTTAGATAAATTAATAATGTAGGTTTTGTGGTTCAACTAGGTGTATTGTAATAAACGATATTTTTTTTGCAATTCTCTACATTCTATACATGTTTGGAGTTTTTCATATTTTAGATCTCGAACGTGTCTAGTGCTGTTTGGCTCGAATTCTAGAGGAAAAATAGTGGAGTCGTTTTGTTTTTTACACTCAAGTTGACCAAACGAGCAAACAGAGCAATCACATCCTACATCCGATTATTTTACAAAGAGTGGCCGTTTTGTTTGCTCAATAATTTCATTGATTAGGGCAATTTGACAAAAAATTCCAAATAAACTAAGGCCATTTGATAACGTAACGTGGACACTTCTTGTTTGCAGTTGCACTATTTAAACCCTGTAAAACTTTTTTATACATAAATACATTTAACGTGTAAAATATCGAATGTAATAAATAAGAGATTGCTTCCTGTCCCTGCTGAAATCTGATTTCCGGGACCCTCACGCAGGGTTGTCTCCTCCTAAACTACCCACCGCCTACCCTCTTGTTGTTATTTAGTTGGAACACATTAAATTATTCTGTGTACGATATTTCGACCTATTATTGCATAGTGAGGATTTGTTATTTAATAATTTTCTCCGCAATCACCAGGAAATAAAATAAAATTTTACTTTGGTGTGTTTTATTAATAAAACGAATGGGGACCTAGAAGCTGCGTGCATAGTTGCCGTGTTTAAATAATGTCAAAGAAACGTTTACAATAAGCAAAGGCAACAGGATCCAAAACGGAATCAACACGTGATACATGGACAACTCGAGCGATTCATATTCCAACTTCAAACACAGCAATATTTGGGCCGAAATTTTGAGAAGCGCCACAACTATGAGAGTAATGTTTTTGTTCTTGAGTAATATCCTTGGAGGGTCGTGTTTGCACAATATGAATATGTTAAACAGGGCATCGATTAGGAGGATCGTGTCGAAGACCCACATCGGCAGGAAAATCAGAAACCAATTCCAGTGCGTTCGGGTTTCTAATCGCAGAGATAAGATTATTAAAAAAACCAAGAGAATGAACCAGGTAAACAGCGCTCGATGCATTACCATTTTGTGACTTGTCTTGTGTTACATTGCTTCAAATCTTGAACTCTGAAACGAAAAAAAATCGGTCGTATCTGAAAACTGTAAAAAATATTCTTTACCTGATTAGTAAACAATGTTACCACAGTACAGAAGGAATCAGTAGGTTCACTCTCCGATTTTTGTGTTCCAAGGCCAGTTCGACTCTAGGCTACATGCGCTGTAGATTTTGGCTCATAACCGCATATAACCTCAAATCGTATTTGATCACATTGTGTTATTTACTCTTGCTATTTGGGTTTTTCGGTATTATTGTTGCAAAATGCATATTTGTTGTGTTTCGGGGTGCTTGAACAATGACTTAAGATATGCACCACAATACAGTTTTTTTCGATTTCCACTCGATATTAGTCGGTAAGTAATGGGTTGTTTATAGCATCGTTTTGGGTTGGATTAGCAGTAAATTACGTTGGTATAATAGCAGTGGATATTTGGCAGGTGTAAGATGTGGCAGAGCTTACCTCAATTACGTCGAAGCAAAGATTTAACTGCAGCAGAGTGTTACAAGCGACTACGTGTTTGCAGCCAACATTTTTCTGCAGAACAATTTTCAAGCATAGGTAGACACCGACTTAAGAAGTACGCTATTCCAAATGTGTTTCCACAAGCAGATGGTGAGTTTCATGATATATAGATTCATAAATATAGACCTGCAAAGTTTCTCCAGATGCCGTTCCATCCACTTCGTACACACCAGAAACACAAGAAGTTCACTCTGGGGCTGTACAGGACAGTGTAACGCAAACAGTTGCTAGATTAAGTGCTTCAACACCACGAAAAGTGGCTTTGAAAAAACGTTTGAAGGGTTTGCAAAGGAAGCTACGATTTTCGGAATGTAGTGTATCAGAAAGAAGCGAGCTTACAAAGAGTGACATTATGGTATTCATATCGGAACATTATCCTACAATTGCGACCTTTATAAACACCCAAATTGAGCTTCTAAGTAAAGCTCCAAAAGGGGCCCGATATTCAAGCGAATTTAAACAATTCGCACTTACTATATATTTTATGGGCCCTAAAGTTTACAAATTTTTGCAGAGCACATTCCGTCTTCCTTCTAAATCCACTCTAAATAGAATCACTAGCAAGTGGGAAATCGGCGCAGGTTTTTCAGACTTTGTGATGGAAGTAATAAGGCTGAAAACGGATCTACTTGATAAGAATTCAAAGGATTGCACAATCTGCATAGATGAAATGTCCCTGAAAACATTTTTATATTATAATATAGGGACGGATGAAATTATTGGTTTTCATCACACTGGTAAAGAGAAGGAATATTTCCCGGCCAATAATGTCTTGACATTAATGGCCAGAGGTATCAACAGTGACTGGAAACAACCACTAGCATATTTTTTTTTAAATTCCACTTGTTCTGTAGTTGACTTAAAAAACATTCTTGATGATGGTATTTCTCGTCTATTGAAAATAGGTCTGAATGTTTTGAGTGTTGTATCTGATCAGGGGTCAAATTTTGTAAAATTTACAAACTCCATAGGTGTTACCGCAGAAAGGCCATATTTTTATGTCAATACTCATAGAATATTATATATATTTGACGTTCCGCACTTATTAAAATCGACGCGTAATAACTTTTTTACACATTTCTTTCAAATTTCAGGCGAAGGAAGAACAAATAAAAAATATTTGGACATATTTTATGAAAGAGATAAAACACAAGTCTTTCGGTTAGCCCCTAAATTGACACAGAACCACATTTATTGCACAGCCTTTACCAAAATGAAGGTAAAGTATGCTGCCCAAGTCTTCAGCGCTTCTGTAGCAGCGGGCATGTACACTTACATTTCATTTGATGTTCTTCCAGCGGATAGCATGGTTAGTGTAAAATTTATAGAAAAAATGGACATATTATTTGACATACTTAATTCGTGGAAATGTGCAGGTGCAAAAGATTTTAATAGAGCTTTTATAGGATCGGGTAAACAAGTCAACTTTCTTCTTCAAATGGCAGAACTATTCAAAACTCTGGTCGTCTTGAATAAAAATGACAAGAATATTACAAACTCCAGTCGCGACTGTGACAGCTGGGAGAGTACTTCGACCACGACCACACCGCCACTGAAGATGTCCACCGCAGCTGTGGACGAAACGTTTGGCAGAGATTCATGGGGATCACTTGCTGAGTTAGCCTCTCGGGGCGCTCACTACACCCCCCCTCATGGAACTTCGCATGGAACACGGTCAACAAACCCGATTAATACCACCGTTGTTGACAACACCGACCGTGAAAGCCTACACACTTTTATAAACTCCATGAAATTGATAAACGGATGGAGGGTAACTATCGCCTCAATTTTACAATTATGGGAAGTTCTTAAAACTAGAAATATAACGTCACTATGCACGCGTCGGCTTGATCAAGATTGTCTGGAAAATTATTTCGGGAAAATTCGTACATTAAGCGGAAACAACAGAAATCCCACACCTATTCAATTCTCTCGCGCATTTCGAAAGCTATTCGCACTTAATTATTTTGTACATGCTGACGGTGCGAATTGCATAGAAGAGTTGGATTCTGTTTTGGCTGCGTTAACTCCGGAAACATTAAATCGGTACAAAGTTCTGTTAGTTCCAGACAACGACTTTGAACCTTTAGTGCTTGACACCTGCGATTACCATACTTGGCAATTGCCAGATCAAAATGCCTTCGAATATTTTACCGGTTACTTGGTAAGAAAATGTTTACAACATCACTCTTGTGATTCCTGTGCCAGCTATGCATCTTCCAATCAAGAGTTACACAGTTCATCCTTATTTTCTTATTTCAAGGCGTATAAGAACGCCTCAAATGATACTGTTCGGCCCCAGCGAGCTGGCTCCTAGTTTTAATTGAACGTTTTTATTGTAACATTAGTTGTCACGTTCGGTGATTTAGATGGAGTGACCGGTACGACCCCTTGGAAATATTTATGGGTGGTTATGGTTTAATTTCCTGTCGGGCCTTAGATGTCCGTGCTTATAATGTGTACAAGGGTTGCTATTTACGACAGAATCTTACACTTTTTTGTGTTATGTTGAGTGTTTTTGAATCCTGTCGTAAATGTGATTAGTTACACATGTGGCCGGTCAAAGGTTCCGATCGGGGGTAAAACGGACCGCACTGTGGGAATTTTCCCAAGGGTTGAAAGTCGTAGGTGGGGCGCTCTTATATAAGTTGCAACACGGACGTGACAATTAGTGGGGCTCCAAGGAAGTAGCCAACTGAGTACTACATGGGTACTCAGATTCCAAATTGTCGTATTGTGGGTAATTAGTGGGGCTACAAGCAAGTAGCCAACTGAGTACTATATGGGTACTCAGGTTTCCAAAGTTGTGGTTTTGTGTATTCGTCGTTTTTTACAATATTCGTGGTTTAAGTGTTTAAATATAGTTTTAAATTTAAACAAGTGGTTTTATTGTCGTGATTAATGTGTTGTGGATGCACCATAATCCACTGGTCCTTCGAGCATAACATCATTCCTTGACCATCACACGAGAATTGGCCGTGTGAATTTACAGATACATTTGGTAATCTGGCCCGCCCACGTATGGATTTTAATGAATATATATCTAATTTAGAATATATCTTTTCAATACAATTCTCCGTCTTAGCACTTTATAAACATGTTGGTCACAGGCTCATGCAACAATTTTTAAAAGTTACTTTCCATCTACCTTGCACGGATTTCCCTACTGGGTATTTATTAAAATTATTTACACGGGTTAGGATATTTTATACATTAAAATTTATGAACCGTGAATTTAAAGAAAATGCTTCGAATCGAAAAGAAATACCCAAATTGCGAATTCTACAACATTTGTGAATATAAACAATTCCCCTTTTAGCTGAACACAAGAGGAAGTTCCGTTTAGGTGAGTTTGATAAATCTGCCGTAGGTGAATACGCATGGTCTGCGGGAGACCATAAAATACAATTTGATAACACCAAACTTCTGTTGATGAAGTCCACCGCAGCTGTGGATAAAAGGTCTGGAATTTCATTGGGGTCACTTGTTGAATTAGCTCCTCGGAGCATTCACTACACCCCCGCTAATGAAACTTCAAATGGAACACGGTCCAAAATCGTTATAATTTGTGAATATTATAGTGAATATATTTTTTAACATACATTTTGTACTTTTAATAAAATATAACATTTGATGCAATGTTTATTTCTTCGGTGACCCTTCCGCGCCTACGCCTATGAGTTTTAGGACGCTACTGGCGACGCCAGGCCACATGCGCAAAACCGATTTGGAACACCGACATCAAAGGTGCCGACGCGGAGTGAACCTACTGATTCCTTCTGTACTGTGATGTTACCTAACCTATATTTGTGATCAACTGTCAAAATAAATCCAACCGAACCTAAGCGCACTTTAAATGTTTCCTATCGCTTGTGTAACGTTTTTCAAATTATTCTGCGCGGCTATGTCATAACGGCTGAATTTGTTAGTGAAATCGTTAATTACTTCCAATCATTTTCCTTTTTGCGTACTTTTGCGACTAAAATTTGATCACAGGGTTTGCACTGATTTTCAGAAACGTTTCTGCAGTATTCCTGAGACTGGTGGCCGATTATTAGTTCATAACAAACAAAAAAATACGCTAATAGTTAGTTACCTTCTGGTGGAGCCACATGTTCTGTGACACAAACTAACAGGAAAAACAGGGTCGTAATAAAGAAGGGGTGATGAATATTTTACCTTGAGATGCAGTAAATTATACATGTTTTACAGTTTTTTGCAAAGGAATTGTTGCCCAAAATCGGCATCCTTAATACACCAATATGTATGACAAAAATGGAACAGGGTCCGAAAACGATAATAAGATCGTAATTATCTATTAAGAGAAAATTTTGCTGAAACGTTTATTTAGTTAATGATCAATACAATTAGCGTGCACCAAACAGCCATATTGCACTCAAAAACATTGACTGAAATGTGGCCGTTTAATATTATCAAAAATTAGGTAAGTTATAGAACGCATACACTTAAAGCCTTTCAGCAAAAGCCTCGATCTTCCGTCCGCTTCCTCGGTGCCGCTTTGATAATATTATCAACGCGCAGAATCATTTCAGCCGCCTCAGCTGCAGAAAGCAAAACTTGTCTTTTCACAACGAAAGACTCGGTAATCCCTAACTGCTTCATATCTCCTTGTTCGCCCGTCTCCATGTTCAAACCGGCAGTAATCAATCCGCTGTTATGCGCCGCCTTCAACTCGCTTATCAACTGCGCCGAATCAAATCCAGCATTATCTGCAATTATGGTCGGGAGCTGCAGCAAAGCTTTGGCAAACGCCTCCATGGCCACTGCTTCTTTTCCCGGCGTATTTGCGGCCGCTCTGCTCACGGCCACCGCCATCAAAGTCTCACTGCAGCCGCCGCCGTACACAATTCGACTCTCTTTGACTGTCGCCGCCAAAACGCACAAGGCGTCATGAAGCGATCGGTCCGCCTCGTCGATGATTTGTTGAGTGGCTCCGCGAATTATAACCGTGCAGGCTTCGCCCAGTGCGACGCCGCTGAACCTCAACAGGATGTCTTCGCCGATCATCACCTGCTCGATCAAATCGCATTTCCCCAGCTTCACCAGCTCAGGATTGTCGAACGTGGAGACGATTTCTCCTCCAGTCACAAGCGCCAGCCGTTCGATGCCGTCGAAATCCGCGTGTTCGATCGCCATTACGCCCGCGTCAGCAAACAACTGCTCAGGGTAATTGTAAATCAGCTGTCGATTGATAAACACGTTCGCGTTATGTCTGAGGATTTTGTTCACTTTATCTTTCATCTTCTCCTTTTCCGCGAGCTCCAGTTCGGCGATCTTCGCCATCGAATCGACTTTAATGTGCGATCCAAACACCTTGATCTTGTCGGTGTCCATAGGAGTGTTTGCAATTAAAATTTTGGCATTTTCCACGCGCTTGGGCTGATGGACGCCCGGTTTTTTATCGAGCAAGAAACCCTCGTCTAAAAACGAGTCTTCGAGAGTACCGCCAGTTTTTTTAATCAACTGGATCGCCTGCAAGTCGCCACTTCCTTTCAAGCGCAGCACCGCATCGACCGCCAACTTTGCAAAGTGCTCCTTGTGCTGGGACAGGATTTTCGAACTGAGAGTGGTGCGGGCGATGTTCATCAGATCTTCGCGGAATTTTTCAGAATTGGAGCTGTTGTCTGATGAAGTGTCCAGGAGAGCTTTTCGCGCCACATCCACAGCCTTACGCCAACCGGCGATGATGGTTTGGGGGTGGATCTTTTGATCTATGAGCTTTTCAGCTTCCTTCAGCAACTCGGAAGCTGAAAATCAGACAAGTACAAAATGATGAAGAAAACTTGTTGTTGTTGAAGAGACATTTGAGAAGGTGATAAAAATTGACACTAAATCAAACAAAACAAAATTTAAGTTCAGAAAGACAATGGCGATGCGTCGTCTAGAATGTTCCTACTAAAATTCCCAAACCCACATTGTAACAATAAGTTTTGTTGATTTTAAAACATTTTATAGTATCAAGTTTAACTGGACCGCAGTATTACACATTCCATTTTTGCTTTCACTTACCAAAAACAGTAACTGAAGTAGTTCCATCGCCAACTTCATCATCCTGCACCTTGGACATGTCAACCAGAATCTTTGCTGCGGGATTATCGACTCCCACAGACTTCAAAATTGTGGCCCCGTCATTAGTGACTTCAACCTGTCCTGCATTTCGTCCACTAGAGACTAGTATCTTGTCCATCCCTTTGGGGCCCAAAGTACTCTTAACTAGATCCCCAATGGCGATGGCCCCCACGAAACTTGACAGACGCGCAATTTCGGCTTTTTCCTCCTCAGCTTCATGTTTCAACACCCTTACCGGATTTAGCGACACCTGAAACCGAGAAAAATCCATTTAACGAGGCACGTGGGTCGCCGGTACCACACCTGAATTTTCTATCCAAAATTTTGCACAATTCTAACAATATATAACAAAATGCCCTTCTATGAAGTAACAAACAGTTGGAACTTGACTTTACTTACCATTATTATAAGAAACAATTAAGTTTTCGTTTCAATTTAACTATTTAACCGGATGATCGTAGCGTACAAGTTTTACTTTGTCTGTCAATTGTCAAAAATCAACAAAGTTGGACAAACTCACTAGTGCCATGCGCCATGACAAACAAAGCAAGTCAGATAATTACATTACGGATTGAGTGTAACAGACAGAGAAAAACGACTGCTGACGAGACAGTTCAACCACAACTGCAACTTGAAATTTACTAAAACAGTGATATCGACAAGTGGCGGCAAGTTCAAGTGAGGAGTGTTTAGATAAGATATGTCCAAAATTTAAGAACCTGTCATCAGTTTATTCATTCATAATAAAAATTACGAATCCAGTGGATTTAATTTAATAAATACGTATTTTTTTAATCGGCTGACTTTTGTTATAGGTTAGGTACGTTTGTTAATTGCGTAATGTTTTTTAATAAATGATTAGCACCCAAATTTTAAATTTAATTTATTAAGTGATGACGTACTTTTAAACTACCCATTACACCTTGCATTATCAAATACACTATCAAGATATTTTCTTTAGTAAGCACGCCCATGTGGAAATTTCCTGATAATAAAAATGGGTCACTTAACTATAACTAGTTATTAGTTAGAGTAGATACTGATACTGATCAGGAGAGTGATCCTTAAAAGTCAAGTAAGTAGCAGTAACTAGTTTTTTTTTTGTAAGTGTTGCATCATGTAGAATGTAGAAGACTATTACTATTAATTGTTTTTGTTTCCTTGTAGCAAATCCGGCTTCTTAAATCACTCGAAATGAACATTATTCAACGCTTGAAATCCACTCATTTTTTCCCTTTCAGAAATCGAACTTTTTCTACCAAACATAGGTAGGTAAATAAAGATTGTCCCTTATTTTGTTTTGTGTGTAATGAACGATTGTAGTTGCAAGGTACTGGTGATCGGAGGCGGCTCAGGAGGATGTGCAACAGCTGCAAAATTCAGTCGAATTCTTAAAAAACAGGACCTCATAATTTTGGAACCGAGCGATACCCACTATTATCAACCCCTCTTTACTTTGGTCGGTGGCGGAATTTGCTCGCTTCCGGATTCGAGGAAGGCCATGAGTGACGTTTTACCAAAAAATGCAACATGGATAAAAGACAGTGTTGCGAATTTCCTCCCTTTGCAAAACATTGTAGTTACAGAAGGTGCACGCACGATCGAGTATGAATTCATGTTAATCGCTATGGGATTGCAGACTAATTACGACCAAGTGATTCAGTGTCTGTGTGCAATGAATAAATCATGATAGAAATTTTACAATTTCAGATCCCCGGCTTAGTGGAAGCGCTTGAATCCGATTCGGCAGTTTGCAGCAATTACTCGCACAAATACGTTGAGAAAACGTACGAATCGATGCGGAAATTCGAAGGGGGGAATGCGCTTTTTACCTTCCCTAACACGCCGGTTAAGTGTCCTGGAGCGCCCCAGAAAATTTGTTACATTGCTGACGATTATTTACGAAGAGTAGTGTTGCAAATTGTCGGGGTTTTAGTTTAATTCGTTAATTTTATAGGTAGGAAAACGAGAGAAAACAAATATCGTTTATAATACGTCACTGGCTGTTATTTTCGGGGTAAAAAAATACGCGGATGCTCTATGGGACGTGTGTAGAAGACGTGATATCAATGTAAATCTAAGAACAAATCTTATTGAGATTAAACATGATAAAAAAGAAGCGGTGTTCCAGAATTTGGACAACCTAAATGAAATGACTACATATCAAGTGACTATTAAATCGATAGACAATAATTAAATAACTGCTGCTTTTTTCCTTTTCAGTATTCTCTGTTGCATGTGACGCCTCCGATGAGTACCCCACAAGCACTGAAGCAATGCAGCGATTTAACTAACGTTGCTGGATTTGTTGACGTGGACAAACTCACTCTGCAGTCTAACAAATTTCCTAACGTTTTTGCGTTAGGCGACTGCAGCTCAACGCCAAACTCAAAAACAGCAGCCGCGGCTTGTATTAGTCTAGCGTGCGGAAGACATGCAAGTAATATTGGTGATGTTTCAGCGGCGCAGTGCGAAGTTGTGTTCAAAAACATGCAAGCGGCAATGGAAGGAAAGCCCGTTGTCGCTTCATATGATGGATACGCATCTTGTCCGTTGGTAACCGGTTATAATAAGTGCATATTAGCAGAGTTTGATTACGATTTAAAACCTTTGGAGACGTTTCCGTTCGATCAAGGCAAGGAAATGACCACCATGTATTTGCTGAAAAAGATGGTAATGCCGACGTTGTATTGGAAGTTGATGTTGAACGGTTTCTGGAATGGACCGTCAACAATGCGGAGTCTTCTTCATTTCAAACTTCCAAAATAATGTTTGGTTCATTACTATTCAACAAACCCATGGTATTATTTACAGTAATGAACAATAATCTGCATCTCTATTTCATTTATATTAAGAGTAATAACATTTATTTTTATTCATAGCAATTGTTATATTTGTTAAGTGCTGTTAATAAAATTATTGATTAAATTTTAAATTCATTATAGACAATTTGAAGCCGGCGCCTCTTTCAGTTTGTAAATGGTTCCCTTTCCTGTTACAAAATCGTAAGTTCAGTAATTAGTGATCTTATAAACTCCTACAATTAATTAATTTGTGAGTTTTTGAAATAATTTTAATGCAGATTTTTTCAAGATTGTATGTTGAGTAGTCGGTTGCTATGAAATACTTTGACTTCAGCCGTTCTTTTAGCTGTCATTTCCGCCATTTTCTTCCCTTTCAAGTCGTTCCTCCAGTGACAACATGAATCCGACTCAACAGAAGGTAAAAGTAATAAGTTTTTAGCAAATATTAAATAACAATTCCATTACAAATCGCGTTTTGTGTTGCAGAAGAAGGAGCCAATCCATTCGGTTCAAGTTTTTGGACGTAAAGTAAGTCCACTTTAACCCCAAAAAAAACACGTGCCCAATGCTTAAATTTTGTAGAAATCAGCCACAGCCGTTGCGTATTGCAAGCGTGGCAGAGGCGTTTTGCGGGTAAATGGACGTCCCCTGAGTCAGGTCGAGCCGAAAATGCTTCAAGACAAGTTGCAGGAACCCATCTTGTTGCTTGGCAAGGTAAGCAATTAATTCCAATATTTGTTGGTGATGTAAGTATTGTGATTCCTCGTTCCATAGTAAGTACTTTTTACTCGAAGTTAAGACTTCTTTCGATTCGAATATCCGTCAATTTGTTTATTTTGATTAGTGATTACTGAATTATAAATTTTAAATAGTACTTTAATGATCCATACAACAGATGTGAACCTAGTAGAGGTAGTAATTAGTACTCTTTGATACTAATTAATCAAGCTCTTGGCGCTTGGTGTGCCTTCTATAATAAATTTTACCTCCAGGCGTCGTTTAAGCAATTCCAATTTTTACGTCAATGTCAAAGGTCTACACTGTAAATAATAAAACAATATTCATGGCCTTCTGAGAATGTCTTTTTTTAATACTCTACACACTTTTTCCAATTGTATTTCGGATAATGTCAATTGTATTTCAGAAATCGTATACTGACCGAATCCGTCCATTTATTATTTTCTGGAATGCAAATTATATTTTCTCAAAAACAATTTATCTTTTCTGAAATTCATTTGACTTTTTCGAAATACAATTAACATTCTGAAATATGTTACATTTCTGAAATACAATTAAGACATTCAGAAATACACCTTACTAATCTGAATTACATTTGATACTCTCTGAAATCAATCTGATACTTTCTGAACTACAATTGGAAAAGGTGTAGTAATCGTAAACGATGACATCAGTAGGACTTTTGCTTTAAGGACGGCGTCTCACAGTTGCGTACCCCTGTTCCCACTCACCCGCTGGCTCGTGAAAACGTAGGCACTTTAAAAATGGTAATCTCAAAAACTACGCCACGGATCTGAAAATGATGAATGATAATCTAATCTCTGGAAATCCAATTTTAGTTAATAGGGACTTTTGAAGCTGATTAAAGCAACCAATCAAAAGATATTTCCATGTTAAAAAATGGAGAAGCTTGTCATCACCTGGTAAGTCTCTTCCTTTTTTTAAACTTGGAAAGATCTTTTGATTGGTTGCTTTAATCAGCTTCAAATATCCCTATTAACTAGAATTGGGTTTCCAGATTAGATTACCATTCATCATTTTCATATCAGTGGCGTAGTTTTTGAGATTATAATTTTTTAAAATGCCCATGGGTTGACGGGCCAGCGAGTGAGTGGGAAGGAGGGTACGCAACTGTGAGACGCCATCCTTAAGCAATTTCACTGTGTTGTGTATTTATCACTAAATTCCAAGTGAAACTTAATTATTGTTATGGCGCGACGCAAGTTTTGATTTTATTAAATAGTATGCAGGTGCAGTTTGTAATCTTGTGTGTTTTAAGGACAAATTTTCAGCAGTTGATATCAGAGTGCGTGTTAACGGTGGTGGTCACGTGTCTCAAATCTATGCCATCAGACAGGCCATTTCCAAAGCTCTGGTAGCTTACTATCAAAAATGTAAGCAGAAACATTATGGCGTTCCAGTGGAGTTGAGTAATATTTGTTTAGATGTCGATGAGGCGTCCAAGAAGGAGTTGAAAGACATTTTGATTCAATACGACAGGACTTTGTTAGTCGCCGATCCTCGTCGCTGCGAACCCAAGAAATTTGGCGGTCCAGGAGCGCGCGCGCGCTACCAGAAATCTTACCGTTAATTTCTGTATCTTATTTGTAATAAAACGTTCAAGCCGAAACAGATTTTTATTACATACCATCACAGAAAATAATTATACAGGGGAATTTTTTAAGTAAAATGAAAGTGAGGGGAATTCGGAAGACTGGAATCGTTCCGATGAGTTTGTGGTTTCAAACCAATCCGGTATCAATCTTTGCGCCCATTCGTCGTAATGCGATTATCGTGTTCACAGCTTTGATCCAGCGCTTTTTGATAACATATCGTTTTAATTTTGCCTTGCTGAGTTCCAGTTCGGAGTGGATGGTTGTTATGGACAACCAAGAGTGCTTCAGAGCGTCGTCGGCCGTCAATCTTGCTCTAGAAATCAAAAGCTTTAGGTATAAACCTGTATTATGAAATTTTGCTTTCGGTGATAAAAGTCTGATGGTTCAAATGGTGATAAAAAAATGTTAACATTAAACAGCAGCATTTGAAAATTGTGCAAGAATAAGAGTGTGCCAAAAAATGTAATGGACCCAACCAAATTAAGTACGACATACACAAAGACAAAACAAAACATGCACTGAGGAATAATAATATTTTCGGCATTGACGTTAAGTAGAAGGAATTACACAAGATGGAAATGTGCGAAAAGACATATGTTGTAGGAGCAAAAAGGTCGGAAACACATTTAAGGTTGGCCATTTTTATTAACGGTGACATTTACAAACAACATTCATTTTAAATTGCTGGTCCCAATCACTATATTTAAAAATGCGTGAAAGCGTGCCCCGAACTTGCTAAAAACATATACATATAAGGCGATCATGGGGCGCCAAAAATGCAAACACCACCTTCGGTATCAAACAACAACAGAGTTGTATGTATGTACAGTGGTGTGGTGTTTCACGGCCAGACGTTTCGTCCATGACTGGTGGACCATGGTGGACAGCATCAGTTGCTGATTCGATCGTGTGGTCTAATCCGCAACTGCAAGTCATTCTTACGTATCGGCCCACCGCTCCGTCGAGAAACTTCCATTAGAACATGTTCTTCGAGCCCGAGAAACACCACCACTGTAGATAACAGCGACCGTGAAAGCCCACACTCACTCATTCAACTTTATAATTGCAAAGCCCAACTAGTTCGTGTCAAAAATAAAACATCGTTATTGAACAGTCTTAGACCCGAGCCGTTTGACTGAACAGCGACAGCCAAACAAATGTAAGCTTTTCGAGCGTATTAGTTGTGCTCATTGTGAAAACTAGTAATTTTTTTGCAAGTAGCTCTAGACTGAAAAAAATTATTCAGCGAGCTGATAGATCTTTGTCCCAGCGAGTCGATCTCGCTCCAGTCGGTCGACACTGATCCGTGTCTTGTGTTGGGTCTGATGGGGCCGTGAGGGCCGTCCCACTGCTCCAGCAGTCTCAACAGCAAATTCTTCGTCCCGTTGGGACTGGCGTTGCTGCATTCGCTTCGGAATTGAGTTTTGGGTGCGAGCGGAACGTCCCTACTCAAGTGGTTCAATCTGAACTTGGACCGCCGCCACGGAACGCCGCAACTAGAACTCTCTGGATGATCTTTGGGCAGATCAATACTGATAGGCGTGCTTCTCTTCGGCTTTTTTTCAATAGCCGGCAACGAGTAGTCGTCGAACGATTGGTTGGTAACAGCCATTGGGATGTTTGAAAGTTGGAACAGTTTATCGGAGAGCTTCCTGATTTCTTCTGCTAGATTTATGCGTTCCGCGACATCAGGTCCTTTGACTATGCACGTGCTGTCGGATGCTCTCCGGACATGGTCCAACGATGGAGGAGGCATGAGCAACGTGTTGTTGCTCGTTTCCACGGCGACGAAAGCGTTGTCCGATCCGGGAGTCGACGCTAGCGATCCACAAGGCGAGGGCGACATCCCGCCGAGGGAGTGTGAAGAATCCGATAAGTGGCGGCCTCCGGAGCACGTGGGAGAGATAAGTTGCGACGTCACCTCGAAGACGTATGGGGAATTTGGATGTTCGTTCCAGCGTTCCACGAACTGTTTAAGATTGTCTTTGGTTACATCCATGGACCGCGGAAGCGACCTCTTTTTCTGTTTCAACCAATGGTGATTGAGACAGTCTTCGGCAGACATTCGCTGGCTGCAAGGAGAAGAAATGTTAGTACGATTAATGGGAGAAGCATGCAAAAACGACCGTGAGGCGAGTTAGTGGGTGTTTCACATGCTTTGTCCCAAACAATACTCACTTCTGGTCTTTCTGCAGCAGCTTCCGGATGAAGTCTTTGGCGTTGTCCGAGATTTCCAAGAAGGCTTCGTCGTCGAAATCGTATTTGGCGACTGTTACGTTTGCCATGGTTTCCACGTCGGTTGAGCCCATAAAGGGGGACAGACCAGATAGTCTGTAACGTTGGAATTAATGCAATGAAAAATTAGTGTTGTGGCTTACAGGACGTAGCAAATCACACCGATGGACCACATATCCGTGCCGAATCCAATAGAATCGAAATTAACAACTTCTGGAGCAACAAACTCGGGAGTTCCAAACAACACCTGCAGTTTCTTGTCCGGATCGAAGCGTCTAGCAAGTCCGAAATCGATTATTTTGATCCTGTTTCCAGTACGCGTCAGACAAAGGATGTTCTCGGGTTTCATGTCCAAGTGAAGAACGCGCTGCTTGTGGATGAAACTTATTCCTTCGCAGATTTGTCGCATGAACACTGTACAACTCTTCTCTGTTAAGATGAAATCGTCGTCGATAACGCGTTCAAACAACTCCCCACCTTCAATCCTACAATTCCTTTCTAAAAACTCTGAGATAATGTATTAAGTTTACGTACAGTTCCAGAATGACACACATAACTTTGCAGTTTTCGAACGCATCGTATAGTTGGATCAGTCTGGGATGTTGGAGGGTTTTCATGATATCGACTTCTCTTTCAACGTTTCTGCGATCTTCTTTCTTGGATACTCCTATGAACTTTGCTGCCAATTCCAAACCGCTGGACTTTTCCCGACATTTGTACACCGTTCCGAATTTTCCTCTAAAAAGGATGGTGTGTTGAGTACGATTAAATGTGCTGTATTTGTTGTTAGTTTACCGCCCGATTTCCGACTGTAGCTCATACAAGTCTTTGGGATCGACGCCCTTCTTGATCTGAACGTCTCGATAAGGAAAACTAAGTTGGACCTCTGGAATGTAAACTTGTGTGAATGAGATTGTGTAATTGTTTCGAAATTTGAGCGTCCGCCAGTTGGCGCCTTGCCGGATTGAAGAGTTAACAAAAACCAAAACACTGATACTTTTTGCTTGTCGAGTAAAAAATGGATTTGGGTTTTATGACGACTTCTACCAGGATGCGAATTTTCATACTCACCGCCAACGGGATCGTTCTCGTCGACTTTAATCATCCTCTAACCTGCAACACACCTCAATCAGAAAACAAACTGCTGATATCATTGTTGCCGATTAAAAACACGGCCCATTCAGGGCACGGGGCCTGGTGTCAGTTTCCAAAAAACATGCCGCTAGTCACAGAAATAAGCGTCAAAATGTCGTTTCACGGCCGCTCAGAAATAATCCGACCCGAAATAGATCGTAAACAAATCGCCATCTGACTATTTACCTTTAGCACCTGAACGAAACAACACAGCAAACACCGAAATCATCAAATTTCAAACTACAGATGCGTTTCCATGTATTGGCGGAATTCTTTCGTAAAGACCGTAGCACAATTCGATAGAAATGTTGGGAGACGTCGACAGCGTCCCGACGGCGGCCAAAATTAGAACACACTAGCTGGAGGAATCTGATTGTCACGTGGCTCATACGACCAGAAGCACTCTCCATCAAAGAGAGTTTTCGTTTCGAACAGTCAAAAGTTGAGGAGCTCTGAGTGAACATATATTTTCGGGGATGGGAATTATTTTATTTTATTTTAAAGTATGAATTGTGGGTTGCGGAAAAACTGCTCTAATATAACAAACAATAAAAATTCGGTGTTGTGTTTAGTTTTAGTTCGGCACCTACACACGTCTTCGTCGTGGTCTGGAAGTTGGAAACATAAAGTATATTATGGATAGAATTTTGTCAGCATTTGTTCAAACCAGGTAATACCGGTCAATAAAATTTACCTGAGTGGCATTAAACCTATATTGTTTGCTCATTAGTCCCCTAGTTGGAGGCACAACCTTTAATAACATTTGGCGCCCGAAAACCTGATCGCCGTATGCAAAACCCATACCCGGGATTAAATCCCAACACTTGTGGGAACCACTTTCAGGCCAATCGAACAATACGAATCTTCCCCACTTCTTACAAACCCCCCACTGAAACTAGCAAGGCGCGAGTAAAATACAAACACCCGGAATACAAATTTGAACGTGAGAGACGACACTAACTATAAAAAAAATTGTGCGGTGCATAACAATTATGTATTGATTTTTGGATAAACTGTGAAACCGAACGTGAGTATTGTTAAATAAAAATGTGACTACAACCAGACACATTTGTTACAACGAATCCATCCATTCATTAAAATCTTTCGTATTTTTCGATTTTCTTTCTTAGTAAATAAAGTCGGGATGTTCATAAACATTAATCATTCTTCTTGGACCACATTACCGAGTGATTCAACACTAGTCATTTGCATTTTTTCTAGACTTCGATTTCCACGTAAAATGCGTCACGTTAAGGTCGCAGCTAACATGCAGTCATTGCGCGATTGAATTCCGCAAATCCAACTAATTATTATAAAAAGCGCGGTTTTGCTAATTGCGGTACAGCCAAATGACTGTGGTCTTCAACTTGACTTGTGTTGTGGCCTTGATGCTCACCTTTCACGTCTTGACTTAATTATTTCGTCTCAATATCCTAATCAAAAAAACAAACATTACAGAATGCATTCCTCGTGATTGATTCATCGCGTAATCGAGTTGATAACGAGCGATAAATGAAATAAAACACAGTTAGAATAGTTGCCTCGGTTGAATCCTTCGTTTCTGCTTGAAACTGTTAATACCCTAAAACTAAAAACTCGAGTATACTGTTGGGACGTGGAAAAGTCTTGTCGTACAGATTTCCAATCCGCGAGTGGTTAATTGCCTTATTACGTTTAACAGCAGGTGAATCTTTTCGTTTGTTGTCGGGTTTTATTGTACTTAGTTACAAGCGTTCCACGAACTGTGAGAAGCGACCTTTTAAATACATATTGGCGATAATTCTAGTTATCATTAAAAACGCTTCGAGTAGCTGAAGAGTCAGGGCTCTGGTCTAATACTCCTCTGCTGGTTGCAAAAAAAAAAGACATGCGCTTCCCGTTCAAATGTTTCCGACTGCAATTGGTACGAATGCAAATTAAAGAAGCTAGACGTGTTGATGTTGCTTAGTCTAAATAATAAAAGCAGGACAAGTTACGATATTGTGGCGGATTTGCGGATGGGCCTCGGTGATAACCAGGTGGTCGCGTGCTTAACGCGAGTATGGCATTAATAGTCACCCTCGCACACGTGGCGGACGCTTGCAGCTGCTTTTGTTGTGAATGCCAGAAGTGATGAGGCATATGTCACCGGCCAGTTGCACAATTTTGCCCAAAGCCCAAAAATATTCTAATTTTTTTCGTTTTCTTTATGTGGGTAGGTGTTTTTTATAAGCAAATTTTCAATAGCACTTATAAAACTAGATTTGCCTAATGAGTTTACTAAAATTTGAAAAGCAATTGTTGCTTTTTTCACTTCCACAACTTGAAACCATTTTTACGGCACAAAGCCCCAATATAACGGCCCGTTCGTTTTCGATTATACGTTAGACACAGTAACGCACGAGCTCCATGTCCTAAAACCCCGCACGTGTTTACAGAGCATGAAGGGAGTCTTAAACATCCTTCCGGTGCCCGAAACCGTGTCCGTATAGGATGGAATCTAAAAATGCACACGTTTCTGCAAGCCACAAATTATGTGGCAATTTACATGAACAAGGGGTCGAAGACATTGTTAATAAATCAGCAACATTACGTCGATGTTTCGTCAAATATTTGCACAATGAAGACAACGGTCCGCGGTGCGTAATTAATAAATTATTGTTTATTCGTCGTAAAGTCGCACCCAGTCGTATTGCTGCACTCTCTTATCATTATCAGCAAACAAATATCGAAAGTGGAGCAATTCCTACGATTAATGAGAATTACGAACGTTGAACTCGACTCAATTTTAGAATTAATTTGAAACGTCTGAAGAAAACCACATCAATAGAAGTTTAGGCTATTAGGCGCCCGACTAAGAACGCGTCGCGAAATCAAATCGTAACGCACAATGCTAGCTTTCAATCTCGGATTGCAGCTGCTTGCGACGGTTACGTACACCACGACCCCTTAATCGTTTTTTTTTTGGGCCTATGGCCGTGTAAGCGGTGGGTATTACTGGAAAATGGGATGTAGCCTAAAAGAGTGCTAATTGCATCGTGTACCTAATGGAAATCGGAGTTTACAAGAAATCATCAAATCACTAGTTGTGGATTGTTGGAATAAAGTCGGTGAAGTGCAGTGGCCGTTGCAGAAGTGCAATGTGTGCATCGATAGGGGTGCGGGTACCCTTCGCTAGCGTGCAGGTATTGTCTGCATCCACACCTGGTTCGTGATTTATGAGGAGAAGATTACATATATGTTATTCTTAAAAAGTAAATTTGAAAACTGATGTGTAAACTTTTTAAATGCAATTAGGTGCCAAATTACTATGTACGTATATCTTGAAATGATCTTTTCAACTGTTTTATCTTTGCATTGTAATTAGATGACACTTATTTACTTCATCGATTTTTCTAATTAATTTACGTCTCTATGTTAGGGTATAGCACGACTGTTATTACAAGTAGAAATTTATTTTTACCACGGTTCAGTCTGCCTCAAAAAACGTAGATTTCGCTGATTAGTTTGCATTTAAAACTTTCCGCGTTACACATTTTGCTCAGACGCATTTCACTCACGCTTATTAGATTACTCAACTCTTGACTAATCTCGTTAGTAGAGTTTATAGGAAGCCACGATGAGTGACTTCAAGCGAAGTCCCAGTAAAGTGTGGTGGGCCAGTGAGAGTGTGGAATGGCGTGAAGTCAGTCCCGGAAGTCAGGATTCCGGATTTTCCGATACAGACACCTCTCCACCACTTTCCACAATACAACAAATATCGAAGGAGATTTACAAGGAGGCGCACAAATTCCAAAACTTGTCCATTCACTTCCAAGAGAAGAGCACGCCCGAAAAGAACATCGATCTGTCGCGCAAATCGCTCTTCACCAAACACTCCCCGAAAGTCAGTCGAAATTTGTTCAAATCCCCGAAGGACGGTCATCAGTATGCAAAGAGCGCAAGAGACGCGACGCGTACAAGTGAAGTAGCGTTCACTGATGGTTATTTGTTTGTGAGGGAAGAGTTCGTGAACAGAAGTCTTCCGCTCAGTCCGAAGAAGAGGATTTTGTCGTTTTTGAACAAGTCGACTTCCGGAGTTTTACAAGAGGAAGAAGAAGAGTTTGCGTTTAATGGGAACCACTCCTTGTCGAGCGATAACGAGAGTGAATTAGAATGCCTATTCAACGGGGTTCTGGAGTCGCCCAAGCACACCTCCACCCCAAAAGCGATGAACAGAATCGTGAAGTGTGACGGGAATAAGATTCCGCTGGATCTTCATTTGAACTGTCAACGCGAGAGGTGTGTGTATTGCCGTTACATAAAATCCATCGGAAATGACGCAATGCTTGCATTCAGGGTCGTATCAACACCACAGTCAATTAACTCGGTCCAGAAGTGGATGTCAGAAATTCAGGGACACTACGAACAGGAATGTATGTCCAGTCTTCAGTCTAAATCCATAGCACTTGAGCTGAACCAAAGAGTGGCCCATATTGCCACTTATACCACTACCACCATCAAGAACATTTTAACACAAGCTGATTGTATCGAATTAGAGTATAAGAAGCTTAATAGGTTCGTCAAATTGATTAGCTCCTTCCAATTATTTTAATTTTATTATTATTATGACGTTTTTTAGCGAAAAGAAACATTTGGCGCCTCTTGGCCAAAGTCTCGCCGGCAACATAATGGCCTTTTTCGGCACCCACTCAGAGCCACCACAAAAAATCACAAGTCAATACGACTCCATCCGAAAAGCAAACCCAAATCAACTAGTTTCACAACTCGCTCAGTTGTACATCGACTGGAAATTGCTGCTTCACGAAGTCATCGACAAGGAAGTCAAACACTTGGTGGAAAAATTGGAGAAGCCTTGTACTGAGCTCGATTTGCGCGCATCAATCACTGGAATAACCTCCCTGGCTTTACGTAACAACCACCTAATTGAAAGTTTTACCAAAAACGACATCATACCAATCCTTCTCATTTTGTGCGAAAAATGCGACGGTTCCTCGATGCGAAGTCTTCTATTCCGCGCTTTGTCCACGATGTGTTGCAGCGCTTTCGCCGTTAGACAATTCGAGAGGTATTCGGGAATACAGATCATCAAAGATACGCTCAGTGATGATTTGTCGCGGCCGGAACCAGAAAGATCAGAAGCAGTTGCTCTTTTGGCCCAAGTGACCGCGCCCTGGATTGAAGACAATCACTCCATTAAAGGACTGCAAGACTACTCGAGGGCACTCGTCAAGTCTTTGACAAAATTCGCGTCGAAAACCACGTGCTGCCAGAACCTTCTATTGTGCGCCGCCGCGCTCGCAAATCTTTCAGCGATGGATTGCATGTCTATCAAATACATGCTGCATCTCAAAACTGTCGAGATTCTTCTCGAGTCGGTCAATAAGCGAGGTTCCTGCGCGTCGATCTATCTTCTGGAACAAGTCGCAACTCTTATAGCGAACGCGACTTTGTTGGAGGCGACAAGAACGCAGCTGATTCGGTTGCAGACGATCCCGGCGTTATTGTGTTTCTTGAAAACGCCACATGTGGGCGAAGACGTCGAGAAGAGGTTGCAGCAGAAGTCTATTATTGCGCTGTCTAGACTTTGCAGTGATAAGGAAGCGGCAGCGCAGGTCGTCCGACTTGGTGGAGTGGCAAAACTAGTCAAAATGTGTAGAGATAGGAACGATAGGTTTAGCAGTGATGCTGTTCTTGTGGCAACGCTGGTAAGTCAAACGCAGTGAAGTGGTAACAAATATGAAGAGGATTTATTTCAGGCAACCTTAAGAAAGATATCAGACGCCTGTGGGCGTGGAGTTATCAGCGTTGAAGATGCTCAAGAGCTCGTGGAACCGAAATTACTAGACTCGTTTCTGGCATACTCCACCCAAAGCGAGAGTTATGTTTAGGAGTCTCCTTGCTTCTATACCTGCGTGTTCATATTATATTTATTGCGAAAGTATGTAAGCTTTCACGATCGGTTTTATCAACAACGGTGGTATTAGTCGGGTTTTTCCCCGCGGGGCCCTCATTACATCCCCTCCAAGCCGATCGACCATTACCACCGTTGTTTACATATATATATATATATTTTTTTTTTTTAATTTATTTATTGTATAGAGGAGATGCGATTTATAGTGCAAATTATAATAAAAATTTAAAATTTAGTTGCGTTGTTCAGTTAAAACTGACGCATTTTTTATTTTCATTGTCAGGACGCCCAATGTGACCAAGGTTGATCCTGCGCCTAGAGTCGAAAGCTCTTGTCTATGGAAAGCTCGCCTCGGAAGACTTCAAACCTATATATCCTATTCACTTTTATGGAAATTCTTTCCGCACACATCCACTTATGGGAATGCTCGATATAGAGCTAGTTTGTATATAACGTGCGTTCAAAAAAAAAACGAGGCTGCGTTGGCCATGGAATTTATCGGCTTTCCAGTGTAGAAATCATAGAAAACATAAAGATAGATTTGACAAATGTCAAGATCTGTCAGTTTAAAATTTACCATCGAAATAAAACGGCCCAAACGCTAGGACAGTTTAATTTTATTTTTAATGAACATTTTTAATAATCATTGGTTTTTAAACCTTCGAATCCAAACAAATCCGAACCTTTTTTTTCCAATGTATATTGTGTAATTTATAACTCACTAGTGGTCAACGTTCGTGTTTAACTATGTATACAACGATTGGTAGGTCACAAACATATTATTATTATTATTATTACTTAAATGATGGGGAAAAAAAAATTTGGTACTTTAAATAAAATGTAAACATGTAAATAAAATTAATTTAAACTTTAATGAAAGACAATCCGTATTTAAACTTCAAAAACAAACAACATTTATCGCAATTGCTTTCGATTTTTTGCCGTAACTCGTTTAAATTTTTTGGCCTACTAAAATAATAAACCTTCGAACCTTCGAATCCAAGCAAACCCGAACCTTTTTTTTCTAATGTATATTGTGTAATACAACTCCCTAGCGGTCGACGTCCGTGTTTAACTATATATACAACGATTTTTGAAATATTAATTGAGAATGCAGTTGCTCTTAAACTGAATTGGTAGGTCTCGAGTTGCGCATAGAGACTGATGACCCATGAAGGTTGACGGGTGACTGAGTGCTGCCAAATATTCTCAAGACATTTTTCGGTTTTGAGACTGATTCTTCTTCATCGATCTATTCACGACTTACAGTTATATCAAATTAATGACCGTCCTGGTCGTGCCGATATTCTCCTCAACAGAGGAGAAGCTGTAACAATGAATAGATTGATGTTTGGATTCACAACGATACCGGGAAATGTTTTGCACTTTTTTTATCCCATAATGATTTATCCCATTGTCAACAAGGAAGCTAACCTAAAAAACATGAACAGACTCGAACTGACACTTTGAAGTTTTGCTACACTAAATTGATGCACAAAGTTTTTCCAACATAATAATCGTATACGAAACCATTGTCAACAAAGAACCCAACCTAAAAACTATCTGACAGATTCGAACTGACAGTTCGAAATTTTGCTACACTAAATTGATGCACAAAGTTTTTCCATGGCCAACGCAGCCTCGTTTTTTTTTTGAACGCACTTTATATATGTAATACATATCTATATGTTGCCGGCACTGCTGCTGACACTTGACACTGGTTTGACATTGATGGCGAATTGTCAAACGAGTGCTATAGTATCAGAATTGTCTATGGATTTAACTTAATTAGAATGGAACCGGGGTGTTCGTAGGGCCGTAGTGAAGAGAAGAGAATGGACCGCGCGTTCACATCTATTCGCATTCCATCCGTGATTTGAAGTTGCCGAGATATTGTGGCACGGTACGAAGAAGTATATTTATACTAAATGCCGCGGTGCGATGCTCAACTTGGAGCAGGAAGTGGGAGCTTGGGATTCGGTACTTTTGGAGCCGCTGACTGAAGACACCTTCGTCGGAAACTTGCAGCAGAGATTCAAGAGGGACCACATTTACACCTACATCGGAAACGTCCTGGTCTCCGTAAATCCTTACAAGAAGTTGGCGTTGTATTCCGCTGACTTGGTCGAGACTTATGTGAAAAGAGGACCGTTCCAGTTACCGCCGCACATGTAACAATACGCTCCTGTTTCAAACATGTTTTAATTGAATTATGTTGCCAGTTATGCAATTGCTGGGTCTGCTTATAGATGGCTGAATGATCGAAACGAAGATCAATGCATAGTAGTGACCGGGGAGAGTGGGGCCGGGAAAACCGAGGCTGCAAGGATTGTTTTGCAATTTCTAGTTCTTGTGTCGGGGGATGTGCCCCAGGTGAAGCTGATTAAGGATCGGCTCGTGCAAGCAAATACTCTGCTGGAGGCTTTTGGGAATGCAAGGACGATGAGAAATGATAATGCTTCTAGATTTGTATGCTTGAAATGATTAGAAATGATTTTTTATCGAGTTGAAATTAATTGCAGGGAAAGTTTTTGGACATTGAGTTTGATTACAAGGGGGACCCAATAGGCGGCCACTTGACACACTGTAAGTAAATCAAGTAAAAAATTCGGACTCAAACAGTCCAATAATTGATTAGAATCAGTTATCAATAATATATAAAAGGGGTGTTTCCCATTCGATCTTACCAATATTTTTTTGGAGGCACTCTAGACTATCAGCAGGTCAATTTAGATATCTTTAAGTTCGGTCCTTTGTTTCCTTGCAAACTAAAATATTTCACTTGTTGCTTAATTCAAAAACGTCTTTTCTGTTTCGTGCACTCAGACTTTTTGGATAAGGTATAGCGGGTTTTGTCCACGACCAATAATTTGAAGCCAGCTTTACAGGCTAGGGTAACGTTTCTGTCACCGGGCGATCGCAATTTCCACATATTTTATCAGTTGTTGTCCGGTGCCGACATTCATCTGTTAAGTAAGTGTTACGTCGCCGACTGTAACATTTAAATCTAGATGATAATTTTGAAGAATGTTTAAAACTGCAACGCAACGTCGAGCATTACAGCATCTTGCAGCCGACTTCGACCGACGACGAGGACAGGAAGCTGTTCGTATATACGCGCAGCGCTTTGGAAATTTTAGGTTTCGGCGTCGAGGAGATCGTCAACGTGTTTCAGGTGATCGCGATCGTTCTAAAACTAGGTAATCTGCAGTTCGTGCCCTGTAATAACATTGACGGGACGGAGGGTTGCGCTATCACCAACGAATACGGTAGTGGTCGTGGCAGAGTCGATTTTTTTTTGTTTGTGTAAAAGAAGCGTTGCAGAACTGTACGAGATTTGCGAGTTGCTTGGAGCGGAGCACCGATGGCTGCAGAGAGCGCTTACGACTCGGCAGTTCGAGGACGGCATTTTGACCGACCTAAGCGCTTACGAAGCCGCGAAAATCAGGGATGTTTTATGCAAAACTTTATACAGTCGACTTTTCACATGCCTCATCAATCGCATCAACAACATCGTCAAGGTGGATGCTCCTGTCGTTACGTACCCACATACAAATCGCTGATGACATGTTTAAGGGACAAAGATTGGGGAAGCGCAAAGTGTTGGGCGTTTTGGACCTGTACGGATTTGAGGTGTTTGAACGGAATTCGTTCGAGCAGTTGATCATCAACTACTGCAACGAGAAACTGCACCAGTTCGTCACGAACGCCACCTTGAAGGAGGAGCAGGAGGAGATTGTCAGGGAAGGATTGGAGTGGACGAAAGTCGAGTTTTTTAACAACACGTACGTTGTGTGATTTGCGCGCCTCGGTTGCTTGAACCGACGATTTGTAGGGTTATTTGTCAGTTGTTGGAACACGAAAGCCATGGCGTCTTGTCGCTGCTTCAAGAACCCCACGTCCAGAACGACGACGCCTATATCATGAGGGTGGAGCAGTGCTGCGGAGGACACTCGCACTGTTTGATAGCGAACGCCACACTGCCACCCTACAGTTTTCAGTAGGTGCCGATTGCGCATAATATATTTTTCACATATAAATTCATCTAGGATTCGCCATTACTCTGGAACTGTAACATACTACGTGCACGATTTTCTCGAAAAGAACCGAGATTCGCTCCCGCGCGAGGTGTCGCGTGCAATGTTCCGACTCGATCACCCCTTAATGAAAACGCTCTTTCCCGAGGGCAACCCCAAACGATCCAGCGTCAAGCGTCCCGTCGCCAAGTCGGTGCAGCTCCAAGTCGCGCTCAATTCGCTCCTCAAGAGTCTCGCCGCGCGCCAAACGCACTACATCCGCTGCTTGAAACCCAACGAGATGAAGCAGCCGAGGATCTTGGAGATGGCGTTGATCCAGCATCAGGTGCGCTATCTGGCTCTGATACCTACGGTGCAAATTTGGCGCGCGGGTTACTGCTATCGGCTCGCTTATCCCCAGTTTCTTTGCCGCTACAAAATGATTTGCGGCGGCACGTGGCCAAGATGGCGGGGTTCTCCAATCGAGGGAGTATCGGTGCTGTTGCGCTCACTACCGATTCCAAGCGCGGAGTTCACGTTCGGAAGAAACAAGCTTTTCGTGCGGAGTCCGAGAACTGTTTTCGAGCTTGAAGATTTTAGGAGGGAGAGACTGCACGACTTGGCGCTGCTTATACAGAAGTCGTGGAGAGGGTTCAGGCAGAACAGGCGGTTTCAGAAGCTGAGACGCTGCCAGATGGTTATAGCAGCGGCATGGAGGAGTTGGAGGGTGAGTCAGTGTTAAATGTTAGTTGTGGTTACATAATCGAGACGGGTTCAGTGATGCGTTAAGATACGAAAAACAGCTAAAAAAATTGCACTCCTGTTCAAAAACAAATCGAAATGTGTTCAAATTGTTCGATTTACAATTTTGAGAGGCATACAGAAAATTGTCAAATCAATTCTTGTTTTGGTGGTTCAAGCGGGAACGCAATTATTTTTTTAAGTTAAGATGAGAGGTGTTTGCAGGAACTGAGACGTGGCGTTCCATTTAAAGGCCGTCAGCATCTTTGGTGTTTATACAGGGTGGTACGTTTAACAGATCGCCTCTAGATGCTAGATTTGTATCGATGAGGATCGTCTTTGATTTGTGATTGCAATTGCAGGCGCAGGAGGAATACAGGACTTTGAAACATCGCAAAGAGATCGAGTGGGCGGCCAGGGTCATCCAGAGGCACTACATTCAGTGGAAGGTAGGGTTTCTCGAGTTTGTTTTTTTTTTTTTTTAACATTTGCCTTCATACTAATTTTTGTATGTACTCGTAAAACGAATCAGTTCCTGGATATCATTTTTAGCGAAAACGATATCTTCTGAACTTGTGGGAATTGCTCCCAGCCGACACGACGTCGCCAATCTGCCGGGACTGGCCCTCCTGTCCCCCCCGACTGGTCGAGTGCAACAATTTGCTGAAGAAGATTTACCACCGGTGGCGCTGCAACAAATATCGTCTCAAGTTCGACCAAACGGCTCGCAATCGAATGCGGGAGAAAGTGACGGCCAGTTTTATTTTCAAAGACCGTAAATGTTCATATCCCAGAAGGTAATGCGTTCTGTTGGTTTGTGCAGACGTTCACTTGTCTGTTCTTTCTATAGTGTCTCTCATCCGTTCCTCGGGGATTACGTCCGACTCAGGCAGAACATTCAATGGAAGAAAATGTGTTTAGAAAGCAACGACCAATACGTAGTGTTCGCCGACATTATTAACAAAATCGCCCGTTCCAGCGGCAAAGTATGTCCCGACGAAACACAATACCTTGTTCTTGACCGCTACTTGTAGTTCGTGCCGATCCTTCTGGTGCTTTCTACGCGATCAATGCTCATCCTCGACCAGCGGACGTTGCAGATAAAATATCGCGTGCCTGCCACGGAGATCTACCGCATGTCTCTGTCGCCCTTTCTCGACGACGTCGCCGTGGTTCACGTTCGTGCCGTACGTACTCTTCCCGCTTGTAGACTAGACGGTGCTAGAGTTCTGTCCCCAGTCGTCCGCGTCCACTTCCGATGCCACCGGTTGCTTATTTCAGAGCGATATGAGCAGGAAGAAGGGGGATTTCGTTTTTCAAACCGGCCACGTCATCGAGATCGTCACTAAGCTCTTTTTGGTTGTGCAGAACGCAGCGGGAAAACCGCCGGAAGTGAATATAACGAGCGAGTAATCGAATTGGTTAGAGACAGCGACGGCGACGCTGACTGTTGGTGTTGCAGATTCGAAGCGAATTTTGGTTCCCAAACCGTTACCATCACTTTCAAGTGTGTGGGTCTGCCGGAAGTTCCTCCAGGTCAGATCCGCGTGCTGCGCAAAGCCAACAAGATGGAGGTTAACGTGTGACGTTCCGCCAAACATATCCTCGAGACCGTGATCACTGCCATTAGATTTATTACGGCACAATAGTCGAGTTTGGTTGGTTCGTTATTGATTGCAGCTTTTATTCTGTTTACGAAACGTATACAGCGCGACCAGTTGGAGAAGTACCTTTACAATGAACAATCATCAATCGTTACTAGCTTACATATTAAACCCCAATACATACGCCAGTTCGTTTATACAACTACATCAGTACAGTAATTTTTTTTAAGTAGGGCGTCTAGACGTTGTATGTAAAAAAAATGTTCTCTAGCAATACGTTAATAAACGAGTTATATTTTTATCGCGAGGCGTTACTCCTGAGGTTCTTGCTTGTCCTCTGGTCGATTTGAAGACGCTCCACTTCCTGAAGCCGCGTCGAGAACTCCGCGTGCGAGTTCTTTTTCATTGTATCTTTCGCGCAGAGCGGTAAACAGGCAAAGTTGCGTCTCGTATTCCCTCTTCAAGTCGCCGTTGTAGCGAATCATCTGCTCCAGCTTCTTGTGCATCAAGTCGTGGCGTTCCTTTTCGGCGCCGACCTTTTCCTCCATCATCGCAATCTTTGCCTCGAGCTGCTTCACCTCGAAATTTCGTATCTCCAGTAGATCTTTGGTGATTTTAACCACGTCTTTTAGTGCCGTGATTTGTTGATTGAGCGCCTCGATTTGCAATTCCTGGTTTTTGATCACCTTGGTCCGCTCGAAGATCAGTCCCTTCGCTTTCGTCAACGTGTCCTCAGATTTGGCTTTCAGTTCTTCGATTATTTCTGTTTCTTTAATATGCTGCGTTTTGAACTTTTGGGCTTCGGAGAGTTGAGCCTCGAGTTGTAAGATTTTAGACTTTAGGAATTCCAATTCGCCGTCGCTTTGCTAAAAACTTTATCGATGAGGGGGTCTCGTCATTAGGCGACTTACTTGTAGTGCGGATTTTGGGACATCCTCGCCGCTGCCGACTTCATTCCGCTCCAAGCTCTAAGAAAATGCAATCAGACACGAATTGCGTCCGTTATAATTTATTTACCGGATTTGCAGCTTCGTTATTATGATTTTCGGACATTCTGCGTCGCGGATGTTGGGAATCGAGGGAAAATGATTTATTAATAGAGCGCTGGCTGGTGACTGGTTTTATTTTTAGCAAACGCATCGTTCAAATTTGAAACGTTTGAATTTACCGCCACGTAATGTCAAAATCTGAATTCAATAATTGCAGCCCCAAATTTTTCATAGTTACCTAACTAATATTTTATTCATACAAACCATAATGTCAATCTTTGTAATAAATTATAAGGTCTCGACTATACCCTCATGAATGTTTTCCTATGACTCATCTCTCGCCGTTGAATTTTCATTGGTTGAATTTACAGTGCTCCTATTTTACTTTTTGATCTATAATCTAATAGAGCAGAAATATAAATTTCATCTACTGACAAAACAACAACCCGCTTTAAACAAGTTAAATTTCTAGAAACATTCTTGAGATAAATTATGCTAGGTATTTGAATTGGAAATAGGTGACACACATCCAGAGAAGCAGAAATTGATTGCAAATAACGTTTATGAGATAAAATTAAAAACTTTCGGCCATCATAACTAAATGATTGTAGTTGTAATAGTTTTTTTATTTAACCAATGTTCTTCGATCACGCTAATACTTTAACGGGTCGCCGCTAGAGGCGCTTATTCAAATTTATGCACGGTGTGTTTAGAGATCTGTTCTGTGTCCTTACCAATTTGATGCGGAAATGAAACGACTCAATAATTTATTATTAACATAGATATTTGAATAAAGTGATTTATTAATAAGCCGGCGGCCGACAACTAGTTTCATATGCAAATTTAAATTTAAACTTTTTGAATTTCCCGCCGTGTCACATAACCACAAAATCTTATGTTCAATCATTTTAGGGATCCCATTATCCCATCAACATTTGATGTAGAAATCCTAACAGTATTCGGTGCCGAATTAAACCTCTCATGCATTCGTAATCTGATAATTTGTACATATAAAAATGTGTAGTCAAACCTTGTCGTAAATCAATTTCATCTAACAGTTAAATCGATCGCGATCGCGACCTCGACCCGAGTCTGACTCAATGCTGCATAAAATCCTCTATTAAAACGCCGAAAAGTGCTAAAACATTAAAGAAAACGTGCGAAATCACATACAGAGGTAAAATTCATGGTGGATATTGAGTGGATAATGTTTGATATACCAACATTTTTAGCTTGAAGTTAGGTTACATTTTGAATGGAGGAGTACACGCGAGAGCCATGTCCATGGCGCATTGTTGACGACTGCGGGGGCGCCTTTACAATGGGTCTGATTGGCGGTGGCGTGTTTCAGAGCATCAAAGGTTTTCGAAATGCTCCGTCCGGTTTCAATCGACGCTTAGTACGTTTCTTAAACTATTGAAATTTAACAATGACACTTGTTGTCTAGATCGGTAGCTTGGCCGCTATCAAACAGCGCTCCCCCATAATCGCCGGGAACTTTGCTATTTGGGGCGGCATGTTCTCCACAATCGATTGTGCCCTCATCCATGTCAGAAAGAAGGAGGATCCTTGGAATTCCATAATCAGCGGGGCCGCGACCGGTGGTATTTTGGCCGCGCGGAACGGTCTACCCGCGATGGCCGGGAGCGCGTTTATTGGCGGAGTTCTCTTGGCCTTAATCGAAGGTGTGGGAATATTGTTCACTAGGTTGTCGGCTGAACAGTTTCAGCCACAGATGCCTCCAATCGACGATTCACAGCAGGGATCAGGGGGGTACACGTTTCAGTAGAGGGCGCGTATTTTTATGTTACTTAGTCAAATTGTTATAAAAATATAGAAGAAAAGCGCATAATTTTAATCAGTTCTGCCCTTGCACCTGTCCAGAATCCTGCCTTGATCAGGTTACCTACCTCTGTTTTCTTTAAATAATTGAATGTATGTACAAAGCAGGTGAGTGTAATTTTGTTTTCTTAATCATGTTGCTTGGGACTTATTGAACAACTGAAGGATGTTAGATAATGACCCAAATAAGGTTTTTTTTCGAAGTCAATTGAAGGCGTTTTTTCAGAAAGTTATCGCAAAAGTATAAAACTTTATTCAAATTTTCCGGTCGCGTGATTTATTTTGAAGCTGTTTAATGTGCCGATGAGGTGGTGCAAATTAGGCGGAGTTCGAATTTTTGTTTTTCAAATCAGTCTTCATCGTGCCACGCTAGCAATTTACTGTTATTGATGTAAATGAGGAATTGTTTGAAATACTCCACTTCAAACCGGTCTTGCATCCTAATTTTAGATTTTAGAGCCATCTGACACGATACTAATTTTGTACTGAAACTGCCCGCACAAATTTAGTTTAAAAGATTGTATAAAATACGCAATTGTTGTATGACAGACAGTAAAACGTATGATTAAAGAACTTATGCACTTACTTCAATTCTAATTTTTATTTTCCGTGTCATAGAGCAATTTTAAACTTTATACTAACTTTTAAGCTAAATTTACGCGCGCAATTTCAGTACTAAAATTAGTATCGTGTCAGAAGGCCCTAGGGACTAGGGACTCTAGGCTAAATAGTATTGGTCAATTTTATCGTATTTGATTTAATGACACAAGAAGTATCCTCAAAACAAGTTCTTTAAAGTCGAAAAAGACGAAGACGATCTAGGAAAAACAATTTCAACATTCATTTGGAACATAACAGTGAATCCAACATTTCAAACATTTTTGTTCTCATATGCACACAAATAATGTGGAAATTTATACACGTTATCTGGAGGAATTGATGTGAAGTCTGTTCTGTCTGCTCGTTTCCATCACCGAGTCGGGAATTGGAGTTTGTAGCAATTCCATGGTGCTTCACAGCTGCATATAACATTTAAACGTTTGATGGTACGTGTCTAACTATGTACAACCGTGGACAGTCAACAATAACACTTTAGCCGGCGGGTGTGATGCAAATACCGACTTAATGACAATATCTCATAGAGTCGGTATTTGCATCACACGGGTGTTATTCTTGACTGTCCACGGCTGTACAATCGTGGACAGTCAAGAATAACACTCGTGTCATGTAAATACCGACTCTATGAGACATTGTCATTGAGTCGGTATTTGCCGGCATTTTAGCCGGCGGATGTGATGCAAATACCGACTCAATGACAATATCTCATTGAGTCGGTATTTGCATGACACGGGTGTTATTCTTTACTGTCCACGGCTGTACAACACAAAGTTCGAGCTTGGAGTTTCTACCAGGCGAAGCACTTCTCAAGTTAAATCTAATCTAAAATCGTGAATAATCGATCAAGCTAAATGCTTGATTTGATGAAGGGCAAAGGAATCAATTGAGGAACCACCGGATCTAGATTAGTTTCATCCTGCCCCTGTCAGCTGTTGGTATCGACGGTTAGAGTGTGCGCACGGGTTAACGCGGTCCAAAGCGGCGACCTGCAACCGACAAATATGAAACAATCCGAACAAAGCGCCGCAGAAAACCTGTCTGCGTTGCAAACTGCTGCCAGCGAATGCTATCTATCCGAATCACCGTCCGGTGTCATCATCTCGACGACGGTGGCTTCGGGCTCGGGATCCGATCGTTCCTCCACGACGGTGTCCAACTCCAGCGACGGAAACCCTCTGCTCATCGCCCGTTCCGATCGCAAACACACCGCGCGAGTAGAGCGCCCTGTTTCAAGACTCGATTTGAGCTATCGCGGAAATCGCTCGATATCTGTGTGTGTTTTGTTGTAACAATCGAAATGAAACGAAATTGTTTAACAACGAGCCAACCAAATCATAAACAGAGCAACTGAACAAACTCAATTCACTAGTTACCTAGATAGTGTACTGGGCTGAACCTGACAATAGAGAATGTACCGTGTTCGATATCGCAGTTACGTCTGCGAGCTTGCTCACGCGCCATCTTCGCTCTTCTTCGTAGACAGCAAATGACGAGGAGGGCGAGAAGGGGAAAGCCCAAGATGCACGAGATGATGGGCACCACTACCGTTTCCGGCGATACTACAACCCCATCGATTACGCCCCTTCCGGTCCACCGCTTTCACCTACCGGTTGGATAAATCAGGACCACGGGTCTTTTGTTCTGGGAGGCGACGTTGGAGCGGCCTTCCGCTTGCTTAGACATTGCAATTTACGGCGCATCCGACAATCTGAAACAACTCTTCCGTTAGGTGCATTTAAAAACGCCGATGTCCTTTATATTTTGCCACCACTCTAATTTATACCGAAGAACGTATTCGGGGCCTTTTTGAATTAAAACTAATATAAAAAAGTTGGGGTTTTTGCATGTGGAGGTGTAATTGCCAGCATAGAAGTTCGGTGATGTTAATTTCATTAGGAAACTTTGGCGTCGTCTGTGAAGTCGGAGAATTAATAATAATAAACTTGTTTTGCGATAATTGGTAAGCCGCATCGATTTCGTTGAAGAAGGAGACGGTTTTAAAATTGATCGATACGACCACTTGTAAATAAAAAAACGGAAACTAGGAACAAGGCTCGATTGGATCCGTAGTTGTTGTCTGCTCTTAATTGCTCCACCCTCATCGGAATACCTACTGAGATTGCCTAGAGTCGAGTCGCATAATGTGGGAATTGAAATGTGGTATACTTGCATCGAACTTAATAACTCGTGGATAACAAATCGGTCATGAAAATATCCTCTTCACAATTCGATTAGGAAAAATTCTAAACGAGAACAATAACGTAAAATAGTTTTCGTCAAGCCCCACTACGAAATTGTTTGAGTATATGTATACAGGCTGTCCCAGAAATAATGGCATTAATTTTAACTAGTAGTAGAACTCGTCAAAACAAACAAGGAAGATAGAAAAGAAACCGCCCTATATTTTATTTGGAACCACAGATTACTCTTTGGAACCCATGTTTCACATTAGCTTTGTGGTTGCAGTTGTAATCACATAAATTTTAATGAAATTTATATAATCCCGTTTGTTGTTGTGCAGGAAATAATAAAAACATAAATTCATAACATAATTCCAAAACTAATCACTTCGCACTCGACAACAGAATGTGTAAGCTATGAACCGTAAGCAGCTTCCGAATGATTTAAGCTCAATTTTTACACGTTTCGGATAAAGTCAGCAGCTTCATAATCAGAATAGTTTGCCTTCCTTTCGCAGCAAATGGAAAATTATATTGTAAGCAGTGTTGAAATTTACGACCACTTCTCGGAACTGCTAGACTGCTGAATTGACGATTTGGAATTCGTCGGCGCCAGTCAGCATCTGGAGACGGAGGAAACCAGCGCTGCTTGGGTGTTACGGCCGCGATTATTGTTTTTATAAATAAACGTTACTAATTTGTGAGATTATTTTTGATTTGTTGCTAAAATCAGAAGCGGGATTGTGCCCAAATCCACAGAAAGTGACTGTGTGAAAAGTGTATGTGTTAGAGTGCCAAAATGGATGGAGTACCAGGCGAACCCCACCCGTCGAACGTAGGCGTACTGCTGAAGGAGTTGGTGAAGGCGTTAAAATCGTCCAGGGCCGCACCAGACCAAGTGGACTTGCCGATCTTCTACCCCGAAGCCGACGATGCCGGCAAATGGTTGCAGCAGGTGGAGGCCATCAAGATCGAGCTCTCTTGGTCAGACACTGAGGTGTTGGTGAGAGTTGGACGTTATCTAGTTGGGAAATGCTCGCAATTGGCACGACGAATGGTCACCTGACGTAAGCGACTGGGCTACCTTTAAGAGAGAGTTTTCCGACGCTTTCCCGCCGCGACGTAATTTAGGGCGTTTATTATGCGAAGCCGCTAGCTATGACAGTATCCGATGTACACATTTGACGCTTATGTTCATAAGAAAACCGCATTACTGAAAAATTTACGAGTGGCCTGGGACGAGAATGATCTTGTCGAGTTAATTGTTTACGGTATCAGAGAAGATCATGTACGCGATGCAGCTGTGTCCAGAGACTGCAAAACCGTTGTTAACTAAAAATTGAAAAACCGGCTCTCTAAGTATTTTTTCCACCAGAAAAACGTTTCGAACGAGTGTATAAATAATAACAGCAATATAGTAAAAGTAAATTGGAGTCTCAAACTTACCTCGTACTGATGATAAATTTGTACTTTATGACATCGACGTCAATGTTTACATAGAGTGCGTGGATCGTACAGCCATAACGGCGTGAAAAGCACAACGTTTCAGCCGGTCTCTGAAATGTCGCTATCTCGATTTTGTCACCGAAACACATGCGCTGAAACGATTATTGAGCCGCACGAATCGAAACGAAACTTGGCGCGTATGTTCTAATTTTGAAGATGTGTTCGAATTTGATTTTAAATAATTTTAATGGACGTCTTTAGATTTTAGATCCAGTTAAAAATCATCTTCAAAGTTATATGAATTTTGTATAGAATTTTCCACAAACAAAAATTCAAACGAATATATTTATCTAAAGATAGGTAATATGCGATTGTGCCTTTTCCATGATAACGTGCGTACACTTAAAAACCGAGGCTCAGCAGGCCATGAAATCTAGCTTTTGTCTTATTTTTTTTTACAGTTTAGACTTTTGAAACTATCAAATCATGACATTTGACACGGGATGTCATTCAGAAATTTGCTCAAGCGACGACGTCTAAAGCGAGTATTGGAGATGAAAATGGTTGAAGAAGACATTAAATGTATCTTATGCTGTATGGTGCCAATACAGATACAGTGACGATACAGTTACAGCGACGTTAAGATTCTGCGCAATATTTAATCATTTTGCAATTTATTTGACACAACATCGCTTACCAAAGGCGTCTGAAAAAAATATAAATATTTATGTCATTTTCACTAGGTTACATTAAAAAAAGTTTCGGATTTGCTTGGATTCGAAGGTTCAAAGGTTCATTTTAATAGGCCAAATAATTTAGACGAGCTACGGCAAAAAATCGAAAGCAATTGCGATAAATTGGAGTTTAATTAAGGTTGTCTTCCATTAAAGTTTACATTTATTTTTTATTTGTTTACATTTTAATTTAAGGTACCAATTTGTTTACCCCCTCATTTAAGTAGTTGGATCTATATTAATCTGTAAAAAATATCTTTATAAAACAGCAAAAAACATTGGAGGAGTTGTCATTGAAAAAAAACCAATGATGACGTCTGTGGCACATTGCCGCGATGATTCAAAAAATATCGCGGAACCTTATCTACACCGGGGGAGTTAAGGGCTGAAACGATCCTCGCTCTCTTGCAATTTGGTCGCGATCCAGACAACACGTGAATCTGCTAAATCCTTACTAATCTGTTAAGTTTTTGTAAAATAAATCGTTGTTGATCGTTATTAATAACAATAATTGTGGAATCCCCCACAACGTCATTATGCATTGTGTGTGACGTAAGTAACATTTTTATGTCATAAGGTGGCTCATAAAAATAAAATTGAACTGTCCGAGCATTTTGCTTGAAAGGCATAACTTTATTACCAACCTGTATATTTTTCTGACAAAGTTTGATATACTGATATACTGATATATTTATGAAAGTATGCAACTATATAGTTAGTTGCCTGAATTGCATTTAATACTACATATTGCATATAACTAGATATAGTTATAATGCTGTGATTTAGCCATCAGAAGAACGTTTTTATCAAAAGTGACATCTCGTGGGAGGAATTAAAACTTCGGAGGGAAAAAATTACGGTTTTAACGATTTGAGCGCTACCTGCAAGAGTAGTAGGAACTAAATTGCGATGGCACCTCATATAACAATTATAAACACTCGGGGTGGAAACTCTCAAACCCCGGAACAATTTCTGGCGATTGTATCCGAAAGCTGTACGAACGAGATAGCGTCCCGCTGAATCCTTCGCAAGTAGCGGCAGGCGCTATTAGCGCACGTAAAGTTCCTCACAGCTAAAGGCGCATACATCTGAGCACGAACGGGAACGAGGCGAACTGAAAAATTTAATTACAAGTCTAAATCGCAATATTTATTATTCTTGTAGAGCTGATATTAAGCCTAGTCCAGATCATAAATTATAACAAAAAAAAGTTTACAGTTTTTTGAACAATAATATATTGAAACAGTATGCATTCAGTTTCGAAACATAGTATGGAAACTGTTTCTGGAAAGTTGGTATACATTGTTGCGTGTCCACACTAAAGTTGCAAGTTCAGTGTTCCTGGTTTCCTAATATAGGATTAATACTTAATTATAACTATAGAATTCTATATTTTTTATGTTCTCGGCGAAATTATGATTGTAGGCTATGGATTTTTTCAATCTCACCGGAAGTAACTTTATGCCGTGGGATCATTCATTATTTAGATCCAAAAAGCCTTTGAGATTTTGTTATTGGCGTATGTCTGCCAGAGGTTTAGATTCTCTGGAATGCATGGAAGTACTTTTGGTTGCATACGCCTGTTTCAATTTAAATTAACTTTATTCGCACGGCTATTACCTACAAAATGCTTTGCCAATTATTTTAAGTTAAAGCTGTAAATCTATAGAAAAACAGCCGAGAATTTGGGAAGTAAAGAAAAATAAAGAAGCTTATCTAATTGGAAAAATACAGGATAAAGCAAACAAAATTACAAACTAGAGAAGATGCTGAAAATGTTGGCTCCCTTGTTGTACACATAAATTGATCCTGGTTTTAATATTAATGAAAGCATTGTGGCATTATTCTGACACACTTTACGAATTCAGTATTGTTAAAAATTGTCGTCTTCAGATGAACTATTTAATTAACTAAACTTACTTAAATCGAAAGTACAAACAATCAGCCAAATTGTAAACTATAGAGAGAGTTAAAACACTGATACGCCAACTGTCGGTATCGATACAGTACCCACATATCAATTCAAATTCCGGTGTAAAACCGACAGCAGCGCTATGATGGTTGGGAGATAAGTACAGCACAACGACACACTGTAACCGAAACGAAAAACAAGATATATAAAGGTTCACTTTAAGGTACGTGGATTCGGGGAACTCGATGTTCTCATTTTGTAGTATGAGTTTATTATCTAACGGCGGCCTGTTCAGGGTGATTCATTTTTGATGGACACATAGGAGATCTCGTAAAGGAATGGATTTAGAAAAAAACGATTGGTACATTTACGAGCTCGATTTTTGAGAAACTTTTGTGGTGGTGTTTATTTTGACATGACTTTTCTGATCATGACACCACCCCCGAATAACTAAATTACACTAGTTCTATTACGAAACTCAAACACCTATTAACTCACTAAATTGAGTGGTTTAATAGTTTTGTTATAGGCGCAAAGTAGATACATTTTGCCTTATTTGAGATTCACACTCTGTACATTAACAAGCCGCTGAATTATTTTCTAGTGTTTTAACAAGGATCTGACCGATTCAGCTTATGATACAGTTCAGATAATTGCAACAAGTAGGGCAAGTCTGAAAATTGCATAAATTAAAGTTATGGTGTAATACGAGAACGGAAGCATTTACAGTTCTATGTAATTATATAGTTACATATAAGTTCCTAGAACTACTTTTGGGGCCGCACAAGATGTGCGGTGATTGAATGCAATCTAAGTTCGAATTTGTTTTTGGAAGTCAAATCCATGTGAAACGCAAGATCAACGATGTAAGGGCCTCCATTCGATAAATTAAAATCAATGACGGACATTCTCCTGCCGCCATCTTGAAAATATTTTGCTACGAGTCAGTATGATCTATTGTATTAATAATGGCCGTGTACCAAATTTCTACTTTTAGCTTTACGGGAAATTAAATATGTTCTAATGTGGGCGGTTTACGTGAATCACACTCTTGAACTCGTACATTTTAGCAAAAGTTTTCAAATCATTGTCTCAATTAATTTTCATAATTTTAATTAAACGTCTGTTAGTCAGAGCGAGTGGGCCGAAGAACTTTACGACCCGAGAAACATATCGGTTCAACTGTTCCCAAATGAAATTCTCTTCATGAAAAAGTTAAATTTAAATCGAAACTGGAGAACTTAATGAAGAGCGAATGAGACAATGAGCTATCGATGGTAAAAATTGGCCGGATTGATGGCTCAGTAAAGTGTAAAATTAATCTTATTGTCCGCTTTTGTCATCGCCAGTCCATATGTCCTCAAAGACGAAACGAAATAACCGAAACATAATAAGTTTCTCGCTCTGGTTGGCGTGGCATTTTATTAGAACCCACGAACGCTCGCAGCTCGCTCATTAATCAAAGAACAAATCGAATGTTTTGATTGCTGCCGCTGCATCCAGGTTAATAAGATGGAATATCTCGGAAGCCGGATGCGATTCGCAATCTATGCGATTTGAAATGAAGAGTTTCAGTGTCATCTGCGATCGATTATAATATAAGCGTGTAATATGTTGAGATATTGAAAAATACAGCAGCAAATTACAGTTGTTGCGGTTTCTCGGCCTTGCAATTACATCAGTTCTAATAAAGATTTCTGGCGAAGAACGCGCTTTTGTAAGCGAAACGGTACCCGGAGCGCAATTTAACAAAACCTAAACACGTAAGGATGTGGCAAAAATGAACGGCGTTAATTCCGCGCTCTGATTCTGATATTTGCGTACGGGTTAATTGATGGTATGTATATAACATACCAGTACTCCTCGACCACATAAGCGGAGAGGCTTTTTTCGAGTTTTCAATTTAACTAGCGGTACTCTAATAAGTTCCACATTAGCTGCTATGGCGCCGATTATTGAATTACCGGGTTTTTGTCCCCACTCGATTTGCAATAAATTGCGAAAAATTGTAGATTGTTTCAGTTGATTGTTGTACAGTCAACACGGCAGAATCTCGTGTGACTGACGTTATTGGTGAAGAAGAACAAACACACACTCGAAGGACCAGCTGGTGGTAGTGCACCAGCAACACGGAGTTGAGGATCAAAAGACGTTTAAACTTAACAATTTAATTCACACACAATTGCGAGTGATCAGGAACACTTCGACTGATCGACTCACAAGAACTTGTTAACACTTCTCAATTTAACTCTGCCACTAATACAATCGAACTCAACATCATAGGCCATGTTAAGGCCTTTTAAGAACAAACCCCCTCCGTCCAATATTGGTCACCTGACAACGGTCGGGGGTGAGAAACTCACCACCCACTTGGAATTACCCAGCTTCGGGGTGAAACGACCGTTGTCATTGTCGGCACCATCAAATTGGACGAACAGGAAGTTTGTCTTAATTGTACACAAAGGAATTAGCATATTCCCAACAAATTAGGAAAAATTGAAAAGGCTCCAATATTCTCAATAGCTTTCACCTCATAAACTTTTAGAGAGGACACAACCAATTCGGTGCCGGTCAAAGGGACCGAACAATTGTGTTCGCACGCATTTATCGATTACTAGCTGAAATTACCCGGCCTTAGCAGGGCATATACCGATGTATATAGATATGTATTTACATATGTACTTCAATGTGACTTGGGAAAAGGGTGTACCTTTATGTTGTTGGCGTATTCACCTTAAAATGTACCTACTATAAAATGGAAATTCTCTACTTGCTCTACTAGGTACTACTTGGGTAGCAAAACAGATGAATTTGAATATCCTACTCCAATTGCATGTTTTTTTGCATCTAAAACAATAAAATACATATCTGAAAAAAAAATTGTTTGGAATTTTTGTCCAATGTATTTACATGTACGTTTGTTTATTTTTAGAAATTTATTTACTTTTGCTACATAAAAAATATCTTTAAAATATTTCTATTGAAGTTGGATGTATGTACTTTCATCATCCAGTATAGATTTTCACTTTCATTATTGATTTACCAGTTTTTAATAGTGTTAGATAATGGTGATTTAAACAATAAACCATTATTTGTAATAATCATACAGTTGGAACTTCAAATATTCAGTCATTCGAACAATCTGCTACACGTTTATAAGGTGAATGCCGAATGTCTCCCAAAATCCCCGTTCCCCAATCCAATATCGCTGATGTTGCGAGTGTCGGTCTGCTGATGGTGCACATCCGCTGGCACTCCATGGCACTCTCCCAACAATATGGTAGGGTATTAATGACCGTTTTCCAAAGAGCCGTCTGACATTATCCTAATTTTAGTACTGAATTTAGAGGCCCTTACATTGGTCACATACTACAACCACATTACAATCCCAAAACATAATAACCTGCGATAAAATGCGCTTAATTCAAATAATAATGTGTGATGAGACACGGATTGAAATTATTGAAGTAGCTCTACCGACCTAAATACTACAGGGGCAAGGTCACGAACGCCTAGACGCGATGTTCGAATTGTTTTGACTAAGAACATGATTTTATGACTGCGACTAGCTGCGCTTAACATTGGCATATGACAATTAGTTTTCGACTTTAAACCCTAAGAGGGGTCGTTTGGGAAACATTTCTAGTTTTTGCAACAAATCGGTTCTTTGAGCTACCGAACATATAGGTATATAGAAAAGTATAATACTTCCTAGCTATTGTCGGCCGGTACGCCCGCCGAACGTCGCAACGCGGATTTCCGTCCGGTCTGTGTAAATCTTGTCTGACACCTTGGTTGTCGCCGCGCCGTAAAGAACCAGACGCTGTTTCGGCAAAAAAGTTGTTCTTACGTGTTTATTCAGCTGATTGCAATTACTTGGGAAGCTTGTACAGCGCGCCACGTATTTTTATCGCTGAATAAATTCTGATTATTTCATTGTAAACTCTAATAATTATTCTTCCTAACAGGTTTTTCTAACTTTAATTTAATTAATTTTACTTAATGTTAAATCGGTATAATTTGTTATAAAAAGTGTCAAAAATGGGAAACAAAAAAACGTACCCTTCAAAAGTTTGCAAAAAGAGCAACCGTTTACGATGTATGCAAGGTTTTCTGGTATTTAGTTTTATGCGTAACCGTCACGAATTTGCAGATATAGTTACGACAGCCATCAAAATTCAAAGAATAATTAGCTTCGCACTGTATCAGTAAAATACTAAGAATATCAAAAAGCGAAAACCTATAAGACTCCCTTAAAAAGGAAGTGGAAGAATAGAATACTTACTATAACTTGACTATACTTATATATTTTTTTTAGGAAAACATTTTTTAGGGTAGTGTAGGTAGCGTTCCGTGCCGCTGCACAAATTGCCCGATCATAGTAGTGATTTCATTTGATGTCATAGTTCACGAAAATCTTGCACGGGTTAAACATCTAAACTCTTTATGGACGGCAATGGCATAATAGTATTATACGTCATTAGAATTCGAACCGACTTGAGTCCTGCAAGACAACGACGACGTGCGTGCATACCTATTATAATTTGCTCTTTCTTTTAAATTATAGTATTATTGAATTGCGGACACACACTTGTCTGTCACGAGTTTGAGAAACATTTACATTTATTTATTTTTTGTTAAACTCTTTCAGTCAATCTGAATTACTTACTCGATTTATCTATGTATTTTTATCAATAAGAACTCATAACCAAAATAAAACTTGTAGAGGATAAGCCGAATGAGCATTCAATGCGGTGAAGTTCTAAAATGGACTAAATACTGAATAGACAAAACACCAGTTTAACCTCAGATGAAATGCAGAGACGTCCAAACCAATGCCCGGAAATTGAATTTGTTAAGGAAAATACCGTCTCTGAAATTTCAGATTATCTACTTAAAATTTTTCCAATCCAAAAAAAAATTATTTTTTTCAAATATATTTCACGTATTCCATTAGATAATGTTATAGTCTAACTACTTAAAAAAACATCAAATTTAAAAGATCCAATTCTGACTTATAATGGAATAAAGTTTGCATGTTAAATGAATAGGCAGACTACAGGTATCCGACGCTCTTAAACGGCTTCCAAAAACGACTTCGCTCGCTAACAATGTTTGTAAAGGAAAATATGTAGATCACTTCGTTGGGAATTCTTTGAGTTTCCATTGCATTCAGCAGCAAATTACTTAACAATAAATCAGAAAAAGCCGAATTAGTCGTAGTAGGAAGGAAGAGACAAACGCAAGAGCCTGTGACAACAGCATACGGTAAACTTCCGGTGGTTGCAGATGACTTTGAATCGTAATACTGTTACGCCGACGCGATATCATTAGAAAGACATGTGAATGACTTTCGAGCCAGTCTAACGATTATTTGATTATACACTCCGGTGCATTCGGTCAGTGAAGGACACCGTGGCGCAGACATCTTCGGTAACGGCATCCTTGGCGACGACGCGCATTTCAATCTTCTTTGCTGGATCTGTGTGCAACATCGTTAACCGTAACAATAATTACTGGTTTTAATTTAGTACTAGTCACGCCAATCTGCCGCCATATTCCGACAGTAATGCTTAATTCTTTGGAAAATCCCGATCCTTCCGCCCCTGCTGCATGAATACACGAATTACTGATTAGTACCTACAGTTTCCCAGTTTCTGAAAACTTCGACAATGTCAATTGCAAACCATTAATATTTATCAGAACCGCCGTTTAAATTGCAGATATTAAATTTGTCGTAACATCGAACAATTTCTCCATAAAGCCATTGGAAGTTTGGCCCTGAAAACAAACTCAAATACGGTTCTCGTCAAAATGTGTACACAATCTTCTACAGTTTTGCAAATAATGGTAAATTTGTGAATAAACGCATATTTGTGCATTCCTCATGATAATATTTAAAGCGTTGCTGATCTCGCCTTTGACCTCCAGCAACTGTATCTTGGGTGTGTATCTGCTCGTCATCTATTGTGGATAGTAGATATTCATTTTATTAGTTATTCTTCAATCCTTTCATTTCGTAAGATACAATTTCGACAATTTACAACGATTTAAGCACCGTATTTATGTGCGAGTATTTGACCCGACTTGTCGTACGACAAGTAAAAGACAAGTACGACAAAATAAAGATTTGTTTAAATTCAAATCCTGCGGTTTAATTTTCCGGCTAAATAAATGTACGTAACATACCATATAACGTCCGGATATACATATAACTATATTTACATACCCACCACCGATCACCCAGTCGATCTTTTATACTTGTGTTGCATACAGATGATCGCGATGAGAAAATAATTGGTTTACGTTCCAACATTTTTACAAAAAAACGAAGCGTCCTTAGACGGCTATTAATTTCTAATAATTGTAGACAGTGTGGTAGCATTTGTGTTCTTCAGGATCTACTGTATCATTACCTCTATCTTTATTATACGTGTGTGCGGAGTTGGAAGCAAAACACCACTCCTCTGATGTTATTTTCGATATGCTAAATGCGTGTATTAAACCTCGGGATCTAATTATTTGCTCTAAAGAAAATAGGAAGAAATTTGAATCGCATATTTGCCATGGCTGGACGTAAATACGGAGCGATGAGGAAGCATAATGGTCGTATTAAAACGATAAAACAGTATATTTTTCTTGCAAATTGTCGACTGTTAAATAAATTGCAGCGTGCATGTGTACAGTTTCTTGAACAATCCACCGGACGTTTTGCAATGAACAGGCCGAATGCGCCAATTTTTGGCAGCAGATAATGCCAAAAATTGTCGCTTCACAACTATTGATACGTGCTCTTACATGCTGCTAGATGTTATTTATTACCTAATGCAAGGAATGTGCGCTGTAATGCACGCTTTTTTCGCAAACTCTTTTAATATACCTGGCGCATTTCTCCTTTTCATCCGGGATAGATACCCCAAGAGTGTCGCGCGTATGTATGTATGTTCCTTTATATTGGCACATTTTTTATCTACCGGCAATTATTCAATTTTACATGAATCACTTGTACAATTCGAATTCTGGTTTTACATTATATTTTATTTACTGGAATGGAAATCTACATTTATTCACGTCTAAATGTTAGTAATAAACTTATAAATTGTTTTTTACTCGCCTCCGTACAGTAGGAATGTGATATACAGGTGTTTGTTTTAAGGCGGCCTTTAGAAAATTTTTAAATTCCTATAGTGCTATAAATTTGAAATTTGGAATACAGTCAAAATTGACCATTCCGAATCGAAATAAATTATTTTCAATATGGCGGCACTTTCGCTTATACCGGAAGTGGACGCCATTTTTGTTATTTTAAATGAAACACCGTAGTTTTTATTTAATTTTCGAATGCCCTCTTTCTTTTTGAGTATCTTATATCTATATTGTACTTATCTATCTGTCAAAGTTTTGGAGATTTGCACACTTTTTTACATAATTTTGCAATTTCATTGGTCTATTCAAAAAATGATTTTGCAGTAACCATTGGGAAAATGTACAAACTCTTTTTTCCAGTTGATAGCGGAAAGATTGCTAAATTATGGGCTGGCCTTAAAAGTAACTGTATCACATTCTAAGTACTTACAATAATTTAATGAAAATGCCCAAAACAAAACGTCAATATTTTATTTTTTTAAAATGGCACCTACCAAATTTTATATCGCCAGTCGATAGAAAATGAAATTTAAGGCAATATTGTATTAGCATGTCCTATACCTATCTCAATTACTTTAGGTGTTATTAAGATTTATTTAGAAAATTTGTCTAATTCCGTAATCACGGGGGTGTTTAGTAGGCTATGAACAATGTATATGACTGTCAACGTTTAAGTTGTAATAAATGGATTTAATGTAATAAATAGATTTAAGCTTAAGCATTTTCTTTTAATATTATTGAGTTTGGAATTTTTGGTATTGTCGTTTTATATTTTATTGTTTTTTTATTTACAGTTCTATTGTAAATTTATGCCCAAAACAGCACAAAAATAACCAATTTGCATAACTTCTCTAAGTCTGGAAAGACAGAAAGACAGATTTAATTCCAAATTTTTAGCGGCAGCTCGTCGTTATGCACGTGGAAACGCGGCAAAATATCCCAAAACCTTGATTTGGTTTTCTTTACTTCTAGGAACAAATTTAACTCTTTCTCTAGTGATATGTATTATTCCTGAATGGATAAACTGATTCTGAAGACGGTAAAATTTTTGTTTATTCATTGGCGCTAGGTGCGAAATACTAACATGTCCTGAACGATTTTATCACAACTTCCGTGAATAATAAACAAATCTAAAATCAATACATTTGGGTAATTATCCATTGCACTCAATTGCAATCAACAGATTTACCAGACAACTGCAATTTTTTGCAGTGATATCAATTGTTTTACGTTCACAGCCTACTAAACACCCTCATGAATTATACTCATTTTCTAAATAAATCATAATAACTCCTAAAGTAATTGAGATAGGTATAGGACATGCTAATACAATATCCCCCTAAATTTCATTTTCTATCGACTGGAGATATAACATTTGGTAGGTGCCATTTAAAAAAAATGAAATATTGACGTTTTGTTTCGTGAGTTTTTATTAAATCATTGTAAGTACTTAGAATGTGAAATAGTTATTGTTGAGGCCAGCCGACAATTCTGCAATCTTTCGGCTATCGACTGCAAAAAACAGTTTGTACCTTTTCCCAATAGTTCCTGCGAAAAAATTTTTTGAATAGACCACCAAAAATGCAAGATTTTGTAGAAAAGTGGGCATATCTCCAAAACTTTTACAGATAGATAGGTATGTACAACATAGGTGTAGGATACTCAAAATGAAAAGGGGCATTTGAAAATTAAATAAAAACTAGGGTGTTCCATGTAAAATAACAAAGATGGCGTCCACTTCCGATATAAGCGGAAGTGCCGCCATATTGAAAATAATTTACTTCGATTCGAAATGGTCAATTTCGGCTGTGTTCCAAATTTCAAGTTTATAGCACTGTAGGAAGTTAAAAAGTTTCTAATGGCCGCCTTAAAAAAAACACCATGTATAAATATCTAACATCCGACGCGTTTAATTACCACCAATATCAATGTAAAAGATTGAGGTATAAGGGTCTTCGAAGCACACATACGTAACGAACGAAGCAGAGATATGATTGAGAGAAGGGCGTGTTTTGTATATATAAAAAAAGGGTAACGAGTGAAGAAATTGGTTTAAGAATGCGCACCAGTTAACCATATACCCATTTCGCTGTTTCTTGCATTTAGTAGGTGTCAGTAGATTAAAATTCAAATTGCTTGTTTATACGTGTAACTGTTCGACAGTTCGATAAATGCATATAAGGAGATTCAAGAATTTCAATCCACGAATGTTGAAATTTGAGCCACGTTTGCAACCACAAACTGTGCCATATGTCACTTCAAACTTAGAAGTAATCACAGTTCATCTATTCGATAATTATAACAAGTGAGTTTTTCTTATTTTCTTCGAGCGTGTTTTTTTTGGTTCACTTAGCCACATCGATTGCATTTTTTGTGGTGGAAGATTTTCACATTTAACTCGCGAAACACTTTGTACACTTGTACTTAATTAAATTTTTATGAAATTTAAAAAAATGGTGAGCCAAATTTTGTGCAAAATTAACATAAGCCGTAACCGTCAACGTACGAGTTAAAAATGTTAGGATATAATAAAAGAGTAGTTATTTATTGTAGTTTCTATTTTCAACGTTCTGGTTCGGGTTTTGTTAAGTTTAATTTGTGACAGATCTAGCTAGATAATCTCCAGAAAACATAATAACAGTACTCTGCATAGTTTGGTTTTAATAGCAGCCAGTGTTTGCCGACTAATTACTATACTTGCTCATTTGCATCAGATTCCAGTTCAAATGATCTTGTTTATGTCTTATGAGGTTAGATAATAAATAGTTCTGAGGTTGGTCACATAAAATACGGTCAAGATCGCATCGTTTGTGGCAGTGGGGTTAAAATTTTTCGTATTTTGATTACTTACTCATGCCATGTGAAGACAAGTGTACATCTGAAGCGTGATACGTTGATGTACTGCTCGCTGCTTTCTTCTCAAGCCTCATACGGTTAACACTGCCCCAATCCTGAGTTCAATAGTAAGAACAGTCTGTTGTTTTAAGCGAATTCGACCCAATGACACGGTCCCGCGCCTACGCCGAGTCCTTTTACAGCGAAGAACGGTAAATCTCAAATCGTGGTCATCTCGCACAAGAAACACGAACTACGATAGAATGTGTGAATATGATTCGAGTAACGGTGTTTGGATTAATTTATTTTTTAAATCGGATAAGTCGTTCCTAGAGGGACAATTTTGCATGATTGCATGCGCGCTATCTGTGCCTGTCGGAACTGTAAATGCTTATCTAATTGTTTTACTACAGAGGAAAATGCGAGAGAATCGATGCCGGGCTTACATGCATTTTTCGTTTCGATTCTATTGATCCCATTCATTACAGTTTTATGCAAATAATCGTTAAATACATGGACCGATTAGACGGCAAGTCTGGAAGATAACCGTTCATAAATTGCACGCGTAGGCATTCACCTCAAGTCTCGGAACAGTGGATGTTCAAGCTTCTGCTCAAGAGTGATTCGCCACCGTTGCCGTTGCCATCGACAATTGAAAAATATCGTTAATCGTTTGTTGTGCTTGTTAAGTAAATTGTAAAAGTGATGGGAAACAAACTGCGTTTATTCAATATTTGTCTTTATATTCCTGCTGCACGGGCCGGTGGGATCCAGTGGCAATTACACACGCCGCAAAATTCAAATTTAAACTCCAATTCGGTTTCTACTTTTTTTTAACTAGATGCTTCCACGGGCGTATTTAGTTGTTCACACTTGTAAATATTTTATAAGTATGTTTATTGTTCTCGAGTTCAGGATTCAGAAATATTTCCTCAAGCCACGTTTCTCGTACTCCGGCTTGGTTTTTCTTTATTTCAATACATTTGCCACAAGGCCCCTGACTACAAGGGGCAATACAAAATTTACTTTAATTCCTTGCTTTCTTCTGATGGTCTAACATCCGTCGTGTCATCCAACACACAATACCATATTTCAAGTACGGCTTGTGATGGACAAAGTCGATTGTTGGCTCTTCTTCGACGCCTCCAAGATGTCGTCGTAATCTTCCGGCGTAAAGCACTCGCAATTTGAGCGAGACTCTTGCACTAAGCGGCGTCCAGCATACATGCGGTCTATAAATTTGCATCGTCGGTAGTTATGGTATTCAAAATACACCAAATACCATCCGGCGATTTCGTTTCGCCATGTCGAAGGAGACACAAATGCATTGTATTCGTTACGGTTATTAACAAAGAACTTGATTTCAAATTATTTATACAACTCAAGGTCGAAATGTTGCCACACTCGAACGTCAAAACTTATTTCATGTCCCATGTCCCACCTTTATTTAACCCTCGTTAGTAAGTCGCTTTTATCGACACCAAATTGAAACATTCCAACTTTGACATTCCTCGACGTCGTAGTTGTGTGCATAATATGTAGTAGGTACTCGTATATGAGGGGGGCGATGCACTCGTGCATGACCTACGACACTGACTTCCACAGATATGCCTGTCCTCTTCCTGCTTTGACCCCGCCAGCAGCCCTGACGCGGTTCCTACGCTGCCGCACTCATTCCACGACGCAGTGACGATTTATTGCAAATTTTAATTATTTTAGCCGAAACGTGTTTTGCCTAAACTAAAATAGTCCAGGTCGATGTTTGCAAGATTGCAACTCTGAATCATAATTTATTCGTAAATTGGAGATCATTTCGGAATTATCTCACGGATGGAGTGGTCCACTTAGATTGGCTATTAAGCGGTTGTAACTCCAATAACTAACAAGGGTAGTATTGTAACATTTTGAAAAACGCACGCACGAGTGGAATAGACTCGACAACAGCTTATCATCCTGAAATCGAGCTTTGATTAATAGTGTGTGGACGTCGATAATCATCAGTCAGCATGTGTTTCTAACTTCCCAATGGCATCTTGTACAGTTTTTTTATTGATAATGATTGATTCAGTTCGACGTTTCATACATGCGATATTCACATACTGATCAAGGACGTCGTAAAAAACCGCGGGCTCATTTAATATATGGTTGGTTGCTTGTAGATTAACTAGCCGTTCTATATAAGCGAGCGCATTGAATGTTGCCATTTTGGGATCACCGGCTTATTTTTTCGAGTCCGGCCAGCGCCACGTTTCATTTTAATTGGTGTATAATTAGGGGCTGACACGAACCGTTCTTAGAATTTTTTTATATATGCATAATAAAAACTTTGAGGGGTGTACTGTGTGTAGTCGAAAGGAACGACCGTAGTTTGGTTCATATAAGGTTTGTTTGAAGAAGGAAAAAGTGGGAATCAAAGCGAGTGGGAAATGTGTTTTTTGCGATATACAAATATATAGTTAAAATTGGAAATTTGCTCATGTTTTTCGTCGTAGAAGTTGATTATGTATGATTTCTCATATTTTTCTGCTGCGTTTTAATTTTTTTCTCTGAAGTCGTTCCGCTTCAAATAATAAGTTTTCCCTTAGTTTCGTCTTTAAACGGTAAATTCCTAAAAAATTTTGTCTGTGTCGTTGCCCTCACTTGCCTAAACTAAATATGTAGATATCAAAGAATTAATAATGTAAGAGTTTTGTAACAAAGGAAGCGTTTTCGTTTGAACACGACATTGTCGTCCACCACTGCGCCTATTTTACTATTCACATCAGAACAAATTGAAAAACGTTCGACGTAAATATTCTCTTTTATAGCCGATATTTAATCTGCAATAGGTAAATACCATCTAAAAATTTCCCTGTGAATCACGGCTGCTCTAATTTTTGCGCCAAATATTTTATTAATAATTAATTTTTAAATAAAAAGCATTTATTTACAAGTAAACATGATTTAGAAAAGAATCACAAATCATATAGTCAAAACCGTTTTTAATTGTGATAGGTATTAATAAAGTTAGGAGTAATATCTTTTTGGTAGTGCTACATAGTGCTCATAAAAAGACATGAGTTTTTTCGCAATGCAAATTAGTTAAGTTAATTTTCTTCCACAATGTGTTCATACATATAAACCAACTTATTGGAATAAACAGCAAATAGGAGTGCGTTCTACTTCATTCAAAATGCGTGTTGTAAATGTGTGTGTTAGTGGCCACCAGGGTGCCATGGCACAGTTTTCGCTCGCGCGTAATTATAAATATAAATATTATAATAGATTGTATATTATGGTCTCCATCAGACATACTTCAAATGGATCACGGTCCAAAATCCCGAATGAGATCGTTATAAATTATTATTATTATTTTAGGCGTTCATTACAGAAATGGATTTTATGGCCGCTTTTGCGGCCGAACGGTTTTTCTTTTTTGTACGCATGTGTTAAATTGTTACTTTTTGTACACATCTGTCAAACTCTTACCTACCTATATGGGCAGTTGGATAAACTTTTTATATTTTTTATTTGTCGTTTGCTACACGAATGCTCGGTGTCTGAACTGCCGCTATCACCCATTTTAAAAGCCTCAAAACAGTCGCGAAGACGCTTAATATTAAATTTGGCAGGAGACGCTTTTGTTTTTAGTTGTCAAACTGTGTTTTTCAAGAAAATGTTAAAAAAAATATTTTTGTGACCAAATGTTCAAATTTTTGAATTCTTTTGTGATCAACGCCTAAAAAACGTTTTGTGCACCGTGACCTAAAGTGCTTTTTTGGCCTCAGCAAACAATAAATTTGGCCAAAAAATATCACTTTAACGGCTTTCATACACAAATAACTATTGTTGCCGTTACGTTTGTTCATATTTATCGTGGGAGTAATAAAGTGTCGGACGAATTTTAAGAAACTGGGAAAATTGCATCTCGAGCATTTCGTGGCCGCGAGTTATTAGTGATTTTGCACAAAGAAGGTGGTGCGGAATATAAATTACGTATTTTTTAATGATTTGATTGCACCGATTGATCGAATCGTCAAAGCATGTTCATAATAATAATTACCATACATGGATTCGACATGTTTCGTTTATAATCCTGTCCATTGTAGCAAATTCAGCACTACGACAGCTACAATTACCTTACAGTTACAACACTTACCACCTTTAATTGTTTCAATTTGCCTTGTTTTTTCGGCCCTACTGCATCCGAGCGCCATTATTCTTATTAAACTTACTGTATAATTACCGTTTTATTTTCAATGAGTAAAAACACTTTCAAGACAAGAAGGCGCATCTAATCGACGAGTGGTTGGCGTGTGTTGTTAAAAATGCTTTTTCGAGGCCGATAAGCCGAGCAGAAATGGCAACGAACGGCGAATTGCACAAATCGACGACAGAACGCGCATAGAAAATGGTATTAGGAATAGCAAGAATCGAAAAATTTCATGCACGGAGAGCAAAACTCACACAATGCGACGTCAGATGCGATATCCAATAGCGATGAGGAAAAAACAGTTAATTAAAAAAGAAGCAAATGAATAGTCTTGAGGGAGGATTGCAAGTAAGCGAATTATCGTCAGCTGCGTTCCTCTGCGATCAAACCAATCATGCTTTGTAATTTATTTTGAGCAGTTGCTGCTATGGTTGCTACATATGTTGTTTGACTTTAACAACCTAATGATTTTACTGTAACGAAAATTCTTTTACAGTTTTTAACTGATGAGTAAAAAAAATACACCTGCAGTCCACTGTCCACAGTACAGATTAAGAAGTTCAAAAAATTAAGCTTGTTCGAGTATTAATTTCAGAACTGGTAATTAGCGATTTTATCATGATTATAAACTCTAAATTACTAACTAACAAGAACGGTGGTAATTTTTGCGAGTACATATGCTCGAAGTTTGAAAAAGCCAGTAAGAATTGAAAATGTACGAGAACGTGATGACGCGAAGAAAATAATGCTTGCGAACATTGTTGCTTCTGACAGATAATAAATAATGATTCCAATACATGTTTTGACTGAAAACGTGCAGCGAGCTGGTACATGCAGCATTATCTTTTTTCGCCATGTTGGTTTTTGTATTCAAAGAAGTCAGGCGAAGTACAAACCGAATAATGTTAGAAAATTAACGTAGAAGGCAAATATTTAGTTAAAGTGTGGTGGCATCTTGTTGCGGCTCTTCCGTAAACCTCAAAGCTCGGAGTAAAAAGTAAACTAACTCTAGCGAAAGTAACCGACACCACTTGAGGTGGATAATGAATGAGTAATGGCGTAAAGAAATGATAATCCCGCTCGAATACCAGTCTGTTTGTCTCAAATTCTATGAATTTGCTACTGAATTTTATCGCGTTTCAATGGAAATATCAATAAACTCCTATTTAAAGGAGATTTTAATAACTCGAAGAGAAACCTCGTATATTTTATTCGGCTTAATTAGATGTCGGCATGGTTAAATTGAGCACATGCTCTTAACAGTACTCCTCGGCTCTGTGAACGGAAATCCTCGCCGGTCTACAACCAACTTTGTGAATTTTTCTCACATTTTCAATAAATCTTTGGAAATTAAAGTGCGATTAGTTTGCTTTGTTCGGTGAAGCCGTTTTCACATGATTGCAGTTCATCGAGCTCTCTGATGGAAATGAATAAGAAAATTTCGTAATCGTCTTGCAACAGCCGTTAATAATGTATTCGCAAGGTCGTTTAGTCAATGACCGCTTTTACCACTTCCTTGAACTTGGATTGGAACTGGATCGCATCTGCATATGCAAACCGAACTATTATACATAAGAGTATAACGAGCCCAATGTGAGGATTTTATATGCGCGTTTTGCAAAAATGCAACATCTACTTCCAGGGGAGAGCAAACTACTGCCAGGAAGTCAATGGAGGGCACTTCGAAGACTTTATTTAGGAAAAAACACCAAATGCTTCCAAATTTATTTCAAGTTTACTTATGTTGTGTTATTTTTCTTTTTGCATTTGATATAATAAATTTAATTAGCCATTTTTTCATGCAGCTGGACTTCTTAAGGGTGTCCGATACTTACGCCGAAGATACGAAATCCTGTAGATGGCGACACCAAAGAATTTTTTTGTGAATTAATTTGACTACTGAATTATGGACCTACACTTCTCTGGCATTAGCCAGCAAAACAATTATCTACCGTCTCACATTTCAGTCAAAATTAATTATGCTCAAACATCAATTATTTAATTAATTTATTTATTCGTTTAGTTCTAGGCGTTCAGGCTGCTAATCGATTATTACTATTCATTATTTTTCTATCAGTTTTAGTGTCCGACCGAAACTAGTTTTTCGGCCTAAACCGAAACAGAAACTGAATTTCGGCTTCAGTCTCAGTTTCGGCCGAAACCGAAATTTCATGTTTTCGTGGGAAAAATAAAGTAAAAATTATGATTATTATTTTTATTTATTTTTAAATCAACAGTTTAATCATTCAACTTCTGATATTTTTTACTTTTCATTTTATACATATTATAACCACCCTCCCTTATTTCGAAAAGCACAAATAAATATACTTTTTTTTTAATATTATGGTATAAAATAAAACCTACAAAACAAAATTACTTTTATATTTTTTAGTACAAAGAATTTACCTAATAAATATGTTTAGGTAGAACTAAAGAAAATAAAAAAACACTTTCATCTTAAGAACGATAGTTATTTTTATTACAAGGCCAGAAATTGTCATTTTGCAAGTGCGGGCACGGTTTGTGGAGGCGAGGCGTTAGCCGAGACACAAGAAAATAAACTTTTTCAGCCAACAAAATATTTTAATAAAAAAATTGCACTAATTGTTAACATAACTTCGGTTATTTGGTATGGTAATTTTGTATGGTTCTCTTGTTAACGAACTACAATAAAATTACCTACCTACCAAATACAATAAATAAATAAAAAAATTTCATGCTGTGGGAGTTTAGCGCGGGCGATTTTGTTGAGCGCAAGGAGTGCAATCAAAGTCAGCTTTTGGCGTTTTGGGCGTCGTGCCGTGGAAGGTGTTGTCGTGGAGCTGGACTTGGACTGACTGGTGTTCTGAGTTGGAAAGGATGGAAATTTGGTGTTGAAGGAAGAAGGGTGAAACAGGATGGTTCTCACGGTCAACTTGAGAAGGATTTATGACAGGGTTGGAAATTGGAGGCGGCACGACTGTTTATTGGATATGTACAGTTTCTACATATTTACAATTTGCAGCTGGGGCCTGCGACGTAGGAAGGTCGCAGCCGCTACAATGCAAATAATCCTTCAAACGAATGTATCAAAATCAAGAGAGTTTTGCAAAACCTCCCGAATGCAGTTTCTGTTTCGGCCGAATGACAGCCGAAACCGAAATTTCGGTCGGACACTAATCAGTTTATGGTACTGAGAAGAGTCGACTGCAGCTCTGACTAGAACTATACGAGACCCGAAATATTAAATATTAATTTCTGTAAAATTTATAAAAATACAAACGTAAACCAATTAGTATTGAGTTGATTATTCCCAACGAATCGGTTCTTTGAGCAAACAAACAATTATAAAAAAATATTATAATCCATCCTAGCTATTGTCGCCACATGGATTTTCGATCCGGTCTGTGCAAATCCTGCTTGACCTTGGTTGTCGCGGCGTCGTAAAGAACCAGACGCTGTTTCGGCAAAAAAGTTACGTGTCCATTCGGTTCAACTTGGGAAGCTTGTCTATGGCGCCATCTACTTTTATCGCCCGTATAATTATTATGATTCAAATATGTAAAAATAATAATTTCGATTATAACTAATTAATGTTCAGTAATAATAATAATGTTAAATATGTATAATAAAAAAACTAATCACTAATCAACAAAAATTGGGAAGACAATAATTTTCTACCGAAATGAAGTCTGCACATTCTATGTTCTTCAGGGTAACTTTTGTCTAACTTTTAATATTTAATATTAAATAAAAAAATGTGATTTTTTTAAAGCATAGTTGTTGATAAACTTAGCATCGGGGGCAATATGATCCTGTAAATAGTTGCTTTGATATTTTTAACATGAATAATAATTTTAAAAATATTTTTCACTTTTCAAAAAAATTTTTTTGGGTTTTCAAACGTGTTTTGCAAATTTATTTCACGTAGTCCATTAGATAATGTTATAGTCTAACTACTTAAAAAAACAAATAACAACAATTTAAACGATCCAATGCTGAATTGTAATGGAATAAAGTTTGCATGTTAAATGAATACACTGACTGGAGGTATCGGACGGTGTTAAAATACAGCTGGTTCTGCTATTTTGTCGATAAAACATATTTCTTTCTTTTTTCACACCGAACTTACCTCCACCTCATCCTCAGAATTAAGAAATTTTAAGTTTGTTAAGTTGGTTTTGTTTGTCCAACTTGGGACAAAACACAGGTTTATTGATTTATTTTCAAAATCATAATTGGAAAAATGCAAATTATAAACTACAAAGTAAAGTTGGAAAAAGTTTATACCTATTATTTTTACTGAACGTTCATTATTTCTACTCATTCTTGGCATTCTTTGTTGATTGTCTATGATTTTTACTCATTTTATTTGTATTGTTTACTGTACCAAAGAATATTTTATCTGATGTGACATTATTATTATTAAATCAAATACATGGTTTCCTAAATATCAACTGACCGTCTGTATTTACAATTGAGCAGCGGATTACTCTACTTGAAAAGCCAACCTGCAAACAGCATACATACTGTGCAGATAATTTATTGCGACGTGTAAAAGCAACATCATAGTAGATAGATTGAAAAATATTCTTGTTTGCGATACAAGCAGCAGAGTTTATGAAGAATTCTGCGAAGAGATGATTACACAGAAAATAAGTACTTGAAGAAATCCTGAAATAAAAACAGCTGAAACTGGAAAAATCTTAGACACAAACATTAACCAAGAGATAATATTATGACTTGACGACGAAGGCGACGAAGAGTACCTAATGAAGACGCTGTCGTTGAAAATGGAAAACTAAAACGAAAATAACAAGAGATGATGAAGTTTTGTTTGATGCAGATAATTTGGGGTCACCTCGTTAGTTTTTGCTATCCTACGACCAGAATAACAGTCCGAATGGACGTCGACTGCATCCACTAGACCTAACTGTTAAAGCGACTCACTTAAGCGTGCAAAAAGCAAGAAACGACCAATAGGAGAAGAGTCATCATCTTTTCAACCAATGGCTATCCCTACATAACCGCCACGGCGGCGACTATAAGACAAGACACCTGTAAGTTGAACTCATTTCGGGCCGTGTAAGAGGCGGAAGGCTTGTTGGAAGAACACTCGCAGTGAACGGTTACGGTGGCTTAGTGTTGTGTTTTAGTGTGGTGAGTTCAATTGGACACTGTGGACACGATCATCAAGGTAAATGCATTTTTAGCGTATTGAAGTGGATACGCGATACGGTGGTCCACATTTCATCGTTTACCGTTACGGAGATTTTGGCTTAAACAAATACAGATAACGGTGTCGCTGTTCCTGTTTTGGTAGTGTGCGTGTCGGATTATTCAATCTTGTCTATTCAAGTTGCAGGATAAAATCCTTGTTACAACATTCGTTAAACATGCAATTAATTGAAGATTTGGCAATGTTCGGACGCGCGCTAAAAGTAATCACCGTGACCTCCGAACAGCTATAGAAATATTTAATAGTCGCTTTTAGAGCTTAATGAAGTCTCAGCGCTCATCATCTTATCTTGCCGTTTCCTGGTAACTCGCGGAATTAGTGCGCATTGTGAAACGTCTTCTGCCCGATTCCGTCTCTAATCCACAAGAAAGAATCACTGTCACAAATTATTCTTCCCGTCGAAATCGTGATGAGTCAAACCTGTAAATGTTATTTATACTTATATTCAAACACTGACACTTATTTTTCGAGTGACATTTATCAAGACTTGTCGCGAAATAAATTGAATACATTTTCCCACATCGGAATGCAATTTTCTGCTGCTTGTAATTTACAATTTGTTACTAAACTCATTATGTCTGAATTAGATTTGGACGTTCCGGGAAAATTGTCTTTAATTATAATAAGACTTCCAGGTAAGAATCTCTCCATCTTGTAATTTTAAATTCTAACAATGATAACTGTGACATTTAAGTACGTAGATGTTTTGTTCCCCGAACAAGCCAGAAGTTTGCTTTTTTGCACAAAAATGCAAAAAAAATTATAAATGCGGAGGAAGGCATGAAATTATGCTTAATCACGGAATCTGTTGCCTCAGCTCGGAGAGCTCCAAGTTACTGACCTAGGATGAACTCTCAAGGTCGTCGAAGATGGTATAAATAGAACTTGCGGCCCCGTATAATGAATATCGAATACTTAAACTGGTTTTCTTGCTACTCTATTTCATGATGCAATTTGTCAGGAGCGTTTTGTTGAGGACATTTTTGCGGATTCTATGAAGAAACGCGTAAGCTATGAGTTGGAAAGGGGATGTTGCGTTCATATTTGCTTTGGTAAACATACGACAAGAATGTTTAGTTAAAAGCACAACAAATTGATTGCTTTAATTCCAATAATAAGTTTTTTGCAGTGGTTAAATGGCAAAATATTGCTTGTAAATATCTACATAAAGAACAAATATATTATACATATGTTATGCACTAGAACAATCCAGCATTTTCGAAATTTTCGAACAAAACCCTCCGACTAAGTTTAAGTCACAGGTTTAATTAACTGGCTTTTGTTGTTTATTCTTTGAGTGTCATTAGAATTTTTTGTGTATTATTTAAACGCCGCCGCGAGATTCTTGGCACACATTTGGTGCCGTCTTAACTGTAAAAGCTCGCGCATTATTGTAATTCTCACGCTAACTGTAAAATTAGTGTTTGTAGGTATTGGGACTAAAATAATTTAAAACCGCCACGACAGTTAACACACAAACGACGTGTGGGACTTCAGATTGCATAGTAACAGTACAAGTAAAAGTACCGAAGCGCAAACCTAAGCTAATCAATCTTCTTTTGATAATAAAACTCGTCACATTAAACATATGTTATTTACATAACCGTACATTTGAATAGCGAATGGCAATAAAGCTCAGGAGCAGAGAGCTGAAATGAAAACTGCAAAATTTCAGTGCACTATCTCGGAAATATTCACGGAAAACCCTATGATGCTCGGGTAAGATATAAATTCGCTCTACGTGCTTCGTATGTATACTATGTATTTAAACGGAGAAAAATTAATTTTATAATTATACATAGCTCAATTAATTGATTGAAGAGAGCGATTCGCATTGCATTTATGCAGCAGCTGCAAGACGCCAGTAATTTTCTAACCCCGGAATAACTTAAATCAATAATATTCAGAGAGCAACCACACACAGTTTGTGAAGAGCATTATCGTTATTGGAACACCGACGGAGGACCTTGACAATGGCAGTTCAATGTACTTTATTGGCCTTCGCTACATTTCTTGGCCAATTGACGGACTTGGTCACATCCTTAGCGTGTTGATAATCACATTTGGGACGACGTGATAGTTGCCCAATAATAATCGAAGAAAACACACTTTGGTTGCCGTAAAAAGGGACAGAACTTATGAGACTAGACTAGAGGAACCGAAAGAGATGACATTGCAAATTGCATATTAAAAAAATAATAAAATAACGCTTGGAAGGATTTCATTGGGGTCTCTTTTTGTATTCCTGTCGCTTCGCATGAAAGCGACGTCATCTAATCTATCTGCGGTATGAACCCATCGTTATACGACTCCTCCAGGTACCTTCCCAGGTAAATAATAGTTTACGAGATTGGCACAACGAACAATTGAATATCGAGTGTGAAAGGCATCCCAGCATGAAAGAGCAGCAAAGGGGAAAAAAATTGCCGAACGAATCGATTCGCCGCGAAAAAATCATGCAGTTTTCAGCGAATTCGGATCGCACCCGAAAGCTCAAGAATACGTTGTGACCGAAGAAAAATTGTCACTACATAGGACTGTTTCTGTTTGCAACGATGGTGTTGTTCAGGATTGTTGACCGTGTTTTAAGCGAAGTCCCATTAGGCAGTCGCGATTGGGACAGCAAGAAGAGTACAGAAGATGTCCACCGTAGTTGTGGACGAAACATATGGGAGGATTTAATTGGCGTCACTTGTTGAGTTAGCCCCCCGGGGCGCTCACTACATCCCCCTTAATAAGACTTTGCTTAGAAAACGGTCAACAATCCCGAATAACACCATGGTTGTTGAGAACACCGATCGTGAAAGCCTACACACTTTTATGTTTCTGTTTGCTCGTAAATAACTCGACAACCGACCGACAAATCGATGAAAAATTAAGCGCTTTCAGTCTCATTAGCATTGTCTTAGGATCGTTGATAGCATATCCCAAACCACCCTCCTCTTTCCCCCTCATCTGCTTGCACGCCAAGCGTGCAGTAATTTATGTAGACATGGGGCTAATTAAAGCCCGCGTAAATTTGCATCGTGTTCTTTTTATTTGTTAGATGTCGTCGCTGCCGCAAGTTGCGGCGACATTTTATGCAATAAGTGCCTGTTTCTCAATTTTCTTATCGAGGAAATAGGTCGTTGAACATTGTGCCGTGGGATTCACACAAAGCTGTGGTCAAATCAGGTGCCAAATTCTCGAACGTGCCCCGTTCACGCTGGCTGCCCCTAGTCCCTGTCAAGGTAAACATCCTAGATTATTTTGCCTCATTACTATTAAACCGAGTCGTATTTTATTTGCTTCCGCCAGAGTGCGTTTTACTATAAACTCGAGGAAACAACCGCATCGCTGCTACATATTGTCGTAATTACGCGGCATGGATTTACCATATTTGGCGATCAAACCTTCATCATCGACGATTTACAATAGGAAAAATCTTGGTCTTAATAACGCTCAGCTGTTTGATTTGCTGTTATGGAGCAGTTACGACGGCTAACAATTATATATAACATACGTCCTACTTATTTTTAGAGTATCTGTTAAATTTCGGGTGGTTTGGGGCGTAATTTTAGTAATTTTAAATTGATTAGGGGTGGTTTAGGGTAGCCGAAGTAGTTTGAATTTGGCGTAGTTTGCTATGGTTTGTGGCATTTTTGTAAATTTTAGGTTAATTTGGGGTTATTCGGGACGGTAAGGGATGTTTGGTGGGTGTTTAGCGTAAAGGGGTTAATAAATATGGGGTGGTTTGAGGAATACTTTCTGCAATCGGTCGTTGGATGTTTTGTTTGAGTACTCGACGCGTTTTCGCAATCACACGGATGCCAGAATGCGTTCTGGCTGATGTAGGAAAGCCTATTCGCAATCTATAATCTCATTTCGCATGCAGGTAATTCCAAAAAGCCCAGAACGCGTTCTCACCAGAAAGCTAAATTTCGTACCGGAAATTTGTCGGTGCCCAGAAAATATTTTGGTTATTTTTTTCGACTACTGGACGAAATCGGTGTTTGGTCTCAACATGTATATGGACTTATTACCGCAACGTAATTATTTTCAGTCGACAGTTCATTGTTGCACAGTGCAAAAGCGCCTAACAAATGTCACATTCATATGTAGTTGTGACATCGGATGGTCTTCGCAAAACTCTTCACTTTGAGAGGACAAAATTCGAAGCAACTTCTCGTTATTGAATCAAAAGTGGCTTTATTGAATAACAAGCATATGTTATGCATTTAGTTAAATGGATGTTTATGTATTCCGGTGCAGAGGAATCCCGGCAGTGAATCTCGAGGTCCTGAGAGCTTGACCCGCTTAATTTCCCCGCACTTTTTCAGGGTTTTTTTAATTCGGCTCGAATTACCATCATTACCGAGTCAAGTCATCGCCAAGACATCAACGGTACCTCGACAGACGCTTGACCCACAAGTGGTATCTACTTATAAACCGTTTTTGCAATAAACGTGCAATCCTTTCGGTCCTTTCGTTTGATGCCAGGAACAATCCTCTTGTTTTCTGATGGAGTTTATTAGCACTTACAAAAACAAGAGTGGAACATTTGCGGTCAAACTGTGATGGTGCAGTTGCAGTAGCCAAAGAGTGATCGCAATACCTCCTGTCGTCGTAATGGCATGGCACACACAGTGTGGTGTCATACAAAAAAATGCTTGTACGATTTGGGCAAGTCGCTCCGTCATTAAGTTATCATTTATATATAGCCTGCGTTTCAGACGTTTTTATCATTTTGTCTACACCTATCTGTTTGTTCAAATTTAAACGCCGTAAGAGTGAATTAGTGAAATTGTTTAAACGACAAGAAATGATTAACAGTTACATTAACGGTAAGAACGAACGCTGTTACTGTCACATTCATCCTTGGTATGTGTTACCTCCCTCCTATTTAGTTTAAGAGCGGCGTCTCACAAACTCTAATGATAAAAGACCGAGAGATGGCACTTGCATGTACACTTGCAGTACAATTTTATTTGACCAGTTAAAGCGTTCTCTATCGAGTAGAGGTGAAACTTCTTTTAACAGTAAACAGATTTCTGATATGTCGACACTAGTGACTCTACCAATGACACTCACACACACAATGACAATCACACTCATAGTCAATGAATAATCAAAGATACAAATTTATAGAGGTTTTGGTTATTGGCAAGGAAACCGCAATTTCGCGATAAAAGAACACTGATAAATAAAGCTTATATCAATTTATCAGTGTTATGATTTTTGTAAGTTTTATTTGATAAAACCGAAAATGTTCATAAGTTATTATAATTTAGAGAGCAATTTTATAATAAAAAACACTTTTGTAAGCTTCAAAATTACTTATATAAAAGTGTTTTTAACGTACAATTTTAATGAACGGCGAAAACAACAATAGAAAAATGTCAAAAGAACATGCAAACAACAAAACACAAGTACGGAAAATTATGACAAGAATAACGAGGCGGCAATTGACAGTTCAGAGTTCAGTTGCAAAATAAAAGTCCCTAAATTACAAATATCGTAAGAAGCGGTAACCACAACACATGTAATGGTGTCAAAACGTTTCTTTTTGTTAATCGTCCCCAAGTCGTGGCTTTTAAGTAATAAGCGATTGTTACTCACAGTTACCACATTTATTAGTGAAATGCATTGTCAATCGTTCGAGTATATATTTTTAGCTTAGCAAATTTGACCGCATTTACGCGTCGTATTAAGGCGATTTTCAGTGTTGTTCTCCGGAGCATTGCCCTTGCAATCATCAGCTAACAACTTTACATTCTTCTACCAACCTTTGACCGCACTTCCATTCCTGTACACCATTACAAAAAGCGCTCGTTGTTGCAGTTTGTTTACGACAGTCGATTTGCATTCGCAATTTATTCCGACCAGCTTTTTGGGTTATATCTACTTGAGAAAACAATCCGTAGTTGCGTTGCTTTGTTTTACGTATGTTCATGATACCACCTACATCCAACATCCGGTCGGATTTAATTTGGTGAATGCGCCGGGTGCGCTAAAAACTATCGGACCACCCATGTTCTCAAGTCTCTTCTTCTAACATTTAATTGACGCGAAATTATGATCGTCGCCGCAATTGAACCTTAAGATAATTGCCCGGCTTCGGCGGAGATCAAATTGAATCAGGCCGCAGTTCGATGCGAGAATTCAAACGCCGTTTGGATTTCAATAGGGCATGGCAAATCTTGGGTGTATTACGAGGCAATAGATATAGTAAATTGAGACTACGGACGTTGCCGTCGTCTTCAAAGTGATAATTGACATGTTTTGTTTTGCTTTCAGATGGCAGGCCACACTCTTGCAATAAGTCTCATTCTAGTCGTAGCAAATATATATGGAAGTTTAGGTGAGTGTTTTATGTCATACGACCGAGCGGAGGAACTCTTCGTACATGAGCTGACAACGGTGCTTTGAAGTTTTTATCTTGTTTCCGATCCAGCCAAAATTTAAAAACGGAACCGTTACTTGGAATAAACGTCACGGCTTCACATCAATTAAGTTGCAGCCATTGGTTTATGAACGGAAAAAGTTTCACGCTTCAGTCGTAACGAAATATTTTTATATTAGAGAATACCCCAAAGATTCGCCTCTGCGAACGACTCGACTTGAACGACGTCGATGAGCTCAATGTTCTCGCGCCTAAAGCATACAGAAATTACCTACAATTTCATTTTGTTCTATCGGCATAAATCAATTAGTCAAAAAATAAAGAAACATAGAGAGAGAGGAAAGATCGCGTAACTCATTAAAATGTGAATTTACAACTAGTCCTGCGATACGATTTCAAGATGCGCAGGAAGAAGCTGTACACCATCAAATTACAATTTGATCAACGTTCGCTTCCCATGCCTCCATTTATGAATAATAACTAACTTCTTTATACGTCTGGTGTGTTGATGCTAATTAATATCTAGCGGAATCCAGCGTTTCGTTTCATGCTCCAACTCATTCCGTCCGGAATTTTATCATCGGTGAGTTTTCAGGAAGGATAGCGTTCGAGAAGTTGACAGACTTTGACTATCGGGGCAGCACCTATTACTCCGTGAAAAATCTCAGTTTGTACGAATGTCAAGGATGGTGTCGCGAAGAACCTGATTGCCAAGCAGCGGCGTTCAGCTTTGTGGTCAATCCTCTGATCCCGGTCCAAGAGACGCTGTGTCAACTTCAGAACGAGACTTCCGCCAACAATCCCTCCGCAGTGCCACAACGATCCGTTAACATGTACTACATGACCAAACTGCAGCTCAGATCTGAAAACGTTTGTTTGCGGCCGTGGGCTTTCGAGCGCGTCCCCAACAAGATGATCCGCGGCTTGGACAACGCCCTAATCTACACCTCCACGAAGGAGGCTTGCCTCGCCGCCTGTCTCAACGAGCATCGTTTCACTTGCCGATCGGTCGAGTACAACTACGTCACCCTCCAGTGTCAATTGAGTGACTCGGACCGGCGCACCACCGGCCAATTCGTGCAGTTCGTGGATGCGCAAGGCGTCGACTACTTTGAAAATCTTTGTCTGAAAGGCAATCAGGCGTGCAAGGGAAACCGCATTTTCCAGGCGCCTCGCATCGGAGTAGCGGACGACAAAGTGGCCCAATACGCATCACTGCAATATTACACCGACAAAGAGTTGCAAGTCACCAGCGACTCGGCCTGTCGTTTGGCGTGCGAAATTGAGAACGAATTTCTCTGTCGCTCATTCTTGTACAAGGGGCCGCCGCAAGGGCCACAGTACAACTGCCAACTTTTCCATCTCGACCACAGGACTCTTCCGGATGGGCCAAGCACTTATCTTAACGCGGAACGACCGCTCATCGATAACGGTGAGCGTATCGGGAGCTACTTCGAGAATGTTTGCGAAAGTAAGTGGCAATTAGAAAATTTTCGTAATCTTGTGTGCAATAAATAGAATCGACAACTCCTTCGGGAAACCCATCGGACAACACTTTGCCCGTGGTTTTCGAGGCGACCGAAGATCCAAATTTGAACAATTTGACCCGGAGCGACGTCAATTGCGACAAAACCGGCACTTGTTACGACGGTGAGTGATTCCGGTCGATTGGCACTCGTTCTACAGCTCATTCCAGTATCTGTTAATTGCAAGGATACAAAGATTGCGGTGCAAGTACGGACTAACAAGCCGTTTAATGGCAGGATTTATGCTTTGGGCCGCTCGGAAACTTGCAACGTCGACGTCATCAACAGCGATCTGTTTAGGCTCGATTTGACGATGACCGGCCAGGACTGTAACACGCAGTCCGTGGTAAGTAGCCGCTCGCGAAAATAATATTTTCTAATCTTCCGCTTTCGTCCAGACGGGTGTTTACAGCAACACCGTCGTTCTTCAACACCACAGCGTCGTAATGACCAAAGCCGATAAAATATACAAAGTCAAATGTACGTACGACATGTCCTCCAAGAACATCACTTTCGGAATGATGCCGATTAGGTACCCTTGTGTTGTGTTTCTGTAAGCCGTCTCTAACCGCGGGGATGTTCCAGAGATCCGGAGATGATCAGCATTACGTCTGCACCCGAGGCGCCACCTCCGAGAATCCGCATCTTGGACAGCCGAACGCGAGAAGTCGAAACGGTCAGAATTGGAGACAAGCTCACGTTCAGGATTGAAATTCCAGAAGACAGTAAGTTTATTCGTTAGTAACAACCATCCTCTCTAACACTTATATATAAATATGTATTTTATAAAGTTTGTTTAAAATAAACCAACGCCCAAAAAATTAAGAAATTATGTGTGCAGTCAAGGAGTCAATTTTTTTAATACGATTATTTTTAGCACCTTATGGCATTTTTGCAAGAAGCTGTGTCGCGATGGCCAAAGACTCAAAGAGCACATTCCAAATTATCGACGACGAGGGATGTCCAGTGGATCCAAGCATTTTTCCCGCTTTTACACCGGACGGCAACGCGCTGCAATCGGTGTATGAAGCTTTCAGATTTACGGAATCCTACGGCGTCATCTTTCAGTGTAACGTAAAGTATTGTCTAGGTCCCTGCGAGCCCGTAAGTCCTCTCCACTTCTTGTCCGAATATAAGTGAACGAACCGAATTCTTTAGGCGGTGTGCGAATGGGGCCGCGATTCGATCGAATCCTGGGGCAGAAGGAAGAGATCCCTGGGCAATGCAACCGAAGAGGAGAAAGAAGAAGACATGACGCTGAGCCAAGAGATCCTGGTACTGGATTTCGGCGACGAGAAGCAGTCCGAGTTTTTCAAAAGCGAGCAGAACAGTGCGGAGTTCAGCAAAGGTACCGGATCAGCATTTTATGAAACGGTGTTAATCGGTTTGTTTTTAGATAAAACTGTGACGATAATTGAGCCGTGCCCCACCAAGACTTCAGTGTTGGCGTTGGGCGTAACTTGTGCCTTATTAGTTCTTCTCTACATCAGCACTCTCTTCTGCTACTACATGAAGAAGTGGCTGAATCCGGGAAAGCACATCGCTTGAGTTTAGCGGACACTGTAGTGCCTTATATTCGATAACAATATTTACGAACCGTTCTTTGATTTGATCTTTCGGTCGAGTTACGAAGTCCGATGTTGTCAACTCGAGACGAGACATCAAACGATAAATGACCACGCAAATCTGACGCAATATGTAATTTTAGGTAATTTCGGGATGGTGTTGGTCTTTCGGTGATGGAAGCTTTGATGTTGTCGACTAGGATAATGTTTTACCGTTGCGAAAGCATCTTTTGGTTAATGATCTCTGGTACAACTAAGGGGAAAACCTCCGAAACGTATTTTGCACCGACTTTTGTTCCTAGAACAACATTGTAACGGTAAAGGCGACACACTCTTCTCTAACGCTCAGTTTAGGTTATTTATATTATTTATTACACGACTCTGTAAATATCAAAAACTAATGTAGGTTTTTATTTATACCACTTATTTTATACAACACGCAGTCGAGACGTATTTTAATAGACAATTTTTAAGTATAACAGTTTATTTAATTTTTTTTTTATCCTTTTTGTCCACTACTGTGCAATGATTTGAAAAAAGGTGGTAATTCGGAAGCGAAACGAGAAGTAGATAGAGGTAAGTAACGGCGGGAATAAAAATAAATACTCGGGAGATTGAAAAAATGCAAATGTCTGACGGGAAACGGGAAATATCTCGAAAACTAAGAGGAGGAGGGACAAACGAAAGATATAAAAACGATAGGATTCGAAAAGGGCGTTCCGAAAAAAAAAATAATAATACTCGAAAAATCGAAGGATGAGGGATGATTTTGGAAAAAAAAAAAATGACGGAAAAAAAAAAGTTGCGTAATTTTCCGAAAAGGGAAAAAATAATTCGTTAAAATTTTTTTTTCGAAAAAGGAGGGAAAAAAAGAAAGATTTTGAAAAAGGAAAAAAAAAGTCAAAATTTTGACTTTTAATGGAGAAAATTAAGGGGACTCGGAAACGAAAATTTTTTGCAGAAAACGTTTTCCGGCGAGATTTCAAACCCGCGAAAAAATCCGAAAAATTTAAAAATCTGATGTAACTCGAAAACGGTCGGGAATCTGGAAAAAACCTTAGTTGACAAAAGATGCGCAGGGAGAAATCTTGGAAAAATAATAAAACAATTTTTGCGGGTGTCGTTTTGCTATTTTTGGAAATTTTGACTGAAACTTTTTTTGAGAATCTTTACCGAAACTGTCATTTTTGGAAATTTGTTGAATATGTTGACCGAAACTGTCATTTTTGGAAATTTTGAAATAAAAATTGAATTCCGAGAAAAGGAGGCGGAGTTTGATTAAAAATCTTATTTAAGGGTAGTTTTTTTACGAAGAATCCCAACCCCATCGAGTCGCATATCAAACAACTCGTACGAACTAAGAAAAACCGAATATGTAAAAAAATATATATTTTTTCAACCCCTAGAAGTTATGTCAGAAAGCACCCCTAAAATCGAGTTTATAAAACTTTTTAAATTCTACGTCTCAAGACGAACGTTGGTCGTAGGGGTCAATTTTTGATACGACGCACTGTTTAGAAGTTATATGTCATTATATGTTTAGGGGTTGGTTTTTATTTTTTATCGGAATCCGTTCGTGTCGCACATCAGACTACTCGTTTGAACATAGGGAAGCTAAATATGAAAGAAACATTTTATTTTTTCCATCCCTTTGAAGCTGGCTAAAAAACACTTATCCCCAAACTACCCCTAAAATTATGCAATAATACTTTTTGAATTCTACGTTTGGCGATGCATCTTTTCGGTAACCTGTCATTTTTCGATAGGAGGCACGGTTTAGAAGTTATATGTACATTTGTTGTATATATTTTTTAAACTATAACGAATGGGTAATTATTAACAATTATGGTTTTTTTTCCATGCCCTTGTGTCTAAATGACACTTATTTGGGTTTGTATTAATCAAAAACAAGTAGACCAAACGATGGGACATTTAAATTTTCCGCGGTGCAAATGAACAAATCGTTAATCTATTTTTAGAATTATTTTCACTCTTAAATCGACGTTCATATCGCAGGCTGGTTGTAAAGACGCAATAGGAGAATATTTTTGAATTTTCAAACGCCAAAAACGATTTTTTGATCTAAAAATAGAATTCCGAGAAAAGGAGGCGGAGCTTAATTTATAAATATTTTTATCAACCCCCACCACCCCTAAATGACGAAAAATGCGAATAATTGATTTAAAATTACCCCAATGTCCCCAAAACATCCCGTTTTAACCGAATTTACCCAAACCATCCCTAAATACGTTATTTACCCCTAATTGGGGGGGAATTGGGGTAGTTGGGGGTAATGGGGGGTAGCCATTACCCCCAACTACCCCCAATTCGTTAAACATGTTCAAAACTACCCAAAATCGATTCAAACCACCCCAAATGGAGATAATTATTTAATTATCCTTAATTTACACTAAACCACCCCTAAAAGTTTACTGTAGGGGTAGTTTTTTAACGAAGAATCCCAACCCCATCGAGTCGCATATCAAACGACACCTACGATCATAGAGAATACAAAACCACCCCTTGAAATATTATTTAGGTGTAGTTTTTTTACGAAGAATCCCAACCCCATCGAGTCGCATATCAAACGACTCGTACGATCATAGAGAATACAAAACCACTCCTAAAAATATTATTTAGGGGTAGTTTTTTTACGAGAAATCCCAACTTCGTCGAGTCGCATATCAAACGACTCGTACGAACTTAGAGAACCCGAATATGTAAAAAAATATTATTTTTTCTTCAACCCTTAGAAATCAGTTTAGAAAGTACCCCGAATATCAAGTTTATAAAACTTTTTTGATTCTACGTCTTAAGTCGAACGTTTGTTGTTGGGGATCAATTTTTGAACCGACGCATCGTTTAGAAGTTATATGTCATTATATGTTTAAGGGTTGGTTTTTATTTTTTATCGAAACTCCATCGTGTCGCACATCAAACTACTCGTTTGAACGTAGGGAAGCGAAATATGAAATTTTTTTTTATTTTTTCCATTTCTTTAAAGCTGGCTAAAAAAAACTTATCCCAAAACAACCCCTAAAATTATGCAACAATAGTTTTTGAATTTTACGTTTGGCGGTGCATCTTTTCGGTAACCTGTCATTTTTCGATGGGAGGCACGGTTTAGAAGTTATATGTACATTTGTTGTATTTTTTTATAAACTATAAAGAATAAGTAATTATTAAAAATTATGGGTTTGTTTCCATTCCCTTGTGTTTTAATAACCCTTATTTGTGTTTTTATTAATCGAAAACAAGTAGACCAAACGATGGGACATTTAAATTTTCCGTGGTGCAAATGAACAAATCGTAAATCTATTTTTAGAATTATTTTCGCTCTTAAATTGACGTTCATAACGCAGGCTGCTTGTAAAGACGCAATAAGAGAATCTTTTTGAATTTTCGAACGCCAAAAACGATTTTTTGATCTAAAAATAGAATTCCGAGAAAAGGAGGCGGAGCTTAATTCAAAAACATTTTATAATAATTTTTATCAACCCCCACCACCCCTAAATGACAAATATTGCGAATAAATGATTTAAAATTACCCGAATCTCCCCAAAGCATCCCCATTTTACCCAAATTTATCCAAACTACTCCGCTTTGATAACGTCGGATCGGTACCGAGAAGAAGTTGGCCAAAAACCGCGGTTTCGAAGCCGCCGATACGCGTTCTTTCGCTCTTTAGGAAAAATTCCGTGTGTTATTGCATTAATTGGTCTAGGCGTTCAGTTTGCTATTCGATTATTACTATTGTTGATTATTTTTATATTTGCTTATGGTACTGAGAAGAGTCGAACTATAAGAATATAAACGTAAACAAATTAACATTGAGTTGATTATTCCAACAAATTGGCGCTTTGAGCTACCAAACATTTATAATAAAAATGATAATACTTCGTAGGTATTGTCGGCCGGTACGCTCGCCGACCGTCGCGACTGGGATTTCCGGTCCGATCTGTGTAAATCTTGTCTGACCTTGGCTGAACCAGACGCTGTTTCGGCAAAAAAGTTGTTCTTACGTGTTTATTCGGATGATTGCAATTACTTGGGAAAGCGCGCCACGCATTTTTATTGCTGAATATATTCTGCTTATTTCATTTTAAACTGTAATCATTATTTTTTCCAACAGATTTTTTTTGCTTTAATTTAATTAATAAAGTTTTAAAACGGACGGAATAGACTAAACACCAGGTTAACCTCAGATGAAATGCAGAGACGTCCAAACAAATGCCCGGAGATGGAATTTGTTAAAGAAAATATGAAATGTACCGTCTCTGAAATTTCTAATTATCTACTTAAGATTTCTCCAATCCTGTACAGCATAACCGGTCAAAAGCAGATGAGACAACGTCAAACAAGTTTACATGTTAAATGAATAGGCTGACTAGAAGTATCCGACGCCCTTAAGCACCTTGATAACTTCGTGCACGAGAAGTGCTTTAAAATCCGAGAAAAGTTAAAGCGCTAGTATGGTTCATTTAATGTAAAAAAACCCGAAACCCGAGTTAAATTAATCGGTCTGAACTAGAAACAACCCGAGTTGGCTGGTCTAAACCTCTCTTGACTGAATCGATCTAAACCCGAAAAATATGTCTTGACTGAATCGGTCTAAATCCGAGGGAGCTGCAGCGGTCTAAACTCGAGGGAGCCGCAGCGGTTTAAATACGAGGGATCTGCAGTCTGCAAAGGTCTAGACCCGACGAACCCCCACCGGTCTAAACCTGAGAGAGCTGCAGCAGTCTAAACACAAGGGAGCTGCAGTCTGCAGCGGTCTAAACTAGAAACAGCCTGTCTTGACTGAATCGGTCTAAACCCGAAACCCGAGTTAAATTAATCGGTCTAAATCCGAAACAACCCGAGTTGGCTGAATCGGTCTAAACCCAAAACAAGCCGAATTTACTGAATCAGTCTAAACCCGAATGGACCCGAGTTGGCCGAATCGGGTTAAACCCGAATGGACCCGAATTGACTGAATCAGTCTGAACCCGAATGGAGCCGAGTTGTCTGAATCGGTCTAAACCCGAGTAGACTGAATCGGTCTGAACCCGAAACAACCCGAATTGACTGAATCAGTCTAAAGGTTCATTTACATAGGAAGTAGTGTAGATCAGTAGTGTAATTGGTAGTGGAAAAGTGTTGTAGTGGAACTTCTGCAGCCCAAACCATTTACATAGACAGTAGTGTGCTTTTGTGCCAATTATGGCTCATGCGTAAATCGCGCTCTTTCAGTTTGTAGTTTGTACACAAAGGAAAAGCAAGTGTCAAACCACTACTCATTGTTGGTATTTCTGTTACGTTCGTGTTAGAACTTTGCAGGGGTTTCGTATTTATAGGTTATGTTTTAAAATTTGACCTTTAGAAGCCAGCTGATGAGTTTAAAGTGGGGTGCTACGCAATCTGATTGGCTGGTGTAGATTCTGAACGGAGTGGTAACCGTAAAAGCTTGAACCTTGCAAACTTTTACACTACAACCCACCACTGTTACTTATCCGCAAATCATTCTGAACAGATACATAAGGAACACACTGTTTTAACTTTTACACTAGCTCTACGGTTAGCGATACAGTTCCACTACTGTCTATGTAAATGATACTGTTACGTTCCAAATTTAGATTAGAGATTGTTGGTAGTTTTTTTTTGTTCTTGTTGGGTTGTCAAGGGGTTGCTAAGGTTTATGAGGTGGTTGGGTTGTGATTGATTATTAGAGAGAGGGTTTTTGGTTTTTGGAGAAGTTGTAGAGAGGTGGAGAGGCTAGTTGCAGAACGGAAAAGGCACAGGAGTTATAAGATAAGTCAATTTTTATGTAAAGTTCGCGCGGGTGCACCGAACGCGGACTAATTACAAAATTGTTAATAGTTTTTAAGTTTTCCTTGTTTTGACATATTAATTTTTCGTTGTTCTTTTGTTATAAAATTTGTTACGTTGGTTTTGTTGTCTTCAATTGTTTAATTTTTTTTTTTTTTTTTCCTATTTTCGTTAGTTGGTTTCCAGTTTGGCCTAAGTTTCTACAAACTGGTGGCGCCCTTAATTTAGTTGAAAGTTTACAAATCGCCCACTCCCTCCGGCCGCTGAAACTAGTCGCGGAGAGAAAAGTGTGTAACAATTTTGGCGCCCAACGTGGGGCCTCTTTTTGATTTCGAGGTTTATTCGTTTTCTTCTTTTATCATTCGATTTGTTCTTGGTTTTGTGATTTGATTTATTTTATTTTGGAAAGTATCGAAATGGCCAATAAGCCGTTGAATGTACGTCATCTACGCAAGGACGAACTCAAATGGGAGTTACGGGTTCGTAGAGCAGTGGTTCCTGAGGACACAGCTGAGGGGTTACGGACCATTCTTGGAGCGTTGTTGGAATCAGAACAGGGCAGTACCACTCCTGCGATGGCGGTAGAGGATTTTGACGGTGAGGCGGAATTTGCGGCGATTGAAGAAAAATACAGGCAGTTGCTGCGAGAGATAAATCGGTTGTCGGATCCAAGGGCGAAACGAGAACGGTTTGATAGGGTATGCACTCGCCTAATGCATTTATTGAACCGAGTTAGCGCTACACCAATTGAAGAGGCGAAGGCTGAGACGCTTCTACTACGAACTAAGTGGATGAAGCTTGTATCGGAGTTATTGCCCATGGTAGATGAAGCTCGGAAGACACGTGAACATCTGTCAAATCATAACTTGTCAGTAGCATTTGTAGATGCACGTAACTCAATCGATTCTGAAAGCGAAGGTGAAGACGAGGAACTACCGGAACGAATTAATGGTGCTTCTACGCCAATCAGCACACCCATAGTGGTGGAGAGACCATCAAGTGACGCGATATCACGTATGGCTGGACCTGTCCCGGTCTACAAATGGGGATTGAAGTTTCGTGGAGATGCGGAAAATGAATCGGTACTTTCGTTTCTGGAGCGGGTTGAGGAGCTGGCTGCAGCTCGTGGATTGTCTTTAGAAGACGTCTTCCGGTCAGCGATCGATCTTTTCGAAGGCAGGGCACTGGTATGGTTCCGAGCCAACCACAGTCGTTTTCGTTCTTGGCGTGAATTGTCAGAACTTTTGACACTACATTATCTTCCACCTGATTATCGTCACCGTTTGTTTGAGGACATCCTTTCGCGAACGCAAGGGCCCCAGGAGAGAATTACGGACTATCTGGCGACGATGAACGCGTTATGTACCAGGCACGGATCAATGCCAGAAGACGTCCGTTTGAATATCATAATCCGGAATCTGGCTCCATTTTATTCGACCCAGCTTCCAATTGTGCGCACTTTGGACGAGCTCGAGATGGAGTGCCTTCGTCTAGAGGTGAAGCGGCATCGAGCGGAACATTATAAACCTCCATCTCATCACGTAGAAGATTACGTCGAACCGGAGCTGGCGTGTAGTAAAAGCGTCGAGGTAACAAATAGTTCCGCGGTACGGGAAGAACGTAAAGAGAGTCGTCCTCGGGAATATCGTTGTTATCGTTGTGGTGCGATCGGACATTTTGCACGGGAGTGTTTACGACAAACGCCGGAGAGACGTCGCGATGCACAACTCTCACAAGAGCGACGTTCCGATGAGAGCCAGAATTTCAAACCGAATTCGGGAAATGTACAGCAGGACCGACAGTAGCTCGCACCGGTCCTGCATCTACATTAAAGTCGGGCGTCGGTTTCGGGTTGAACGGGTCGGCAAATTTGGGATACGTTTTTGACAAAACAAGAGGGGATGATCGACCGTATTTAATGGTTAAGGTGCATGAGGCGTCGTTATTGGGACTGTTGGATTCTGGAGCGAATAGGACAATTGTCGGAAGCGGTGGAATAAAAGTGTTGACGCGGGTTGGACTACGGATGGAATCGTCTAGCAGCATTTGCCGCATGGCTAATGGGAACTCGTGTGAGGCGATTGGACAATTTTTGGTGCCATTTAGAATAAAGAATCAAGAACATGTATTGACAGTTTTAGCAGTACCGAATCTCTCACATGACCTGATCTTGGGCATTGATTTCTGGAAGAAGGTGGGTTTGGTCACCGATGTTCGCAATGGAGAGTGGGAGTTCAGCAACAAAGCGGAGACGGCGGCGATCCAAGAAGTTGAGCAACTTACCATGGATCAGAGAAGGCGGTTGGAAATATTATTGCAGAACGAGATGCCGATAGGGACGACACTAGGATGTACGTCACTTGTAGAACATGTCATTAGAACAGCGGCAGAACCAATCAAACAGCGGTACTATCCCATCTCACCAACACTGCAGAAATACGTAAACGAAGAGCTAGACCAAATGCTTCGCGATGGAATACTTGAGCCATCAAATTCTCCATGGAGTTCACCCATAGTTTTGGCTAAGAAAAAGGACGGACGGTACCGGTTTTGCGTGGATTACCGACGAGTTAACAAAGTGACAGAACGGGACGCGTATCCAATACCCTACGTTTCCCAGACCCTCGACAAATTACGGGACGCCACCTTCCTGACCTCGCTGGACTTAAAGAGTGCGTATTGGCAAGTACCAGTAGCAGAGCAATCGAAGCCTATAACAGCATTTACGATTCCCGGACGGGGATTATTCCAATTTCGTAGAATGCCGTTCGGACTCCATAATGCTCCTGCAACGTTCCAGCGTCTCATCGACAGAGTAATTGGTGCAGAGATGGAACCATATGTCTTCGTTTACCTGGATGACATAGTGATTGTCACTCCAGATTTTGACAAACATCTCGAAGTGCTACGTGAAGTTTTACGACGCTTACGTCGGGCTGGTTTGACTGTGAGCCGAGAAAAGTGCAAGGTATGTCGGCCAGAGTTGACGTATTTGGGATACATCGTGGATTGCAAGGGGCTACGAGTAGATCCAAACAAAGTAGAAGCAATAATCAAATATCCTGCGCCACGTACGACAACGGAATTGCGTCGTTTCTTAGGGATGGCTTCTTGGTATAGGCGGTTCGTGCCGAATTTCTCGACTGTGATTGAACCCTTGACTATCCTGTTGCGCAAAGGTCAGAAATTCACGTGGACAGAACAATGTGAGAGCGCTTTTACTCGTTTAAAAAACTTTCTTGTGTCGGCTCCCATCCTGAAGTGTCCAAATTTTAATCTTCCATTTGTTATTCAAACTGATGCGAGTGACGGGGGATTAGGGGCGGTGTTAACGCAACAGCATGCGGATGGTGAACACGCCGTCGCCTATATCAGTCGGTCACTAACGCTAAATGAGAGAAAATTTACCACCACCGAGAAGGAATGTCTAGCAGTGCTGTTCGCAATTAAAAAGTTTCGGCCGTACGTCGAAGGAACGCGGTTCACGGTGATAACGGATCACTTTAGTCTAAAGTGGCTACATGCGCTAAAGGATCCCACAGGCCGGTTAGCAAGATGGAGTGTTGAACTACAGCAGTACGATTTTGATGTTGTACATCGGAAGGGCCGTGAAAACGTAGTGCCGGATGCTTTATCGCGGGCACCGGTTTGTGTGGCATCGATGACAGCTGTCAAAGATCCATGGATCGAGAAGCTTGCTGCCAAAGTACAAGAGTCTCCTCTTCGTTTTCCACTGTTTAGAGTAGAAGGGTCGCAATTATTTAGGAAGGTCGCAACTCGTTATCCAGAGCTTCGTGCGTGCAATGATGAGTGGAGGCGAGTACTTCCACGCTCGGAGAGGCGAGACGCATTGCATCAGTGTCACGACGTCCCAACATCTGGTCACTGTGGTGTGTTCAAAACTTACAGTCGTCTTGCGGAGCGGTTTTATTGGCCCAAGATGAAAGCGGATGTCGTCAAGTATGTACGTCATTGTAAGGTGTGTTTGGCGAATAAAACAGAAAGGAAAGCTCCGGCTGGACAAATGGCAGGAAAACAGAAGACCAATCGGCCATGGGAGGTGTTGTGTATCGATTTGGTAGGACCGCTGCCGAAGACCTCAAAAGGTCACATCTATATTGTTTCGGTGTTGGATTATTTCAGCAAGTTTATTCTTCTAGCACCACTTCGGAAAGCTACTGGTGCGGCGGTAGCTCGTTGGTTTGAGGATCACGTGCTCTGTATGTTTGGTGTCCCTCGGAGAGTCATATGCGATAATGGGAGACAGTTTATCAGTCGAGAATTTGGCAAACTTGCCAGTCAATATAAGTTTGAAATTTCTTACACCCCGTTATATCATCCCCAGAGTAATGCCGTCGAGCGACCACACCAGACAGTAGGAACAATGCTCCGATCTTATGTAAAAGACGACCACCGCAAATGGGACGATCATCTCCAGAAGGTTGCGTGTGCAATACGTACGTCAAGACACGAAGCGACCCGTTACAGTCCCTACTTTATCAATTTCGGACGGGACATCAAACTGACTGGCGTCTGGAATGTCAAGGATCTAAAGGAAGATCCCGGTGAAGAGGATACGTCAGATGAACGCTCTGATTAGCCGTCTCGGTTGCGGCCGAAAAATACAGCGAGGGTGTAACCAACCGGAGGTAGAAGTCCTCCAAAGTTTTCGTTTCGTTTCGTTTCTTTTTTTTTTTTTTGTTGTAAAGGTGGGATTGTTACGTTCCAAATTTAGATTAGAGATTGTTGGTAGTTTTTTTTTGTTCTTGTTGGGTTGTCAAGGGGTTGCTAAGGTTTATGAGGTGGTTGGGTTGTGATTGATTATTAGAGAGAGGGTTTTTGGTTTTTGGAGAAGTTGTAGAGAGGTGGAGAGGCTAGTTGCAGAACGGAAAAGGCACAGGAGTTATAAGATAAGTCAATTTTTATGTAAAGTTCGCGCGGGTGCACCGAACGCGGACTAATTACAAAATTGTTAATAGTTTTTAAGTTTTCCTTGTTTTGACATATTAATTTTTCGTTGTTCTTTTGTTATAAAATTTGTTACGTTGGTTTTGTTGTCTTCAATTGTTTAATTTTTTTTTTTTTTTTTTCCTATTTTCGTTAGTTGGTTTCCAGTTTGGCCTAAGTTTCTACAAACTGGTGGCGCCCTTAATTTAGTTGAAAGTTTACAAATCGCCCACTCCCTCCGGCCGCTGAAACTAGTCGCGGAGAGAAAAGTGTGTAACAATACTTAAACCCGAATGGACCCGAGTTGGCTGAATCGGTTGATACGATTTTTTGTCCAATCATATCAAATACGGGAAGAATATTCTCGAATATTCCACGACCACACGGGATTTTTTGTAAAGCGCGAAAGAACGCGTAAGTATCGGCGGCCTCGAAACCGGTTTTTGGCCAACTTCTTCTCGGCACCGATCCGACGTTATCAAAGCAGACACGACAAACGGCATTGTGTGCTCCGACGTCGTCCAACTAACACGCTCTCTCAGACATCCAAATACGACAGTGACCACCGGTTTAGTGTTGTAGTAAATTACACGTTTTTGGGTCACCGCTCAATCGCATTTGCGGATCAGTTCGGCTGAGACGAGACGGTTGTCCAGGGTCGTGCCATAGAAAAGACCCACGTCTGCAAGTGGTGAGTTGTCGTCCTGTCCCGCTTTTTCGGGAGAACCGTTTGTAATTTGTTTGTTTCCCGCAGGGTCTGTCTTCTTCTGGTTTTTCTCTTCGTTCTTCTTCTGTCTTTTCGACGTCTTTTCTTCGACGTCGTCTCTTCTCCATCTTACTATCGACGTTTCGACGCCCAGCGTGGTTAAAAGACTTATTTGGCGCCCGTACCTCGGTCGCCCGGAGCCCGTACCTCGGTCACCCGGAGCCCGTACCTTAGACTCCGCCGTCGGACCTCTCAACCCCTGCTGCCGTCAATCCAGAGCGCTAACACCTGGAGTCGTCTCCACCCTCTAGACGCAGCGGACGTGGGCGAGATAATAAGACCAGGTCAACGGACCAAACTCGCGTGCGCTAACGTACAGTCGCGATTCACACCGTCGCTGTCGATTGTTCGACGCCGTGCGCCCCATTAATAGCGCCCCCGAACGCCGCGGTCGCCACACCTGTATTTGTTATTGCCACCCTTTATGTTCATTGTACATAATTAAGTTTAAATTATTGTGTACCATTTTCTGTTCATGTTATCTATTTTCGTTACTGTGTGTTGAATATATGTTTGCTCGAGATATAGTCGTTTGACTCCCTTCGCCTTCTTCCTTGTCAGAAAATCAGAAAGAAGCATATTAACGAAATTTAATAAGGAAAGCCCCCGGCTGTTAAGTTGTTAAGCCGTGCTGTGGGGCTAGTCGGCCAAAACTCCCGTAACACGGTCTAAACCCGAGTAGACTGAATCGGTCTAAACCTGAATGGACCGGAGTTGGCTAAATTGGTCTAAACCCGAAACAATCCGAGTTGGCTGAATCGGTCTAAACCTCTTTTGACTGAATCGGTATAAACCAGAAAGAACCTGTCTTGACTGAATCGGTCTAAACCCGAAAGAAACTGTCTTGACTAAATCGGTCTAGACCTGAGAGAAGCTATCTTCACTAAATCGGTCTAAACCCGAAAAACCTGTCTTGACTAAATCCTTCATTTTTTCCCTCCTTTTGAAAACAAATATTTTATTAATTATTTTTTCCCTCTTCGGAAAATTATGCAACATATTTTTTTCTTCTAACACGTTTTTTTTAAATTTTTTCAAACTCATCCCTAAGTTTTTTCAAAAACATTGTCGTGACTTTTCATCACAAAAATTTTTTTTTGTTTTCGATGATTTTTCGAGTATATTTTTTTTTATTTTTTTTTCGGAATGCCCTTTTCAAATCCTATCATTTTTCTATCTTTCATTTTTCCCTCCCGCTCTTAGTTTTCGAGATATTTCACATTTTGTTGTTTCTTCAGCCAACCCAGGTTCTTTCGGGTTCAGACCGATTCAGTCAAGAGAGGTCTAAACCAATTTAGCCAACTAGGGTTGTTTCGGGTTTAGACCGATTAATCTAACTCGGGTTTTGGGTTTAGACCGATTCAGTCAAGACAGGCTGTTTCTAGTTTAGACCGATGAATGAAAGACAGGTTGCTTCGGGTTTAGACCAATTCAGTCAAGACAGGTTGATTCTGGTATAGACCGCTGCAGACTGCGGCTCCATCGTGTTTAGACCGATGCAGCTCTCTCAGGTTTTGATCAGTGGGGGTTCCTCTGGTCTAGACCGCTGCAGACTGCAGCTCCCTCGTGTTTAGACCGCTGCGGCTCCCTCGAGTTTAGACCGCTTCAGCTCCTTAGGGTTTAGACCGATTCAGTCAAGACAGGTTTTTGGGGTTTAGACCGATTCAGTCAAGACTGGTTCTCTCGGGTTTAGACCTATTCAGTCAAGACAGGCTTTTCGGGTTTAGACCGATTCAGTCAAGAAAGGTTTTTCGGGTTTAGACCGATTCAGTCATGACAGGCTTTTCGGGTTTAGACCGATTCAGTCAAGACAGGCTTTTCGGGTTTAGACCGATTCAGTCAAGAAAGGTTTTTCGGGTTTAGACCGATTCAGTCAAGACAGGTTCGTTCGGGTTTAGACCGATTCAGTCAAGAAAGGTTTAGACCGATTAGGCCAATTCGGGTTTAGACCGATTCAGCTAACTCGGGTTTGGACTGATTCAGTCAATTCGGGTACATTCGGATTTAGACTGATGCAGTCAATGCGGCTCGTTTCGGGTTTAGACCGATTCAGCCAACTCGGGTTTAGACCGATTCAGTCAATTCGGGTCCATTCGGGTTTAGACTGATTCAGTCAATGCGGCTCGTTTCGGGTTTAGACCGATTCAGCCAACTCGGGTTTAGACCGATTCAGTCTACTCGGGTTTAGACCGACTCAGTTTACTCCGGTTTAGACCGATTCAGCCAATTCGGGTCCATTCGGGTTTAGACCGATTCGGTCAGGTCAGGTCAGGTCAGGTCAGGTCAGGTCAGGTCAGGTCAGGTCAGGTCAGGTCAGGTCAGGTCAGGTCAGGTCAGGTCAGGTCAGGTCAGGTCAGGTCAGGTCAGGTCAGGTCAGGTCAGGTCAGGTCAGGTCAGGTCAGGTCAGGTCAGGTCAGGTCAGGTCAGGTCAGGTCAGGTCAGGTCAGGTCAGGTCAGGTCAGGTCAGGTCAGGTCAGGTCAGGTCAGGTCAGGTCAGGTCAGGTCAGGTCAGGTCAGGTCAGGTCAGGTCAGGTCAGGTCAGGTCAGGTCAGGTCAGGTCAGGTCAGGTCAGGTCAGGTCAGGTCAGGTCAGGTCAGGTCAGGTCAGGTCAGGTCAGGTCAGGTCAGGTCAGGTCAGGTCAGGTCAGGTCAGGTCAGGTCAGGTCAGGTCAGGTCAGGTCAGGTCAGGTCAGGTCAGGTCAGGTCAGGTCAGGTCAGGTCAGGTCAGGTCAGGTCAGGTCAGGTCAGGTCAGGTCAGGTCAGGTCAGGTCAGGTCAGGTCAGGTCAGGTCAGGTCAGGTCAGGTCAGGTCAGGTCAGGTCAGGTCAGGTCAGGTCAGGTCAGGTCAGGTCAGGTCAGGTCAGGTCAGGTCAGGTCAGGTCAGGTCAGGTCAGGTCAGGTCAGGTCAGGTCAGGTCAGGTCAGGTCAGGTCAGGTCAGGTCAGGTCAGGTCAGGTCAGGTCAGGTCAGGTCAGGTCAGGTCAGGTCAGGTCAGGTCAGGTCAGGTCAGGTCAGGTCAGGTCAGGTCAGGTCAGGTCAGGTCAGGTCAGGTCAGGTCAGGTCAGGTCAGGTCAGGTCAGGTCAGGTCAGGTCAGGTCAGGTCAGGTCAGGTCAGGTCAGGTCAGGTCAGGTCAGGTCAGGTCAGGTCAGGTCAGGTCAGGTCAGGTCAGGTCAGGTCAGGTCAGGTCAGGTCAGGTCAGGTCAGGTCAGGTCAGGTCAGGTCAGGTCAGGTCAGGTCAGGTCAGGTCAGGTCAGGTCAGGTCAGGTCAGGTCAGGTCAGGTCAGGTCAGGTCAGGTCAGGTCAGGTCAGGTCAGGTCAGGTCAGGTCAGGTCAGGTCAGGTCAGGTCAGGTCAGGTCAGGTCAGGTCAGGTCAGGTCAGGTCAGGTCAGGTCAGGTCAGGTCAGGTCAGGTCAGGTCAGGTCAGGTCAGGTCAGGTCAGGTCAGGTCAGGTCAGGTCAGGTCAGGTCAGGTCAGGTCAGGTCAGGTCAGGTCAGGTCAGGTCAGGTCAGGTCAGGTCAGGTCAGGTCAGGTCAGGTCAGGTCAGGTCAGGTCAGGTCAGGTCAGGTCAGGTCAGGTCAGGTCAGGTCAGGTCAGGTCAGGTCAGGTCAGGTCAGGTCAGGTCAGGTCAGGTCAGGTCAGGTCAGGTCAGGTCAGGTCAGGTCAGGTCAGGTCAGGTCAGGTCAGGTCAGGTCAGGTCAGGTCAGGTCAGGTCAGGTCAGGTCAGGTCAGGTCAGGTCAGGTCAGGTCAGGTCAGGTCAGGTCAGGTCAGGTCAGGTCAGGTCAGGTCAGGTCAGGTCAGGTCAGGTCAGGTCAGGTCAGGTCAGGTCAGGTCAGGTCAGGTCAGGTCAGGTCAGGTCAGGTCAGGTCAGGTCAGGTCAGGTCAGGTCAGGTCAGGTCAGGTCAGGTCAGGTCAGGTCAGGTCAGGTCAGGTCAGGTCAGGTCAGGTCAGGTCAGGTCAGGTCAGGTCAGGTCAGGTCAGGTCAGGTCAGGTCAGGTCAGGTCAGGTCAGGTCAGGTCAGGTCAGGTCAGGTCAGGTCAGGTCAGGTCAGGTCAGGTCAGGTCAGGTCAGGTCAGGTCAGGTCAGGTCAGGTCAGGTCAGGTCAGGTCAGGTCAGGTCAGGTCAGGTCAGGTCAGGTCAGGTCAGGTCAGGTCAGGTCAGGTCAGGTCAGGTCAGGTCAGGTCAGGTCAGGTCAGGTCAGGTCAGGTCAGGTCAGGTCAGGTCAGGTCAGGTCAGGTCAGGTCAGGTCAGGTCAGGTCAGGTCAGGTCAGGTCAGGTCAGGTCAGGTCAGGTCAGGTCAGGTCAGGTCAGGTCAGGTCAGGTCAGGTCAGGTCAGGTCAGGTCAGGTCAGGTCAGGTCAGGTCAGGTCAGGTCAGGTCAGGTCAGGTCAGGTCAGGTCAGGTCAGGTCAGGTCAGGTCAGGTCAGGTCAGGTCAGGTCAGGTCAGGTCAGGTCAGGTCAGGTCAGGTCAGGTCAGGTCAGGTCAGGTCAGGTCAGGTCAGGTCAGGTCAGGTCAGGTCAGGTCAGGTCAGGTCAGGTCAGGTCAGGTCAGGTCAGGTCAGGTCAGGTCAGGTCAGGTCAGGTCAGGTCAGGTCAGGTCAGGTCAGGTCAGGTCAGGTCAGGTCAGGTCAGGTCAGGTCAGGTCAGGTCAGGTCAGGTCAGGTCAGGTCAGGTCAGGTCAGGTCAGGTCAGGTCAGGTCAGGTCAGGTCAGGTCAGGTCAGGTCAGGTCAGGTCAGGTCAGGTCAGGTCAGGTCAGGTCAGGTCAGGTCAGGTCAGGTCAGGTCAGGTCAGGTCAGGTCAGGTCAGGTCAGGTCAGGTCAGGTCAGGTCAGGTCAGGTCAGGTCAGGTCAGGTCAGGTCAGGTCAGGTCAGGTCAGGTCAGGTCAGGTCAGGTCAGGTCAGGTCAGGTCAGGTCAGGTCAGGTCAGGTCAGGTCAGGTCAGGTCAGGTCAGGTCAGGTCAGGTCAGGTCAGGTCAGGTCAGGTCAGGTCAGGTCAGGTCAGGTCAGGTCAGGTCAGGTCAGGTCAGGTCAGGTCAGGTCAGGTCAGGTCAGGTCAGGTCAGGTCAGGTCAGGTCAGGTCAGGTCAGGTCAGGTCAGGTCAGGTCAGGTCAGGTCAGGTCAGGTCAGGTCAGGTCAGGTCAGGTCAGGTCAGGTCAGGTCAGGTCAGGTCAGGTCAGGTCAGGTCAGGTCAGGTCAGGTCAGGTCAGGTCAGGTCAGGTCAGGTCAGGTCAGGTCAGGTCAGGTCAGGTCAGGTCAGGTCAGGTCAGGTCAGGTCAGGTCAGGTCAGGTCAGGTCAGGTCAGGTCAGGTCAGGTCAGGTCAGGTCAGGTCAGGTCAGGTCAGGTCAGGTCAGGTCAGGTCAGGTCAGGTCAGGTCAGGTCAGGTCAGGTCAGGTCAGGTCAGGTCAGGTCAGGTCAGGTCAGGTCAGGTCAGGTCAGGTCAGGTCAGGTCAGGTCAGGTCAGGTCAGGTCAGGTCAGGTCAGGTCAGGTCAGGTCAGGTCAGGTCAGGTCAGGTCAGGTCAGGTCAGGTCAGGTCAGGTCAGGTCAGGTCAGGTCAGGTCAGGTCAGGTCAGGTCAGGTCAGGTCAGGTCAGGTCAGGTCAGGTCAGGTCAGGTCAGGTCAGGTCAGGTCAGGTCAGGTCAGGTCAGGTCAGGTCAGGTCAGGTCAGGTCAGGTCAGGTCAGGTCAGGTCAGGTCAGGTCAGGTCAGGTCAGGTCAGGTCAGGTCAGGTCAGGTCAGGTCAGGTCAGGTCAGGTCAGGTCAGGTCAGGTCAGGTCAGGTCAGGTCAGGTCAGGTCAGGTCAGGTCAGGTCAGGTCAGGTCAGGTCAGGTCAGGTCAGGTCAGGTCAGGTCAGGTCAGGTCAGGTCAGGTCAGGTCAGGTCAGGTCAGGTCAGGTCAGGTCAGGTCAGGTCAGGTCAGGTCAGGTCAGGTCAGGTCAGGTCAGGTCAGGTCAGGTCAGGTCAGGTCAGGTCAGGTCAGGTCAGGTCAGGTCAGGTCAGGTCAGGTCAGGTCAGGTCAGGTCAGGTCAGGTCAGGTCAGGTCAGGTCAGGTCAGGTCAGGTCAGGTCAGGTCAGGTCAGGTCAGGTCAGGTCAGGTCAGGTCAGGTCAGGTCAGGTCAGGTCAGGTCAGGTCAGGTCAGGTCAGGTCAGGTCAGGTCAGGTCAGGTCAGGTCAGGTCAGGTCAGGTCAGGTCAGGTCAGGTCAGGTCAGGTCAGGTCAGGTCAGGTCAGGTCAGGTCAGGTCAGGTCAGGTCAGGTCAGGTCAGGTCAGGTCAGGTCAGGTCAGGTCAGGTCAGGTCAGGTCAGGTCAGGTCAGGTCAGGTCAGGTCAGGTCAGGTCAGGTCAGGTCAGGTCAGGTCAGGTCAGGTCAGGTCAGGTCAGGTCAGGTCAGGTCAGGTCAGGTCAGGTCAGGTCAGGTCAGGTCAGGTCAGGTCAGGTCAGGTCAGGTCAGGTCAGGTCAGGTCAGGTCAGGTCAGGTCAGGTCAGGTCAGGTCAGGTCAGGTCAGGTCAGGTCAGGTCAGGTCAGGTCAGGTCAGGTCAGGTCAGGTCAGGTCAGGTCAGGTCAGGTCAGGTCAGGTCAGGTCAGGTCAGGTCAGGTCAGGTCAGGTCAGGTCAGGTCAGGTCAGGTCAGGTCAGGTCAGGTCAGGTCAGGTCAGGTCAGGTCAGGTCAGGTCAGGTCAGGTCAGGTCAGGTCAGGTCAGGTCAGGTCAGGTCAGGTCAGGTCAGGTCAGGTCAGGTCAGGTCAGGTCAGGTCAGGTCAGGTCAGGTCAGGTCAGGTCAGGTCAGGTCAGGTCAGGTCAGGTCAGGTCAGGTCAGGTCAGGTCAGGTCAGGTCAGGTCAGGTCAGGTCAGGTCAGGTCAGGTCAGGTCAGGTCAGGTCAGGTCAGGTCAGGTCAGGTCAGGTCAGGTCAGGTCAGGTCAGGTCAGGTCAGGTCAGGTCAGGTCAGGTCAGGTCAGGTCAGGTCAGGTCAGGTCAGGTCAGGTCAGGTCAGGTCAGGTCAGGTCAGGTCAGGTCAGGTCAGGTCAGGTCAGGTCAGGTCAGGTCAGGTCAGGTCAGGTCAGGTCAGGTCAGGTCAGGTCAGGTCAGGTCAGGTCAGGTCAGGTCAGGTCAGGTCAGGTCAGGTCAGGTCAGGTCAGGTCAGGTCAGGTCAGGTCAGGTCAGGTCAGGTCAGGTCAGGTCAGGTCAGGTCAGGTCAGGTCAGGTCAGGTCAGGTCAGGTCAGGTCAGGTCAGGTCAGGTCAGGTCAGGTCAGGTCAGGTCAGGTCAGGTCAGGTCAGGTCAGGTCAGGTCAGGTCAGGTCAGGTCAGGTCAGGTCAGGTCAGGTCAGGTCAGGTCAGGTCAGGTCAGGTCAGGTCAGGTCAGGTCAGGTCAGGTCAGGTCAGGTCAGGTCAGGTCAGGTCAGGTCAGGTCAGGTCAGGTCAGGTCAGGTCAGGTCAGGTCAGGTCAGGTCAGGTCAGGTCAGGTCAGGTCAGGTCAGGTCAGGTCAGGTCAGGTCAGGTCAGGTCAGGTCAGGTCAGGTCAGGTCAGGTCAGGTCAGGTCAGGTCAGGTCAGGTCAGGTCAGGTCAGGTCAGGTCAGGTCAGGTCAGGTCAGGTCAGGTCAGGTCAGGTCAGGTCAGGTCAGGTCAGGTCAGGTCAGGTCAGGTCAGGTCAGGTCAGGTCAGGTCAGGTCAGGTCAGGTCAGGTCAGGTCAGGTCAGGTCAGGTCAGGTCAGGTCAGGTCAGGTCAGGTCAGGTCAGGTCAGGTCAGGTCAGGTCAGGTCAGGTCAGGTCAGGTCAGGTCAGGTCAGGTCAGGTCAGGTCAGGTCAGGTCAGGTCAGGTCAGGTCAGGTCAGGTCAGGTCAGGTCAGGTCAGGTCAGGTCAGGTCAGGTCAGGTCAGGTCAGGTCAGGTCAGGTCAGGTCAGGTCAGGTCAGGTCAGGTCAGGTCAGGTCAGGTCAGGTCAGGTCAGGTCAGGTCAGGTCAGGTCAGGTCAGGTCAGGTCAGGTCAGGTCAGGTCAGGTCAGGTCAGGTCAGGTCAGGTCAGGTCAGGTCAGGTCAGGTCAGGTCAGGTCAGGTCAGGTCAGGTCAGGTCAGGTCAGGTCAGGTCAGGTCAGGTCAGGTCAGGTCAGGTCAGGTCAGGTCAGGTCAGGTCAGGTCAGGTCAGGTCAGGTCAGGTCAGGTCAGGTCAGGTCAGGTCAGGTCAGGTCAGGTCAGGTCAGGTCAGGTCAGGTCAGGTCAGGTCAGGTCAGGTCAGGTCAGGTCAGGTCAGGTCAGGTCAGGTCAGGTCAGGTCAGGTCAGGTCAGGTCAGGTCAGGTCAGGTCAGGTCAGGTCAGGTCAGGTCAGGTCAGGTCAGGTCAGGTCAGGTCAGGTCAGGTCAGGTCAGGTCAGGTCAGGTCAGGTCAGGTCAGGTCAGGTCAGGTCAGGTCAGGTCAGGTCAGGTCAGGTCAGGTCAGGTCAGGTCAGGTCAGGTCAGGTCAGGTCAGGTCAGGTCAGGTCAGGTCAGGTCAGGTCAGGTCAGGTCAGGTCAGGTCAGGTCAGGTCAGGTCAGGTCAGGTCAGGTCAGGTCAGGTCAGGTCAGGTCAGGTCAGGTCAGGTCAGGTCAGGTCAGGTCAGGTCAGGTCAGGTCAGGTCAGGTCAGGTCAGGTCAGGTCAGGTCAGGTCAGGTCAGGTCAGGTCAGGTCAGGTCAGGTCAGGTCAGGTCAGGTCAGGTCAGGTCAGGTCAGGTCAGGTCAGGTCAGGTCAGGTCAGGTCAGGTCAGGTCAGGTCAGGTCAGGTCAGGTCAGGTCAGGTCAGGTCAGGTCAGGTCAGGTCAGGTCAGGTCAGGTCAGGTCAGGTCAGGTCAGGTCAGGTCAGGTCAGGTCAGGTCAGGTCAGGTCAGGTCAGGTCAGGTCAGGTCAGGTCAGGTCAGGTCAGGTCAGGTCAGGTCAGGTCAGGTCAGGTCAGGTCAGGTCAGGTCAGGTCAGGTCAGGTCAGGTCAGGTCAGGTCAGGTCAGGTCAGGTCAGGTCAGGTCAGGTCAGGTCAGGTCAGGTCAGGTCAGGTCAGGTCAGGTCAGGTCAGGTCAGGTCAGGTCAGGTCAGGTCAGGTCAGGTCAGGTCAGGTCAGGTCAGGTCAGGTCAGGTCAGGTCAGGTCAGGTCAGGTCAGGTCAGGTCAGGTCAGGTCAGGTCAGGTCAGGTCAGGTCAGGTCAGGTCAGGTCAGGTCAGGTCAGGTCAGGTCAGGTCAGGTCAGGTCAGGTCAGGTCAGGTCAGGTCAGGTCAGGTCAGGTCAGGTCAGGTCAGGTCAGGTCAGGTCAGGTCAGGTCAGGTCAGGTCAGGTCAGGTCAGGTCAGGTCAGGTCAGGTCAGGTCAGGTCAGGTCAGGTCAGGTCAGGTCAGGTCAGGTCAGGTCAGGTCAGGTCAGGTCAGGTCAGGTCAGGTCAGGTCAGGTCAGGTCAGGTCAGGTCAGGTCAGGTCAGGTCAGGTCAGGTCAGGTCAGGTCAGGTCAGGTCAGGTCAGGTCAGGTCAGGTCAGGTCAGGTCAGGTCAGGTCAGGTCAGGTCAGGTCAGGTCAGGTCAGGTCAGGTCAGGTCAGGTCAGGTCAGGTCAGGTCAGGTCAGGTCAGGTCAGGTCAGGTCAGGTCAGGTCAGGTCAGGTCAGGTCAGGTCAGGTCAGGTCAGGTCAGGTCAGGTCAGGTCAGGTCAGGTCAGGTCAGGTCAGGTCAGGTCAGGTCAGGTCAGGTCAGGTCAGGTCAGGTCAGGTCAGGTCAGGTCAGGTCAGGTCAGGTCAGGTCAGGTCAGGTCAGGTCAGGTCAGGTCAGGTCAGGTCAGGTCAGGTCAGGTCAGGTCAGGTCAGGTCAGGTCAGGTCAGGTCAGGTCAGGTCAGGTCAGGTCAGGTCAGGTCAGGTCAGGTCAGGTCAGGTCAGGTCAGGTCAGGTCAGGTCAGGTCAGGTCAGGTCAGGTCAGGTCAGGTCAGGTCAGGTCAGGTCAGGTCAGGTCAGGTCAGGTCAGGTCAGGTCAGGTCAGGTCAGGTCAGGTCAGGTCAGGTCAGGTCAGGTCAGGTCAGGTCAGGTCAGGTCAGGTCAGGTCAGGTCAGGTCAGGTCAGGTCAGGTCAGGTCAGGTCAGGTCAGGTCAGGTCAGGTCAGGTCAGGTCAGGTCAGGTCAGGTCAGGTCAGGTCAGGTCAGGTCAGGTCAGGTCAGGTCAGGTCAGGTCAGGTCAGGTCAGGTCAGGTCAGGTCAGGTCAGGTCAGGTCAGGTCAGGTCAGGTCAGGTCAGGTCAGGTCAGGTCAGGTCAGGTCAGGTCAGGTCAGGTCAGGTCAGGTCAGGTCAGGTCAGGTCAGGTCAGGTCAGGTCAGGTCAGGTCAGGTCAGGTCAGGTCAGGTCAGGTCAGGTCAGGTCAGGTCAGGTCAGGTCAGGTCAGGTCAGGTCAGGTCAGGTCAGGTCAGGTCAGGTCAGGTCAGGTCAGGTCAGGTCAGGTCAGGTCAGGTCAGGTCAGGTCAGGTCAGGTCAGGTCAGGTCAGGTCAGGTCAGGTCAGGTCAGGTCAGGTCAGGTCAGGTCAGGTCAGGTCAGGTCAGGTCAGGTCAGGTCAGGTCAGGTCAGGTCAGGTCAGGTCAGGTCAGGTCAGGTCAGGTCAGGTCAGGTCAGGTCAGGTCAGGTCAGGTCAGGTCAGGTCAGGTCAGGTCAGGTCAGGTCAGGTCAGGTCAGGTCAGGTCAGGTCAGGTCAGGTCAGGTCAGGTCAGGTCAGGTCAGGTCAGGTCAGGTCAGGTCAGGTCAGGTCAGGTCAGGTCAGGTCAGGTCAGGTCAGGTCAGGTCAGGTCAGGTCAGGTCAGGTCAGGTCAGGTCAGGTCAGGTCAGGTCAGGTCAGGTCAGGTCAGGTCAGGTCAGGTCAGGTCAGGTCAGGTCAGGTCAGGTCAGGTCAGGTCAGGTCAGGTCAGGTCAGGTCAGGTCAGGTCAGGTCAGGTCAGGTCAGGTCAGGTCAGGTCAGGTCAGGTCAGGTCAGTCAGGTCAGGTCAGGTCAGGTCAGGTCAGGTCAGGTCAGGTCAGGTCAGGTCAGGTCAGGTCAGGTCAGGTCAGGTCAG